>CM048745.1:134079322-134679322 GCA_026315105.1 Locusta migratoria
CTAATTAAAGAGATACCTCGATATCTGTTACAATATTTTCTGTTTCCATGTTTGAAAATTGGCGTGATTACCACTTTCGTCCAGTCAGACGGAACCTGTCCCGATTCCCACGCCTTCTCAGTTATCCTGTGTAAGTATTTGAGACCTGATATTCCACTGTATTTGACTAGTTCCGGCTTAATTTCATCCAGCCCAGCCGCTTTCTTGCACTGCAATCTACTGACCATTTTCTCCACTCCCTCAAATGAGATCCTGTTTCCATCGTCTTTCCTATCCCATTCTGCCTGAAAATCTGACACACCATTGAATGTTTCACCTACATTGAGCAATTCTTCAAAATATTCCCTCCATCTGCTCAAGGCATTCACAGGATTGACTAGCAGCTTTCCTGACATGTCAAAACACTTGTTAATTCCTTTTTCCCTCCCTTTCGAAGATTGGTAATTACGCTCCAAAATGGTTTTCCCGCAGCTTGACCCAGAGTTTCTAGCTTATTTCCAAGGTCTTCAAATGATTTCTGCTTGGAGTCTGCAATTATCCATTTAACTTTGTTCCTTTCTTCAACATAACTTTCTCTGTCTGCCTGATTTCTAGTATGGGGCCATTTTTAAATGCCTTATTTTTATAGGCTGCCTTGACTGTGTCATTCCACCAAGCTGTCTGCTTCTTCCTGCCTTTACACACTACTGTCCCAAGACATTCTGTAGCTACTTCCAGTAGTGTGTCCCTGTATCTTGACCATTCCTCTTCCAGTGACTTTAAATCATTACATTCAATTAACTGGCACCTTTCCGTGATCATTGTTATGTATTTGTGCCTAATTTCCTTGTCTTGAAGATTCTCCACTCTTATCCTTCTACATATGGACCTGACGTTCCTCTCTTTTGGTCTCATAAAAACAACTTCACTGCATATTGAATAATGATCAGTATCATCTGAACCCCCTGGAGGCAGCATATTGGTCCTCCCGCGACAGGAAGGGGCGAGGGGAAACGCCGCTTTTAAGATTGGCGTTGGAGCTGATACACACGGCAGCTCCTGGCTACTTGAGCTATGGCGGTTACGCAAGAAAAGTCCCGAAGCACGACAATGAAGCTACTGCGCACCTCGCCTTGCACATCGGCAAATCGTCCATTAAGGCAACATCAGCCCTTCATATTTGTTTTTGGCGCATTCAGGATTCATCAAAAACTCATCATATATATGGTAAAATATATTATAACTATAAATAAAGACGCATCAACTCTAAAAGCCTTTAGTTAGTTACGTTCATGAATAACAATGAAGTCACTAGTCTCCATCTAGCAAGAATAGCCGTGTGGTTAGCCCTAACACATTGCATCGTCGAAGATAGTGGGTTCGAGACCGACTGCAATCTTCGTTGTAACAGATACAGAAACAGCAATAACTTTTGCATTGTTACTTGCCTTAAATCTTCGGACGCTTTTGCAAATGTTTCGCGATTTTGTAGATAAATAACATTTAATACTCTTCGTTGTAACAAATATTAAACTGTTTGAAAAGAGGTGGGGGAGAGCAGAGTTTGCGCATGCATAAGGTTTGGAGATGGTGCTGCTTACAGTGTCACGTGACCTGAAGGTTCTGTTTTTTCATCGACACAGATTCATTTTGTTATATTTACTTGTAAGCGTAGTCAGTTGCTTACTGTCTTTTAGTGTTCATGTGCATATTCATATGTTCTTAATGTTTATTATCAAAGAAAAAAATTAACAACGTACAGTATCTTTTAGAAACAAATTACTCGGCTTTAAGCTTAGAACAAAAGTGTGAAATAAAAATCTCGGTAGGCTGACGCCTTAGCTCGAGTTGAAGCAAACGAAAAGAAGCCAGCCGAGGTAAGACATTCTGCAGATCTTTTAAAGAAAATTGGGGGGGGGGGGGGGGCAAAGCGGGGCGCTATTCGCCGGCACCACTCGCAGAGGGACGCCATATTGTCTCTTTGGACGCCAAAGAACGGGCCGAGCGGGGATGGGGCGCCACTATCGAGATGCGGCACTCAAAGAGCTGAACCCCCAGTCATCTTGACCTCTAGCGACCTCATGTATCATATATGATACATCCATTCAAATCGGGTTGCAGTTTTTCGTAAAAGTGCCGACTGTATCGTATTCGCTACACTCCACAGAACAACGAGGCAGTCTACTCATAGTTCTCATAGTGACCACTAGGTGTCAGGGGGAGTCGGTGACAAGTGTGTTTTGGACGAGTAAGCATGGCATCAAGAAAGAAAGGTTAGTATTGTCAGCTCGGTAAGTATTTCTTTTAAATCAGTACTAAAATTTTGCTAATAGATCCCTGATTACAAATGTATTAAAGAAAGTGACGTGAAAGACGATTTTCCTTCTGAAAAATGTATCATATATGATACATCGGGTCTCAGTGACTACTTTTCACATGTCTGTCAGCAAATGGCGGATGTCTGCATTTTATGTTAGTGATTCGTCACTTCAATTATAAAATGGCATGATAATCGTGCCATTCATTTGGCTTCTAGATACGGTGGGGCAAATCCTGTGGAAAGCAAGCAAGCGGTGGAGCAAGCAGTAAAGTCAGTACATAGAGATTCCTCGTCCTGTTACTGTAAAGATGTATAACACTCGCATAGGCGGTGTGGACCTTATGGACAGAGTCATCAGCAAATATGCCAAGAGAGGTAGAACAAAGAAGTGGACAATATGGGGACTACAACATTTTTTTTTATTTTGCACATTCTGCATCTTATATTGAATATAAGAATGCTGCACTTGAAGAGAAGTGGCAAAGGAAACAAATACTGTCATACTTTTCCTTCAAGATGGATATTGCTGAAAACCTGGTGTTCTTCATTGCTGAAAGAAACACAAACAATTCCGATACTTACGAAGAAGAAAGTGAAGAAAGAGAAGGGAACAGTTAAAAGAAGAGAAGACCAGTTCAGCCAATTACCATCAATGGCCAAAAGATACAAAAGTGTGATGCACATACCCAGAAATGGGTACCGAAAATTGAGTAGATCACGGTGCAGAGGAATGGGCTGTTCAAAGTTAACGAATGTGAGATGTACTGAATGTACGATCTTCTGTGTTTCACTTCAGAAAGAAATTGTTTCAAAAAGTTTCATTCTTCGTAACATTTTTAAAGATTTGTAAAAAAAAAAAAAAAAAAAATTCAATTTTCCATAGTTCACAATATTATTAAAAACTCGTTAAACTATATCGTAATATTTTAATATTTATATTTTTCTAAAACTTTTATTCCAACAAGAACATGTAATAAGACAATTTGCAACAATTTTGTGCATTTTCTAGCATTAGGAGGTGTATATGTCATTGAAATAACCAAAAATAAAGTAAAATTTATTTTTTCACCGCGTATCACATTGCCTCGATAGCAACCCAATGTATCTATATGATACATAGCCTACAGCAATATATAAAAATTAAGAAAATACTATTCATGAACATTTTACCATGTGATCACGCGTCGCCCTTCGCTACATAGGGTTCGCGGACCCTTAGGGTCGGTGCGACCTCTCTGCTCCACTGTTCTGCAACAATCCTAGGGTCGCGCGCTCATGCGTAGTGATCTTTTCGCATGACATTCCGAAATGGTGGGACCTCAATCGACCAATCAGAGCACTTCGCTGCCACACTTACGGTCCGAGACAATGTCAGCGCACTGCGCCTTTCATCATCCACTTTTTCATCAGTGAATTACTTACAACATTGATCGATGGCTGAAGTCGAGATTACTGATGAATGCCTTCATGGAAAGCGAAGCTCCCGGTGGAAAATAATGAGGCAAGACGGCCAAATGAAGAAGAGTCGCGTGAAGCGCCACAGGCGGATTTATTATTTGAAGACTGTGAAAGTGCTCCAGTAGTCGCAGTACGCTGTGGAAAGCGTAATGACAAAAAGGCGGAAGTACAACGAAAGGTATTTAAAACAGAGGACGGTAACCTTAAGCTTGTAATATACGCGCGAGTCCACTTGAGCTTTACAGACCGCATTCGGAGGTGGCTCCAATCTCAATTGGGCGAATTCCATTTCAAGTGCACATATAAGGGACTATTATCTGCACAGAAGTTTGGTGCTCCAGGTGGCGTCATACCAGCACCGCACAACACGCATGCTGTACATGAAGGCTGCCGGCCTCCCCACAAACTGGAGGTTCGATACCCTGCGGTCAACTGGACGCAGTTGTGGGTCAACATCTCCAGTCCTTTCCTGCTGACTGGGATTCGTGGACTATGGTACCGTCTGGTTAATGTTGTCCTCCGAACCAACTGGAGGCTTGCTGCCATCCGTCAAGTCTATACTGGTGATTCTGCGACGTGTCAGGTTCCGGACACACGGGAACGTAGATTAGTGTTCTGTCAGGTATTGGCCATATGGGGACTCTGCCGCGGCAGTGCCAGTACACTTCTCCTTGATTGTTGGAGGCGTCATTTTGACATTTGTCAGTACGGACTAGGTATAGTTTCTGGTCAGGTGAGTCTACTGTTCAGGGGAGAACATTTCTCTTATTAGTGGTAGAAAGCCACAAACTATTCTTTTTTTTTTTTTCATTTTGTGCTCAGGATAGCCATTTTAAGTCTTCACATTCCTTAGAATACCCGTAAACGCTTTCTGGAACAACTCCCAACATTAAGTTCCGTCTGCAAATTCATGACAGAGTGCAGTTGACACGATTTTCTTTCCTTTAATTTGAAGACAGGAGACCATCCATGTATTTTCTTCCTTGGAACTGCACTGGAAAAAAAGAAAATAAAATAATAAAATAAAAACCTCCGCACAATTACCAAAAATAGCAGTCGGACAGAATTAAAATAAATCCTATACATATTATAAATGCAAAAGTTTTATGTTTGTTACCGCATCACGCTAAAACTGCAGCACTAATTTAGATGAAATTTCATATAGAAATTCTTATGTCTTGGATTAGGACATAGGCTACTTTTCAAAATGTTTATTACAAGTTATTTATTTGAAATATATCCATATAAATACGTAACGGTTGTAAGAAGCTTCTAATACAACCCTGAGGTGGTCTGTAGTGTGTGTCATGTTTAGCCGCGTGGGTTAACGCGTCATGACATGAACTTCCATTATTTTGGACAATGGTTCGTGTCCTGCTATAGTTAAATTTCTTTTTCTTTGTTATTGTTATCTTTTTTACTTTCGAATATACAAAAAGATTCTGGGATACTGCCAAAACGGCTTAACTGACATATAATTACATACACAAGAAATCTGAATGTTGGCGTTTATGCCACATTCATTTTCATTTGTTGTAACAAATGAAGGAAGTATGTATATAAATTGAAGACTTTAAATAAAATATGCTCTAAGTACCATGGCAAGAAAAAACATTGACGTTTTGTGTAGAATGGGATCTAGATACCAAGCCCTATTTTGTGTACAAAGCGCGAACTGCCACGTATAAATAGCATACGTAAACTGCAACGAAAGTAGTAGCAAATCCACTCAACAGATAGCAGGCGGTACGCTGCAGTTAACATATGAAACGTTGTGTGTTCCGGCCAACTGCAACGAAAGTAGTAGCAAATGCACTTAACAGATGGCAGGAAGTATAACACTCATGAAAATATTTCTCAGGACGTATAATGTGTATTCAATTGTGATATTATCCAGGTTCTTAAATATTGTTTTCTCCTTGATTTTCGATGACGTGTATTGGACTGTCACCACAGTCTCTGTCACCTTTAACTGTAGATGTTCGAACATTGTGATGTTATCGTAATTCTTTAAAAGTGTATTCTCTTTGGATTTCAAAGAATAATAGTTTCTTTAGTCATTTCGTTTATTTATAGCATTCGAACGTTTGATTTTAGTGCTGGTGACTTTGCTGGTTACATTTAACTGATTCAATTATTCTCTGGTGATTTCGTTGGTTTGTAAGACTTCGTTGGTTTCTTTCCCTGTTATATTTATTGTTTCTTTTATTCGTTTAGTTCGTATTTATAGGATCAGGATAGTTTTTTTTATTCGACACATTTGTTGTTTCTGTTGTTGGTTCGCTTTGCATTTGTAGGATCTGAACAGTTCGTTTCTCCGTTAGAATTCTTTTTTATTTCGTCACTTTTCTCCGTTAGAGCTGTCAGGGGTGCCATCCCACAAGTTAGAGCTGACGGTGGGTGTGCCTGTTTTATTGATGCTTAACTTGAAAGCACCACGATTATGCAATGGCACCAGGTTACGCATCACGCGCCTGAGAAGGCATATCGTGCAGGCCACCATCATCACTAGTGGAGCCAAGGGAGAAACTGCATTAATACCACGAATTCACATCATCCCAACAAACTTTCCATTCCAGTTTCAACGGATACAGTTCCCACTGAAAGTGGCCTTCTCGATTACTATAAACAAGAGTCAAGGACAAACATTAAAAGTGGCAGGTAGTCATCTGGCCACCCCATGTTTCTCGCACGGACAGCTCTACGTAGGCTGCTCCCGTGTATCGAGAGCTATAAATCTCCACGTATGCTCGGAGAGCAAGAAGTCTCGAAACGTCGTTTACAGGGACGTATTGCAATAGATTTTTGGCTCTCCATCCGTTCCAAGACGCCGGCCGCGGTGGCCGAGGGGACTGAGGCGCTTCAGTCACGGTCTGCACGGCCACTACCGTCGGGGGTTCGAATCCCCCCTCGGGCATGGATATTTGTGCCGTCCTAGTTCGTAAGTAGTTCATAAGTAGTTTGTAAGTTTAGGGACTGATGACCCCGTAGTTAAGTCCCATAAGCTTGACAAACATTTCAACATTTCGTGCGAAGACAATTATATATTCCGTACTAACAATGTTGCAAACAGTCATTTATGCCCGTCCTTGGAACTTTAATGTCTGACTACTGAACCGCGGGGAGCAGCTAGTAAATAATATAGCTCAATTCTAGCACTTGCATGGTTCCAGTTAAATTGCACGCTTATTTTGACGGCACTCATCCAGACTTCCAGAAGAAAGACATTAATTCTTTCAAGAGGAAGGGCACTGAATTAATTGCTTCTCAAAACCGTATGAAAACTCATGGAAAATCAGTTAATGGAATTTCCTTAAAATCTTCCTCCATGCTAAGCTATCGAATGGCAAAGGCAGGAAAAGGTCATACCATCTGCAAAAACTCTTATAAAACTGTGTCTTAACAATACTGTTTCCTGTATGCTAAACGAAAATGCTTTAAAACTTATGTCTTCTGTGTCGCTATCAAACAGAGGCGCATTGTTGACATGTCAAATCATGTGAAAGAATCCCTGGTTTCTCATATCCAACACATTTGTTTTTATTTCCAAATAGGTGAATCTACTGAGGTTGCGAGATTAACGATTCATTAGATTTTGTCGTTATGAATACTCATAATGTTTCACAGAGGACGTCTTATTGTGCAAACCACTACCTGCAAATACAGCAGCTGCTGAAATATTCCGTTTATTGGACAAAACTTGGGATTCTAACCCCCGACCGTAGTGGCCGTGCAGACTGTGACTGACGCGCCGCAGAACGCTCGGCCACCGCGGCCGGCACAAATGCCTGCATCCGTGAGAAAAGTTTTAGGCGAATCCTTCAAAATTATTAATCACATAAAATCATGGCCGCTGAAGTTCTTTCCTCAATACTGTGCGAAGATATGGAAAGGCTTAATCGTTCCCTACTCCTTTATATAGAAGTGAGACGGCTCTCACTTGGAAATGCAATCTACATATCCTTATTTTTCTACATAATTTCCAAGTACACTGAGACATTTAGCAAACTGCTTTATATGCTTCAAAAAGCCGTTCAGGAAAAACTCATGGCGTTGAATACGGAAAAAGCGTTGAACGGCTATGGGCGTTAGACGACACAGCAGGTGAACGCTGATCTGCAAGACACCGATACACCATTGGGTAGAGGTCGACCGCGATCAAGCAGATGACATTTTGTTTCGGATTGTGACGGGGGATGAAACGTGGGTCCACCATTACCGCCGAATCGAAGGCCGCATCCGTGGAGTGGAAACATCCGTCATCACCTGTTCGAAAGAAGTCCGAAAGCACTCCGTCTGCAAGTAGAGTGCTACTCACCGTTTTCTGGGTCGCTCAAGGAGTTTTGTTGCTGGACCTTTAGGATGATTAGTTCAATTGCATTAAAGTGCCACTAGTATGGCAATAGTAGTATCACTCTACGTTCACATTTGTAACTAACTTCGCGATAACATATTTTGGAAATTGTGGCTTATGAAGTGATATGAGTTATAATAATAATTCTTTCAGTGTCTCGTCGACAGTAACTTTATATTGTCTTAAGCACTGAAAAATGTCTTCTTTCTAGAGGACATATTTTTAGCTTTATCCTTTACAACTGAATGGTATGGAATAAATTTAGAAATTTTTCACGATTCATTTCTTCATGGTATTGAGATGATTTTTTTTGACCTGGCTATTGGTTGACAGCCAGCACCTGAATGTAAAAGACCTATTTGCCACCTTTGCTAGTGTGGAGAACTAAACATGGCTACACAATACGTTCGCCTTTGTCTTTAACTCCAAACTTTCGTAACACTATGATCTGATGCCGCCAATGTTTAATCGACCCAGACAATCTCGAGATTCATGTCTATCACTTAACGCAACTATCCTAAGCCCCATGTGTTTAAATTTGAGATCCTGGAAAATTGGTTTCAAGGAAGATTTGTTGCCTTCAGATAGTTTAGCCTCATACAATGTCGTACGAAGCCTATCTAATGTAGGCGATTTTTGTTGTGATGGTAACTGTATATGTGTCATCGGAGTCATTGACGGTGGCATTCTTCCATAAAATCTCGGTGTACAAGTCGCATCACGACGAATAAAATTCCCAAGCATTTGATGGCAAACTTCGACATCGTCATCACGACTAACGTGATTGACTGTCAGTGCTGGGATGATGTCCTGCTTATATAGTTGCAAAGCTACGTCTGGAACTTTCTGGAGGGCCGCAGATAAAATTTTAATAGTTCGAAAATGTTCGTGAATTTATGACAGCTAATAGGTAGTTAAAAATATACTAATAAGAGGTATAGATTTTTGTGGTACAATAAGAATTTTATACATTTTAATATATCGGTCGAGGACGCTTTTTTTTCAGCGAGTTTTCCAATGGAAGCATTTGCGCATGCCACAGCAGCATCTAGCCTGTACAAGGGAGGAGTCTGAGCCAGCAGGAGGCACCACAACTTTCATCAAGACGCATTCTCGCGCTCCAGGGGGCAGCCTAGCGAATTACCGTGGTCCTCTCGTAAGAATGCACATGGCGAAACCAGCCTGATTTAATGAGGAGAGTGCAGATAAATGGAAAACATGGTGATAGCGGATGCAGGGAAGAGACGTCTTTACAACGAAATGGACACAATCATGTGTGTGCAGATATAGCCCTTCTCTGCAGATGCCGGAGGAAATGTTTCCAAGAAAGCGACGGAATTGCAGATGAACCTTGGACCCATGCAGACGGAAAGAAGACAACCCAACAAAGTAACAATTTTTAAAGACACCTTTCATTAACATGACACATTCCACATCATTACTAAGTGTCGTATTTATGATCTATGGAACAAGTACTAATCTAATCTAGTCTGTGTTTCGCTTCTGAAATATGAAGCCGAGATGTTTATGAAGGCCACTATTTACTGCTGCCGCCACACACTGTCGCAAACCACTGCCGATGCTGTGTCTTCACTGCATTCCTGTGTTTGGCAATGTACCAGTTGCACTCGGTAGTGAGAAACAGGATTCAATACATTTTCTGACTGTTGGGAAGACGATTTATTTAGCCATCAGTTAGCACAATATTGCTCTTCACTACAACCCTGTTTTTCAGTAAATGTGATCTGCTTTCTCAGTATCCTATGACTTGTCAGTCATTTACCATACAAGTGAATTGTAATAACTTCATTTTATCGGTTTGAAAATGGGTTTAGAAAGCCTGCGATTGTGAGATCAACGGGTTTGTTTATAAACAACACTTATGCTACAAGTCACGATTTTATATTTCTTTAGCACAACATGGTGATGAAAATAATTACCATTTTCAAGTGCGATTTTGGGCTACCGCTTTTAGCTGTGGTGTTTCTGATGTTTGAGGTTCTTCATTATTTTGTTGTCCTGTGTCCAGTGCTAAAATTTGCGGTTTTAGTTATTGATCGCTCTTTATACATACTAAATTGCGAAATCCTAGAAAAAAAATTCTACTTGCAGTCTCTTGATGGCCATTTGTGGTGAATGTCACACACATCAAACAACACAATTAACATTTTGTGCACATTATACATAAATGTCTACAAAACAGACATACATATATAAACGATTACAGAGATGTTCTTACTTGTAGTTTAACAAAGGTAAACTAATAAATTTTTCATATGGTATGATACATTTAAGAGCAAGATTGTTTTTCTTAATAACCTTGGCTATTATTTGTTTATAGCTGTTTGCAACAGAGCTAATCTCTCTGTGTTAACATTTCCTATAAGTAAATTGTCGAAACATGGAAAGAAATTAACTGAATTATTTTCCAGTGTTTCGTTTAGTATTTTATCTTCTTATTCCTTGTGATGTAAATATACTTCCATTGCTTCAAACAAATCCATTTTATGTCCTTTATTTAGTCGATGGAGTACTTTGACATATTGATCAATGTTAGTAAATGGGTGACTTACATTGTGTATGTATATTGCTACTGCTGATGCATGTCTGTTTTTATGTGTTCTCTGTACCTGGTGTTGATATCTTGGCCCATTTGTCCTAGGTATCTAGAAAATACACAGCAATTTATTGATTACAGTAACATTCAGCATTCGGTCGTATTGTTAATAACAAATTTTATAAACATATATTGTGAAGCTACTGTGAAGATACCGAGATCCTTAAATAACTCTCTGCAGGATGATCGTAGGTGGACTCTAGCAATTATTCTGATTACATGTTTTATGCAAAAAATACTTTTTTACTCATTGTTGAATTGTCCCGGAATGTACTCCCATACAAAATCAGTGAATTAAAATAGGCATAGTAACCTAATTTACTAACATGTATATCACCAAACTTTGCATTGATACTGATAGCATTAGTAGCTGAACTAAAACGTTTCAGCAGGTCTTCAGTATGTATCTTCCAATTAAATACCTCATCAATGCAAACACCTAAAAAATTTGAATATTTTACCTTATCCACATATTTCTGTTCAAAGTGTATATTTATTAATGATGTCACACTGTTTACTGTATGAAACTTGTGGTGTAACCTTGGTGAAAATAAGCGTGAGTTTTGGATAAAGCCAGTCAGACTGCAGCTCCATGAACTTTCAACTTCTGTCACACCACTGACTACTCCACTCTATCGTAACTTCCCTTTCTTCAAGAGTCGCCTAGAACTACTTGTAAAGAATGAGTTTTGAGGAACCCGCCAGTCGGGTGCTCACTCCATACCTCGGTATCAAACTTCTTCTCTTACTTACAGGGGAAAAATCACAGAAGAGAGTAAATAGAGACGACCATTATGTAAGACACTTGCCTCATTTTAATATGTGTATTGAAATCACTTTTAACTTATAAAAATATACATTGTGTTACATTAAGTATGAGATACCTTTGACATATCCGTTATAAGTCTAACTCTCTTCTATCACAGCCAATTGTACAATGTTATTTCATACAATAATAACAAAAGCACAACACTACAAACACAGAAATTATTTTACGACTGCTTTTATATTCTGTGCACCTTCATGATTTCACTTAGACTGTGCACCCTTTGACACTTTGTCCCGCTGCAGGCCAAAAATCCAGCTCAGATAACCCAGCCTATAAATTCTCTTGCACCCTGTAAACAAAATTACAGGTGCACAGTTCTCTATTCCTTTAACAGATTGCTATTAGCAATTACCTTCTGTCAGAAATCTACCTTATATGGAGTGACCATTGAGTCATTACACTAAATATCTTCTCTCAGACAAAATATATTGCTATAATATATTCAATTAATTATTAAAATAACATGTAAGTTATTCACATAGTTGTTTAGATCCACTTTAGGACAACATGTTCATTCTCTATTGAAGTGTTTAAACTGTTTAACCACTTGCTTTAAATTAAAAATCCTTGTATTTTCTCCAAATTCATAGCTTATTAGTCACTTAATGGTTTAAATATTGTCCCTAAACAAATGCAGAACTCATTCATACTACTGGGTACGTTTCCCTTAGAGCAACCCAAACGAGACTCTGAACTAATATCATGCCGCATTACATAAGGAAAACGAAAGGAGGTGAGTATTTCAATCACTTGGAACACCTCTACAGGGATTGATCTGAAGATGCCGGTTCTCATATTATTAGAGGATCTAAGTGTGGGCCATCTCATTACTGTGCTATGGTGCAACAGTCTGCCAATTTTCTTCACAACATTATGGTCGATTAGAGCTCCACCTAATTCAAACAATAGTTTTGCACTAGCTGTGATCTCTCTTTGATACTCACAACATTTCAATCTCACAGTCCTCAAAAAAATTGTAGACAATTCTATATCTGTTGGTTTTTGTACTTTCGGTCCTTCTTTCGTCTCTGAGTTATAACTGACTTTTTGTAAACTGAATTGATGAACATGTTTACTCTGTAAAAAGAAACATTTATGTAAATATTTCATTTTCTCCCCCATCTTGAAACGGGTGTGACATCTTAGTCATGTGTGTGACCTAAAAAAATGAAAGAAAAGGGGAAAAAACGCACTGGCGTGTTTTATGGCCCACTTTAGATTTGACTGTAGTTTTATGACTTTATGGAAACATTTTGGACACAAATAATAAAAATATAAACAATAAATATTGATGGACAATATGACTGTAATATTGTGATAATATCTACACACCTAACACACAATATTCTTTCTGACTGTATGTTAACAAACAGCGAAGATCATTTGATATTTGAGTTTAGCTTTGAGAAATATACTCTCTTTGGAACTTTTACCTCTTTAAACTGTCACTTTAATACCTCTCCCAAATTTTCATTATCACTTAATTTACTCATCTTAGGGAATGATACTTTTTATTTTATTTATTTAAGACGAGAGGTTTCGACACTCTATAGTGTGATTATCTGGTATCATTAACATTAAACTTGATATCATAGTGCTCCACATAAAATTTGGAAGGTATACTGGATGATATTTATGCAGAAAATCCTATGCTGGTAGATAGTCAGAAATAAAATGGATGGCTTGTCAAAATTAAAACAGTAAAATGTACATAAAATAATAACCACCATAGTGCACGTGTCATCTTGGTTTTACGAAGGTGCTCAACATTTGGCGTTCGGAAATTAGTCATGTGACATCCTTCGCTCAAAACCTTGTCCTAAACTCGCTTTTGTATACACCATCTTGCTATCTGTATATGATGATTTTCTTATTATAACTCAAGCATTGTCATTTCAAAGCAATGGCGCACTGAAAATTCTCAGAAACGCGTCGTTGTCTAAAAACGCCACGTTAGCAGATAACACGTGCCATCGATGGTACAGATTACTCTTGCAACTGCTCAGCTACTTTTTCACTTACTACTCACTGACTCAGGGTTCTACTTCCTCAGCTACTTGATTCCCTATCTAACCTATGATCTGATTCAATAAGTCCGACAAACATGGCGAAGTTATTAACGCTTCCTCGCCATCTGCATTCACACTTCTCTCTACTAACAGGGTGCTAGTTTCCAGATTAGCCCCTGAAATAGTATCTTTCGCTCCGAAACTACTCCCTACTATCTTTTATGTTAGCACTGAGCTGGTTAAACGACACAATGTGACTAGAGGACTGTTGACTGTCTTTGTTATTTAAATTTTCTGCCATCTTTTCAAAAGCAGCATTGAAGTTTACCAAACAACAATAAAAATTTCTACTTATATTGTTTTGAGGTGTCCACTTATGACCTTCATACAAATTTTCCAGCTGCTATTTTGGAAGCTCGACAGCGTTGATCCAAATGTTTTATTCCTCCAAGTTTAATCCAGCCTTTCTTCCAGTTTGTACACTGGTATGCAGTCTTCGTGTCTACATCAGATTAATCTTCACTTCCGTCCACACCTGCAACATAATAGTCCTGAAACATCAAGTTCGCACAAGCACATCCCAGGTCCTCCATCATGTATAACATTATTATATGATTTGCGCAAATAGGCCATTAACTAAATGAATGATATCAGTTCCAAAAATACTAGCTTAAAGTCAATATTGCACTATAGTACCTGTATGGATACTCTGCTTTAGCATTTTTATCTTGATGTTGGGGGTGTTAGTAAAACTGCTCCAGCAATATGCTGTTTACTGGATACAGGCTTGTATAAACTCAAGAAGTTATAAATAAAACATTGATTTTTATATACTTACACATGATGGAGTAACAAAACATCACACACAATATAAACAGCATGTTAGAAATTTCATACAGCAAAGATCTCGTGAAAAGTTACAGCTCAAAACACGGCTCAAAACAGGACTCTCAACAGAACTCAAACTGGACTACCTGATCGCACTGAAGCGCCCATATTTATAGTTTTACTGACAATAAGTATATAGGTTACAAATGTTACTAACAGTTAGTAATATTGAAATATAATGACACATGTTAATAAATCAATTAAACGAACCAATGAAATTAAGCATCATAAAAGATCAATTAATAACAAACATTCACTGTGGCCCTCTTTTCTGCAGTTTATTATACAAAGCATGAAATTATGTATGTTAAAAATACAAATCTCAAAACTTAGTGCGACTAATTAACAATAGCATAGAAATTCATATTAGTATCAACATAATCTCGTAACCCACAAAAGGATACATATAAAATGATACACTCGGATTATTCACAAATATTCACAATCCTCTGAAATACGGAAACAGATAACATTGTCACCTGACATATTTCATTGATTACTGGGACAAATTAACATACAATGGACATTGTCTTTAGCTAGGCTGTCTAAAGGTTCCTATTACGATTTGCACTTTACACAAGTCCTTGATCACAAAATAAGCAAATAGAATTTTCTGGAAAGTTCATGAAATAATTATGTTTAACTGGAAAATCACCACGAAAATCCTTCTTACAGTATTTAATGATGGCACACACATTTATATACGCCACATTATGTTTGAAAGGAGTTTTCGTTACGCCACAGCTCAAACTCTGATGAATAAATAAGTTTATCACAGTACTACTCACACAAACTAATGACTCTTATAGAACAGTTTCCCTTAATGAATGTTATAAATTCGCAGTACTCAGTGCACAGACCAAGGATTACAAATTACCCTACATACAGGGTGTTTCACTAAGTATGTTTGCCTCTGGAACTTATAAAATAATAGGTGACGAGAAATTTTTAAGCGCTAGGTCAACTCAAGAAATGTTACACTTTCTGCGGAGCTACGAACTTAGTTTATTGTATCATTTTCCACAGAGTTACAGCACAAAGATATCATTTTTTAAATGGAACAATAGTTTTTTCTATCGTGCATTGGAATCGTTGAAACCAGCTGCATCCAAATCAATTTAAACCACACTCCTATCACTGTTAGTTTGGGAGTTAAAACCCTTCAAAGTTTCAGGGGCAGATACCACATGCTGTACATAATACATGGCTGTGTGGTGGGTGATGGATGTTATGGCGTGGGAAGTTGATTTACATGAGATGTTCAAATGTGTGTCCATATTCCTCAATGCATAATGCAATGTGCCGTCGAAAGGATCTGCAGACGAGATGTAACATCGATGGTGTGACGGAGCGACATGCGTCTGCGATGCGCCGTTTTAGATCATCTGGGGATGTGGGCTCAGTGTGATAAACAGGATCCTTTAGATATCCCCACAAAAAGAAATCTACTGGTGTTAAATCGGGAGACCTTGCGGGTCACGAATGAGGACCATGGCGCCCCAAACCTTCCACAGCAGCACGCGCAGAATGGGCTGGGTGACAATCGTGCTTCATCCACATACGGACTCTCGTGTGTAGATACATATGTTCAAGGAGACCACCGAAACTGTCGGCTATAAAAGCGCGATATAACTCACCTGTCAGTGTACCTTGGAAGTAGTGTGGACCGATGATTTCATCCCCAAGGATTCCATACCACACATTAATAGACTACCTACGTTGACGGTCGACAGGTCATACCAACCGAGGATTATCATTCCCATGCAACTCCTGGGTCAGTGACAGGCGGTACGGGTGAAACCTGTGGCCGTGTACTATACGCCACACAGATGTGAGACTGACACCAGCAACTGCAGCAACAGCTCATAAGCTGACATGAATATCGTGGTGTAGTGCAGCTAAAACAAACACCTCTGTCTCCTCACTTCTTGCAGGCCTTTGTCTGTTACTGCGGTGCATTACCAAGCTGCCTGTTCCCCGAAGTCGTTGTTCAGCACATTAGAAACTAATGGCTGCTGGGGCTCTTAGCCTAGGATATCTCACGGCATACACTGCGGCTGCTTCAGTGGCATCGTGTCGGCACTCACCGAGCATCAGCGACATGTCAACGTACTCGTTGTTCATGTATGCCATCGTCATCCAATGTCAGTAACTGCAGTATATTGAGCCCCGGTTGTTTGTGTGGCTCCAACTGTCGGGTATACGGCCGTGTGCGTCGACAGTCGGCAGTCTAACAGCGCATCGAGGAAGATTCTCGCTCTGTGACACCGGCGACGTTACAACTCGGGCGCACCACATATAGAGGGCGCATTGCATTATGTGCAGCGTTTGTGGTATCTGACCCTGAAACTTTGAAGGGTTGTAGCTCCCAAACTAACAGTGATAGGAATGTAGTTTAAACTGATTTGGACGCAACTGGTTTCAACGAATCCAATGCACGATAGAAAAAACTATTGTTCCATTTAAAAAATTACATCTTTGTGCTGTAACTCTTTGGAAAATGATACAATAAACTATGTTCATGGCTCCGCAGAAAGGGTAACATTTCTTGTGTTGACCTACCATATAAAAATTTCCCGTCACCTATTATTTTATAAGTTGCAGAGGAAAACACACTTAGTGAAACACCCTACGTATTAAATGTCTGTCTGGTCTTTAACATGGCACAATTTGGTATCAGAAGCTTCACTTTGTACATAATCGTGACATTGAATAGAGAGGAGTGGATGCAGTACTATTACAAACTCTTTTAACATAAATTGTGATCCATTGTCTGTTAGGAGTCAATTAGGTTTTCCAACGTCCACAAAGTAATCTTGAAAACATCTAATTATCAGCTGTAGCTTGTTTTATTGTATATAACTTTATATACTTAGACCAACACTTTGTTAATACAAAATGTACTTCACTCTTACAGTAATTTGTCGTATAGGACAAAAAACGTCTCCTGAAGTATTGTCAAGCAAGCATTTAGGTATTATACGACAGAGTCTGTAAGTCATATGTTTATTGCCTTCTTTTACCTTTTTACGAATCTCACAGGTTCGCAAGAGGTTGATATCCTTACTACTTAAGTTCTTAAAATAATAAAACTTTACCAAATGTATAATACATTTCCGTATACCGTAATTCCCAGAGCCTAGATGAATAAACTGAATCTGGTATACATAAGCGCCACTCGTTAGTATCAGATACTTTCCTACAAAATAGAGCTTCATCTATTATCTTAAGTAAGTTGGTATTGCCTTGAGTACATAAGGAAAAGTGTTCATTAAATTCACTACCTTCTCTTATATCTAACCCGATTTTATTAGCTAATCTATGAACTTTATTACTAGAGTAGCCAATGGATAAAAAGTTAATTCCAAATATTAATTCCTTACCGTCTGTTTTTGGCAACACTTTCATAACTACAGGCATATCAGATAATGTGTCTAGTACTATATTAGATGACTTTTTATATATCCAATTTCAATATAAAAACTCTGTAAAAATATAATCCATAGCATCAGTCTATCATGTAATATTCTACTTTCATTAGAAAAGTAACTGTTTGGTAATCAGTATAGATTATAATTTTAGATTCCCATATCAAATTTTGGAATTTCTTTAGACTCCAAACTATAGATAAAAGTTCTTTCCCTGTAGTCATGTAATTCATCTCGTGTGAATTCAAACATTTGCTAGCAAATGTTATGGTATTACGTTCTCCCTTCTGAAGATTCCGCTCCCCTTGAAACACTTCTACTGCAATTCCATATGAGGAAGGATCAGTTGCTAATTTAAATGGTTGATTCATGCTAAAATGTTTTAATATAGGTGCTTTAAGCAGAGATTCTTTAATATTATGAAATGCTTCTGTTTTTCCTTCATTCCAGTCCCATACTACATTCTTTTTCAATCACCTTAATAACCTTGGAGCATTCATTATGTGGTCTTAAATGTGTCTCCTATAGAACCCACCTTACCCTAAATAACCTCTTAGTTGCTTTACCATTTCAGGTTCTGGACAATCTTTAATTGCTCGAATTCTGTCATCATCTGGTTTCAATACTTTTCACTCCTACCAGATGTCATCAGAACTTTGATTCCTCTCTACCAAAGTGTGATTTGTTCAATTTAATAGTAATTCCTTGCTCCTTAAATTTTTGTAGGGTACAGGATAACAACCTACTTTGTTCTTCCCACATATTTGAAATGGGTGAGATATCATCCACGTATATATTTCTTGCAAAAGTTCCCCTCCAATAACAGCATACAAGGCTCTTATAAATACAAAAACTGATATATTTAATCCAAAAGGCAGTGCCTCGAATTGTTACAAGTTACCATCTAAAAGAAATGTAGTATAAGATTTGGATTTTTCATTAAATCTTGTTTGGTAGTACCCACATGTTAAGTCCATTGAACTGAAAAACTTTGCTGCATCAAACTTGGTAAGTATTTCTTCTATACTGGTTGGCCTATCTCTTTCAGTTTCAATATGATTATTTAGTATGCGAGCATCTAAAACCAATCTAACTTCCCCTGAATGTTTTCGAACTACCACATTTGGTTTTGTTCAAATGTTCAAATGTTTGTAGAACTTATGGGACTTAACTACGGGGTCATCAGTCCCTAAGCTTACAAACTACTTATCAGCTACCTTATACTAAGGACGGCACAAATATTCATGCCCGAGGGAGGATTCGAACCCCCGACCGTAGTGGCCGTGCAGACCGTGACTGGAGCGCCTCAGTCCCCTCGGCCACCGCGGCCAGCGTTTTGGTTTTGAAAAGCACTATTACTCTTTCTGATTATTCCATTATCTCTCATCTCATTAATCTCAGGTTGAACTGCAGGTCTTAAGCTAATAGGTACAGGATATGATCTACATGATCTACAGAATATGGTTCATTATCTTCTATTTTAAACTGACTAATATAATATCCAATGGTTCCTCATATATCTTGTTTAAAAAAAACCTTTCGCATATTTGTTTAAAATAAGGTGTAATTCTTCTTTTTGGTTATCAGATAAAATATGGAATTAATAGGCCTTAGATTTTAGTATCTCATCAAGATTACTCTCCATTTGACTCTGCATTATAACAGTACCTAAAGAAGTCTCCACTCTAAGGTCACCTATTCGTCATAATAATTTATTTTAAAAGGAACACAAAACGTTTAATTACCTTTTGACCCAGATATGCATTTCTTTTTAAAATCTATATCCACTGAAAACTGCAGTAACCAATCAAGGCCATATAATATTGAGTATAATCAATAATGTTTGCTGAATGTTAAAATTTCCAATAGATATGGGCATACACATTTCTTGTTTTACGATTGACTTTGCACACCCTTTACTCCCATACTATAGGATTTTCCACACTTTTTCATAATAAACTAAACATATTTCGGGATATAAAAGAAATTTCACAACCAGTAACTTTATAGACATATAATTGTACTAAATCTATCCTGTAAGTTATAATAGGTTGTACTATTGGTGGAATTTCTTTTTGACTCTCTTGTAGTACCTTGTCTTCAGTAGGGACTGTATGAAAGACAACTATTAATTTCATTTTAATTGGGTCCAGATTCATTTTTTAATTTCCTGGATCTTGACCCCAGGTCCAGGACACTTCACGTTTCCCGAAGCCATCCTTGGTAGTTGGCTCCCATACCAGTTAAAGGGTATGAATTTTGTATATGTGTTGGTAATGAAGATGGTCCTGTAGTTGGTGGCTTTTGGTGGTTTTGCTCATTTGTCCTAAATTTATTCTTGTTAAATTGCTGCTTTCTATGCACTTCACATAAGTAAGCCACCTTATTTTGATTTTCAGATTGTGTAATGGATTTACATGAGAGATTATTCAAATTGCCCTTTGAAAATTCACCCTGACGTTTATTTAGAGCATCTAAACCTTCAGCGCACAATAGCAGCTCTTTCACATTACTACAACTGTGACACCATATCTCCTTTTGTACGGTATTAGGTAATCTCCTCAGTAGGACTTTGGCTAGGTAATCCTCATCTAAAAGTATATCTAATAATTTAGAACATGTCAGATGCTACTCTAAGTATTTTTTGATACCATTCCATGAATTATTACAATACTTTGGATCTAACAATAACATTATTAGTTTTCCTTGGGGATTGGTAGACCAATATTTATCATTGAACTTGCTCTTAAAATCTTCCCAAGAAACAAATTCTCCGCTTAAGTACCTTACTGTAAAATCTATGTTCCTCATGTCATCCCATTTCACATGGAAAGATCGGGAAAATGACCTTAAAATGTGCAGGATGAACGTTACCGTCAGGTTGAAATTTCCCGAACGATTTCGTTAAATTAAGCCCTACTCCTGTATTTATATCTTCAGAACGACAGACGGAAGGTATGGCAACTAAATTATTTCTACTCCTTTTTTACATTTGTTTAGTAAATTAGAGTTCTTCCCATAACTTGTCTAACTGCTTTTTAGTTTAGGCACAAATAATTATAGGTTCTAAAGCTGGCTGACGCCATAGATAAGTTCGGCCGAAATTGTTACAAAAAGCCAAATGGCCTTTAGAAAGGATAGAAAATAAGAAAAGGGGTGGCGTGTTTATTGCTGTTACAAACGGTTTATCCTACGGCGAAATTGAGGCAGATACTTCCTGTGAGTTGGTATACCCTGACTCAGATGATGCAATTGCCGAAACGTTCAAAGAAACCTTGAATTACATTTCAAACAAGTACACGAAGCATACTGTTATAGTCGGTGGCGACATTAATTTACCCTCGATATGTTGACATAAATACGTATTCAAAACCTGCGGCAAATGTAAAACATCGTCCGAACTAGTTCTGGATGCTTATTCTGAAAACTACTTCGAACAGTTAGTTCATGAACCCACTACAATAGTAAATGGTTGCGAAAATACCCTTTATCTCCTACGAACAAACAATCTTGAGCTAGGAAAGAGCATCAAAACACATACAGGGATTAGCGAATATAGAGTTGTAGTAGCGAGACTGAATATCGAAATTCCCAAATGAACCAAAAATAAACGAAAAACATATCTATTCAATAGAGCAGATCAAAATTCGCTTCACACTTTCCTGGGTGATAGTCTCAAGTGTTTCAAAACTAAAAATGCGAGTGTAGATCTGTTGTGGCTTACTTTCAAAGACATAATATCAGTAGCAATCGAGAGATTTATACCAAATAAATTAATAAAGGAGGGGGCTGACCCCCCGTGGTAACCCAAAACAGGTGAATCACTGTTGCAGAAGCAAAGAAAGGAAAAGAAAAAAAAAACGCATGCAAAATTTAAAAAGACATAGAATTCACAAGACTGGATATCTTTTACAGAAACTCGCAACCTAACACAGACTTCAATGCGAGAAGCTTATAGTAGTTTTCACAACGAAATCGTGTCTCGTAATCTTGCAGAAAATCCAAATAAATGCTGGTCTTATGTGAAGTCCACTAATGGCAAAACACAAACAATACCTTCACTACCCGATAGCAATGGTAATACTACCGATGAGAGTACTGCTAAAGCAGAATTGCTAAACACAACTTTCCGAAATTCGTTCACAAAAGAAGACGAAGTGAACACTTCAGAATTCAAACCAATAACAGCTGCCAGCATGCGAAATTTAGTAGTAGATGTTCCTGGAGTAGTAAAACAACTTAAATCTCTAAACAAAATCCCCCGGCCCAGATAGTATACCAACTAGATTCCTCTCAGAGTATGCTGATGCAATACCTCCATACTTAGCTATCATAAACAACCGATCACTCAGCGAAAGATCCGTACCCAAAGACTGGAAAGTTGCCTTAGTCACCCCAATATTCAAGAAAGGCAATAGCAGTGAGACCCAAAAGTACAGGCCAATCTCATTGACGGCGATTTGCAGTAGGATTTTGGAACATATACTTTGTTCCAACATTATGAACTACCTCGAAGAGAACGACCTATTAACAATAGTCAACACAAATTCAGAAAGTATCGCTCTTGCGAACCACAGCTTGCCCTTTATTCGCATGAAGTGGTAAGTGCCATCGACAAGGGATCTCAAATCGATTCCATATGTCAGGATTTCCGCAAGGCTTTTGACACTGTACCTCACAAGCGGCTTCTAATGAAATTGTGCGCTTATGTAATATCGCCAGAATTGTGCGATTGGATTCACGTTTTCCTATCAGAAAGGACACAGTTCGTTGTAATTGACGGTAAGTCATCCAGTAAAACAGAAGTGATATCTGGAGTTCCCAGGGAAGCGTTATATGTCCCCTACTCTTCCTTGTGTTTATATACGATTTAGGAGACAATCTGAATAGCTCCGTTAGACTGTTGTCGTTTTGTCGTTTATCGGTTAGTGAAGTCAACAGAGGATCAAAAGCAACTGCAAAGCGATTTAGACAAAATTTCTACGTGGTGCGAAAATTGGGAATTGACACTAAATAGTGAAAAGTGTGAAGTAATACACATGACCACTGAAAGAAATTAGCTGAACTACAATTACACAATAAATCAATCAAACCTTAAGGTCGTAAATTCTACCAAATACCTAGCAGTTACAATTACGAACAACGTAGAGTCGGGAGAACACATAGAAAATATTGTGGGGAAGGCGAATCAAAGGTTACGTTTCATTGGCAGAACAGCTTCACCGAAGAGACTACATCACACTTGTGCGTCCTCTCCTGGATTCCTGTTGCGCAGTGTGGGACTCTCACCTGGTGGGGCTGACGGAAGACATTGAGAAGGTTCAGAGAAGGGCAGCTCGTTTTGTTTTATCACGTTACAGGGGGGGAAAGCGTCACGGAAATGTTGCAAGATTTGAGGTGGAAATCATTAAAAGATAGACGTTCTGAGATGCCAGGGGATACACATTAAGGGACATGTCAACAAGCTCCCGCTATTGTGCATTATCACTGCAGTGAAGCGGTGGTAGACGCTGCGACCCAGCTAACAGGGTCAGTGTGAGAACTCGTGTCACTGCAACATGGAGCGCAAAATGTAGCCACGTGTTAACATCAAGTTTAGTTCCAAATTAGACAAACTGAAGATGGAGACCTGTGGGATGTTAGTGCAAGTGTATGGTGTTGAAGCAGTGAGTAAAATGTGTGTGTTTCAGTGGTTTAAACAGTTTGGAGATGGAAAGAAAGGTGTCGAGAATGAGCCACGTTCGGGTCAACCGTCCACAAAAAAAAAAAAAAAAAAAAAAATGTTCAAATGTTTGTTATGCTTAAGGGACTTAACTACGGGGTTATCAGTCCCTAAACTTACAAACTACTTATGAACTACCTACAACTAAGGACGGCACAAATATCCATGCCCGAGGGGGGATTCGAACCCTCGTCCAACCGTCCACAAACACAATTCCAGACAACATCCAACGAGTGCGGCGGATGATCGGCTGCTGTCTCTGAGAATGACAGCAGCCGAGTTGGAAATCATCACAGATAGTGTGAGCACTATTGTTCAAAAACATTTGAGAAAGCGGAAGCTATGAAGCCGGTTTTGTACCGCACTTACTGACAGATGAGGAAAAGCAAACTCGTATTGAAGTATCTTGACTTGTTTGTCCGGAATCTGCAAATTGTGGAAAGAATCGTTACAGAAGATGAGAGTTGGTGCTAACAATACGATCCTGTGAGACCAATCGCCAGTCAATGACATAGTGCTCATCGTGTTGCCAAGCTCTCCCCCCCCCCTCATAAAAAATAGGCGGGTGAAAAATTCCAATATAAAGACGATGCTGTTTGCTTTTTTCGATAGAAAGGGTTTGATCTATCATCAGTTGGTTGGTACCCGAGGGTCATACAGTTAACGAGCTTGTTTTGAAACGACTGCTGCAACGCATCCGGCGGGTTCGGCCAGAAGTGTACCGGAGTGTACAGTGAAATTCCTCCACGACATTGCCCATCCCGCACATTACGATCTGCGTGCTCAACTTTCTCGCTAGACATAAGGTCACTGTGCTTCCACACCCACCATATTCTCCTGATTTAGCGCTGGGAGACTTCTTTCTGTTGCCCCTTCTTAAATTAACCCTGAACGGCTTACGCATCGCAACGGCTGCGGAAACAGGGTTGCCAGGAGTGGCGATTTTTCGCATTCTTGGCTGTCTTTTTCTTAGAATAATAGCCATTCTAGCTTTATGGCGACTGGCGATTGAATGTGGCTAGTAAAAGAATTAGTTGGCGACATAAAGGCTATTTTATTTTACTGCAAATAAGACGAATTTAAAGCAATCCCTCTTCAAAGATTGTATAAATGAAACTGACTGGACATCGCTAGAATACTGGGGAAATGTAATCACACTATAGAAGTTGCCACATATGTCTGCACGTATCTTTGATCTGTGAGAGAATCACCCCATTTACATGGGCTCCCAAAACCGGATTCCGTAAACTGAGTTCCCAATTACGATTTTGGTTGGTCATGTAAACACACCAAACTCGATTTTGAAAATCCGCTTCTCTCAAGCGGTTTTCCAGTCCCACAATCGATTTTCGTGCCCATGTACATGCAACCGTTTTTTGAAGCGTTCTTGGTTTGTCAGATATTCTTTTCCTGTTAAGAATTTTCGGCGCTGTAACTGTGTTTAAATTTAGTATCCACTGTATCTCTCGAGTCTCTTACATGTACAATATGACTATATTTCGACTGGATTCGTGGTGTGTGTGGGTTCAGTTTCTGGCTGGGCTCAGATAAATGTTTCCTTTAAGAACGAGTTTTCTTGAAATGTCCAGTCTGGTGTCTATGAATTTCAGAGCGCCGTAGTTTGTGTTACTCAGTTTCTTGTTTAAAATTTGGCGACACAGCAATGGAAAAACCTGGCAACCCTGTGCGGAAATCCAACAATGTGTGGCCTCAGTGCTTCGAGCGATTTGTAGAATATCTAGGGGCACGGCCGTACCGTCCTTTTCTCGAAGCAGTAGATGACACTTTCGATCCCCCTGCATCTCAGTTGTGGACTAAGAATCCTGAATTTTGGTTGCCACGAGTATATACTATAACTAGCTATATGTTCAAATTATACTATACCACAGCTTATAGTTTACGAAATATTTTCAGTCGAAAATCACTAGTTCTGTCACTCACTGACTCACCGATCATCAAAATTCTAAGGTACTTCCAGCAGACACAGGCAGCCCGTAATGGAAGGAAAAATTCAAATGTCTGTAAAAATTAATTCGGTTCTGGAAAACATTTTCGCTTGTTAGAATAGTATCTGCAAACTTGCCGTTTACAGCATTGTGTTGCTTTTGCTATTGTTGTAGCGCGTTAGGATCACGTGCGGAAGATCACGTGTTCGATTAATGGTGCTGTAACTTTTTTTTTTTTCACTTTAATGTAGCCGCCTCCTTTCTACTAAGTGAAGACTCGTCAGAAATGACATCAGGTACCTGATTAGAGAGTGAAGAGTAACAAGTTTAGCTTAAATTGCTACAAATGGAAACAGTACCAAAACACCACATTCTAGCTTGTTATAATCGAGAAAACTGTTGCTCTTAATGTCGATAATTCCGTCACATGACGCGGGGCAATAACTTCAGACAGGGAGCAAAAACGTTAGATTATGGTTTCAAACCACAACACGGCAGAGATAGGGAAACGCTATTGATCTGGGAGACACGCAGTCTACGTTATCTGTGGTCTACGTCATAGAATGGAAACTCTCTGGAGTGAGTATTGCGTTCTGTCTTCTCTAGGAGGTGTTGGTTTTGCTGATTTTGCCGACATTAACCTGGAATTGTGACGTGATATCATTATATAAATATGCGAACTTGAAAATTGAAGTGCCGATTTTCTACGATAATTTTATCAGGAGGCCAATGAAACTTATATAATTCGAAAGATGGTTTGCTGTAGATGTGCACAATACAATAATCAGTGTACATAGCCGTTGAGAGTGGTAAAACGGAGTAGATGTTTTCAAAGCTATAGCTCGGATCACGATTTAAAATCTCCAATTCTAATAAAAGTGAAAGTAAAAAATTGAAGTGGTACCAAATGTCCAAATGTTTGTTAAGCTTATGGGACTTAACTACGGGGTCATCAGTCCCTAAACTTACAAACTACTTATCAGCTACCTTATACTAAGGATGGCACAAATATCCATGCCCGAGGGGGGATTCGAACCCCCGACCGTAGTGGCCGTGCAGACCGTGAGGAGCGCCTCAGTCCCCTCGGCCATCGCGGCCAGCTACTAGAGAAACTTGATCATATTTGTGAAATACTAATTAACTAATCCACAACTTACGTGTATTATGAAGTTCACAAACGGATGCGAAATACAACACTAAGTTGTTGATATTTGTATATTGATCCACCAAAGGTGGCAGTACTAATCATGATGAAAGGTTTGAACAATAAGAATATAATCGACTTTCCGGACTTTCCAAATACTTTACATCAAACCAAACGGAACCAAACCAGACCAAAGAGACAGGCAATGGATTTTAAGAAAATCTGTGGCTGA
Organism: Locusta migratoria; assembly: GCA_026315105.1. Classification (NCBI taxonomy): domain Eukaryota; kingdom Metazoa; phylum Arthropoda; class Insecta; order Orthoptera; family Acrididae; genus Locusta; species Locusta migratoria. The sequence goes on from CM048745.1 coordinate 134,106,249, forward strand.
TGTACAAAAAAGTTACAGAAAAGGACTATCTACAAAAAGAAACGATATCACATGAAAAACATAAAATGTACAAAAATGCAAGTCTCGCGACGAATTCCTTCAGCATAAAAAGTCGTGCGATATTATGGAAACTAAGTCGGATATTTTAGTTAGTGTTCATGGAACCACCGATTCAACTCGTTGTCATAATTTTTTATCTAATTAGTAATCTACCAATATGTCTACCATGTCAAAATTATACATATTTATTTCTATAATATATATAATGACTTGGTAATCACATCGCAAAGTAAACTAATATTTAAAATACTTTACGCGAATGTGAGGTATTTCATTCCTACGTAATTACGTTTGGATACATAGTGGAATATAATATTTTTATATATGTCGACGTGTAATTGCCCAATCATTATATGTATTCTGATGTCGTTATATTATGGTAAGATTGCGAAGTTATTATATCTATTATAGAACCAAAGATGTATTATACTAATATAGTCACTACAAATGTTGGTAGATAACAAGTAAATGTTGGTTAACAAATATGTGGCTCTATGAGCACTAACTAAAATAACCGACTTCGTTTCCCATGCCAACATACACTAATATTTAAAAAAAAACTTCATACACATGCGAGTGTACTTCATTCTTATGATTATGTTCGGTTACATAATAGAATCACATTATTGTTATGTCATTATGACGATATGCAATTGCCAGATAATTATATTTATACTTATGTCATTATATTATGGTGTGACTGCAAAGTCATTATATTTATTATAGAAATAAAGATGTATAATTTTGATATAGTCACTACAGATCTTGGTAGATAACTAATTAGATCCAAAATTATGACAACGTGTTGAACAGGTGGTTCCATGAACACTAACTAAAATAACCGACTTTTTATGATGGAAGGAATTCGTCGCGACACTTGCATTTTTGTACATTTTATGTTTTTGATGGGATGGGACTTTTCAGACGCACCTTGTATCTATTTTGAAAATGATTTATACTTAGAAAACCCGGAGATAAAGATTTCTCAATTCTGAAAAGGACACCGTGAATCGATAACAGTTTCTCAGTCCGGAAATTGTGACGTTTTCATTGACAATTTTCCACTTATGCAAATCGCTATATGGAGGCAGTTGTTTAACAATTCATCAGCGGTGAATAGACATCACATCTTATTAAAGCCATACCTGTATTATTTATATTCTTCTTATAAATTACTGCTGTGATTTTCATAACTCCATTATGAGTACCGATTTAATAGACATTGAACATCTGATAATAAACTACTTGTCCTTATTACCGTAATTTTAGCTGTTGTTGACTACTGTGAACGTACATTTGTTGGTTACTGACAGCTACTGCTAGGTAACTTTTTCTAGTAGTAGAAGGCTACCCGTGTTTTGTCTCCGCTATATTCGTAGCTACTAGCTAGAACATCTAATCCAATAATACGCGGAAATGTTCTTCACTAGTTTGGTTGTGTACACTTGTTTTTGGCGTAATTAGTACCCTCTATTTTTCGCTCCTTCTCTAATAGCTAGGTAACAATTGAAATTACTCTTCCTTGTCGTCCAACTGCACCTCATTAACGGCCGTGAAAAAACAGACTCAGTGGTGTGGGCGTTGTGGCACACTGCCTACACACACGGTATAGAAGCGGAACATCGCGCGAGGCCCTGTGGTTTGCTGTTCGAACACCGGCTGTAAGCCCCTTTATTTTGTCTGGTAATTAAGTCTAGTGGGGCACTGTCCCATCTTACAAAATGGAGTTTAGTTCCTCTGCAAGGTCAGCTAAGGAGATTATCCAACTATACATCGCTACCGTGTTTTTGATATTGAAACTTTTACGTTTGTTTCGATCTTTGTCACCGGAACACAGGGGTCGGATCGGGAAATAAATGCGCTTTAAGCAATACTTTAAGGTCCTTGTCGACTCCTGTTACGGTCCTTGTTTCGCCCCGAAGCTACATACACTCCTGGCCATTAAAACTGCTACACCACAAAAGATGACGTGCTGCAGACGCGAAATTTAACCGACAGGAAGAAGATGCTGTGATATGTAAACGATTAGCTTTTCAGGGCACTCACACAAGATTGGCGCCGGTGGCGACACCTACAACGTGTTGACATGAGGAAACTTTCCAACCGAAATATACACAAACAGCAGTTCACGGCGTTAGGTGGTGAAACGTTGTTGTGATGCGACGTGTAAGGAGGATAAATGCGTACCATCACGATTCCGACTTTGATGAAGGTCGGTTTGTAGCCATCGCGATTGAGGTTTATCGTATCGTGACATTGCTGCTCGCGTTGGTTCCGATCCAATGATTGTTTGCAGAATATGGAATCGGTGGGTTCAGGACGGTAATACGGAGCGCCGTGCTGGATCCCAACGGCCTCGTATTACTAGCAGTCGAGATGACAGGCATCTTATCTGAATGGCTGTATCGGATCGTGCGGCCACGTCTCGATCCCTGAGTCAACAGATGGGGACGTTTGCAAGACAACAACCATCTTCACGAACAGTTCGACGACGTTTACAGCAGCATGGACTATCAGCTCGGAGACCACGGCTGCCGTTACCCTTGACGCTGCACCACACACAGGAGCGCCTCCGATGGTGTACGCAATGACGATCCTAGGTGCATGAATGGCAAAACATTTCTTCGGATGAATCCTGGTTCTGTTTACAGCATCATGATGGTGGCATCAGTGTTTGGTGACATCGCAGTGAACGCACATATGAAGCGTGTATTCGTCATCGTCATACTGGCGTGTCACCCGGCCTGATGGTATGGGGTGCCATTGGTTACACGTCTCGGTCACCTCTTGTTCGCATTGACGGCACTTTGAACAGAGTCCGTTACATTTCAAATGTGTTACGACCTGTGGCTCTACCCTTCATTCGATCTCTACATTTCAGCAGGATAATCCTGGATACGGCAAATGTTCGACTGCTGCCCTGGCCAGCACATGATCCGTATCCCTCACCAATTGAAAACGTTTGGTCAACGGTGGCCGAGCAACTGGCTCGTCACAAGCAGTCACTACTCTTGATGAACTGTGGTGTCGTGTTAAAGCTTCATGAGCATCTGTACCTCTACATGCCACCCAAGCTCTGTTTGACTCAATGCCCAGGCTTATCAAGGCCGTTATTACGGTCAGAGGTGGTTGTTCTGGGTACTGATTTCTCAGGATCTATGCACTCAAATTTCATGAAAATGTAATCACATGTCAGTTCTAGTATAATATATTTGTCCAATGAATACCCGTTTATCATCTGTATTTCTTTTTGTTGTAACATTTTCAATGGCCAATAGTTTATGTTCCGAGGATAGACTATATTTTGCTCTCATACAACAGGACACCCTAGTAACACGCTGAGGTGTTGCGAATGAGAGAAACCAGATGCTTTCCCCTTGGAGACGAGGCTAGATGCTGTGTTTTTAAGTTAAACGTTAAGTGTCACTTCGAATACTTGAGAAAATTATTTGCCGGCCGCGGTGGCCGAGGGGACTGAGCCGCTCCAGTCACGGTCTGCACGGCAACTACGGTCGGGGGTTCGAATCCCCCCTCGGGCATGGATATTTGTGCCGTCCTTAGGATTAGCTAGTTCATAAGTAGTTTGTAAGTTTAGGGACTGATGACAGCGTAGTTAAGTACCATAAGCTATACAAACATTTGAAGAAAATTATTTGTAAAGGCACTACGGAAATCTTAGATCAACTATGATTTACCAAACGACCACAACAGTGCTGTTTCATATCAACACGCCAAATTCTTCTGTTTAGTATGAATCTACGACAGTGACAGCAGCAGCACGTATTACAGTTCAAAATAAGATAAATAGTCATGAATAATTTTGCCTGCCTTATAGCTACAGTGAATGGTATTATTACTAATTATTATTTTGAAACTATTCCATTGTATGTTGTTATGTAATACTTGTCATCAATCAATATGCAGTGCACGTCAATAAAAATATCTATTCGTATATGCCATTTACTATAGTTTGTAATTGTTACAGGGAACTAGATCGATCTGTAATGCAGGAAGTACACATTGATATCAATGAGAAAGTATAAGAGAAATTAAAAGAAACGAGAAATAGACAAAATTAAAATTTTACATTTTGCACTACTGCAACAGACAAGGTAAAGCAATAAATTTCACCCATTCATTGTCTTCGATCATTTATTTTCATTGCAGCTTATGTTGAGAAGCATCAACCTTTTATAATTTAATTATTTTTATTTGTTGAAAGTATTTCATTTTAATACGTAACCAGTTACAACAGACCTCAGATGCTCTATTCCCTACGATGATGAAGCTAAGTGGTTGAGAAACATTTCTAAACGAACAATCAAAAAGCAGGCTGAACAATTACAACTAAATGAGGTAAATTGAGCCAGATGAGAGATTAGCTGAGCAGCATACCTTAATATCAGAGTTAGTTAACATGGTTACTTATTCATGAAGCAGGACAGCTTGCAGGAAGACCTTGAATTCTCAAAATCGGAAATTGTTTAGTAATGGCTAAGTATTCCCGAATCTATAAAATAATTTACAGACGATGCCACTGCTCGGCAGATAGAACACACCACTATAGACACCTCTGTGAAAAAGAAGATCACGAAGAATCAAGTTTATCACAAACGAAACAGAAACATTAAAAAAACCACGACAGGTTAGAAACTGATCTAAAAACATTTATCCAGCTACCGTTGGAGGTATACACTGAACAGGTACCTCAGTGCAGTTTATTAAAACTGATCTGAGTGAAACTAAGTTAATACAGGAATTTCATGATTGACAGTGTAAATACAAAACTTAATAGTACATAAGGCAAATTGTCCACTTTCTGAGAGTTCGAGAATTATTATGCATCGCTCATAGCGAGTAGAGTAAGTCGAGCAAGTCGAGCTTGCTGATCACATAGATTTTCTTGACCCCTGACAGAAGAACCTTATGAATCCAGGAGAGATTATTCAAGGCAGTGTTTGTCCGCAAACTTTAATGCTAACCAATGAAGTCTGAAAATGTATATTGAGAAATATTTAAGAAATACACGTTTTCCGAATGAAATTCAAATACTGAATGTTTAAAATCTGCCGGCCGCGGTCGCCGAGGGAACTGAGTCGCTCCAGTCACGGTCTGCACGGCCACTACGGTCGGGGGTTCGAATCCCCCCTCGGACATGGATATTTCTGCCGTCCTTAGTATAAGGTAGTTGATAAGTAGTTTCTAAGTTTTGGGTCTGATGACCCCGTAGTTAAGTCCCATAAGCTTAACAAACATTTGTTTAAAATCTATGGGACTTATTCCTTGGACTTAGAAACTACTGAAACTAACTTAAACTAATCGAAGGACACACACACACACACACACACACACACACACACACACACACACACACATACATGTACGAGGGAGGACTCGAACCTCCGACGGCATGCAACTGCGCGCTATGCAGCAAGACGTCTTAAAGTACTCTACCGCGGCTTTTCGGAACGAACACACAATGATGTTTTACGCGCACTAAAAGCTAAATTAATAGCTGACAATGCAAAAAAAAGTTGATATCTATTCTGGACTCTTTTGTTTTGATACAACAGAACTCTAACAGCAGCGATGTTCATGATTAGCTGAGAGACTGTCGTGGTAACTGCATAGTTCCTTCCTATCACTCTAGATGCAAAGACATCAACCAAACAGATGAAGTTCTGTAATATAAAATAATAAAAGGAACGTTGATAACAACGATCATCCCTGATATTATAATAATGGTGGCAGACAGTGAGGTATTATAATAATCTGTGGAATGATGATAATGGAAATAGTACATCTGTTACTCACCTTCACAACAATATCAGGCACTGTCTAGCGGTTAGCAACAATCGGAGAGACATGAATCACTTTCTAAATGTTACTGAGAAAACTAAACCATCACATTTTATGACTACTAGTATGTGAGACTAGATTCGTCCTCATTACACTCACCAATGACGGCCATGAAATGGAGTGTGGGCAACCCAGGATATTCAGAGAACCTATCAATAAACAGTGATGACATTGTTATCAGAAATAAGATCTCAAACAAAAGTGCTGATTTCACACAAAAGTGTAAGTAACTCACATTTTCACTTACATTAACATTTGATATTAGAAAATTCCTCTTTTTCAAAAACACTATTCATCCCATTGCCATTCTGCATTTTATATCCTCCGTGCTGCGAGCGTCGTATGTTATTTACTGCACAAGTAACAAAACTCATCTACCACCTTTATTGTATCGATACCTAAACTTTGTCTCTGACAAATTACAACGTCAACAGCAAAACACAATGTTTCTATTTCTTCACCTTGAACTTTAATCCCTTCTCCAAATTTTTCCTTGCTTTCCTTCACAGCTTGCTCGATGTACAAATTGAATAACACTGGAGAATGGCTGCAACCCTGTCTGACTTCCTTCCCAACCTTTCATGCCCTTCGACTCTAATAACTGCAATCTGCCTTTTGTACAACTTGTAAATAACCCTCCTTTCTCGGTATTTTGGAACAATATAGTCCAATCAACATTGTCTGAAGCTTTCTCCAAATCTACAATAGCTATAAATGTAGGTTTGCCTTTTCTTAAACTATTGTCTAACATAAGACGTAAAATTAGTATTGTCTCCCGTGTTCCTACATTTCTCCTGAAACCAAACTGATCTTTCCCGAGTTGGGCTTCTATCAGCCTCTCCATCCTTATGTAAATAATTCCTGTTAAAATTTTTCAACCATGACTTATTAAACTGATGGTTCTGGAATTTTCACACCTTTCTGCGCTTGCTTTCTTTGGAATGGTGATTATTAAATTTTTCTTAATGTCTGAGGGTATTTCGCCTGTCTCATACATCTTACACACCGGGTGAAATAGTTTTGTCATAGCTATTTCTGCCAGAGACTTCTGAGGGAATGTCATCTACTCCAGGGGCCTTCTTTCAGCTTACGTCTTTCAGGGCTCTATCAAATACATCTCTCAGTGTAGTATCTCTTATTGTATCTTTATCTACTTCGTCTTCCCTTCCTACAATAGTGTTTCCACGTATATTTCCTTTGTATAGCCCCTCTATATACTCTTTCCACCTTTACGCTTTCCCTTCTTTGCTGTAAATTCTTGATATTCATAGTGCTGTTTTTCTTGTCTCCAAATGTCTGTTTTATTTTCCTGTAGGCATTATCTATTTTTACCAAAGTTACAGACTCTTCTACAGACTTGCATTTGACTTCTAGCCACTCCTGCTTAGCCATTTTGCACTTCCTGTCAATTTAATTTCTTAGTCGTCTGTACTCCATTTTGTCTGTTTCATTTACTGAATTTTTATATTTTCTCCTTTCATCAATTAAATTTACCTTTTCCTGTGATATCCGAGGTTTTTTATACGTCCTGCCTTTCTACCTACTTTGCCCTCTGCTGATCTCACTACTTCATCTCTCAGAGTTACCCACTCCTCTTCTATTGTTTTATTTTCACCCGTTTCTTTCAATTTTTGCCTAAGGTTTCCTCTGAAATTCTTGAGATCCTCAGGTTCTTCAATTTATCCAGGTCTCATCTCCTTATTCACCTACGTTTCTGCAGTCTTTTCAGTTTCAGTCTACAGTTCATGACAATGGTACTAGGAAGATTAAATACTATTACACTAATCCTAAAAAACGCCAAATAATATGCTGTAATGCCTAACCTCCCACTTAGTACTAGGAGCAGATCAGCAGATGGGAGAACTGAATGACTCAGGTTTAAATACACTGCGTTACATTTATAAAGCGTGGATTTTCTTTAGCAACGCAACTAACTGTTTTCCTGGTGTAAGATGCTGGTAGCAGTTGATGTTGGCCTTCCGAGAAGATTTCAGAATCGTTTATTATTAATTAAATAAATGAACATGTATTAAATATGGCTATTGCTACCTCCAAGAGACGTCAGCATTATAGAAGTCTCCTTGCTTCGCTACACAAGTCAAATAAACGTATGATCTGTTTTATATATATACAATGCTTGGTTTAAGACACTACGAAACCCTAAATTCGTCACTTCCTATCATCGTGTTGTTGGATAAATTCCACTACAACTCGCCCAAACTTAAATTGAGTGATGTTTGGGTCTAATATCGTAAAGTTATCGTAAAATTAATGACTATTTTCCCTAAAGTACCCCAAAATGTAAGTAATAAAATAGTGGTATACGGCAACTGAACAAGTGCTTAAGTGTTTTATATAAACTTCTTCTCCACTAACTCCCACTAAAGCGAAATAACAACCTATGTTGCCTAATCTCGCAGTCATTAAACACCAGCATAAGATGTCAGCACTACAGTCGGGACGAAATACGATGATCCATGACTCCGCCTATTGGGCTGGGAGACCGCCCCTGCCGCGGAAACTGAATGCAGCCGTGTTGCCAAGTAGTTAGTTGGCTGCCGGCGAGTATAGCTACCGGTCGTTGTTATCTGACAGAACTGGCAACAGTGCACAGCGTAACCGAACGCGCGCATGCGCAGAGCAAAGCTCACGTTTGACTTACTCCAATGATCTGATGCCGCAGTCGGCGCTTAAAGCCGATTGGCCGCAAGCACCAGGGATCATCCTATTTCGGCTCGACTACAACTGAGTCAGTTGTAAGCTGCTACAATGTAAAATGCAGTGTGTCTGTAAAGTCACAATGCACATTTAAATAGTCACAGAGAGGCAAAAAACCAAGACAGAATTGTGGGACCAATATTAAATGAAAGGAAAACTCTTCAAGTTTCCATACCTGTTCTGTGCAATTGGATGTGGCTTCCATTTGTCACTCTTCACACATGTAAGGGATATTGTAGTTCATTTTACACACGTTGACCGATGTCAGATACAACGGAGTTAACAGCATTACTAATTCTCTCCCTTAAATGGTAAATGTCGATGATATGAACTCTGTATACACATTGCAAGAAGTAGTATAGGGGCGTCCAGCACTGGAATCGTGATTGACTTACCTTAAATCCACCCCTTCCTATTCACTGCTGTGAAGTGTAACCAGAACGTCTAAACAATTCTGATATCCTGCCGAGGATCGCTGTCTTGTTGGAAGGTGACACCTTCAGTTTGCTGTTTAATTTTGGCACTCCATAAACGTGCAACACATATAGGTAGTTGCTTTACAGTTGTTGTCACAAAGAAATATGGACCTATACGTTTCTCGCACGTGAGGGGACCTTAGACATTCATCAAATGGCGATCAAGTTAATAATCAGTGTAGACAGATTAATTATGTGCAGCCTATATTGTGACATAGCAATGAACATGACCACATGTATGAATTGTGGCGTCATCATAAAACACTACTCTCTTTAGGATTTATTCGTTGTTAATAAGGTCATGAAGTTTCTGACAAGGAAATTTAAAACTTTTTGCCTACATCCCTGTCAGATGGGTGTATCGCTTTTAATAACTGCAGTCTGTAAGCCATTACTACTACCAACTTAGCTTCTGTAGTTTAGTGATCGTAGTTGTACATAGGAGAGAGTGGATTGAGCTATAGTATCTATTCAGTTGTTGAAAATGAAAGAAGGTAGCATTTACTCCCTCTCATTCGCTTTTGCCAAACTCGAGCTCACCATTTTTAAATAAGACTACATTTTTGTGTGTATGTTATGTATGATTCCAATAAATTAATTTGTAATCAAACTCATCGTATGGATTGGATTTTGTCAGAGAATCATTATCTAGTTGTACCTCCTCTTTGTTAACTTTTGAATTATTAATACTATCTTACATAGATTTACAAAAATCTCTATCAACACGAATCCTGTTTATCTGATACGTTCAACTGCTTATCAAATCTAGAATATTTATTATTTTATTTTATTTACTTTTATTTTATTATATTTATCATCTCTAGTGGTGTCACTAGCATGGTCAGCATGAGATTATTATTCTCACCCTTCACTCTAAGCTGAGAGGCTCCCAGTGGGGTATCCCATAGTTTTTACTGTCTATTGACCCCGTTTTCTGATCTCCGCTTATTCTCTGACCTCTTATTCCCTTCCCAGGGTCTACCTGTACCTTCAGATTCTCTATTTCCATTTCTTCATTCCAATGGTAACTTATACTGTATTTCTATTTCCTTGACATTTATTCGTATAATTTCCATCACCCCTCTTCAATGATTGCTACCATTATAATTATAATAATCCATTCAGCATTATATGCTTCCCAAAAATTCCGTTGATTATAATTCTCTCTTTCTTCTCTTGCAAATGTTCTCAATATATGTGCTCAATATGGCGTACACTTATTTGTATTCAACAGGCATAACCTATTGGGGATCCTCTCGCCAGAGTAATAATCATGTTTAAATTGACGTGTGTAAGGGTCGCGCCATCCCACCTGAAAGCCTGGCTGGTGAAACTCTATGGACGGATAGTTGTCTTCACCAACTGCAGCTATTGTCCGTTACTGCCTACCATCGCTCTTCTCGTAGCTGCATGGGCCTCTGCTGCAACAGGTAGACCATATCGTGCACATGAGTAGAGCAGCGTGCCACATCACGTTCCTTGCAGGCGACCTTGACAGGCCGATTAATCGGAGCAGATAGGGAACCGTTTGCTCTCAACACGCCACATCTGCTCTAAAGCTATCAGGATCATGTGAAGCTCCGACGATTACACGGTACATTAATTGTGAAGGCGAATCTTGCTGGCATGGTCAGGGAAAACTAGGGAACAGCTGCGAGAATCCCCTTAGACCAACAATGTACCTACGTAAAACCGAGATCCCTTCCTAAAATGGTAAGAAACGCGGTCTGAACTATAAAATCAGAGGTACAATCTTTCTTGAAATACTTCGATCTATAAAAAGCCTGAGCTTCTGGATTATCCAAAACGGAAATTGATTTAAAACATTAAAATCAGTCACAGCCATCTAGAGAAGAAGAGCATTTATGTGAATTCGACAAGGTCTTGTAACTAGTTGCTGATTACGCAACCCCCTTTCCATAGGAAGCCGAGTAACGGTGTACTGTGCAATTGTACATGGCGTGGATGACGTTTTATGCGCACTCTGGATAGCCGTCTGAATAGCTGTTGCTCCCCATGAATTGTCGCTAAGACATTTAATAGCCGCAGTTCTTTGAGTGATCGTCTATTTAGGTCCGTAATGTGCGGCACTCATTCAAATCAGAGATCCATAAAACTCACTGTATCTTTAGAATCCTCATTCTCACTTCACTTGGTTGAAAACAGACGGGAACGATTAAGAAGTATCTACACCTACTTCTTCGTTTAAGATTTAAAACTATTCTACTGCGCCCATTAATCCATCCGTCCAAGAATTAGTGGCCACTGATATATTGTTGTTCATAGGATTCAAGTAGTCAGGGAAATCATCAAGAAACAAAGAGAAGTGAACAGAAAATTTAACTACTTATGTAATGCTGTTACTAGCTGTGCCAAAGGCAGGAACACTTAATATACAAGCAGAAGGGACACCGTCCTACAGCTCAAAGCGATCAGAGGACGTCAACGACTTTACATCGATAACAGTGCCGAGAAAGGAAGGACCGTGTAGAAATGGAAACGCATCCTCAGGAAACCTAGCTGCCTTAGGATGCCTCCAAGCTGTATCGAATGCTTTCACGATATCATAAAGAATGAAGAAAAAAAAACACATCAAGTGATGCTGGCGCAAGAAAGCCTGTTGTATAGCCGCCTCCAGTAATTCAGTTATGTTACAACCATATTACTGTCCTTTACACCCTTTCAGTGAATACCACGTAATTAATAAAAACATCCATCGATGATTTGTAATACATATAAGAAATTTCTTTATAGGAAAGAAAAATTATGATGATCCATAAGTCTACGAAAAACCGTACCGCATCTGGCAGCAAGCAGAAGCCCGACCACAGTTGTTACGTCACGTACTGCTGTTTGTACAGATGCCAAATCATAGTCCTTCGTTCGAGGTGTAAACAGGCTTTGCGCTTCAAACGCTCACGAACTGCAATACAATAACGGTTAATTACGTGTCTGCAGAATGTCAACATTTGCATTACGGGGGCGTGGGCATATGCGAAGGTCGCATATCCTTTCGCAAATAAACAGTCACCAGGCAAATAACTTAGTGAGATATAAAAAGACTGCTCAGCGATCCGTTCGACATCATTCCACATCAACATGAGGGCTGCTGTTGTCTTCCTCTTCGTGGTGGTAAATATTTGAAGTATACAGTTTCGAGGGAGAATTTGATCATTTAATAAGATGACGGCTGATGTAATGAGTTCAAACTCTTCAATGCTGTTCCAGTTTTCTTGCGTTCATGGCATGTCATTGTTATGAATAGAGTAACTGTAGAAATATTCGAAAACTGCAACTCTATTGCTCGGGTTAATTCTTAAGATTGGAAGTGTTACTTACTGTTCCACTTATATTTTTAAATATTCGAGTTTCAAATTTAAGTGGAAGGAAGTGAATTTCTAAACCACCCAATTAGGATAATGTTGAATGTTAATGCCCAGAAATTGAATATATCTCTGAGTAGGGCTATCATTAATGCAGCAGAGGTTAACCTTGGTCTGCCTACCTCGCATCTCATACTACCTTACAGCTACAAACAAACCTGATAAGCGATACAGGTTCGCGTGTTTCTAATGAACACAGCCAATATATTCCCAATAATAAAATTTTGACGAGAGGTCTAAGAAAAGCATTAAATGATATAGTACAAACTAATATGTTGTACATCACGGTATTATAGCAATGGTACTGCGAATTGCGGAGGGTCTTTCTTTATCTTCGGCCCTTTTCCCGCACATGCAGGGTCGGCTTTTTTACTTGGAATTGGCGTGTTAATATTGACGCGATGGCCGGATGCCCTTCCTGCCGCCACCCCTTGCCCCCTGGGAAAAAATGAATACCCCAAATGTCTGTGTATAGTGTTATATGTGTGAAACTGTAAAGTGCTATGAGATGTCTGTGAATCGTGTAACTGAGGCGGAACTTGGGGACCAGCCCGGTATTCACCTAGGGGGATGTGGAAAACAGCCTAAAAGCCACATCCAGGCTGGCCGGCACTCCGACCCCCTTCGTTAATCCGCCGGGCAGATTCGAACCGGGGCCGGTACGCCTCCCCGTCTTGGAAAACGGTGCCTTAGACCACACGGCTAACCGAGCGGGTAATACGAATTACGGAGGGTATAGCTATCTAAATTTGATAAATACTAAAGGAACATAATGTATTGCATTTACAGAAAGTACAAGAATCAGGAACTCATACATTACCTTGAAAAAGGCGCTGGAAAGAGTTTTGACAAAGGGGGCATCAAACAAAGATTCTATAGGTAAAAATTTCCGTTTCCGAATCAAGTGCGAGATAAAAAAGAAAAAAAATTCACTTAACCTAATCTCCGCGATCTTTTTATAACATTATGTATGCTAGGTGCTTCTGCGCCCAGTTCTGGACTTTGTCTTTATTGTACGGAAAGAAAATGTCCACGCAATTGCTAATTGTGACTTGCGATATTTTCATTTCATGTAGAAAAAAGCGCGTAGTGTTGCAAGACGTTTACTTTATCTCGGTATCTAGAAGAATAGTACTTACTAGCTGTTAGCGTACTATAAGATAAGCCCACATGAGTAACTTTCATACAGTCGTTTAATCTCTTTTCGGTGCAGTTGTTTTTACTGTAAGAAATGGTTACCTCAACGTCAGCGCCATTCAAAAAGTGAAGACTTTATTAGAGACGAGGCTGCCTTCAAAGCTTTTAAACTAATATTCGTTACAAGAAGTAACATTTAAAAAAATTAATTCTTGACTTGAATGTGTATGACGTAAATTTTTGCACTTCCCATGATTTATGGACATGTTTGAGGTGGGACGGCTTGCCTGCGTAAACGATCCATATAAATGTGCCGTAGGTAAAACGAAACGCATAGTTTCTATGTGGAGACATGAAACAAATCTTTGCTTCTTCGAAGGGGTAGGCAGCGGGGTAAAAAGGCTGTATAGTTGATTTGGCCTCGTAACATTGAAACTGCGAAAGCCTGAAAGCAAGGGGATGACGGCATCGTTTTTGGTAACACTTTACGAACGTAACAGAGTCCTCAATTTGGATCTCAAAGTTTAGAATGCTCTGGAGGATGTCCTCATCTAAAAACCAAAATTGGCATTGCATAGGTAGGAAAGTAGAATGTGTTGGCAGGTCATTTCGACAATTATAAAGGGAAACAGATACGTTGAAGGTAAATATAGTGTGAGTGAAGTTTGGTGACTGAGGCGCTTCAGTGACGGTCTGCACGGCCACTACGGTCGGGGGTCCTAATCCCCCCCTCGGGCATGGATATTTGTGCCGTCCTTAGTTGTAGGTAGTTCATAAGTAGTTTGTAAGTTTAGGGACTGATGACCCCGTAGTTAAGTCTCTTAAGCTTAACAAACATTTGAACATTTTCTTTTGAAGTTCGGTGACACGCTGATCATGAAGTGTAAACAGGAAAAAAGAAATTTATCAACCCAGTTTCAGATATTTCAGGTAGATATCTAACAATAGATACGAAAATAATAGTTATGAATCCCTTTATAAGATCGTCATTGCCACAGATCGCTTAATGATTTCATATGATGACTAGTTTCTACTCATTAAAGAGGCATTATCAAATCTTACTTGTCCAGGCAGAAGTACAAAAGAAGCTGCATACACTACGCTTGTCCGTCCTTTTTTGAAGTATTGCTGCCCAGTATGGGATCCTTATCAGGTGGAGGACATCGAAAGAGTCCAAAGAAGGGCAGCTCGTTTCGTATTGTCACAATACAGGGGAAACAGCGTTACGGAAATTATACATGATCTGGGATGGGAATCACAACAACGGCGCTTATCGCTGCGGCGTGGGCTACTTACGAAACTACAATCGCCAACATTATCCTCTGAATGCGAAAATATATTGTTGACTCCCACTTACATAGGTAGAAATTATCATCAGAATAAAATACGAGAAATCAGAGCTCCAACGGAGAGATTCATGTGTTCGTTCTTCCCGCGCGCTATTCGAGAATGGAATGGGAGATAAATAGTATAACGGATGTTCGATGAACCCTTTGCCAGGCACTTAAATGTGATTTACAGAGTATCCCATATAGATGTAGATGAACCAACATCATAGTGGCAAGTTATAAATGGTATGCATTTCATCAATTGAATATGCCTTTGGGTCATGTTGTTCTAGACCCTGTGCTATACTTGTGCCACGTATCTAGGTAGTGTGTTATCACAGTGAAAAATGTAGATGGATGGTTGCTGTGATAACTCACTACGTAGACAAGTGGCACAGTATAGAACAGGAGCTTGAACAACATGATCCAAAAGCATATTCAATTGATGATGTGCATACCATTTATAACTTGCCACTATAATGTTGGTTCATCTGAAGTATATTTCTTACCGTGCCTGAACAAGTAAGATTTGACAATGACTCTTTAATCAGTCGAAACTAGTTATCATATGAAATCATTAATGGCAATAAAGATCTTATATAGAGATTCATAACTATAACATTAAAAGATCGCCTCCTGGACAACAACCTGAATAAGATGTCAGGTAATTATAATATGAAAATAAGATGTGGGTGCTGATCCCGTGTGGCATATTTGGCCGTTAGAGTCCTACTGTGATCGTTTTTGGCCTGTGAGGTGGAAGTCTTTAGTGACTAGCGTGTCGATGATGAAATTATGAAGACACAACACCCAGCCGCCGAGTGGAGAAAACCCACGAACCGACCGGAAATCGAACCCAAGCCCAGGACTGTATAGGCGGACCGGGTGCGTGTAAAATGCTATTGAGTAGAGTAGTTCGCGAACACATTTTCGTAGCCTGGTACACACGGAACCAACACTTGCGAAAAAAGTACATATTTCTATTAAGTAGATTTCCTGTAATTAAGAAATTCAAAGTATATTTGATGAGATAATGGAAATTATTAATATAGTTAAAAGAGATAAATATTTAGCTGTAGTCAGTTGGATCCTAACAGCACTGAAAGTAGAAACCGTTATCCGTATCTTACTTGTACTACAATATATTTATTGAAGTTTTACTGAACCCAATAAAATATTTAACATGTAACGTACTAATTTGTTTTGTATGTGAACTTAAGATGTTGAAAGTATTTCCCTAAGATTCTAAAATCTCTACATGAATAGTACGTAACTCAGTTCGAGATAAACCATCACTTAAATATCTGCGTGAAAGCTCTGATTTCCGTTATTTTATTATATTGTCATTTCTTTGTATAAAGGTGAACGTTAACAGAAAAATTTCTCAAAAGGAAAAGTGAGTTTTAAATGTTTTTGAAAATGTCTCGCTACAATGAAAAGATACTGATGTCTACCGCCCTTACTCGCTATCATATCCGTCGCGTTTTGTCTCTTGTTCCGCGATAAAACAAATGGTACAGCCGTTCTTTGAACAGTTTCCATTTCTCCATGAATTTCACGTGATAACCCATACCGCTTAGCAACTCTAAAAGAGGACGGACAAGGCAGTGCTGGTGGCCTCTTTAGTAGACCTGTTCCCAAGTCTATGTGCGCTGCCAATGAAACTCAGTCTTCAGTTGATTTCGTCCACAAGATCATCTGTCTATGAATTTTCCTTCCTTAGCAGCTACAACTGTGGAAGTTTTTCAAAAGATTTCTCCTCAAATTGAATGTTAGGCCATTATCAAATGCCAAAACATGATAAAAATAATCGAAGTTGGGTGTGACTTAATTTATTGTCGAGTATACTGAAGTACTAACACACATAGATGACTTGCAACAACGCACTCACAATATACGTTCAACCCGTACTCTTGCATGTTTTAACTTTTATGCTGACCAAGAATGCTGTTCAAATAGCCTCCAAAATCGCTTATTTATATTACGGACAGCAGAAAATGACAAATACAATCTTACACCGGAGGCGATATTCCATTGGCATGTTATTTGATTAGAAGTCGCTTCGAACGAACGGTGTAATGGTCTTCTGAAGCTCTTGAGAAATGTCGTAATTGTGAGATACAGAGTCTATAGTACTCATTTCATCGCATAAAATAAGAGGCAATTATGCGGTTAAGTTTCACAAGAACTTTAAGTTCTGAATAATTAGGTTATCATATGATAATTCATACGATGTATGGTGTCAAATGAAGTATTATAATGCATGATGCCATGCCGTTTAGTATCATCCAACAATCTGTCACTCAAGTTTCCGATGCATGTATCCCAAGTAGAGGATACTTGAATATCCACTCTGCCCCTTCCCCTCCCCCTCGTCTTTCGAGATTAACTACACTGCAGAAATAGGGTTAACTCGTAAAAAAGCTCTGTTGGATCAATATCTTTTCATAAAAGTATTTTCAAGCGTATTTTATTATGGCATATAAACGACCTATAGTCCGTTCACCGAGAGCTGGAACGAAACGTAAACAGTGTCACGTGAGCGACTACGCTCGCTTCCCGCGAAAGCATTCGGTGTTCATGTGATACGTAGGAGTGTGCAGCTAGCGGAGTCGGCTGGCTGCTGAGTTGACGTCACAGCAGACCGTGAGAAACCTGGACAACAATGTAACGAAATAAACAGTAAGAAAAGAAACACGCAGACGGCATTGAGGATTCAAAGCGAGTTACAATAATGTTAATAGTACGATTAAAATGACTTCATTCTGTCGAATCAGCTTTATTTTCATTAAGGTTACTAACAAAACGCTCCATTAACACAATTTTTAATAACAGTACGAGTTTGATAAGTCATGGTTGCAAAATTTTAACACGAATTATCTACAGGAGAATGGAAAAGCTGGTAGAAGCTGACCTCGGGGAAGATTAGTTTGGATTCAGGAGGAACGTAGGAACCCGGAAGACAATACTCACTTTACGTCTTATCTTAGAAGATAGATTAAGGAAAGGCAAACCTATATTTTTAGCTTTTCTAGATTTGGAGAAAGCTTTTGGCGGCGTTGACTGGAATACGCCCTTTCAAATTTTGAAGTCAGCAGGGGTAAAATACAGGGAAAGGAGAGTTATTTACAACTTGTACAAAAGCCAGACCGCAGTTATTAGACTCGAAGGGCATGAAAGGGAAGCATCAGTTGGGAAGGGAGTAAGACAGGGTTGTAGCCTTTCTCCGATGTTATTCAATTTGTATATAGAATAGGAAAGCAAGGAAAAATTTGGAATAGGGATTAAAGTTCAGAGGGAAGAAATAAAAACATTGCGTTTTGCTGATGACATTGTAATTCTGTCAGAGACAGCAAAGGACCAGGAAGATCAGTTGAATGGAATGGACAGTGTGTTGAAGAGAGCATATTGTCACGTTGCAATGGAAGTAGGCTTGACTTCGAAGGCAACTAAACACAGCACTTATACTGAAAGCACGTTTATTACGAACTCAACATACACGCAGCACTGACTGCCTCTCAGGCTGAGTGCTCTGCTATTTATACACAGACAGAATTTACCAGAAATTAGAAGAACAGTTAACATAAGAAACAAGTAGAATTTACATGTGAACATAAGAAAGATGTAGAACCTTCTGGAATTGTAAATTAGAAAGAAAGAAATTTTTGCCGGTGGGCGGGATTGAACAGGCGACCTTCTGCTCCGCAGTCCGTGACGCGATCCCCTGCGCCACGCCGGCAGTTGTTGTAAACATTAACAAGAGCAAAACAAAAATAATGGAATGCGGTCTTAGAAAATCCGGTGATGCTGATTGAATTAGATTAGGTAACGAAACAATGAAGGTGGTAGATGAGTTTTGTTACTTGGGTAGTAAAATAACATGCGATGGTCGCAGTAGAGAGGATATAAAATGCAGAATGGCAATGGGAAGAAAAGCATTTTTGAAAAAGAGAAATTTGCTAACATCGAATATTAATTTAAGTGTAAGGAAGTCTTTTCTGAAGGCATCTGTGTGGAGTGCTGCCTTGTACGGGAGTGAAACATGGTCGATAAGCAGTGCGGACAGGAAGAGGATAGAGGCTTTTGAAATATGGTGCTACAGAAGAATGCTGAAGATTAGGTGGGTAGATCGCATAACTAATGAAGAGATGCTGAACTAAAAGAAGGGATCGCTTGGTAGGACACATTCTTAGACATCGAGGAATCGTAAATTTAGCATTGGAGGGAAATGTGTGGGGTAAAAATCGCAGAGGGAGACCAAGAGACGCGTATAGTAAGCAGATTCAAGTGGATGTGGGTTGTCGTTCATATGAGGAGATGAAAAGGCTTGCTGAGGATAGAGTAGGGTGGAGAGCTGCATCAAACCAGTCTCCGGACTGAAGACCATAACAACAACAACAACAACGAGTAATAATGTTAAAGGACGGCAAAACAAGGTTCACTATGTCGAACGTGAACTGTTCTGATTGAGGTTCATAACAAACCGCTCCTCTCTCCTCTATAATTTCATTTGACTTTCAGCTTTTTTCTGTGACACGGAGGACGCACTTGTTCCAATCTTCTGCAGTAACTATTCTTACTGCTTCTTCTTGTAGTTCAACTTCCGGAATTTTGTATGTTATGCTTTCCGCTGCAACGTAGCCTTTGATTCTGGCCCACACTAAATCGATGGTGATTAATTCACAGTGGTACGGAGGAAAGCTAATAACAGTTTTCCCTGCGTTCTTCGCCAAATTATCTATCACGTATTCGTTGTGCGCTATTCTGTGATTTTTAACTATATCTAAAAGTTATTTCTTCAACATACCGTCGATGTTTTTAGATTTTAGCCACTCTGATATTTCGTGCTTATTTTAATTCGCATTGGGACCTTTTCTGCGAGAATGCTACGGTGTGTTATCAATTGGGGTTTCCTGAAGCCGAGGAAGAATACCTTGAAACCACTTTTCTTGGATTCTTAAGTTCACAAACATCCTTCAACGAACCCAGCTTTGCTGCCAGTGTGTGAGATAATCAGACGTTTCCCTTTACCTGATGGGCCCTTGCTTCCTGTGGATAATCGGTATAGAAACGCTTGTTTTGAGGACTTTATAGCGGCATCTACCCAGACCTGACTTCGGGCATGTCCAGCGTTCATCCACGTCTCGTCCAAATAGTAAATGGATCTTCCTTCATCTCTCAACCATTCAGTGGTTCGAGGATAACGTCGCCTCCTGCCTTAGGCATTGTGTTTTTTAAGTGGTCAGAGAAGTAACATTCTCAGTTACGCATTGTTTTAAGATGATTACATATTACTATAATAATCAACCAATAGTCTTTCAAGCGTCTTTAAAGATGAGAGATCCTGAAATCGCCGCTGTACAGCACGCAGTAACGAGCTCACGCCTACAATGGCGACGGCCACGCTGACTGCAGCGCTCCTGCCCTGTACACTCCTCGACGGCAGCGCTGTGGTCACGAGCCTTGTCATGTTTACAGTACGTCTCTCGTTTCGGTGAACGGAGTATAGTAGATAATGATAAGAATTCCACAGATAATGCTTTTATATGCCTGTACGAAAAAATCGAAATATTGGAAAGTTGTAGTGAAATGCAGGAGGATCCGCAGCGTATCGACGCTTTCAGGTAGTGGCTGTTGATGCTCAACTTAAACAAATATAGCGCACTGTGAATGCCAACAAATGTATTAGAATAAAACTGTCTGGATACCTTGAAAGTACTTATTTAGAAGAGTAAATCTAGATGTCGATACAGAAAGGTATATCTAACAGCAATTACCTGTCTCATCCGCAGATCTCCGCTTGTGCCGCCCACGAAGAATGGGACGAATGGCACGGCGGGGACGACTGGGACCATCGCGGTGACGACTGGAATGGCTGGGACCATCGCGGAGACGACTGGAATGGCTGGGACAATCACCACCAAGACAACTGGGACGGTCACCACCCAGACAACTGGGACGGTCACCACCAAGACAACTGGGACACCCACCACCAAGACAACTGGGACACCCACCACCAAGACAACTGGAACGAGTGGGACAACCACAACAACCAGCCCAGTCGCCCTAACTGGGAAGGCAATTGGGGCCCTCAGCAGCAGCCCAACAGGGGCCCTGGTCCCAACCAGGGCTTCAACCAAGGTCCCAACCAGGGCTTCAACCAAGGCCCCAACCAGGGCTTCAACCATGGCCCCAACCAGGGCTTCAACCATGATGACAACCAAGGTTTCAACCCAGGCTTCAACCAAGGTCCCAACCAGGGATTCAACCAAGGCCCCAACCAGGGCTTCAACCATGGCCCTAACCCAGGATACAACCATGGTGACAACCAAGGTCCCAACCAGGGATTCAACCAAGGCCCCAACCAGGGCTTCAACCATGGCCCCAACCCAGGATACAACCATGATGACAACCAAGGTTTCAACCCGGGCTTCAACCAAGGTCCCAACCAGGGATTCAACCAAGGCCCCAACCAGGGTTTCAACCATGGCCCCAACCCAGGATACAACCATGATGCCAACCAAGGCTTCAACCCAGGCTACAACCAAGGACCCAGTCAAGGGTTTAACCAAGGATACCCAGGCTACAACCAAGGCCCCAATCAAGGATTTAACCAAGGATACAACCAGGACTACAATGGTCGCCCATACCCAGGATCTGGACCACAAGAACCTGAGTATCACCACCATCATCACTAAGTCATCATTTTATAAGTACCTGTAACCTGCCAAATATTACAGAAACCAGTGATGGGGCATTAAAGACAGAAGTGTTTGTTTCTGAAACATATCTCTATTTTTCTACTATATGATACTTCTGATCACTCCCCTCCTTCCAAATATGAAAATATGCTGCCAGTGAATAAATTTGGAAAATAATTTTAATGTTCTTATTTACTTTTTTAATTTTTTTTATAATGAAGTAACATCACGTGGAAGAATTTTAAGCCAGTTGATCAATGTTTATCACTCATAGCGGTGTACATCTCTTACGAGTCTCGTACAAGAGGTGCAAATTTAAACACTGGCCCATAACACACAGCGTCCGTCCGACTTCGTTGCAGACAAAGAGCCATAGTATACTTAGGCTTGAGTCAGGCCGCCTCCAGTAGAATGTGCTGTTGAGTGAATTCACGCTTGTACCTACTGTAATGACTTGGCATGAATGTAGGTTATATTTGATAATTCACAAATTTCCAGGCAGCCTAATGCATTTTACCATCGGAAATCGGACATAACTTGTAAAATTACCAACAAATAACTGTGAATAATAAACCGTGATCAACAGGATTAAATGCAAAATTAAGGTACTTTATTATAAAAAATATTTTCATGACACAGCACCCTTATGTCAGATAGTATAGAAAGAACTTTAAGTCCAAAAAAAAAGAGATGATTTTTGATAATTTCCAAAAGTATTATTATCCTAACAGAGATGACATTAACCTGATTGTATAGTTTCCTGAAAAGGCAGGAAAAAATGAATGCCCATAATTGATTTCTGAGGCAACAAATTGCAAAAAGTATCCTGTCAGTTTCCAGAAGAAAGTAAGTTTATAACCAGCACAAATTTAAGCGTCAAGTAGTCTTTTCTGAATCTCATTGCTGAGTATTGTAACATGGTATGTAAGTGAATCATGGTCGACTTAAAAAGTGGCAATAACAGGTTGCAGGAACACACAGAGGAGGGCCAAAATATTGATGTGGAAGGTAAATATTTTGTTAACGCAAAGTTGCGACAGGAACAGTTTACAAGAGGAGATCCGAAACTACATGTAATCTCATTTGTTACTAGCAAGGGAAACTCCCCATCTCAAACCCCTCAGATATAGTGCAGTATGGCGCACTGGATAGAACGTCAAAAACTTTCTTTTTCACAAAATTATAGTCTGTCCGTCCGATCATTGACGTGTCTGTTCGTTGACACCAGGTTCGTGTCTGTGTTGTGCTGTAACATCAGCAGCAATCCTCTCTCCGCCGTACACTGTAGCCAGCTGACGTCGTGTATTTAGATGTTCATTTTGGCGTACCGTCCCCATACTACGGTGCGGTTACTTCGCATCGACCTCCTGCTTCCAGTGGGGTCCCAACTACTTGTTGGTCTGTATCCGAGATCACCTACTTTTACCGGTAGTTGACATTGATATTCCTTTGCTTCTACAAGAGTGATCCAATCTGTCTTGTGTACAACGGCGGGTCAGCGCCCCTTTTGTTAATATGTTTGGTATAAATCTTTTCGAGTAAATGTACTTTTCGCTTAATTGTGGTGGATTTGGGAAATCCGATATTCAGTCTCTGTACGACAACCCTGTGTTCACGAATCCCTGTGTCTGTTTAGATGCTCTTTATTAGCTCCGGATAATTTATTAATAACTAACTTAAACCCGCGGCTCCGCTCGCGTGTTGGTTGATTATGATAGATAAGCTATCTTTCAGTAGTGTGCTATGAGACTGGTTTAGAAGGACGAAATGAAATACAATACCTTCTTTAGAAACAAACATTTTTAATCACCATTCAAATAAAAAAATAAAATTATGTGAAGTGCTTAATGATTTACAATAAATAATACATACATCATTCCTTATAGCCTGTGTTGCAATATCTCAACACGTATGGTGAGAGTAATGTCCAAATTCATTTTAATTTCATTTTAGGGCATTGTGGTAAACTACTTTATTTGTACTATTGTTTGGAGCGTAAGTGTAGAGATTTTTTGGGTTGCCCACCCTTGAGCAGCGACGTATAATTGACCATGTGGAAAACATGAGAGCTGTAAATGGATTCCTGCGATTTTTTTAAAGAGATGTATTAAAAGAAATTTCATTTTTACTGCTTTATTTATTTATTCTTATATTTCCTTATTCGTATGCTTATCCTTACAGAGAACGAGCTGAAGACATTGTAGCACGCATAGACCAAAGATATGGTCTGTGGCATCACGTTTCCTTATATGTAACCTCCTTGCTAAAGATTCGAAAATGTCATCGCTGGCCTTCAGTCCGAATTTTTTTTATAATTTTACGACTTTCAACCACCATATCTTCCAACCTCTTATAGCTAACGGCATGGAAGTGCTATGGTGTACAACGGGAGACTTCAGACGACAATTACACTCAGACCATTCGTTTGCGTTCTGTAGTTTTCGCTGCAGAGCGAAATATTAACACACTCACACACACACACACTCAGTATTTTATATACACCGATAACTTTCCATCCCAATGTACTCCACCCTTTTATCATTATCAACCCTCAAGCAACAATGTAACCAATAAAACCATTTTCAAAGAGTAAATATAATTTTTAAAGACTAATTATTCTTCCGCATTTCTCGTTATATTCTTCAAATTACTAAGTATCTACCAGATTGCTGTTAAACCGTGGCTATAACACTTCCACAAGTATAAAATAGTAACTGCCAAATATTTAAGTTTTGTCGTTCGGACGTGATAAGCGTACACCTAACAGACATTCACATTAATATATATATATATATATATATATATATATATATATATATATATATATATATATATATATATATATATATAGCTATCCGATCGCCATGAAACCATGCCTAAAGCCTTCCCCGGGTAGACATTAGTAACTGTACAAATTGTTAGCTCTTTATATCTTGTGGTTCAGACGTGATAAACGTGCACGGCACAGACATTCACATTTATAGATATAGATTAGTTTTACGTATTTACTTCCAATTATAAAAGTGTTTACAAAAATATTAAACATTATATTTTGCTTATTTATCCATCTATATCACAATATATCTGTACCCGCTCCCTTAGCCGATAAGAAGTATTTTTTTTTTGTCTGCTTGTTTGGTGGAGGGGGGAGGGGAGGTTGCGGGTGAAAAGATAAAACCCCACAGCAAGTGCCGCACTACTCAGGTACGCCATTGCCTTTTGAGTACATTGTGGATCAAGGTGAAGATAAGTCAGAAAAATGTGTAAAGACTTATGGTAGTTCGAGTTAATGTTTCAAAGAGAGGTAGAGTTAGTTACAGCTGCCGTTCGGCGAAGTGGACAACGCTCCACACAGGGCAAGGGCCTTTGGAATCTGCAGGCAGATCAGCAATCAGGCCGCACACAGAGCAGATGGCAATCCCCGAGGCCAGGTTTGATCCCCATTAGACCTATGTGGGATCTTACGGAACGCAGACTCCGTGCCATGTGTCGTGACCCCCTCCCATAAATAAAAAATAGGCTGCCGCTCTGCAAACTATTTTTGCTGTCAGCTGTGGTTAGAGTGGTACTGGCAACTTGAAGACTCCCTTCCAACGCGTCTAACTGCATTTCGCAGGGCCAGAGGATATTAGGTGCTCATCCCATCTCATTTGCTAAGTCATTGTAAAGGGAGTTCCACAGGGCTTAGAGACGTTAAACACTGATATTCGAACCTTCAATGTAGAGGGCTGAAACTGTAAGGGAAGACAACGATTGGAACATATGCAGAATAAAACTGAGAAAGTAATTTCCAAGTGGTACTTCGAAATGAAGGGGTTGGTTTAGAAGGGCAAGTAGTGGCTGACCGCTTCACACCAGTCTAAAGACTGATAATTCAAAAGAAAAAATATTAAAATTCCTTCTCTGCACTGCTTTCATTTCTGTTAAAAGTCATTGATTAACTGGAAGCGGTCCTGCGGCTCCAGGGTTCTCATCACTGTTTAATAATTGTTTTCTCCAGTTCCACTCTTGCTTTCTGTTTAGCTTACAGTTCAGTACCCTATTATCTTACGACACTTCCTGCACTGCAAATGATACTCCATGGTGTTAACATTTGACATCACTGAAAATATACTATACATCTGAACATGTACTATACATCCGGACTTGTAAAACTCTGTCCATAACTTTTAAAAATTTTGCCATTCCTATGGTCACAGCTAAATCCTTAGAAATCTCTCACCTCGCTTTCCATTATACAATCTCGAGTGGGTAAAAGTGCAGAGTATCTGCTGATAGGTGGCAGCTCTCGTGCATAGTGGGTCTTTCGATGTCAAACTGGTAGTGAGTGTAGTACGTTCTCTTCTTGGTTCAAAAAGAGAGGTGTAATGATTCCACAATCGCCATTTTTATTTGTCGGACATATTCAGCAGACAGGAATATTAATACCGTTGTGGTCGTTTCTTCCGTCGCATATCGGCAATACCGGGCAACGGTGGTGTTCTCCCGTTCCGAATACATCTCCCGATATAGGCTGGTCGATTAAAGCGGCAATATCTTCTGGCGTAGTGCCCGAGTGACGCTCTCGCTATCTTCCTTTCGAGTGCTTGAACGCCGCTTTCGAAGTCAGCGCAAGCGGTGCCGTGTCAAGTGTCCTCGTCCGAAATCGAAATAGTGACTCCCAGGCTCGACGCCTCCCGACAGCGCCCGTCAATCACCAAACATCACAACTTGCACGGGGGTGAGGAGGCAGATCCGTCGTCACCATCCACCTGGGTAAGTTGTCGTCTTCCCTCTAGCTTTCATCTACGGCGGTATCTTCAGCGTTCAACTATTATACACTGAAGAGCCAAATGTCGTGTAGGGCACCGATGTGCAAGCAGAAGTGTCACAGTATGACGTGGCGTGGACTCGACTAATGTCTGAAGTAGTCCTGGAAGGAATTGACAGCATGCTTCTTACAAAGCACATTAATGCGTAAGAGTACGGAGTGGTGGAGATCTCTTCCATCCCAGATATGCTCAATAATGTTCATGTACGTGGCATTTGATGGCTAACAGAGATATTTGATAGCAGAAGAATGTTTCTGGGGCCACTCTGTAGCAATTCTGCATGCATGAGGTTTCGCATTGTTCTGCCGGAATTGCGCAAGTCCTTCGGAATGCACATTGGACATATAAGGATGCACGTGGTCAGCCAAGATACGTGTCACCAGTCGGAATCGTACCTAGAAGAATGCCTCCAAATACGCACAGCCTGGTGACAAGCACTATCCATGAGGTTGTCTCCATACCCGTACACGTCCATCCGTTCTATGCAATTATAAAGGAGACTCGCCAGACCAGACAACATGTTTCCAGCCATCAATAGTCCAACGACGAAGTTGACGGGCCCAGGCGTGGCGAAAGAGTTTGTATCGTGCACTCGCCGTCAGAAAGGCCTTCGGCTCCGAAATCCCATATCGATGATGATTACTTGAATTGTTCGTAACGTAACACTTGTTGACGGCACATCACTGAAATCCGCAGCAATTTTCGAACGGGGTGCACGATTCTCTTTAGTCGTCGTTGGATCCGTTCTTTTTCCAGCAGCAGCAATGTCGGAGATATGGTGTTTTACCGGTCTCCCGATATTCTCCGTGCACTCATTATGAAACACTAATATGGGAAAATTCCCACCTCATCGTTACCTCGGAGATGCGGTGTGCAATCTCTCGTGCGCCAACTGTAACACCATGTTCAGTCTCACTTAAATCGTGATAACCGATCTATCGCTTGTGCCAAACATCTATCGGCTTATACATTCGTTGTCGACCACAGCGACGTCCTCTGTTTGTTTACTGCAGAGATATTGAGGAGCACGAACTACTTTTAAAAGCAAATGTTCACCAAAAAAATTCAAATGTTTGTTAAGCTTATGGGATTTAACTACGGGGTCATCAGTCCCTAAACTTACAAACTACTTACGAACTAGGACGGCACAAATATCCATGCCCGAGGGGGGATTCGAACCCCCGACCATAGTGGCCGTGCTGACCGTGACTGGAGCGCCTCAGTCACCTCGGCCACCGCGGCCGGCGCAAATATTCACAAAGTTGCGTGCAGCACACATGACTGTCACAAGGAAACAGCGCTAACTGTACCTTATACTTTGAGGAGGAAAAAAAAAAATTAAATAAAACAACAGTCCCAGCAGTCGATCGTTGACGACAATTTGGGCCATAATACTGATAGTCCGCAGTTCCGATCTCTGAAAGGACAGCTTTCAAACTTTTGTGCGCACCGTTTGTTTTCTTAATCGCGTCTCCTCATTTTATCCGTTCAGTGTATACATATCACAGTATACTGTAGAGAGTGAGCTCTCCTATCGTAGGATGCTGAAGGCTGGAGGAGGGGGAAAGCCTTTTGTCTTTGAGACTACATAGTATTTTATGGAAAAACTGTAATACTACAAACTATGACATAAGTACGTTCAATATTATTTTACCAGTACCTTCAAATTGGAACTCTGCATCTTTATTTACGTCCCAAAATGAAAACTAATAAAGCCAAGGAACTAAAATAATTGCAAATCATTTATTAACGAGTGAAACTACGAAGGACTAGGAAGGAAAGGATTGACTTTAGCTACATTGGGGCATTGAAGGAAGGAAGCTCAGGGTTTAAGGTCCCGTCGACAACTTGGTCATTAGAGACGGAGCTAACGCTCGGAGTTTTTTTTGGGTAAGGATGGGGTAGGATATTGGCCGTGCCCTTTGAAAGGAACCATCCCGGCATATGCCTGGAGTGATTTAGGGAAATCACGGAAAACCTAAATCTGGATGGCCGGGGGTGGATTTGAACCACGGCCCTCCCGAATACGAGTCCAGTGCGTTACCACTGCGCCACCTCGCTCGGTTTGGGACATTGAAATTATGCAATGGCGAAAAGTAAAAATGTGAGCCGGGCCGTGAATCGAAGACGGGTTTACTGCTTCGGATCAGCGGTCGCCGTAAACGCTTTTTTTATGTTCTTCGGGTTTTTCAGTCCGTTGCGCAAGTTCCTTCGTTTTTGTTCGTTGTTGAGCTCGTGGCTCACTTATTTTTCTTTGTTTGTTTGTTAGAGACAGCATTTTTAATTAGAGAGGACGGCTACCCCTCTGACAGAACGCGCTGAGCCACTGCATCCTTCACCACGTGGCTGCTTATCTCGCCTTCCGTCCTCAAGCCCCCACAATTCCGTAAGCGGCCAACTGCGAAGAGCGGGCAAATTGAAGGACGCCTCGGCGGCCATTATGGTGGCAAACTTCCGCGCCAACTTTAAATGTGCGTAACACTCTTTGATTAGCGTGTGTATTCATTCGAGGTACAAATACGGTGTTGATATCGGCCAACAGCTTATCTTGTTCCTATCAAAACCGAATTATAACATTTAGTTTCTTAGTGTTCTAAATGCAGGACATGAACGGAATTTATATTCAGACACGGTTTCCTGGCACTTTCTCAATATATTCTACGATTGTGAAACTTTTGTACAAACATTAATATCGGAAGAGTTTCACAACACTTTACGTCTCTGTTTGTGTATTCTCCAATATTTAGATATTTTATACCGTCAAAAAATTGAAACAGAGCTGCCTGAAACAACTAATGTTAAAAATCCACTGTGAAAATGAATTATCCCGTCAGATACATAACTGTAAAAAAGCTTCGTACCTTGTGAATACAGCTATCAGCCACAACCGGATTCTTTTAAGAACACGAAGTATGCCATAACTTTTTCTTAACTAAGTGAACATGACATTAGCTTTAGGGTATCTAGCACGAAAATTAGCATTTTAATGCTGTAAGTCAAATACCTTACAATAGTGTGAACTGCTCAAAACTCAGCAACTGTGATCATAAGATTCAAATTCACAATGAGCAGCCGGCCGCGGTGGCCGAGGGGACTGAGGCGCTTCAGTCACGGTCTGCACGGCCACTACGGTCGGGGGTTCGAATCCCCCCTCGAGCATGGATATTTGTGTCATCCTTAGAATAAGGTAGTTGATAAATAGTTTGTAAGTTTAGGGACTGATGGCCCCGTAGTTAAGTCCCATAAGCTTAACAAACATTTGAACATTTTGAACACAATGTGCATCCAGCATGGCTATGTGTCATTCATATATGGAACTACACACATTTCTGCAAACCCCTTTCAGTTGTTATACCTATATGTACCACTCCCATGAACCACAGACATTGCCGAGGTGGGGTGGCTTGCGTGCCTCAACGATACAGATAGCCGTACCGTAGGTGCAACCACAGCGGAGGGGTATCTGTGGAGAAGCCAGACAAACGTGTGGTTCCTGAAGAGGGACAGCAACCTTTTCAGTACTTACAGGGGCAACAGTCGGGATGATTGACTGAACTGGCCTTGTAACATCAGCTAATTTGGCTTTGCCACACAGCTACTGCGAAAGGCTGAAAGCAAGGGGAAACTACAGCCGTTACCTTTCCCGAGGACATGCAGCTCTACTGTATGAACATATGATGATGGCATCCTCTCGGGTAAAATATTCCGGAGGTAAAATAGTCCCCCATTCGGATCTCCGGGCGGGGACTACTCAGGAGGATGTGATCATCAGGAAAGACAATACTGGCATTCTAAGGGTCGGAGCGTGGAATGTTAGATCCCTTAATCGAGTAGGAAAATTAGAAAATTTAAAAAGGGAAATGGATAGGTTGAAGTTAGATATAGTGGGGATTAGTGAAGTTCGGTGGCGGGATGAACAGGATTTCTGGTCAGGTGAGTAGAGGATTATAAATACAAAATCAATTGGGGTATCACAGGAGTAGGATTGATAATGAATAAGAAAATAGGAACGCGGGTAAACTACTATGAGCAGCACAGCGATCGCATTATCGTTGTCAAGATGGATACGAAGCCAACACCGACAACAGTAGTACAGGTTTATATGCCAACTAGCTCTGCCGATGATGAGGAAATCGAAGAAATATATGAGGAGCTAAAGGAAATTATTCAGACAATTAAGGGAGAGGAAAACTTAATGGTTATGGGAGACTGGAATTCGGTAGTAGGACAAGGAAGGGAAGGGAGGATAGTAGGTGAATACGGTCTGGGCAAAAGGAATGAAAGAGGAAGCTGCCTGGTAGAATTTTGCACAGAACGTAATTTAGTTATAACAAACATCTGGTTCAAGAATCACAAAAGAAGGTTGTATACGTGGAAGAGACCAGGAGACACCGGAAGATACCAGATAGATTTTATAATGGTAAGACATAGATTTCGGAACCAGGTTCTACAATGTAAGACATACCCAGGGGCAGATATAGACTCTGACCATAACTTGTTGGTTATGAACTGTAGGCTGAAACTAAAGAAACTACAAAAAGGTAGGAAAATAAGGAGATGGGACCTGGATAAATTGAACGAACCTGAGGTTCTTAAGAATTTCAGAGGGAGCTTTAGGCAACAATTGACAGAAACAGGGGAAAATAAAACAGTAGAGGAGGAATGGGTAAAATTGAGAGATGAAATAGTGAAGGTAGCAGAGGACAAATTAGGTAGGAAGGAAAGACCTACAAAAAATCCTTGGATATCACAGGAGATACTAAATTTAATCGATGAAAGGAGGAAATATAAAAATGCAGTAAATGAAACAGGCAAAATGGAGTACAGACGACTAAGAAATGAGTTTGACAGGAAGTGCAAAATGGCTAAGAAGGGGTGGCTAGAAGGCAAATGCAAGGATGCAGAAGAATGTATAAATAGGGGAAAAATACATACAGCCTACAGGAAAATAAAAGAAACATTCGGAGATAAGAAAAACAGCTCTATGAATATCAAGGACACTGATGGAAAACCAGTTCTCAGCAAAGAAGGGAAAGCTGAAAGGTGGAAAGAGTATATAGAGGCGCTCTACAAAGGAAATGAACTTCGAGACAATATTGTAGGAAGGGAAGAGGATGTAGATGAAGATGAAATAGGAGATACTATACTGAGAGAAGAATTTGACAGAGCCCTGAAAGACCTGAGTCGAAATAAGGCCCCTGGAGTAGATGATCTTCCCTCAGAGCTACTGAAGTCTCTGGGAGAACCAGCCATGACAAAATTGTTTCATCTGATGTGTAACATGAATGAGACAGGTGAAATACCCTCAGACTTTAAGAAAAATGTTATAATCCTCATCCCTAAGAAAGCAGGCGCAGACAGGTGTGAAAACTACAGAACCATCAGTTTAATAAGTCATGTTTGCAAAATATTAACGCGAATTAAATGCAGAAGGATGGAAAAGCTGGTAGAAGCCGACCTCGGGGAAGATCAGTTTGGGTTCAGGAGAAATGTAGGAACACGGGAGGCAATACTGACTTTACGGCTTATCCTAGAAGATAGATTAAGAAAAGGCAAACGTACATTTCTAGCTTTTGTAGATTTGGAGAAAACTTTTGACAATGTTGATTGGAATCGAACCTTTCAAGTTCTGAAGCAAACAGGAGTAAAATATAGGGAGCGTAAGGTTATTTACAACTTGTACAAAAACCAGACAGCGGTTGTCAGAGTTGAAGGGCATGAAAGGGATGCAGTGGTTGGAAAGGGATTAAGACAGGGTTGTAGCCATTCTCCAATGTTGTTCGATTTGTACATTGAGCAAGCTTTAAAGGAAAGCAAGGAGAAATTTGGTGAAGGACTTAAAGTTCAGGGGGAAGAATTAAAAACATTGCGTTTTGCCGATGACATAGTAATTCTGTCAGATACAGTCAGATAAGTTTCACCAAAGGACCTGGAAGAGCAATTGAATGGAATGGGCAATGCGCTGAAAGGTGCATATAAGATGAACATTAACAATGGTAATGGAATGCGGTCTTAGAAAATCAGGTGATGCTGAAGGAATTAGATTGGGAAACGAAGCAATAAAGGAGGTAGATGAGTTTTGTTACTTGGGCAGTAAAATAACAAATGATGGTCGCAGTACAGAGGATATAAAATGCAGAATGGCAATGGGTAGAAAAGCGATCTTGAAAAAGAGAAATTTGTTAATATCGAATATTGATTTAAACCTAAGGAAGTCCTTTCTGAAGGCATTTGTATGGAGTGTTGCCTTGTATGGGAGTGAGACATGGACTATAAACAGTGCGGACTGGAAGAGGATTGAGGCTTTTGAAATATGGTGCTACAGAAGAATGCAGAAGATTAGGTGGGTGGATCGCGTAACTAATGAGGAGGTACTGAACAGAATTGGGGAGAAAAGAAATTTCTGGCATACCTTGACTAAAAGAAGGGTTAGATTGGTAGGACACATTCTTAGACATCAAGGAATTGTGAATTTATCGTTGGAGGGAAGTGTATGGGGAAAAATCGCAGGGGAAGACCAAGAGATGGCTACAGTAAGCAGATTCAGACAGATGTAGGTTGTCGCTCTTATGTGGAGATGAAGAGGCTTGCTCAGGATAGGGTATTGTGGAGAGCTGCATCAAACCAGTCTCCGGACTGAAGACCACAACAACAAGAACCTATATGTAAAGCAGATGACCTTTAAAATCTGTATATACAACTTGCTAATATTAATTTCATAAACAAATATTCGAACTGCAATAAAGTAACTGATCTCGTTCCCCCAATAGTCATTTTACACATCATAAAATGAAACTTTTTTAACTTCTTCTCCGCCAGTACTGCCTAAATGAGCTTGTTTTAAACAGTTATCAGTATTGTAAAAGCCTGTTATTTATTTCATTGAATACTACATTGTACTGACTGACAGCCAGTTAAGCAAGAGTAACTTGTATTCTTGCGAAATATAAATGGAAATACAGTATTCGTTCTTAAACCGATTTGCGCAGTTAAACGCTGAGCAGATCTTCACCATCGTCCTTCATGTGTACTACTATAGTCAGACAGTGCAGATATGACTATGAATTGTGTATATACGTATACTACAGTGGCTAAGTAATACACGATTTATCTCCTAACAACACTCCTATTTACCTGACGCTGGCGGGGACTGAGGCGCTCCAGTCACGATCTGCACAGCCACTAAGGTCGGGGGTTCGAATCCCCCCCTCTGGCATGGATATTTGTGCCGTCCTTAGTCTTAGTTAGTTCATAAGTTGTTTGTAAGTTTAGAAACTGATAACCCCGTAGTTAAGTCCCATAGACTATACAAACGTTTGAAGATATCTGACGCTAACCACTACCATGGCGGCAGGCCGAAAGTTCAATTTATTCTGTGACAGCAGCGCCGTTATTGGGTCTAGTTATTTATTACAAGGTCTTTGGTCCGTCTCAAACTTCCACAAGTCGCACGCTACGGCCGTAGCGCCCCTACCGTCCATGCCCTCTTACACTCGCCATCCCGGATTTCCGTGTGAGATCGAACGTATGACAGCATCTGCGCTGAAGTATATGATCCAAACGCCGTCTTCGAAAGTAAATACTTGTTACACATTTGTATAACACCGAAGGAAGTAATTGGTTACGATACGCTACTTGTTTAGTAGTACACTCATTCGTTTCAATCTTTTACTCTCGATTTGTGCATTAGAAAATGAAGACGTTCAAAGCAAAGAAATCTCTCACTCTAGCTACAGGTTACAAACTGCGCAGATCGAGATAATAAACAATGCATATTAGAATTGTAAACATACCATTTCTCTTTCCAATTTCACTAATGTCGTGACTTATCCTTTGTCATTAACAAGCTATCTCAGCATCCTTTCTCCACTCTTCCTTTATATCTCTGTTTAAGGTCCATTTCTCCAAAGCTCCTATATTTCAAATGTGACGTTCTTTCTAAAATAATAACGCATGATTAATCACGGACAACATTTTTCGTTCATGATCTGCCACATTTCCTCAGTTTCTTTTCTAAACATAATCTTCCAAAAGAAAGGTGGAATGGTACATAGATTTTAGTGGTTTTTGAGAATTGAAGAAGCTTGAAAAGAATCGAGGAGGTTGAAATGCTGAATGAAATCACTCTTTCCATTAAGTACCGCAACAAAAAGAATGTAGTTTATATCAACAACTGCAATAACGGAATGTAGCAAAATATCGCCAGTATTTTATTGTTTTCACAACTGGATTCAATGAATTATGTCACCATCTCCAGATCAATTGTCTTTAAAATGTAGACAAAGCTTAGGAGTGACGTTAAAATCTTCATGTGCAAACAGTGGATCGCCTCCATCCTGAAATGTCAGGTAATGAGAAGAATATAGTTTACTGGAAACCCGGTATGGAAAAAATTAGTATCGCTTTTCATTTCCTTTGAACGTCTGTATCCAGTCAGCCAGTGCAAATTACAAATCAGGTTCCATGAAACTGGGGATTGTATGGACGAATCATACTAGCTTTGAATGTACAGTGGCATGTACGTCAAAAGTATTTAGTCATAATGAGGAAACACATTGTAGCGTGTGCAGCCTGAGAGAGTACAGAGAATAAGTAATTTGGATTGAACCAGTGCTAAGTATTAAATGAATTAAGCCAAATCGGCACCCTACCGTTGTGATGGTGGTGGTAACTGGAAAAGAGGTCATCATGAAGAAAAGACCAAATTGGGAAATGCGGTCCCTGTCATTTGCTGTTCGTTGCGGAGAATGAACAACATTGAAAAGTAATATTAAACAGAAAATCAGAGTAATCACTGAAGAAATATTAACCGATTATACTGTAAAAGAGGTAAGAAAGTGCGTATGATAGTAATTACTATTACTGATTAATTACACAGAGCGACGAAGAGATGCTTATACTATGAGCGATGACAGCAGAGAGAGTGAAGAGGTGCGCAGAATAGCTTCTTTTGTTTAAAAATTTGAAGCATTTAAATTCATTATATCAGAGGTTAAACATTCGTTCTAGAATATATATCACCCCCTCGAAGAGCTAGGACAATTAACTTACAAAATTTCGAGTGTTTCTTCAACAAACACTTGACTGGGTCTATGCACTAACTTTTTAGTGATTACAGTTTGTAATTTACATTAACATACTCGTAGTGGTTATATACATACAAAGAATGAATATTTACACCCTTTTAAGTTTATCTTGCGCTATACACTTCAATATGACATGTTAACGTGTAAGGAAAGGGTGATTTTTTTTAATGAGCGACAAGGTGTGAGTGGAAATGGAAAGGGAAAATAAATTTTGGTTCCGTGTTAATAAATGTGTTGTTGTCGTAATATTGTTTGCGTGGCGTAAAAAACCTTATCTTAATTTCGTGGTCAGCTACATTAAACTCGTAATCAATGCAAGTGGTATAATTAAATTTTGAAATAATTTGCAAAACAATTTGTGTGGTTAACAAAGACTATGGCCCTATCTGACAAACTTTTCAAAAGATCACTCACCGTCCCCTTCCTTACAAAATCTACAACCGCGTATGTGCAATGCGTACGACTTAATTAGCGCGCCAGTGGTAGTAATAATTTTGAAAATTGCAACAGTATTAAAATTCAGTACAAAGTGGTTGGCAAGTAGGTGCAGTCCAACTACTTAAGTCAATATGTGATAAACATTAATTCTTTTAGGAAAACAGTAAAATTTACGTAATTTAGGCTTGATAGATAAATGCAAACGATAATTGTAACAGTATGGTTCTTTATAGGATAGATGTGGCGTTGGTAACTATTGTTGAACTCAGTTTTGAGATATCTGTTATTCATTAAATATGCAAATTAATAATATCTGAAATAATTATTACTATTAATGTTTGATTCCCATTTGTGAAGTGTTTAACAAGAATTAATTTACTGTTGATTGATTTAGTATCGTAACACTGCCATGCAATAGTCTACGGTCATGTATAGTCAAGTTTAGCAAAATAGTCTCAATCAAATTATTAACACTGTTTCCATATTTACGTGAACTCTATCACTTTCAAAATGATCGTTTTCAAATATTGATCAACTAAGTAAAAATTCTATCACTGTTACGTAAATCAAAATTTGTCACAATGAAATGGTTAATCACTGATTTTCGCTATTATGTTAACTTTTCTCTCTCTTAAATACTTACTTTTAAATACTTGACTTTGAATTTTGAACACTTTGCTCATGAAACATTAGTAAGCTTTGTTATATTGGCAAGATTAAGTAACTAGTTGTTACAAATAATGTGGAGCATGTATCATCAAAATTCTTATATTTTGATAAGAGTCAAACAGGCATCTACATGAATTACAATAAATTACATGCCACTTATCTTAATCATTAAGTCCACCGAAGTGCTTCACTGTAGCTTCGCAATAGATCCTTTACAATGTGCTGATTACAAGATTATCATTAATACAGAAATTATTTTTTGCTGGCTCCTCCTTTGGCAGCTTCTTAGCAGTACGCAGAGATTCTTAGCGAATCGCGCAATTATTCGCGACCGTTACCGTCCGCGATGACGCTACCGCGTTTCGTACGTCTGGACGGACACCGAACACTTAACGAATTTCTGCCTCAGCAGAACGAACGAACGAACAGATGCTCAGTATCTGTTTATACTTCACTTTGATACACTTAAACACTGGTTTCATTTATGCTTTTCATTTGTAGTACTTTTAACACCTTTTTTACATTCACTTTGTAATAACACTTTGTTACATATATTGTTTCAGCACTCCGCGGTCCGCATACGAACGTCTGTTGTCTGTCAAGGGGCGGCGGATACTATTGCTTGCCTACTCTCCCACAGGCAAGCGCTGCTGTCCAATAAAGTCTCTGACCTCAGGAGCTTTTTGATTACAGCAAGTACGATGTTTGAGCTCGTTCACAGTGAAATATTTTACATACGTAAATTAAACATGACAAGTAATTACAGTAAATACAAAAAACATACAAAGTACATAAAATAAATGAACTAAAATATACATAGCCAAATACAGTACACACATAATGAATAAATGACATGAAGTGGTTATAGTTACATTACATACATACATTACATATTACAGTCATTAATTAAATGACATTATAACATCATAATTACTACCTATACACTACATGCAGGTTCCACTGGACAAAATCTCTGAAAGTGATGCTCATACTCAGTCGTGATGTAAGTATTACCTTAGAAACCGACTTCTTGGTGTAGTTTTGTTTTATTTTCTGCATTTTGTAAAGTCTAGATGCTCATTTTTGAAGTAGCCAACTTTTGGATGTTAGTGTCAGTGTCCATTAACGTTCGTTCACTCTACAGGGCGTAGCATATATCATGTAAATATATTTGTATTATTTTTATGTGTCGCAACTTAATATATAAAGATATCAGTGAAGTGATTCTTTTTCTGTACGTAGGACAGTCGTGCCACACCACTAAATGCATACGTGGCAACCGGACGCTTTCTGATTTGCCACACCTGAACTATGACAGGCCCTGCGGACTCCCACCGTGATTCCGCGCGTCGCCATCTCTGGCAGTCGATTTCCCCAGTACTCGAGCGACGTATTCCTTGGCCCCTCATCTTTGAGAGTACTGGCGATCTGAAGTTGCACATACCTGAAGGGACTACCTAAGCTCAAAATATACGACTTTTTAAAGCGTAGAAGTCTCCAAATTAAACCATCCTTTCTATAGTCGTTCGTTACAGAGCCATCTCTAGAAATATTTTCACATTTGCATGTTAAACCCTGTATAAGTACAATGTTTACAAATATAATCACTTTGACACAATTTCGATTATTTACAGTAAAGTCACCGATTGTTGTGAGACTGGACAGCAGCTGGTAATGCAGATGGGTTGATAACCGGTTGTGGCTGAAACAAAAGATGGTAAGCATTCTCATCGTCGACGTAGTTGGACTCAGCAGGTTGTGTTACCCAACCAACGCCGAAAACTGGTAGTACGAAATATTAGTTTGGTTTTCGGACTTTGGTTTCCTGACGCAACGCAACATAGTGTTCGCCTGAAGCAAGGGTTACAAGTAAGGAAAGTACAGCTTAAAACAAAATTACAGCTTAAATGGATTTGTACTGGGGAAAGACGTAAGGGAGCACTCTTTCCAGTTTTGAAGCCTATAAAATTACATGCTTAAAATAGTACAAAATCTTACAAGAAAATATAATTATAAATATTTTTATTTCTTTTTCAAAGTTGTGTATGTACTCAGTAACGATAACCAACAAAACATTAGCTCGTATTCAAAAACTTACATTTTAGAAAATATTATGTATAGTGGAGATTAAGCACATTCGTCTGTCATAGAAACTTCGGTTGTTGCTATTGTCACAGTAGTCAACTGTATTTACGCTTCAGGTTTTGACCTTACATAATTTGGAGCTTGTTATCTACCACTTTATTACTTTTAGTACTGCGTGGCATTGTTTCTCCGATGCCTAAGAGTGAAATATTAATTACAAAAGTGTAAATTACTTGCGAATCGACTTATACATCTTATGTGCAAGTAATTCAGCTTCTTCACCTGTTCATATTAGTTGAAAGTTAACGTTTGTCTAGACTGTCCTAAGCATTGGTGTTTTGTGGAAATAGGCGGATATCTGGGAAAGACCCATTCTTTTATACTCAAAACTAATGAGAGCAGTTAGCCGAGCGTTTATTAAGGGTGTGTCCGGACGACATCTGCGAGTTCCAACATTCCAGTAATTCAGAGTAAAATAAAAAAATAAAATAAAAACTATGACATTTCAGACATCTACGATATCGGAATAATTATGCAAATTATGCACATCTCAAGATTTTAAATCAATTTCAACATGTCAAAAATTACAAATGTTTATGATTACTACATCAAAATATAGAAAAATCAACCTTAAAATAACCCACTTTTTAATGCGTCATGCAATTTCAACAAACTCTGGTTTAGATGATAGCTTATTATCTCAAACTATCATCTTCAAAGCACCAAACTTGTATATATTTATTTAGGACTCAAATCTATAATGGAAATATAAACACATCATCATATTCTCAACACTAACACCAGAAATCCAAGCAGCATGATTTACCTCTCGTTTATGTAATTGAGTGTGTCGATTTATTGTACAATATGCCGGTAATTTACGAAAATATTATATGGCATGAGCGATCAAGCTCATGAAAGCTGGTTTATCTACTTATTTATTTCAGACATTCGAAAATACTAATTAATAGTCGTCTGGGGCTGTAATATCAGTAAGGACGTTGTTTCAGATGGTAAGTTTTTACTTTGTATAACTAGTTGAACTGTGCAAATAATTCGCACTCATCCTGATCAGTCACAGCTAGGTAAGATAGTAATGCAGAAAAAAGTAGATGCAAGTACATATGTATAAAATATAATAAACTTTGAATAGTAGTAATAAATATTAGTCTCACTGTAAGAAAATTTATATAATTAAATACAATATGATTAATAGTGAAACACATAAAAATCAGATACTGACTTTTTCATGTTTATTTTGTTTTTTAAAAGCTTGTTTATTTTACAAAACTTATTTGAAAACAGTGTTAGTAGTTATAATGTGTCTTTAGCACTAACAAAAATATCACTGAATGGGCGAAATCGTGAAAAAGACACGTCTAACTGTGCATGCGAGAAAACAGGTTCTGGTAAATAATAATCCTGCCCTTCGAAACGTACGACGTTGTGCTTTATTATGGTCCTAGCGGAGGCTACTTTATTTGGGGACTTGTGTTCTTATCATTTGTAAATGCATGGTTGGATCAGAATATGTGAGTTTAATGCTAGGTATTAGCACAATTGTATCGCAGTCATTGAATTTAGCGGTGATGATGTACTCGCCTGAGTCACCACTAATCTTGCACCGTTAACTAATCCCTGATTAGAGTTAAGATTTATAATTAACATTCTCGGCGCAGTGGTCGGAGCAACCGTAAATAGATGTCCCAATTACGATCGTTCGCTGGGTATCAACTTAAATTTTACGAGCATTACAATTTTTTTTCAAAATAATGTTTTTTTTTTTTTTTGTGAAAACAGTAACTTTAAATTATCTGTGTATTTTTCGTCATTAGTGGAGAACAAAACCTTGAAAATGATACCTCAAGCATTAATTTCGGATAAGTAATACGTGAGATGTGGCGTACCCACAAAAAAACTCCGATGAGAAATAATATATATGATATTAATAGTCCTCTGGAGACTGTTGTATCAGCAAGGAAATGGTTTCAGATGGTCTGTTTTTACTTTAAAAAAATGTTAAGATGGATAGTATTTTGGAGGGGATGGCGATCACCCACTGACGAAGCGGCCATGGGGCAGAACTGTTGGTGAGTGTGTGTGTGTGTGTGTGGAAGAGAGGAGGTGAGCGAAAGGGTGCGCGAAAATGGGGACTCCATGTCTAGTCTTGGTGGAGGAAGGACCCTCCTGCATGATAGGAGTGATTATATCTGTGAGAGTGTTAAATTGGCGCAGTGGACGATCGTTTCTTGAAGCTATAAATTTGGAGAGAACAAGTAAACACCAGTGAAGCTGATATGTGTTTATGTTTTTACACAAGAACCGACGAGTGTAGAGATGGTGTCCGGGAAACTCAAACTGTTTTGAACTGTTGACACTTTCATGTTCAGTGCTCGCGAAATATACAGAGTTTCAGTGTTCCTTGAAGTCATGATTACTTAGTTTGGTGAAATGGATACCAATTTCTTATCGCAGACAACGCAACTGTTTAACCATTTTATTCAATTTATGATTAATATTTCATCTGGCCACTTCCAATAACCAACCAATATACAATTTAATTAAATAAACCTTATTCAGCTAAATCTCTGACTTTGGGTACATAATTTGCAAACGTCAGAATAAAATCCTTTTTATAAATAAACCAGTTATTTTATGTAGCTAAAATGTCTCATTTGTTTCGCAACCTGCATCCCATGTTGAGTGTCTTTTTAACTACAGGGTCACAGACAAAGCACAATATCTGCAACTGAGGTAGCTGCTGGGGCATGAAAGGAAGCCTGTACGACCCGACCCCAATATAACATCGAGCCAAACTTCTAAAGCAGAACCGCACATAGCCCAAGACGTAGGTTCCTACAGCGTAAAATCACATTTCCTTTAATCTTAGCTACGATAAATGTGGTTTTCGTGGGGGTTCCGAGCATGCGTTTCTTGCAGCAGTTGTATGCGAGAGAATTGGTAGTAATAGTTAGGTGTGGGGAGTCAGACGCGGACTTCAAGAAAGAAAAAGAAGCTCCGAAGAAATGTGCTAAACTTCAGCCAGCATAAACGAGTAGCAGTCTTCGTTGGTGGTACGAGAATCGACGGTTACAGCAACATCAGTGTAAGCACGTCATCACACTTTTAAATTCTGCAACGGCGGCATCTGCAGCAAGCACTTTCAAGCAGTACAGAAGGAGCAGCCAACATGACTGGAAAGTAAAAACGCCGATAGTGTAAATATGTGTGAATTTGCATATTCATCGCCAATGTTGGAGAACACATGTATTAAACAGTCTCCCAGTCTATGTGGTTCAGATAATCAGACTGACACACTTGACGGTTGTCCGAAATCAGGACGTAGTAATGTCAATGGGGAAGGTATTAATGAGGAAGTCCAGAAAGTCATATCAGAGACTGAAATTGATGTTCTAGGTGAATTTTAAGGCACAGACGGTCTTTTTTTTTTACATCGAATTCCATCAAATATACAGTAAGAAATAAATAGTGTAAATTCAAACCTTGATTCGAAAATTGGAGATATTAAGTCAGATATAAATTCAAACTTTAATGCAAAAATTGAAAGATTAAATTAAATTTTTATGCAAAATTTGGAAAAATAACATCAGACCTAGATGGGATTTAAACGTGAACAGTGTTAAAAATGAGATGACAAAAATTAGAGGCGAAATAGAAAGTGTGGTGTCGCACAAGTATGAAGTGCGCGCCACGTACTTTCGCCGCGCGCCGCCATGCACGCACGGCGCGGCGTTCTTACGACGTCGGCCACGAGCGCCCTCTGCTGCAACTCCGTTCGTGGCCACCACTGAACGACATCGTTCACTTGGGACTGAGATAGGAACCAGTTAACACTTGGGAAACAGATAGGCACGAGTGAAGTCTTGGCTATCGGATAGGCACTAGGAATCATCAGTAGGCAGGCCTCTAGATAATCTATGTATCAGCATTCTGCAGTCAAGAACTATGTAAAATTTAAGTATTACTAAGTCTCTATGAAATATACATCTCGTTCTAATTTACTCTAGAGTTTCTAGTTTCTGCTGTCCCACTGGCTGGTCACCTCCGTACCTGCACACGCGTGCATCCTTTATTCCTGTGTCGGTCTCTTTCTACTCAGCCACCGACACCAAGACCACCGGCGGAAACGAGACACAAAAGAAAGAATTATTGAATCAAAATTAGAAGTTGTTAAAACAAATATGGGTAAAGTTTCTGAAGAGGTTGGCCTCGTTATCATCGGAGTCACCACAGTCGAAAAGGATTTCTGGGATAAGTTGGATAAAATGAAGGTAAAAGTGGGTGGCAGTGAGGAAGATTGTGTGCACAGGCAACCAGTAAGTCGGTTAACAATTTGACGAATAGAGTGATAGATTGTGTAAAAGAAGTAATTAGAAATGGACAGGAAATTAAATCTGCAGTAAGTAATGAAAATGCGCAGCTCGAACAGCAGATTCTAGATGCACGTACAGAATTGAATTCAATGACAGCAAGTCAGGCTTCGACAGTGAAAAGTGTTCCATATGTGAGTACAGGTAGGTCCATCCAGTGAATTTTATTGATGTCTGTAAAGATGGATTTGCACAAGGAAAGTCAGACGAGGATAAAATTAAGTTTGCGAAAAGGTATTTAGAAGGTGAGGCGCAAACTTAATGAGGGATTCGTTTCCCATCTTTGTGTTTTCTGAATAAAATTTGGAGAGAAGCGAAGCAAACGCGACTCCCGAGTTTTTTTTAAGTCGATACGTTATTTTTGTGTGCGAGAACTTACATGTAAATCATCCACTGCGAGTGTTGATTGAAATCACGACACACCAAAAGGGATTACTAGTAATTTACAGCGGGAGCTTGTCAAGGCCGAAAAACTGCGTATATGAATTTTTGCATTTTATTATGAAGGTGTGACATTTGTTGAAATTCAAGCCAAATGGCGGCAATTCTAACGATACATTATCGACAAGATAGGATTATTTGAATCAGAAAGGTAATTAAAATAAGTGTCATGGTAATTATCATAATCAAATCTAAGGTAAGGTAAGGTAAAGCAGTCAACAATCCGAAGATTGGTTTGAACACCACAGTGCTTTACTAGGCATGGTCCTGT
The DNA here is from genome assembly GCA_026315105.1 of Locusta migratoria. Lineage (NCBI taxonomy): Eukaryota > Metazoa > Arthropoda > Insecta > Orthoptera > Acrididae > Locusta > Locusta migratoria. Next base: position 134,150,103 of record CM048745.1, read on the forward strand.
TTGGAGGTGGTATGCCGTTGCCTTCCTCCGACCTTCGAACTGACTTGCCCAGCCAGTTACAGGGGGACCTACAGTTTAGCGTGGGTTCCGAACCACGGTGCTACTCGGTATTCTTCACATCAGCAAACTGCTAGAAGTGAGAGAAGTGGAAAGTAACAGATAAAACTCCTAGGACCTGGCGGGGATCGAACCCGCGACCTTTGGACTTGTAATCTGGCACTCTACTACTGTGCTACGGAGAATCACAACTATCATAGTTTAAATCGTAATAGTAATAATTTTCATAAGCCAAATGGCAATAATAATTTAAAAATAGAAATAATAAAAGAAAATTAACCTGTGAGACAAGGGAATCACTAAATGCATGATAAGAATAGGAAGTCAGGAAACTAATTTTTTCCGCATTTCGAGTACAGGGTATGTAGAATAAAACGGCTAAGAAAAGGACGCAGTGTTTTAAAAATTCAGTGGATGTCGAAAATTTGGCAAAGACGCCACAAGAGGTAAATGAAGGTGAAATGAATGTAAGCTGGAAAATCAGGTGTTCAGAAAAGAAGTACAGGATGATTGTAAATCGATGAGGAATTCCAAGGAAGTATCAGTTCGTAGCAGCAATGATAGTAGGGTAGAGTAAATACAAGCAAGGTGTGTAAAGTTGTATGCAAAGGCGACGTATCTGAGAGAACGTCTGCTGGAAATACTTTTTATAATGAACTGTCGTCAGCTTTTAGTGATTTATATTATGAATCGGCGGATGTGGGTGATTTACTGTTGAAGGAATAGGAAGGTGATATTACATGTGCTGAAGTTAGGAAATTGAAGTTGCTGAGTTAGATACTTTCGACGAAGGTATTAGTGCGTTTATTTCAGTTTATGGAGATGAATCACTGGCTATAAATACAAACATTGACTATGATTGGATGAGGAATGGTGAAGTTTGTAAGAATGATTTATTCTATGAAGGGGAAGAAATTAATTTTGCGGGGATAAATTTGGGGAAAGTGGATATGAAATCGAAGATAACGAATGTACTGATAATTATAAGGTAGTGCTAGGCGGTAGCGGTGATTTATATGGTGAGTCGACGAATGTAACGAGTTTTAAGTCAAGACGTTTGAAGGTGTCGAATGATGTTGGTGAGAAGGTTTATAGTAAGAGATTTTGCAAATCTGCAGCGGTAAGTTGTTTAACGAGAATGAAGTTTTAGGTTGTGTGGTTAATGGTAAGGAAGCTGCAGCTACTGATGTTGTTACTGCAAAGGAAGGGAACGATTTATTTGATTTTATCATAATAAACATACAGGGATACCAACAAGTAGAAAAAAAATTACTAAAAACGATTGAGATGGAATGTTTCACTCTGTACCATGCTTCACTGTATACTACTCTCCCCTACTCATTTTATAAATTCAATCAATCTCTAAAAATACATGGTTTTACCGAATTGTTTTTAAAACATCTGCAAACAGTTAAAAGATAGAGTAGAAGCACGTCGATGAAAGCGTAATTTGAAAGCGAAGTTCAGGCCAGAAGGGGAGTAGGAAGCCCACAGAAAAATAATTAATAATTTGCAAATCGAGTAGGAAAATTAGAAAATTTAAAAAGGGAAATGGATAGGTTGAAGTTAGATATAGTGGGGATTAGTGAAGTTCGGTGGCAGGATGAACAGGATTTCTGGTCAGGTGAGTACAGGATTATAAATACAAAATCAGTTGGGGGTATCACAGGAGTAGGATTGATAATGAATAAGAAAATAGGAATGCGGGTAAACTACTATGACCAGCACAGCGATCGCATTATCGTTGTCAAGATGGATACGAAGCCAACACCGACAACAGTAGTACAGGTTTATATGCCAACTAGCTCTGCCGATGATGAGGAGATCGAAGAAATATATGAGGAGCTAAAGGAAATTATTCAGACAATTAATGGAGAGGAAAACTTAATTGTTATGGGAGACTGGAATTCGGTAGTAGGACAAGGAAGGGAAGGGAAGATAGTGGGTGAATATGGTCTGGGCAAAAGGAATGAAAGAGGAAGCCGCCTGGTAGAATTTTGCACAGAACATAATTTAGTTATAACAAACACCTGGTTTAAGAATCACAAAAGAAGGTTGTATACGTGGAAGAGACCAGGAGACACCGGGAGATACCAGATAGATTTTATAATGGTAAGACATAGATTTCGGAACCAGGTTTTGAAGTGTAGGACATACCCAGGGGCAGACATAGACTCTGACCATAACTTGTTGGTTATGAACTGTAGGCTGAAACTGAAGAAACTACAGAAAGGTAGGAAAATAAGGAGATGGGACCTGGATAAATTGAAGGAACCTGAAGTTCTTAAGAATTTCAGAGGGGGCTTCAGGCAACAATTGACAGAAACAGGGGAAAATAAAACAGTTGAGGAGGAATGGGTAAAATTGAGAGATGAAATAGTGAAGGCAGCAGAGGACAAAATAGGTAGGAAGGCAAGACCTACAAAGAATCCTTGGATATCACAGGAGATACTAAATTTAATCGATGAAAGGAGAAAATATAAAAATGCAGTAAATGAAACAGGCAAAATGGAGTACAGACGACTAAGAAATGAGATTGACAGGAAGTGCAAAGTGGCTAAGCAGGAATGGCTAGAAGGCAAATGCAAGGATGTAGAAGAATGTATAAATAGGGGAAAAATAGATACAGCCTACCGGAAAATAAAAGAAACATTTGGCGATAAGAAAAACAGCTCTATGAATATCAAGGACACTGATGGAAAACCAGTTCTCAGCAAAGAAGGGAAAGCTGAAAGGTGGAAAGAATATATAGAGGGGCTCTACAAAGGAAATGAACCTCGAGACACTATTGTAGGAAGGGAAGAGGATGTAGATGATGATGAAATAGGAGATACTATACTGAGAGATGAATTTGACAGAGCACTGAAAGATCTAAGTCGAAATAAGGCCCCTGGAGTAGATGATATCCCGTCAGAGCTACTGAAGTATCTGGGAGAACCAGCCATGACAAAATTGTTTCACATTGTGTGTAAGATGTATGAGACAGGTGAAGTACCCTCAGACTTTAAGAAAAATGTTATAATCCCCATTCCAAAGAAAGCGGGTGCAGACAGGTGTGAAAACTACAGAACCATCAGTTTAATAAGTCATGGTTGCAAAATATTAACACGAATTATATACAGAAGGATGGAAAAGCTGGTAGAAGCCTACCTCGGGGAAGATCAGTTTGGGTTCAGGAGAAATGTAGGAACACGGGAGGCAATACTCACTTTACGGCTTATCCTAGAAGATAGATTAAGAAAAGGCAAACCAACATTTCTAGCTTTTGTAGATTTGGAGAAGGCTTTTGACAACGTTGATTGGAATAAACTCTTTAAAGTTCTGAAGCAAGCAGGAGTAAAATATAGGGAGCGTAAGGTTATTTACAACTTGTACAAAAACCAGACAGCGGTTGTCAGAGTTGAAGGGCATGAAAGGGAGGCAGTGGTTGGAAAGGGAGTAAGACAGGGTTGTAGCCTTTCCCCAATGATGTTCAATTTATACATTGAGCAAGCTATAAAGGAAAGCAAGGAGAAATTTGGAGAAGGAATTAAAGTTCAGGGTGAAGAATTAAAAACATTGCGTTTTGCCGATGACATAGTAATTCTGTCAGATACAGCAAAGGACCTGGAAGAGCAATTGAACGGAATGGACAGTGTGCTGGAAGGTGCATATAAGATGAACATTAACAAGAGCAAAACTAGGGTAATGGAATGCGGTCTTAGAAAATCAGGTGATGCTGAAGGAATTAGAATGGGAAACAAAGTAATAAAGGAGGTAGATGAGTTTTGTTACTTGGGCAGTAAAATAACAAATGATGGTCGCAGTACAGAGGATATAAAATGCAGAATGGCAATGGGTAGAAAGGCGTTTTTGAAAAAGAGAAATTTGTTAACATCGAATATTGATTTAAGCCTAAGGAAGTCCTTTCTGAAGGCATTTGTATGGAGTGTTGCCTTGTATGGGAGTGAAACATGGACGATAAGCAGTGTGGACAGAAAGAGGATAGAGGCTTTTGAAATGTGGTGCTACAGAAGAATGCTGAAGATTAGGTGGGTGGATCGCGTAACTAATGAGGAGGTACTGAACCGAATTGGGGAGAAAAGAAATTTCTGGCATACCTTGACTAAAAGAAGGGATAGGTTGGTAGGACACATTCTTAGACATCAAGGAATTGTGAATTTAGCGTTGGAGGGAAGTGTGCGAGGTAAAAATCGCAGAGGGAGACCAAGAGACGCGTATAGTAAGCAGATTCAAGTGGATGTGGGTTGTCGTTCTTATGAGGAGATGAAAAGGCTTGCTCAGGATAGAGTAGGGTGGAGAGCTGCATCAAACCAGTCTCTGGACTGAAGACCACAACAACAACAACAATTTGCAAATATTTTTGAAGGACGTGAAGGAAGAAAGATTAGGAAGGATTGACAGTGGCTGCATGACGGCGTTGAAATTAGACAATAGTGAAAAGTAAAATGTGCCTCGGTCCGGCACTCTCCCTACGAGCCAGCGGTAGGGATGGGAAAAACCGACCGGTTAAAACCGATACCGGTATTTTAGTTTTGAATAACCGGTTTTTTCGGTATTTATTTGGTGTCGGTTGTAACCGGTTTTTTTAGTTATTGCCAAGAACGGGGTAAAAAAAAACCGGTACGACTACTTCCTGTAGCAGTGATTCAAAATGTTTTTTAATAATAATCTGATCAAGACCGACTAAATGTGCCGAAAGCGGCCATTTTAGTAAATAAGTTTATTGACTGCTTTTACTATTGGATACTAAACAACAGAGTGTTGTCAGTTCCTCAACACGTTGGTTAAAACTTTAAATGTATTATACAGCTATGCTAATAAGTTTTATTAATGTGATTGCTTGAAAGCAAGGCGCTTTTTAATTACCAATATGGGTTTAGGTAACATTGATCATGTGGTGCCTCGCTAGGTAGCCGTGCAGTCTGAGGCTCCATGTCACGGACTGCGCGGCTGCTCCAGTCGGAGGTTCGAGTCCTCCCTCGGTCACGGGTGTGTATCTTGTCCTTAGCGTAAGTTAGTTTCAGTTAGATTAAGTAGCTTGTAAGTCTAGGGACCGGTGACCTAATCAGTTAGGTCTCATACGAACTCACACCCATTTGAACATTCTTTGGGTATGTGGTATACAGCCTTTCTAGTTCAATTTCCGTAAATTTACACTGACAACAATCATACTGTTAGTCGGAACTGTAACTTTACTTTTCGAAATACTTCTGAAGCACTGATTGAAGTTCATTTACTTATATAGATATATTGTGTATATAACGAGATATTCGTATGCTCTGGCTCACAAGTCCAACTTACGGAGTGGTTGGCTCAATATTCGCCACTGCCGGATGGAAATACTAGGACAGTAAATCTGTATATTTCGTATATCGTCTTCTACGGTCTCCTGACTAGGCTTACACACACTCAAGAAGGCGTAGTATTGGCAGGGGATCTTGCAAAATCTGGAAAGACAAGAGATTTGTCGAATAACGTAAATTTACCTAAATTTTACCTAAACTTCCTAAGTTTCGTTTTCGGCCGAAACTAGAAGAACCGAAAATTCGATTACGGTTTCTGTTTCGGCTGCCAATTAAGTTTCGGTCGAACTTTGCTGGAAATAAAAGCAATAAAAAACCGAAAACCGGTTATTTAAAAAACCGGTTATCTTGATCAGTTTTTACAGTACGATTAAACTGGTGACGAAAAGAACCGGTATAACCGAAAACCGGTTGTTTCAGCGATAACCGCCATACCTACCCAGCGGTCGCCTTAACCACTTCGGCTACCTGTGCTCGCCCTGCGTGCGTCTCAAACTTCCATACGTCGCACGCTGTGGCTGTAGCGCCCCTCTCGTTCATGCCCTCTTACACTCGCCGTTACGGATTACCGTGCGATGTCGAACGTATGACCGCATCTGCGGTGAATTGATTGAAGAAAACGCCGTCTACCCCTGTCCGTAACAATAGGCACCACACCATTTATTATTATCAATAAAAATATCCAATAGGCTTCGAATAGTTGCGGAAGCAGGCGTCGATCATGCATGATTCTGAGCAATATTAGCAGAAGAAGTATATTTAATATCAAAAAGGAACAACTTCCTGATGTTCTGCAAAACTTTTTTATTGGTCACAAACCGGCTTTCGGCTTCTTAGGCCATCATCAGGTGACAACTGAATGTAGTACACATGTTTTCAAAGATGTTAAGATTTACAAAGATGTTATCACAGACATTCGATACTTCACAGGATAGTTCATCGCAAAAACTTATTTATGAGACTTATTAACATTTATATAAAAATATAATAAATACGTGTAAAGAATCAAAACTAATAGGATAATTTTTGTGGAAAAGGAAGGTTGAAAATAAAGCTTATTTTAGTAGAGGTGTAGAGGGGAACTGGATCTGATCGTTTAATACTAAACTAGCATCTTGAGCCAAATGTTTATTGATTTCCAATATTTCCAGTAGTGTCATCTTTCTGCTTTTCTTCAGGGAATGTAGAATCTCACAGTTTACATCATAATCATGGCCTTTTCTGAGCAGATGTTCAGCAAAGGTTGAATCTGTCTTTTTTAACCTCCAGCTTCTCTCATGTTCTGATAATCTAATAGCTACAGCCCTGCCAGACTGACCAACATACAGTTTCCCACAATGATTGCATGTGATCTTGTATACACCACTATGTGATAGGGGTTGAATTTTGTCCTTACTATTGAATAAATATTTAGAAATGTTATTAGTATTGTAAAATGCAGGCCTGTAATTTCGAGATTTTAACTTTCTACCAATTTGATCTGAAATTTTGCCCAAATATGGGATGACACACCAGTTTTTCTTACTATTAACTTGTTCTTGTTGGCCAGCATATAAAAGTGTTCTGGTTTTTCTGATTTTCTTCTTATTCATTATACTGTCAATAAGGGCAGGGCTATAGCCATTACTGGAGGCTATATGTTTGATTGTTTGTAATTCTGATTGAAATGCAGAATCAGATAATGGAACAGATATGAGGCGATGGACCATTGAATGGAAAGCTGCATGTTTATGGCTGTGTGGATGCTGGGAACTAGCAGGGATAACTGTATCTGTTACTATGGGTTTTCTGAAAATACTAAATAAGTGTTTCTTTGTGCTAATGTCAATAGTAAGGTCTAAAAAGTTTATAGAAGATCCTCCTAGTTCCATAGTGAACTTAATTTTATTGTGTTGGGAATTTAAGTGTTGTAAAAAGGAATCTAATTGTCTGGTGGTACCAGTCCATAAACACAGCACATCATCCACATACCTGAACCAATATCCAACTTTGCACCTCAGTGGTTCCTTCTGTAAGAAAATCTGCTCAAAATGATCCATGAAGATCTCAGATAGAATGGGACTAAGTGGAGAGCCCATAGCTAGGCCATCAGACTGATTGTAGTATTTATTTTCAAATTGGAAGTAATTTTGCTTCACACATGTCTCTGTAGCAATGATTATGTCATGTGTTTCAACAGGGTTTACTTTACATTTGTGCAAAAGATCAGTAAGGATGCCAATACTTTCATCAGTGGGAATATTTGTAAACAGACTGGTGACATCAAACGATACAAGTTTAGAATTAGGTGGGACCTGTATGTCTTTAATTTTGTTAACAAGAGTTATGGAATTTTTGATTCCAAATATTGGTTTAAAACTAGTTTTCTTTTTAATTATGTAATCTAGCTCTCTTGCTAATAAGTAACAAGGAGCAGAAAATGATGACACTACTGGCCTTACAGGAATCAGATCTTTATGTAATTTGGGTAAACCATATAATCTAGGAGCCAAGGGGTTCATATTCACTAGCACTCGGGTGTTATTTTCAGGTATAATGCTGTTACATGATTTTATAGTGGCTTTGACTTGTTCATTGAAACTAGCAGTAGGATCTTTAGGTAGTTGCTTAAAATCTGGATTATTAAGGAACTGGTTCACTTTGTTGACATAATCACTTTTGTTCATAAGTACCAAACTGTTTGATTTGTCAGCTTTAGAAACAATGACATCATCTGAAATTATTTTGTTTTTAAACTTCTGCGACGTATTAAGTTCGTTGCATGATAATACATCAAAATTAGAATGAGCACTTTTAATTTCATGAGCTACTAAATGTTTACAAGAGATGTCTTGTCCTAGAGCGAGCTCAAGATCAACTTTCAGTATGTCCAACTGTTTACTGGTGATGGTGCAAGGTGGAGCATATTTAATACCTTTATTTAACACTTTTTGTTCGTCTGTAGTAATAACTGTACTGGATAAGTTTGTGATACGATCAGAAAACTTTTGAATAGGTAATGTTGCTACAGATACCTCCGATGTCGCAGGTGTTTTGTCACTAGTTAACTTTAGCAGCTTTTCATGCTGGCGCAGATAAATTTGGTGGACAATAGAGTTAATATCTTCACGCACATTACGATCAAAACAATCGAATTCGTACGGATGTGTGAAGGCCACAATACACATGTGACAAACCTTTAGATGTAGACTTACGTTGTCACGAATCTTGTACCAATGTCGCATTTCTTCTTTCACCCACGTTCTTTCGGCGACTTCTATAGCCTTCATTGCTGCTGCTGAAGTACTTCTTGTTTTAATGTTCACGTACTTTGGTGTAACTTTGCGATGTAAACATCCCTGTTGAACCATATATGCTGTGTAGCTGTTAGCTTCTGCTTCAATAATCTTCTGTACATGACGGTTAACTGCACTTTGCTAGCACACTTTATAAAATTGATTTTTCCGTCGGTACTTGACAGAACATGATAATAATATCAAAAAGGAACAATTTCCTGATGTTCTGCAAAACTTTTTTATTGGTCACAAACCGGCTTTCGGCTTCTTAGGCCATCATCAGGTGACAACTGAACTGAAGTATATTTATTTATAATGGTTTTGTATGTAACGACTTAGGAGTGCTACTCATAAGACACACCATTTGTCTACCATAGGCAAAAAAGCAATCGTGTCAAACAGTTTGAGAAACACGGAGATTCACTAGAACAGAAACAAGATTTCACCAACGAAATTAAGTGCTTTTTAGTTTATTTCTTTAAAAGCGCATTCAGTATGGTTTAACGTTCTAATCTATGATTTCATTTTATTATTGCGTGTTTTTTCAATGATAACGTTTCATGATTAATTTATGGAATAAATAAATAAACATATTGTGAACAATTATTGTACAGAAGACGAAGCAAGTGTAAAAAAGCTTTGTGGAAGGAGCAGACTGGTCTGGAAGGGTGATACGGCCAGGTCAGAGGTTTTCAGAGCATTTTCTTTTTCTCGAAGAAGGTCGCAAAGCTCTTTGTACGATATATAGTAGTAATATTCCCGATATATCAATAGTATACAAGGTAATCGCCACTAACTTTGGTCGTGGTGTAATGAAACATACACGAGATTACTTTCAAATTTCTCTTGAAGCCGTGTCCGATATGCACTTCTGAACTAGCTGACAGATTCAGACACTATGACAAGACGTTGGAAACTTATTGTATTTTTCCTTCATACAACAGCATACGTTGTTTCGCCATCAGACTTTCCGCAGGCTAGTTCTTTACTTGCAGCTATAACTATCAGGAAAAAAGCAACTTCAAACAACAATAACAAAAAACTAACAAACAACTTCAATGTTCAAATCAATATGTAACTGCCATGTCATCATTAAGATGTAATTTGAAAGCTGCTTCAAGTTTAATGTGTTGCACATTCAATAGAATACAATTTTAGTTGATCACACGCAAATTTTTAAAGGATCACGAAGTGTTAATAGAAGTTATTATACCCTTGTTGTTTGGCAATGTAAGAATTACCGCTAAATATGTCAACTAACAGGCGGGCATCCGAAACCAACCAATAATACCATTATTAATTCAGTGCACAATAATATAACCCAGGACGTCAATACATTAGTAGATCGATATCAGAAAAACCAGATGTCATCACGCAAACTGTCCACATAAGAAAACACACCTCGGCGATGTTACCAACGCACTTCGTGCCAGTGCCCTGGTTTGTAAACGGGGAGGCACTGCACGCGAGGTGCCGTGTCTACATGCAACTTCAGTGCATGTCTGAATTCACTCTTTTACTGACCTTGTGTCTTCTGTCGTAGTTGATGTTCCATTGCGCAGGTGAAGCACACAGGTTGTACTTGACGTGATGCTAAAAGAGGTTTTGAAATGTGGCTAGGAAGTACTGCACTACGAATAACTTTAGCTTTTCTAGGATGCCAGTGCTTGTTTTTATTGAAGAAATGCCAGTGTATATCCAAGCACAAATATACAGATTGAGTAATGTTAAAAATATAAACGTTGCATAACGTATAAACTGTCCGTGGCCCGCACTGAACTAACATGAATGTGCAAGGTATCGCGGTCGGCGCTCGACTGACTGCCGCCGTCTCTCGCTGCGCACCACCACAAGCCACCGTTTTGGCGCCAAGCGAAACTTCTAGACTAACATTGTTCAACTTATTACAAAATATACAAATAATTAAATCTTTGAATTAACCAAAAATAGATTAGCACAAAAGCATTACAGAAAGTATACAGATGATTTTAATAGACACAGGAAAGTTAAATATTAATAAAAGAAGCATAAAGTTTTGGCGAACAACTAGTATAGGCGGGAGCCAATCAGCTCTCAACTTGCAATAGGGGCGGAGCTTTCCCACGGGATACAAGCTCATCTACTGTCTCTCTCTCTCTCTCTCACACACACACACCCTTTCTACTATTGCGTAATACCTCCAACCAAGAAAACTTCTTTAACACCCAATACATTGAGATTCGAAATAAATGGCTCCATGTCAGCTCCCTCACAACGGAAGTAAACGGGGCACTTCACAGCACGGCGAGCGCGTGTAAACAACGTTTCTCACACGACAACCTACTACAGCTAAACCTTATCAAATGTTATTCAGTTTGCATCAGACATTAAAAAAGTAATTCTTGCGTTAGGTGTGCGGGTAATATGAAATTGTTAAATAATAACTCAGGGTGTCATACAATCACCACCTTTTTCTGGTAACATCACATGCTTCGTTTATTAAAAATACTGCTCTGTTTGCAATGCAGTCAGAGGAAATTCAGCACCTATTGTTAGTAGAATGAACACCTCAATATACCAAGACCTCCATGTGGGTGTTTAGAAGACTGTCTATGTTTCGCAAACTTACTCTCCTGTTACAGCATGTACCTTTCAACTATACAACACTCACCAGTCAAAGTACCGTCAGAAACACGTAAGTATTAATGATTTAGATTCGTTGCTATTTCGTAGATGTGACATTCGTAGATACAGCGAAAAGTTACTTTATAAATATGAAGAGACAAACGAATCCATTCACTTTATTCCCACACATTTTACTACTTGAACTGTAAAAAGATCTGAATTTTGCATTGATAACCCGTCTCAGTCCGCAGACCATGTGCGAGTATATTCTCATTCCTGGAATTTTCGCTCACAAAGAGGGTTGACAGCTTTCCATCAATTATTCACCTCATTCAGTTTATACTGTATAATATATATTACTGATCAGATTAGATCTACATCTACATACATACTCCGCAATTCACCGTAAGGTGCGTGGCGGTGGGTACACTGTACCACTACTAGGCATTTCCTTTTCTATTCCACTCCCAAATTGAACGAGGAAAAAAAGAATGCCTGTATGCCTCCATACGAGCCCTAATTTCTCTTATTTTGTCTTTGTGATCTTTACGCGAAATGTAAGGAGGCTGCAGCAAGATCGTACTACACTCAGCTTCAAATTCCGGCCTTCTAAATTTTAACAGAAATTCACGAAAAGAACGTCGCCTTTCTTCCAGCGATCCCCAATTGAGTTGCCGGAGCATTTCCGTGACACTCGGGCATTGGTCGAACCTACCGGTAACAAATCTAGCTGCTCGTCTCTGAACCGCCTCTATGTCTTCCTTTAAACTGATCTGCTGCGGGTCCCAAACACTTGAGCAATACTCAAGACGTGGTCGTACAAGCGTTTTATACGCGGTCTCCTTTACAGGTGAAGTACATCTTCCCAAAATTCTCCCAATAAACCGAAGTCGGCTGTCCGCCTTACTCACAACTGTCCTTAAATGCTCGTTCCATTTCATATCGCTCTGCAATGTTACGCCTAGATATTTGAACGACGCGACAGCATCAAGAAGCTCCCTACTAATGCTGTATTCGAACATTATAGGATTGTTTTTTCTACTCATGCGCATCACCTTACATTTTTCTACATTGAGAGCTAGCTGCCAATCTTCGCACCAACTAGAAATTTTGTCTAAGTCATCCTGTATGCTATTACAGTCAGTTACAGACGACACCCTCCCATACACCACAGCATCATCAGCAAACAGCCGCAAATTACAACTTACTCTGTCCATCAGATCATTTATGTAGATAGAAAATAATAGCGGTCCTATCACACTCCCCTGGGGCACGCCTGACGATACACTCGTCTCTGATGAACACTCGCCGTCGAGAACAACGTACTGAGTTCTATTACTTAGGAAGTCTTCCAGCCAGTCACAAATCTGTGAACCTATTCCTAGATCGGGGGATATGTTTCACCGATTTAGTTCAAACTCTGCGAGAAGGAGGAAGACCACAAATCTTTCAAATTCCCAAAATATCTCGCCCGAGTTGGCCAAAGGGATAGCGAATACGGTCGGGAAAGTTTCGCACATAGAACTAGGTATTATATAAGCCGCTTATTGAGCCCCAGTCTTCGACGAGTGTGAGTATCGTAGTGGACACGTGCTTGGCTTGCAAATTTTGCGGTGGGCGGAAACCGTCACGCGATTGACCCGAACATCAAGGTGCACTGTAACCCTTAGCGCGCCGCGTTGAATTGTATAGAACAGGGTCTGAAAAATCTGCTCGCTCAACGAATAAGTGTTGCAGCGTTACCCCAGAAAGTGTGGCAGTGTAGCACCTACTTGATATTTGTCGACTTGCACTTGTATGATGGTTGCTTTAAGTAGTGCCTAATGTCGGTTATTTGCTTCCTGTATTGTAATTGAATGTTACACATGCACATTGCCCATTCGAATCTGTCACAACGTCCGACAATATCCATGTACTGCAGCATCTCAATTCTTATTGCTGTCTTTGTACACTGAAACTACAAGAAAATAAATGTGGAAAGGAATGTGTTGCTCGTAAATAGCTTAAAATACTCTGGCAGTTTCTAAAATCCGTTAGGCGAAGTCTCCTTCACGTCGCACAGTGTGAGGGCGTGTTGTTACCATTGGCTGCGATACTGAAAGATAACTGTTTTCGTCTCAGATTTCGTGTCAAATACATGTGTAATCTATAGTATATACGATCGTGCCCCCTAGCTGTTTATACTTCCGTACAGGCAGGAAAACTTTGCGGTTGTGCATAGAAACTTGGCGAGGGTTCTCGATAACACTGTCAGCGACTGTACCTGGTATTGACAGTGAGCTGCTATGGATTATTTGCTGAACACGCTTTGACATTCATTCCTATACAGAAGCACAAATTGTACACCCACACCTGATAGCCATACAGATGAATTAAAAAGAGAAAAATGATTGAAAGAGAGGTTTGCTCATATAGCTTCCTAAGAAAGGAGAGATATCACTCTGGTGTCAGTCCTAGATTAACTCCTTTCACGGATTATTCTAAATAGTATAAAAGAGCATTTAGACAAGAAAATAAGAAAAGGGAATGTTGCTCCTGCGTTTGAAACGATACAACAAAAAATTAACGACCAAAGATATATTTTAATCGAGGAGCGTTTTTCTCTCTCTGAACCTTAAGCTACCTTCCCTTGTTTCTGGTAACGATAGAGCTGGGCAAAACGGTTATTCTCCGATATCAGTTATAATGGGTATCGTTATTCTTTTCTATCAGTTAATTTTAACGGTTATAAATAACTGCACGGTATTTTTCCACTAACTTCCAGGTGGCGTTGCTACAGCTTACGCATACTGCTACTAGGTAGCGCTACTGAGCACTTCCAGATGGCGTTGCTACAGCTTCCTCATACTGCTACTAGGTAGCGCTACTGAGCAGTTATCGGGCAGTTATCGTTATGAGTATTCCGTGAATTCTACTAGGTAGCGATACTCTACAGTTATCGTTATCGTTATTAGTACTGAGTAGTCAGTACTCAGTAGCCACTACTGACTACTGAGAACGAACAGTTATTGATATTACGTAGAAATACCAGTACTCGACAGTTATGGTTATTTCTACTCAGTACTAATAACGATCTATCAGTATATCTGGTGTGATTCAAATTGCGATTGCTGTGTAATGGCAAAAGTTATCGTCCGAATCGTGAAATAAACACACATAACTAAATGTCCAGTGTATTAATATGCTATTACATGAAATCTGTGCCCTGGAAATGTAGCCGTAATTTTCGAAGCTACTATGAACAGAGTATGAAGTGGAAGTGGATTATTAAATATGTGCTTCAACGTGTGTGAAGTGAATATTGCAGTTAAAATTATAAACATAACGTTGCTTCAGTAAGTGTTTTGTGGAGCGTCTTTAAATGCAACATAAAAGTAAACGTTATGTGATCGTTTTGTTTATTCCTAATAAAGTTCTATATTAAATTTGAAAAACTGCTTGATTTGCGGAAAATTTTCTTTAGTTCATGACAGCATCCTGGTTTGTAAATATGATTATAACTACGAAGTAAATTTCTCCAATTATGCCGTAACACGTCAATTGAAGATTGGGATACCACCTGTCGGATTTGACGAAAAAGTTCATAAAATTTATTTGGGAATACAGCTTGCTACTAGGGTGTAACAGTTTGCTTTAATAATGTGAACAGACCGAATTTCTGTATGCAGTGAAAGTGAATATATTAGCTCCAGAATGGACCACACTGAACAAGTCAATACTGCCCAGTACATGTAACTGATATCTGAAATTATCTGTATTTTAAAATATTAAATCTACTGTAAACAGGTTATCGGTCGTAATTTAGGGTGTAGACCAAATCCTCAAAGCTGCAATGTAAAGTGTACCAAACATTGCTCCAGTACTATCAAAAGTAAACTGTTACAAATGTGCATTTACAAGTATAGGCCTACTACATGCGAAATCAGAAACTTAATGCTGTTGTAAGAAGTGTCTTCAACACAAAACTAGACGTACATATTTCCATATATTGTAAGAGAAATCCCATTTCAGAAAACTGAGCCAAGTTTTATGTGAGCTTTGGAAAATGCTTGATATCTTCGGCTATTGACAGGGTATTTAGTTAAATTTTACTTAGGGTATGGTATGCTATGTTGGTAACAAAATGTTCACTTTACAAGGGAAATTACTAACAGGACAAGGTTACATATAAGATCCAATCAACAACAAAGTAGGAACAGTATTATTTATTTAACTCTCAATTTGAAAATTTATTGTTATTCTATAGGCCTACGGTTGAGTTTTAAAAGAGCATTCAAAGGTCATTGCTAACATCAGCATGTTACACTAGTGAGACCGTAAGAAAACCTTTACCATGACAGTTCTTCATTTTTGGGTGTGAGGATGACTGTTTGTTGCATACACTTATCAATGTCTTTAAAGTGCTCTCTCTTATGTTCAAAAGTATTGCAGACAGAATTAGGTTCCACATGTCAGGTGCTACATGTTTCTTGCTTTCTTTCTTTGTTTTATTTAGTAATGACTTGTGTGAACAAATAAAACCAACACAGCATGGATAGCCACTGTAAATGACTGTGTAATTTTCATAAAGAAAATCTAACCTGGCAAATTAGTGCACTTGGCAGAAAATTCCTCTGTGTCACCCTGTATGATGAAAATCCTTTCTGTATCAACACAATTTCTATTAATTCATAAAATACCACCAAGAACTATGTGTGGCCCAGTTATTATAGCAAAAAATATAAGTTTTCATTAAAATGCTTCTCCGTGCAGTGCCAAATTTGACATGTCTCTCCTACATGTGCATTTAAAAGTATACTGTACTATATATAAAATCAGAAACGTGATGGTGTTGTGGATGTGTCTTCCAGTCAACACCAAAATATACATACATATTCCTGTATATTGTAAGAGAAATCTCATTTGAGAAAATTTAAGCATGTTTTATTTGAGCTTTGGAAAATGCTTGATCTTCAGCTATTGACAGAGTATTCAGTTAAATTTTACTTAGGGTATGGTGTGCCATGTTGGTAACAAGGGAAATTACTGACAGGACATGGTTACATATAAGATCCAGTAAACAACAAATCAGGAACAGTAATATTTATTTAACTCTCAATATGAAAATTTATTCTGTTATTCTATATGCCTACAACGAGTTTGCAGCATACACTTTAAATGTCTTGAAAGCAATCTCTTATGTTCAACAGTATTGCAGACAGAATTAGGTTCCACCTGTCAGGTGCTACATATTTCTTTCTTTATTTTATTCAGTAATGACTTGTGTGAACAAATAAAACAACCAACACATGATATATAGCAACTGTAAATGACCGTGTAAGTTTCAAAGAAAATCTCACCTGGCAGAAAATTCTTCTGTGTCACCCTGTATGATGAAATTCTTTATGTATCAGCACAGTTACTATTAATTCATAAAGTACCACCAAGAACTATGTGTGACCCAGTTATTACAACAAAGGTTTTCATTAAAAACATTCCTCCATGAAGTGCTTAACTTGACATTTGTCTCCTAAATGTGAATATTCTGTTGTATAATTTTTGTGCAAACTGATGTGTTTAATGTGCTGTAGAAAGTTTTTTAAAAGTCTCATGCTAAATAATTAAATCAAAAACTACCATGTGTAACTGAAGAATACTATATGAGAAAGCTAGTCACTGTCACAATTCTCACAATAATGCCTAAGAGAAAAGTCTCACCGAACCACCCAATTAATTTGTACTCTGAAGCTGACATGAATAAGATATATGGTAGGTGTTTTTTTATTAGAGATGTCTGTGATGCAGCATTGGCACTTAATATTAATGAAGCCACTAAGGTTGAGGTACAGGGTATACTAGTACTTGCAGATGGTTCAAATTTGCTTTAATATTTTACACTACCTGCAATATTTAAACATGAGAAAAATGTCCAAAATTATAACATTCATACTTGTTAACTGTGCTGTGTATGTTTTCTCACAGAAATATCACAGTAAGCACTTTTTGAGAAGGATTGAGTGTTTTTTTCTTTATATTTACTATTATTTAATTTACTGAATGATGTTTAACATCCCAAACATGCACTAATACAAATAATGAACTTTGTGATCCTGTTCTATGTAAACCAGCACTGCCATTCTTTCTCATGCTTTTATTAGACAGCAATGTCACCTCAATACAGACACATGTGACTAGGCAACAAGTGAAGACTTACTGTCTGTGAGGAATTAAGGCACTTAAAAATGTATCAATATCCAAACTGTGTTTATAATGTGGGATCATCAGTTGGGTTGAACCTTGACTCCTTTCCCAAATCAAATTGAGCATTTCAAACACAGCAGTGTTACAAATAAAGGAAAAAAATATGGTTAAATGCTATTAGATGGGGCACAAACTGTTTCTGGACAAGGATGGGATCAGTTCACTGGAATCATCAAATAACACAGGCATCAAATATTTATATCTTTTTATTTAATTTTAGGAGGTGCCCATCTATCTTCTTCTTTTCATTAATTCCAATCGTTTTGGGGACAAATTGTGTAATGGCACTTTGTACAACTTGCTGCCTTGAGGTGGATGGAACATGTTGCTCGTCTTCCATACTGCATGTGACTGGTGGGGTTACCTCCATCAGCAGTTTTTCTGCAGGTCTGGTTTGACCTGCAGATACATGGGTTTCACATCAACATAAGCAAATATTAAGTTGACTATGGATATGGGATGAAAATTAAAGTGTGTCTTTCATTCAGCTACAAAAAATTTCAGTTTAGTGCACAATTGTTCTTCATGAATCTTGCAGTCTGAAATTTAGTTCATAGAAAGTTACAACTGATTCAGTTTTCCCTTGTTATACAAATGTATAATAGAGTACCTAATAATTGCAGACTTCTCATAAATACCGTACTTTTTAAAGAGATGCTGATGTGTAATTATGGCCCTTAATTTGCAAATATTTAACAAGACATTCACTGTAGTCATCCTACTATTAATGTTTAAATTTTTTATTAATTTAAAATATTTGTGGAATATGGTAGAAGACTTAATTAAAAACAATAAATATTTTTGAATTTGCCAGGAAGTCCTGGATTAGACAGCAATATTCTCGTAACTTGGGGAATACAGCCCCCCCCCCACCCGCAAGTTGCAGTCGCCTTGAAATAAACATGTTGAACCGGTACATGTATATTTTCACGAAAATGCGCCTTTTAACAAAGATTTAAGCGTTCGTTACAAGCACTTCGGAGTGTGAGTCCCATCAAAAATGTATTAGAAATGTAAGATTTCCGTTTTTCTACCTTCCCCTCAATCCTTAACGAATAAATGGCAATAATTGACGTAAGTTTGTTTACAATGTATTGGCAGCAGGGCACTTTCTTCCTCGTAATAGCATAAAATATTAATTATAACGATTAGAGCATATTTATTCTTTTATTTAGAAAATTTATTAATCCTGTCATACAATATTATGAACCTTTTCACTGACCAGCATTAGTTACAAAACTAAGTTTTATTTTTTTATTATTTTTGGAGGATTTCTTCATAATTCTAAAAGTCGGCACTCTACGAACGAAATATGTATCCTCTCTAGGAATATCATGACCTGCTACAGTTAATAACCAAAATACCAAAGAGGTATATAGGTCTTTGCCAAATGCTCATAACGATACTGCCAGTGAAAATTAACTGCCACTGATATTTCTACTATTCTCAATACTCAATACTCCCTAAAGCGTCTGCCGTTATCATAGTACTTAGAATTCGCATTGGTCACTCCATGTTATTAGATACAAGATTCCCACGAGAACGTAGTACACACTTTCACCAACAGATGGATAATCGTTAAACAGTTATTACCCATGATTCTTACGCGGTTAATTCCATGGAATATAGAACTGACCAGTATTTGGACAGGACATCTGGTCGATACTGTGGTCGAATCGTTTCATTAGTACCAACTTTTGTGAACAGATGGCACTACGCAGTACGCATAGTTATTACGATAACTGCCAGTATTTGATGAGCGGTTATTACAATCACGGTTATTCATAAATAACCGGATATTTCTATCAGTTATCGTTATTTTGGCCCAGCTCTAGGTAACGAGAGAAATAACAACGTTCCGATTCATCTATGTTCGGCCTCTGATTAGTACAGACGTATCTATAGCAGCTCCTATTTTTTCATCTATCCAGCATGTAAGTAAAGTGCTTTTGTGAGTTAAATACATTCCTTTTTTATTTATCATTCCGGTAATGAATCTGGCCTAAACAATTTTTCCAGTGGCGTAACTAGGACTTGGCATTGGGGGGGGGGGGGAGATAGATCTGCTTGACGAGCAAAATTTTAATCAAATAAAAAAAAAAATAATACAATTGTTTTAGAAAATTATGTTACTCGAAATCATATTGACTGTTTTTAGAATAAAACAAACGTAGTATATTAGTAGACCCTGCCCTAATAATTAGGGTAAAATAATGAACAATAATAATACTCGAAATTTTGCTTTGTAACATGGATGTATTTTAGAAAGTTTACAAGACTTCTATTTGTTTGTATGAAAATGAAAATATGAAGTTACAGGACAAACTCAATTTTTTTTCGGCCATATTAGTTTCCGTGATGGGGGTTCTATCCACCTCATTCCCCCCCCCCCCCCCCATACGCTACTGCAGCAAACCATTCCAAATGTTCCAGAAGGTCGGCCCCGTCTCTTTTTATAATGTAACTGCCGCCAACATCTACTCTTTAATCGTCAAAGATATTTAAACATAAAATTAATTCCCCTGTGTATTTATAAATCATAATCACTGCAGTCAGTATTTACGTAATGTTTGGCTAATTTAATCCCATTGATATCTTGCAAACTATTTACGAAATTGATTAAATACTAAAAGTTAAACTTGCCTCTACAACCTCAACCCACAAGGCAGTTAACATCAAACGTTGACCGTATAGACACCTCTAGAATAACAGCTGAAAATTCGTATGAATATCAATCACCGTTTTACATGTTGTTTGCAGACATTGAAAAGGCGTTCGACATATAATTAGAACAAAAATATTGGCAAAATTTCGAATTCCCAAAAACAATAATTGCTCTCGTTAACTGCATGTATGAAAACTACTCGTACCAGGTTCAACATCAGGATCTGCTTTCAGGTCCAATAGCAGCGAAAACCGAACTATTAACCACGTACTGAACCTTGTAATGGTGCAACCAACGGTTAAAATGTGACGAATAAAACAGCGCAATCGAACACATTCAGAAAACCTAGAGTTTGCAGCTGACGTTTTGTCTTTTTTTTTTTCACAGCCTCGGAGACATGAAAGAAAAACTAGAAGATCTGAAATCTCGGGGGAAGGAAGTTGGCATGAAAATTACTGCCCAAAAAACAACTGCAGATAATTGAAAGTAATCTAAAATCTGTGCTTCAGTATAGATGTGAAACATGGTGGGTAACAAAGTAGCTTGTCCATAAGCTGCAGACACTCAACAACACATGTCTGAGGAACATCCTGCGGATACGGTGGCCAAATGCCATCTATGTGGAATCACTGTTGGAAATAGCCAGCCACAAGCCAACTGAGGTGCAAATAAGAAGTAGGACGTGAAGATGGTTATAATCTCTGCAGTCAGTATTTACGTAATGTTTGGCTAATTTAATCCCATTGAAATCTTGCACACTATTTACGAAGTAGTTTTGAATGTACTGATAGAACTTTCTATTTTTCATGTCATCTGAACATCCTAAACGAGTACCTAAACTTACTAGCAATAATGTTTTTGAGACACTAAAATTATAAAAAAAGGAAACATGACGAGAAATCTTCACGATTGCAGTCGTCTCAACTACAACAATTAAGACCAGACCATTTCATTATTTGCTTTTAGTTCTTCTATTAGTCTATCGCTAGATGCAGTACTGTACTTTGACTTCATTTCCAGTGCTTTCGGCTTTAATTTTCATTTCATTAGGCGACAAAGAAAGTTCGCGAGTGATTATTGCGTGTGCGCTAATAGGATCGCGATTTCATTATTGCCCGCATAGCGTCTCCCGTTTGTCGTCGCTGCATCTTGGCACAATTACAGTTAAACAAATTAATATTCTGGTTCTTGCTATAAAATTTCACGCACGTGATAAATTAATTTTAAAAATTTTTGTACAACTATTATGGTGAAGACTAGAAGACAAGCTACCATAATGGATCCAAACAATAGTAACGTTCAATCACACAATGCCGAATCAGTGCAAAATGTAGATATGGAATCTCAACAAATAGAAAATATTCCGCCAAATGTAGGTGTTTCTGAATCCGTGGCTAGGCCTAGTGAGTCTACGTCTAGCCAGATTCCAGATTGGTTCAGTCGGATCGAAACACTTATATTGCCTCAAAGAGAACAAATGAATCAAAAATTTACACAATTAGAACAGCAAAACGAACAACAATTTTCACGATTAGAACAGCAAAACGAACAAACATTTATGCAATTAGAACAGCAAAACAAACATGCTTCTGAAAATCTGAATCAGAATTTCAAACAATTAGAACCAAAAAAAAAATGTGCTTCTGAATCTTTAGATCAATATTTTGGACAGTTAGAGCAGAAATTTGTAGAGCTCGAACAACAGAACCAAAGCGTATCTGATAGCTTGAATGAACGACTGTCTGCCATTGAGGTTAGGCAAGCCGATTTAATTTAAAAATAATTACAAAGGACAAGTGTGAAGATCGACTCTCCAAACTCGAAGTGAATCAAAGTAATATTAGTGCACAAATTAGTAACGAGGTATCAAAGCAATTTGAATCTCGTGTGGAAAAACTTTATGAGAGGTTAAATGCAGAATTTCATACAGCCGAACAGACAGTTGCCGCTCAAGTTATCGGAACAGTAACGAACAAATTACAACTGTAACTACAGAAGTTAATCACATCAAAGAAACTGTGAACACGTTGCCAAACACTGTAGATAAATTAGCCAACGCCTTGACCAACACGGTTTGCAAACAACCGTTACACAGCTATCCAGTCAGGTGAGTGAAAGTGTCATTGAAAGTCAAGTTAAATTACAAGAATACATGCAAACAGAACAGCAACAGATGCGACAGCGATTACACACTGAAATTGATCACTTAGTCGAAACAGTAGCTAGCAAAGTAAACGAACAAGGTGAAGTAGTGAAATCATTGCAAGATGAAATTCACTCTGTAAAACCTGTGCTAAGAGAAGAGGGACCAAACTGGCAACGTGTTGTTAACGCTCAAATATCTGAGTTACATAGTGTACGTGACAGCGTAGTAGGTAGGTCACAGGCTTCTCCTATTATAAACACAGACCGTCAAAGAGACAATACCACGCAGCAAGGGTTCCGAAAGAATGTAACAAACATTCCCTGTGATTGTAAAAATCATAGGACTGCTAGCTCACAAAACATAGTTCCAGCTTTAGTGACCACTTCGGCTGAGCAGAGTGCCACATCCCATTTGCTAGAAGAAAGCATTGTCAAAATTTATCAATTTCAAACCTTTAGCCGGCCGCGGTGGCCGAGGTGACTGAGGCGCACCAGTCACGGTCAGCACGGCCAATACGGTCGGGGGTTCGAATCCCCCCCCCCCTCGGGCATGGATATTTGTGCCGTCCTAGTTCGTAAGTAGTTCATAAGTAGTTTGTAAGTTTAGGGACTGATGACCCCGTAGTTAAGTCCCATAAGCTTAAACGTTTGAACATTTTTTTTTTTCAAACCTTTAATTCGGAGAACAAGACTATTGATCCAGTACTTTTTATCCGCGCGTCCAGGGGAGTCTAACCACCATCTTGGAGTGAAAGACGAAAAATTAGATTTATAGCAACATACATACAGGGTGAAGGGAGACTGTGGGTAGCTGATGTGATCGGTTACTGTGAAACAGTAGAAGAATTTGAACAAGATTGCGAAACGAAGTTTATCACCCACAGTCATTTAATGAAAGGAATGGAAGTCTACGCAAGACGAAATTTTTTGATGAACCTATGTCTCACCGGTAAGTGTTGAGGATTCTAAATAGTAAACTGCCGATACCTATAAGAAAACAATTATATAATTTGTCAGATCTTAATTTGGAGGACTTTCTAAAAGGTGTAGTTGCACTTGATTTAATATATGAAGATGGAAGAGCCAGTGGGAGCAATTATTATGGGAACAGTAGAAATTTCCATGGAGATGATGGGAGTCAGCTGGCTGTGCCACGCCTCCAACATGTAAACAACAGTTATGGCGGACAATCAGCTGATTCGCGTCAGCCGCCTAGCGGAGCGCCGCACCAATCACAGATGCAGCCTCGCACTGCAGCTGCGAGCGGTGGCGCGCCGCGGAACTTTCAAACCAACAATGTTCAGACGCATAAGCGGCAAAACAATCGCTACAATCCTGAGTATCAAAACAATAGACCAAATTACCATAACAACGCACAACATAATAACTACCCGCGTAATAATTACCAAAACCAACTGTATACACAAAACAATAATCAATCCTGGCCACCGAATAACAACACAGGGTAGATCCTTTCAAACTATACGAATCAAGATGTGCCTGTCGCGCACATAACACGCGAGTGTCAAACTGGGACATCTTGGGGGCCACAAGACAATCAGGAAGTTGTCATTACTGAGGTAAATGACACAAATCCTCAGCCAAATACTAGCGGTACGTCAAACTAATAAGGCTCGAGCCATGCCATCCGGCGTCGAGCGCACTTTCTAGAGGGGGCAAAATTCACAGGTGCATCAATTTAATTCGATATAATGAGGGAATAGATATACGTGATGAGCTGAGGAACAATTGCCTTGTAAAACAAACACTACAGAAATTTTCCAAGCAAACATTATGGGTAAAGTAGGCTGTATTCCTACAATAATTTTATTAGATACGGGGGCAGCTGTCAATGTTGTCTCCCAAACACTTTTTAAAAGAATTTGTACAATCAGTAAACCGCCAACGTATCCAGTGCAAAGTTTCGGTGTACTTTTTTGTCTCTTCCGACAACGGAACTTGCCAATAAGATCATCTTAAATCAAGACTGGTTAGATAGTTTACATCATGGACTAGGTACTAGCTCCAAAAATATCAAGTTGCAAACACAACTACCAATGGGAACATTTAGACGTATGTACATTTCTGATCGTTGATGGTTTATTAGAAAATTGCATTTTAGGTTCAGAATATTTGAGAAACAGAGACGCTTGTATTGATCTCAAATGAGGTAAGTGTTACCTAACCATCAATGGTGATACGTGTACAGTGAACTTAAGAGTAAGTCTACTCATGGCAATACTGTCAGTCCATAAAATTTGTTTACCAAACGTGAACCAAATTTTTAGTAATAAAAATACACCAGATGTGATAGATATGGAGTCGGTAAGACCTGAAATCATTCATGACAAAGTTAATGAGTCTGAACAGTTAACAGAAGAGCAGAAATTTCAATTAAAACAGCTCCTTTTGACGTACAGTCGAGTTTTTAACTAGAAACCATGTCTTATCACCACCTATGTCTAGCACATGCAAGTTAAAGCACATGAAACTTATGTTAAGCAAACCTATGCAATTCCATGGGCCAAAAGAGATGCCGCTAAGCAGGAAATTAATAAGATGTTAAGATGGAACATTATAGAACCCTCGTCCTCGCCGTATTCAAATTCATTGTTAGCTGTTTTTAAAGCCGATGGGTCTGTTCGTTTGGTTCTAGACGCACGAGCCATTAACCAAATAATTATTCCTGTCTGTACGCGTTCAGAAAATCTTGAAGAACAACTTCAGAAATTCCATGGTGTAAACTATCTAACCAGTCTTGATTTAAGATAATCTTATTGGCAAGTTCCGTTGTCGGAAGATTCAAAAAAGTACACCGCCTTTATCTTTGAAATGAAATGTTGAAATGTTTGTAGAACTTATTGGACTTAACTACGGGGTCATCAGTCCCTAAGCTAACAAACTACTTATGAACTAGCTACGACTAAGGACGGCACAAATATCCGTGCCCGAGGGGGGATTCGAACCCCCGACCTTTATCTTTGCGGGACGCTCATATCAATTTTGTGTTTTGCCCTTTGGTTTGAACGTAAGTTCTGGAGTTTTCAATGGCTTTAGACACAGTATTAGTACCGGATCTTCTAGACAAAATCACTGTTTACGTATTGTGATTGCCATGCCCACCTGGGAGGAACATCTTCAATTGTTAGAACGCACGCTGAGCAAGTTTCAGTCTCAGTTCGCCCGCGGTCGCGGAAGTGTTAACACGGGCTACGAAGTCGCTCTTCCGTGTAACGCTAGTTTCTACGTTTTAGTGTGTGTGCATCGCAATTCCACGTTCGTAACGGTTTTCTCTTAGACTCTCCAACATCTGTCAAATCTATCGGTGACACGCCCTGCCATGTACGGTGGGGCATATGGTGAAGGGGGTGGTGGTTCCGGCGCCCCCACGGGACAACTACAACAACAACAACAACCAGGTGACCAGCGGCTGCATCCAGATGCGGCTTCTTCACCAGCTCCGACGGGAACTACATTAGACGACACTGCGCATGTCCTCCGAACTTCATTAGAAGTAGCTCGGGGCGTCTCTTCAATACATCGTATAGAAGAGCAGGAGGAATTATCAGAACCGGATGTTTCCGGCTCCTCCGCCACGGGAAAGAAACGACCGAGCGAGGTTAGTCTGGATTCTAGAAATTTCAAAACCTTCATAGCAGACGCTACTCATGTATCGCTTGCAAATGATGTGTCAAATGTCGATGATCACTCGGTCATAAATGCTCCTGGACTTACTTCTAACCAACATTCCGTACATAATGTTCCTCCTGTGGGATCTGCATCCACTCAAAGGCCCCTCAATTTATACAAACGTACAGATGGTGGACCGTACATAGTTTACATGGAATGTTTGGATAAAAACTTAGGCCGCTTGCACCCAATGGCCTTAGGAAAACTTTTACATCTTTCTTTGTCAGAAGTGAAGAATGCTATACTTGACATCTCTTCTGCGGAAAAAAGTAAAGATAAGGTGGAATTGAAAACTGCAGATAAGGCTAACTTCTTGGTTACCAGTGAGGTCTTAAAGTCTAAAAACATTGTGAAATATCTACTGTAGGAAAGCCACTTAAGTAATGCTCCCAAAATAAACATTTATTAGTCGATAAACAACACAGGTCAGTACTCCTCTGATTGTAAGCTACTGTTACACAAGAAACCAAAAACAGACACGAAATTAGAAGTCCACTGGTTTACAGTCCCATAGGTTGCAAGTCCATTTCAATCACTCTCGGACGTCAGTGAAGCGACCTAAAGTGGGTCCGTCCCCACAGTCGGCGGCGATGCTGCGGAACCCGAGGGCGTCCTGTCCGGAGCGGCTAGCGGCTGGGCGGCGGAGCAGCGGCGGAGGACGGAGGCGTGACAGGTATCTAGGCTGGCGTCCGACTCCCGTGGCTAGGCAGTGCTCGTCCTTAAATAGGAACGCGGAAGGATATCTGCCGGTCGTATCTCCGCGATCACGTGTCCGGCGGACGCGAGTAGGTCCGATTTTACTGCGCCATCTGGACATGCTGCTAGCGCCGTGTGCACACACGTGGAAGCCCGTGGACGGTCCGCCTAGTTGCCTGGCAACCCGCCACGCCTTCGCGTTGTGCGCGTTGCCGCTGTCGCAGGCGGACAGGGCACATTGAAGCTTACATTCCTTCATACGTTGTGCACAAACTAGGAGTAATCAGGAAAGTCGATACAAACACTGACGAAGCGGAAATTATCGAAGTCGACCAATCTCCCTTCCCTGTTCTAGGCGTTCGAAGATTCACGAAAAGATATGGAAAAGACCAAATTGTGAAACTGCAGACCTGCTTGTTAACCTTCGATTCTCAAAACTTACCGGCAGCTGTGTTTATCCACGGAACAAGATGTCCTGTCGATCCTTATGTGCCAACTGTCAGGCAGTGCTTTAATTGTCTCCGATTCCTCACCTACCGCTATTTGCGCTCACTGCGGGGATCAACATTCTTCCACGGACCGCTCCTGCCCGGAATACCACATACGGCGACGAGCTCAAGAATTAGCTACATTCAACAACATTGAATTTAGGGATGCACTGTCTATTGCTCGTATGCCAACCTATGCATCGGTCACTGGCGGACAACAACAGTCCTTTCCGGCGCCGACATTTGCTGCTCCGACAAATGTGTGCATTCCGAACCATCAAAACTCTCAACTCTTCCCGCCGCTACCCGCTGCAAGCACGCAGTGTCAACAAAGCGTCACTGGGAACGGAGCTCATCGTTCAAATAAGCCCGGGCAGACAAGCAACGCTTACCGGCCTCACCGGCGGCAGGCGGAAGTCAACCGACGCAATAATGTGCGTGAGTGGTCTCAGTACCGCAGCTTGTTGTATCCGATACAACAATCAGTCACTCCTATAGGCCAAAATCCTTATCAGCCTGATATTCACAGATTGGAACCCCCACAAGCACCGATTCAAAGGCAGCCTACAGTGCATGCTGAACTCATCGATAAGATAATAAATGTTATTGATATCGTCATGAAAAATATGTGACAAAATAGTGCATGAATATCTCCGATATCCGGCATCTCGTCACGGGCATATTTCAATCTCTCTCTGTCTAAATTATGATGGCTTTGAAAGTCCTTTAGTGGAACGCGAGATCGGCTAACTCTAATAGAGAAAGCTTGCAAAGAGAATTGTTTGTCAGCCAGCCGGACATCGTTTTGTTCGCCGATACTTGGTTCAAGATCGAACAAAGAGTTCGCTTTCCAAATCCATCATAAGAGAGGACCGTGCCGATAGGTGGGGTGGCGTTTGCTATATTGTAAAACATTCGGTGCCGCATAAACAGCACCCGTTACGCGTACTTAGCGCCAACATGGAATCAGTCGCCGTGCACGTACGAACTGCCCGCAAAAACTTCACTGTTGTCTGGCTGTATCACGCTCACCGCCATAGTATCGTGGAATAAGATTGGAGACATCTAGTACGCCAACTTCTACCTCCATTTATTATAGCAGGAGACTTTAATTCCCACCATGTAGCGTGGGGAGGAGATGTGACGGACAGGAATGGCAGGACTTTGATGAGTCTGATCGAAGACAACAACCTAGTGATACTCAATGACGGCACTCCTACTATGGTGTCATCACCTTTCCGTCGACCTTCTGCAGTTGATGTAACGCTCTGCTCCCCCTGTTTCACTGAACTATGTAAATGGCGCGTTAAAACAGATCCAATGGGATCCGATCATCGCCCAATAGAGTTCCAGATCAATGTCAGCGTTAATACTAAACAAATATATTATGCTAACAGTCGGTGGAAAATCAAAGAGGCCAGATGGGACGCATATAGGGACACAGTTCGGCGGGAACTCGCAAACACTTCACGTAACTTACCGGTTGAAGATGCATACCAAGTTTTAGTCAATGCTATAAATGCCGCTGCGGATGTCAGTATTCCTAAGAAGAAAGAATTTACTGTTGTGAAGCAGCGTTCCCCCCTTGGTGGAATCCTGAATGCTCTAGAGAAGTTGCTAAACGCAGACTCGCCCTGAAAACCTATCGTCAAAATCCTACGTTGGAAAATTTCCTCATTGTGAGGAAAGTGAATGCGCGAGTCAGAAATTTCCTGAAGAAGACGAAAAAGGACAGCTGCAGAAAATTTTGCTCCTCCCTCAGAAATGAAATTACTATGGCAAGCATCTGGCACAAGATAAAGGCTTTTAGAACAAACCAACTGCCCTCCCCTGCTCCTGCTACGGCGGACTGGTTAGAGGGATTTATAGCAAAACTTGCTCCTCCTAGGGTTCCGGTTGCAAATTTTCCACTCCCTCTTGCTGAAGACCGTCATCATGTTCTCCTTCGTCCTTTCTCGAAAGAGCGACAGCTCTCCCGGCATTGATTGTATTCACTACTCAATGTTAGAAAGTCTGCCTGAGTAAGCGAAAGAATTGCTGATATCTATTTTTAACCGGTGTTGGATGGAACAAGATCTCATAGCCACATGAATGACTCAAGTAATTATTCCAATTCTGAAAAGTGGCAAAGATCCAAATGCGGCCTCAAACTATCGACCGATTGCTCCGTCGTCATGTGCTGTAAAAACGCTGGAATGCATGGTGAAAAAGAGGCTGGAATGGTGACTTTAAAAGAATAACCTGTTACCTCGGAGTCAATATGGCTTCAGGAAAGGCAAAGCGACGATGGACAATCTATTTTCGCTTACTGTGGAAATCACTTCAGCCTTTCAAATGAAGCAAACAGTGATCGCTGCTTTTCTCGGCGTTAAGGGAGCTTATGACCATGTTCAGGTACCGATTCTCTTAGACAAGCTGGCAGGATTCGGAATTCCTACACGGATGATTTATTGCATCAGTACCCTTCTTGCTAAAAGAATTATCTATGTCCGGTACCAAGGTAACATGATGGGACCTTTTCTTGTATCCTAGGGCTTGCCACAAGGTGCGATTTTAAACCCCTTCTGTACACTCTGTATACGCATGACCTAGAACGCGTGATAATGCCTCCCACAAATATCTTGCAGTATGCAGATGATTTGCGTGTCTATTCTACTGCTGATTCGTATCATCGGGCTAAAACAGCATTACTCTCATCCATTACACACATCGATGATTGTCTATCTACTAATGGGCTGGAGATATCGGCTGAGAAATCAGTAATCGTCCCATTCCACAAGTCAACACTGAATCTCATAGATAGCCACATTACGTGTGGAACGTATACTTTCCAGATAAAACCTCAAGCACCTTTGCTGGGGATAATTTTTGACTCTCGGTTATGCTGGGCGCCTCATATCAGAGCCACGGTTACCAAGTGTGAAGAGGGCCTAAATGTAATCCGATCACTTACCTGGGTGTGGTGGGATGCGCACCAGAGCATTTTACTCACCATGTATCGAGGGATTATTCGATCTCGGCTTGACTATGGCTGACATCTGTGCCACAACGCACCGAAGGTTCATCTCACGAAACTCGATACTCTTCAGTATAGAGCCATCCGAACCTGTCTTCGAGCCATGCGATCAACCCCCACCAATGCCCTTTTAGTGGAAGCAGGAGAGATGCCCTTGAGCATTAGGCGCCAAATGTTGTCAGATAAGTTCTACTTTCAAGGAATGGCTTTCATGGACAGTTCAGTCTGCAGAAACAGAGACACCATTTATCGACTATGGATTGCCTCTTACAGAAGGAATATACCTCCAGCCATTTGTACCAGCTTCGACACTTGGTCTCCTATGATACGTTCTGTGCGATGTTCACCGCATCCGCCTCCTTTTGAACACGATCTACGAACACTTTGCTGCCAGATTCCACTCTTCTATTTTAATATGACTTGCTTAGGAAGTAACACTGTTAATAACTGATTCAGTCGCTTCGTTGCAGAACAGTGGCCTGATTTTCTTTGTGTATATACAGATGGGTCCAAAATTCCACAAGAAGAGTGTACTGGATGTGCCTTTTTCTGCCCTCAGATTCAGATTCGGAGAACATTCAAACTGCTAACGAATAACTCTATATTTACGGCGGAGACAGTGGCAATTCTGAAAGCATTTAGGTTTGTTTCTACCATTTCCTTACGGAAAATATTAATTGTGTCTGACTCTCAAAGTGTCCTTCAAACCTTACAACACCGGAGATGGAACAACAAAACCAACAGCTATATTCTGGATTTGATTTCGGCATATATTCACTGTACAAATACGGGGTGGACAGTTAATTTACTGTGGTTGCCTTCTCACGCTGGTATCTGCTATAATGAGGAAGATGATGCTTTGGCTAAACAAGCGGCATCCTTAGGCACTGTCTTGGACCTACAACTACCATACACAGACTTCTTATCTGCGGTCAAGGCCTACGCCAAACAACAGTGGCAACAGATGTGGAACGTTTCCCAAGAAACGAAAGGCGCTTCTTACGCTGTGCTGCAACCTCGGATTTCTACGCAGCCGTGGTTTATGAGGACTCATCTGGACCGATCCGTGATTTCTACCATCATTCGTCTTCGCTTCAATCACGCCTCTTATCCAAAACATTTACATCGGATGAACGCCTACGATTCGGCGCCATGTGACTGTGATCCTGAAACGGAAGCTGATGTCAACCACATCCTGTTCAGATGCCCCAAATTTGACCGAGAACGTTTGAACTTCCTGCAGATATTGGTGAAGATGGGATATCCCTTTCCCCAATCAGCTTCTTCCCTTTTGTTTACAAAAGATATTCGTGTATATAAAATCATAATTAAGTTTATTAAGGTCACTGTACACAATCTATAAGCATCAAGTGTGTTGGTAACATAAGGTTTTTGCTTGTGAATATGTGAAAATGTTCCAACATTATTTAAATTGTAATGTAATGCAGTTTCCACTTTCCCATTTTGACAAAACGTACTTCTGTTTATTTAAATATATGTACATTACCACTGTGCGTTGTAGATGGCCACATTGAGTTAACACTCAGAAGGCCAAATAAGTAATTAAAAACAAAGTTTCAGTCTTGTGGAGTGACTGTCAATCTACGAAAATCAAAATTTGACAAATCAGAAATCAAATTTCTTGGACATTTTATTTCACCGAGTGGTATCACTCCATATCCAGCACTTACCCTATCCTAGAAACAAAAAAACAATTAATAAGTTCTTTCGGCATGTATTCATTTTTTCGTCGCTTTGTCCATCACTTGTTAAGCAGTGATGCTCTTCTTTCGCTTCTGCGAAAAGGTGCCACATGGTGTTGGAATGACGAATGTCAAATAGATTTCGATCTTATCAAATAAGCATTAGTAAACTCTGACATACTTAGCCATCCAGATATGACTAAAGATTTCTGCATTTCTACCGATGCCTCGAACTCAGGTCTATCAGGAATTTTGTTTCAATTATCTGGTGAATATAATCCAGACACTGTAAAAATAATCAGCTTTGCAAGCAGAATCTTGACCGAGTTTGAAAGACATTACTCCGCAACAGAATTGGAAACTTTAGCCATTGTTCGGCATTATGTTTTAGGTAAGCATGTTAAAGTTTTCTGTGACCACCAGTAATTAAGCTTCTTAATGTCCTGTAAACTGTTACATAGTCGTTTAGCCAGTTGGGCTATGTTCCTGCAAGAATATAATTTCGAAATTGTTCACATCAAATGTCCCGACAATGTTGTAGCGGATGCTATGTCGAGGCTTCCGCATGGTCTTCCACAATTTGATGATTATGCAGAAGGAACTACTGAATTTCGAATCATGGTAATGAAAGACACCAACTACCGTCAGTATTTTCTGGATATGTGATCTTCAAATAAAGGACGACCGGTGGAACAAAATCATTAACAAACTTATACAAAATCCTGATGATATTCTGTCAGTCCACTATCAGATTTATCAAAACGTTCTTTTCTTCCGCCTGACATTTGGTGTGTATATATTCCAGAATCATGCGAGAAACCGCTGATTCTGCACACACACCGAGTGTGGGGGCATTTCGGTTCCTTAAAAAATCTCAGGAAATGAAAATAGTACTGTTTCTTTCCTAACATGTCCAGAAAAATACACCGCACTCTCGAGTCATGTTTGGTTTGTCAAAAATCGAAACCAAACAATCAATCTACTATAACAAAGCTTCATTCAATTCTTCCGACCCAAAAATGCAATTAGTAGCCGCAGATTTGGCAGGACCACTGCCTGTTGGAAGAGGAGGTGTAAAATACATTTTAGGCTTATACAATGTCTTTTCAATATTTGTTAAGCTATATGCTTTGAAATCTGCTACAGCCAAGGCTGTAATTCGGCAACTGGAGAATGATTTTATTCTAACTGTTGGCAAACCTGTCACGCTGCTGACAGACAACGGTTCTACATTCACTTATCGTGCGTGGAAAGAATTTATTCGCATCAGTGGCATGCGGTACATTCGTATTTCTCGCTTTAATCCGTCTGCCAATTCAATGGAACGAATGTTCAGAGAGCTTAACAGGTTTATTCGAACTTATGCCTCACAAAAACACACTCAATGGCTTGAATACCTTGTACTATTTGAGCAGTTAGTAAACAATCTTCCCTTGTATTCAACGCCTATTACCCCTGCTGACCTCATTTATCGAGTAAGGGAATCTAATGAGTGGCTCAATCCTATACCAAAAAATTCACGGAACAACCTATCACATGATGAGAAAATCCGCATGGTTTTAACTTCCCTCACTGAAGCAGCACATCTACGCAAACAATATCATGATAAAAATTTAAAGAGGACCCAAAAATATGTAACAGGTGAAATGATACTTTTAAGGACACATCCAAAGCCATCAACAATTCTCAAAAAGAATAAGAAGTGGCAACTTCTTTACACTGGACCTTTTAAAATTATACACATGCGTCATGAATGTAGTTATTTACTAGCTTACCCAAAAGCAGATAAGGTAAAGGGTTTATATCCGCATAAAGATTTGAAAACGTTCTATGCATGAGCTAGAAATGATACATTAAATGTAAGGTGAACTCCTTCCCTTGAACACCAGATAAATCAGTTATGATGGAATAAGCTGAAGGCAATAACTTAATCTACTAAATGCATAGCTGCTAAGAGAGTATGTTTATATTTGCTCAATTTTTTTCATTTGTAAAAGCTTACGTAAAACTTTGTTAAGGATGCAAATCATTACTTCAGTTTACACTGCTGTTCTTGTCAATGTTAAATGCGTGAGCGAGGTACAAGGATGTAATTTCTTAGGTATCATATATTGATAAATGAATGGTTGAAACAATTAACAATTATATATTATAATAATATGAATAAACATTTGTGTTGGGAATTCACACATATACGTATGGAGAGGTAAGGAGCGTACAATACACTGCTCACATATAATACATATTTAATGAATCCCACACAAAACTTAGGATATAGGTATAGTAATTAGTGAATGAGTGACTTGGATGAAAGAATGAATGATGATACGTGGAGATGAGCATTCAGAATTATCCCCTCACACACACAAGAACACATGTAAATATTCAAATAGTTGCAGAAAGCTGTATCTTATTCGTAGGCGCCTTCGCATAGACAGTAATTCTATATAATTTTGCATCCACTCAATATTAAAATATTACTGAAAGGTAAAGTAATTACGAAAAGCAAGCATATCTTACTTACAGATTAAGGAACTGTCTTAGTCAGCAAAAGGTACGATTTCTTTAAAAGGAAAGCCATAGATAACACTATTAAGGTAATACAGTTGTTATCAGTGGTCACTTGCCTGTGTAAAGGATAATTTTTTTTATTTAGTCAACCAGTGTAAGGGACGTTTATTTTAAGAAATTTATTTTCATAGAAAGACATGTCGTCCTCGATATTCTATTTAAAAGTATGTATATACCATAAAGAAATGGGAAAGAATCCGTTTCAAAAGATTAGCCTGTTTCGCACAGAAAGTTCAGGTACACAAGCTGTATTCTGCAAGATGCAAAAATATCTTAATTCTGTAGTTATAAGTTTTAACATCTCAAGAATCCTGTGAATCTACTCGCCGCTAGAAGAGAACACGAAGAAAGAAGATTGACACCGACGACGCCGAGAGGAGAAATTTTATCGGTGTAGATTTAAGATGACACGAACATGTCAACACCATTTACACATAAACAAATTGAAATGTCAACAGGTAGATACTCTAGTAAAATCGCCATCTATTTAGGGTTACCATATTTCCTCTTTTTCCCGGACACGTCCTCTTTTTGAGGCAAGAAAATGTGTCCGGCCGGAATTTATAAAATTCTACTAAATGTCCTCTTTTTTGGGTTCCGAGAAAGAAAATTTATTTTTTGTTATTGGCGACAACATGTTCATTCGCACTGCAGTGCCAAACTGTTCGCAACTATTACTCACCTATGTAGAGTGAAATTGCCGTTCACAATTTCGCACTCCGCATGGGTCTGACAGTTGCAAACGATTCGGATCTTCTCTGCGAAGGAACCCGTTTATCTATCTTGTATTCAACCAGTGTATTCTGTCTCCTGCATTACGTTCTATGGCGTTGCTTTTGATATACTTTGTGGTTTAAGTTAAAGCTGTATAGTGTATTCGAGATCGTAGGCAGCTTTTTGCTTCAAAATAAATTACGAACTTAAATATAACATAATGCCGAAGAGAAAGTCAGTGTTAAATATGTGCTCCTGGAGAAATACAAATCATTAATGATACACTGTGCTCCGATCAGCTTTGTAATTTTATAAAATATTTGAAAGATTATCAAAGGAAACTGAACATACTAGCAGCTGAAGTGTGGTGTGCATATTTAAATCAGTCATCTAGTGTTGTTAGTTATTCTGAACTGCCGAAAATTGTAGACTTCTCTTTTTATTACTATTATTATATAACTAGTCATAATGCCGACACATAACGTGTGTTTTCTCTTGCGAACACACAGTGGACAAAAGACAGGAATAGATTTAAAAGATACTGTAATTATACTATGTGTGCACAGTATAATTTCAAACATTTGAAATGATTGAGCTTTTCTCAGTACTTGCTTAAAAAAATAAATAAATAAAAGAGCTCTTGAGAGAGATTTCGTCGTTCACCAAATATAGTTGGTTCAAAAGCGAATAAGACAAGAATGAGACAATTGAGAGTAGTGATGAGGAATAAACCGTCAAGGTTCATAATATTTCGTTTTCCAACAACCACACACGGTTACTGTTTTAGTTTGTAGTAGTTTTACGTGGTTCATTAATAAAGTTGTAAATTACATTATGTTAAAGTGTCCTCTTTTTTTATACGAACTGTCCTCTTTTTTGGCGATGAACATATGGTAACCCTACATCTATTCACTTAATACTAGTTTGCAAACAGGAACAAGATAGCAATCCAGTAAACGTGACCAGACCGTACACTGATTTAACCCTCGAGCAGTCGCGCGTTTTCATGGTGCAGGAGCGGTCGCGCGGCGAACTGAGTGCGCCACGTACATTGACTCAGTTCTATTGCAATTTTCACATGAACTCGTGACAGTACTAATGTTTATAGTTAATTTTCTAAAAGGTATTAATAGTATCGAAATATTACACATTTTTGGCTAATTAATACGAATTTATTTAGACACCACAATTCCAAATACTACACGTCTAATCAAGAAATATGTATATCTATCACTTTCATTGCAAAAAGAAATGGTTCATTAATTAATGTGACAGTTAATGGCACTTCTTATTATAAACGTAGATGTAAATACAAGAATTTAAATCATACAATTTCACTGACAAAAGATTACGTTTTACTATCAGCTTTGAATATGTTCGTACTGAATGTCTACTGAAATGTTGTTGTAACAGCTTACAGACAGCCCAAGTCAGTAAATTCAGTGAGGTCAAGGGTCATATCTCTAGTCTTCTGAGCCAGTAGTTGCAACATGTCACTTTTCACACGAGTAACTAATAATCTCATGTTTCCTGCAAACAAAACTCTTACATGAATCACACTTTATTGTTGTGTTAACATTCTCGGCTCTTCCACAAATAATACACCGTCGTCGTGTGTTAGAAGAAAGCTGCACAAGTT
Organism: Locusta migratoria; assembly: GCA_026315105.1. Taxonomy (NCBI): domain Eukaryota; kingdom Metazoa; phylum Arthropoda; class Insecta; order Orthoptera; family Acrididae; genus Locusta; species Locusta migratoria. The sequence continues at coordinate 134,186,912 of CM048745.1, forward strand.
CCTCAGATGTTGTCTGGTACCTTTGAAGGAACGGCGAAATATACTTAGGAAGGCTTGGAATTTTGGCCCTTTCTACTAGATGTGCTTTCGTGAGATCATAAGCCTACTTCTTTAGAAAAACCCTTCTTGACACCTTATGATTTCTTCCATTTGAATAAAATAGGATCTGGGCGTTGATGCCCGCAATGTCCATTAGAGCGAAAAAGATTACCAAGGGCCATCTTCTCGTAATACGAGCCACAGAATATGTGCCGCACATCTGGTCGACTGTATCAACGTCCCCCTTCGTGGCATTATAATCTAACGCAATATCAGGCATATTCTCATGAACCGCCCATAGGAATAACGTAACTGAAAAACAACACTACGTTTGAGAAAGTAAAAAAAAAATACATGACCAGTCGCACGGCGCACTGAGTGCGCCAGTTATGACAACGCTTCACAAAGAATTTTCTTGAGCACCGACAATTACCAGACTGCACACAACAATAGTGAGGATAACAGTGCAGGAATAGCTAGAGTTTCAAACGTCTGCATTGTTACCAACTTAACGAAAACAATGTTTATTTAACTATGGCGCACTCAGTGCGCCAGCGCGACCGCTCGAGGGTTAAAGGCGCAGCGACAGCCAGCGAGAGTAGAGCGAGGCCGCGGTAGACGAACCCATTGTTGAGCGCGTAAAAGCCGAAACCGGCTGACTACTATTGTGTATCTTAGCTGGTAATGTTTTGTTTCAATGAAAATTTCCTTTTAACAGTCTCGCGACCTTATACACTATCGCCTATCTTTATTGCTAAGCTAAATCTGTCACTGCATTTTTTTCTGATAATTTAAATGCAACTAATGGACTGGTCTGGTCATGATGCCTTAACTTAAGTGATGCATTTTCTGTGTAATGTTTTTAATGTACTTAGCTGGTCATAATATGTGCCACACTGAACACGGACACTATTAAGGCACAAATTTATGCTATTGATTAGCAATTCTTTTAAAAGGTTTTGCAAAATTTGAATGTAACAAATCCATTTCAATTTAGATAAAAATTTTCTAACCCTATAACGAAATATCTAACCCCAGAATTTGTGACGAAACTAATTCACGAACGGAATGCTAATTGTGTCCTAAGTATTACTTGCACTGTCACTCGTTTTTCAGAGCAACATTGTACTGTGTAAGTGTCCACTGAGCACTTGTTTAACTAATTTGTTTATTGTCTTCCAGTTTATACTGGCACATGGTTTTAATGGGAGCATAATTATGCCATGACTACTTCATCGTCCTTTGATGTATAGTCCGTTTACACAACAAATCTTTTACAAAGATAGTTACAATATGTTCATCATTTTTATACATAAAGGTTCAATCTAGGGTTAAACTAATTTGCCTACGTTCATGGTAAATAGTGTCAGTACAAACTGGAAGAGAATAAACAAATTAGTCAAACAAGTGCTCAGTGAACACTTACAGTACAACGTGTGCTCTGAAAAACGAGTGACAGTGCAACTAATACTTATAAAACCAAAATAGTGTGAAGGACGCAAACCAGAGACTACATAAAAACATTAAGTGACGTTTTAAACGGTTTGAATTCAATGGAGGTACCAATGTTCAAATTTTTGTATAGCTTATGGGACTCGTCTACGGGGTCATCAGTCCCTAAACTTACAATACTAAGGACGGCAGACTGTGGCTGGAGCGCCTCAGTCCCCTCGGCCACCGCGGCCGGCGAGGTACCAATGTACGACAAAATAAACAGTTATTTATAGGAAACCAACGGGTCGTGTAAACTGATTTGTTCGTTGCGAACCCGCATAAGGACTACCCACAAACGGTAGTGATGTTCGTTGCAATGACAAACGAACTTTTAAAATAGGAATAAACAATTTTGCAATGATTGCGACTTACGTTATGGATAGTGAACTCACAGACTAAAACATAGACAGTTCGAGTAACCATAACGTCTCACGTCGAACAAAATGTGTTAAATACACTTTGTGCTAAGCGAACAGTATATCAGCAGCCTTTCGGAACTTATAAACTGAAGTTAAAAAGAGCAGCGAGTGGCTAGCTTGCATACAAAGTAAATGTTGTACTCACTCAGTCTTCAAGCTCTCGACGTCACCAAGCGTAGAATTCCGGTGACAGAAGATGATGTGCACCGTCTATTACCGTAATGGACACTTGAAAACACGAGCAGTGAAAGTGCGGAGACTGTGATGCGGAACAGATTACACGTGCGACGGCCTGCGTCCGCTAAGAGACTGAAACCACAGTAGCTGCCGCCTGCTGCGGGTTGGCAAGTCATTATTGAAAGGCCACTGTTGAGCCTGCAACGTAACTGCCGCCCAACGCGGACAATTTAAAATATAATAAACCTTCAAATAAAAAGACTGTCCCGAAAAATAGGCAGTGAACTAACTCAAATATAAGTATAAATTTGTATGTAAAATTATACTTCTATACTGAAGCACAGATGGTACATTACTTTCAATTACCTGCAGTTTGGTCCCCAACGCTCTTTCCTGTGATCTCCAGACAGAGCGGAGAGTTTCAAAAGAGCCTTTGGCTTTATTGATGCAACTGTCAATGTCCACTGTTGTACAATCATATGGTTGCATAACGTATCCACCCTTTCACTGATTTGGTGTTGTTATCATTTGCCTCATGTCTTTTGCTTTTTAGGCAGTAATTTTCAAGCCAACTTCCTTCGCCCGAGATTTCAGATCTTCTAGATTCTCTTTCATGTCGTTGAGGCTGTGAGAAAGAAGACAAAACGTCAGCTGCAAACTCTAGGTTTTCTGGATGTGTTCCATTGCGCTGTTTTATTCGTCACATTTTATCCATTGGTTGCACCATTACAAGGTTCAGAACGTGGTTAATAGTTCTGTTTTCGCTGCTATTGGACCTGAAAGCAGATCCTGATGTTGAACCTGGTACGAGTAGTTTTCATACATGCAGTTAACGAGAGCAGTTATTATTTTTGGGAATTCGAAATTTCACCATTATTTTTGTTCTAATTATATGTCGAACGCCTTTTCAATGTCTGCAAACAACATGTAAAACGGTGTTTGATATTCATACGAATTTTCAGCTATTATTCTAGAGGTGTTTATACGGTCAACGTATGATGTTAACTGCCGTGTGGGTTGAGGTTGTAGAGGCAAGTTTAACTTTTAGTATTTAATCAATTTCGTAAATAGTTTGCAAGATATCAATGGGATTAAATTAGCCAAAAATTACGTAAATGCTGACTGCAGAGATTATGATTCATAAATATACAGGGGAATTAATTTTATTTTTAAATATCTTTGACGATTAAAGAGTAGATGTTGGCGGCAGTTACATTATAAAAAGAGACGGGGCTGACCTTCTGGAACATTTGGAATGGTTCATATTTATAAAGGTATGACACCGTCGTGATGTGGGGTTGGACCGTGCGTTAATTTTTATTTCAGTATCCAAACGGAGTTACGGGAAAAAATATTACGTGGAACAATATCGGACCTCGAAATTTAACATTACAAAAAAAAAAAAAAAAAAAAAAAAAAAAAAAAGAGCCGTTTAATTATTATGGGGACTGATAAGGATTGAAAAATGGTAAAACTTATAACAATCACTGCAAGATATCTTGTCTACCGTAATGGCGTCCAAACCCACCACATGCCGGCCGCGGTGGCCGAGGGGACTGAGGCGCTTTGGTCACGGTCTGCATGGCCACTACGGTTGGGGGTTCGAATCCCCCCTCGGGCATGGATATTTGTGTCGTCATTAGTATAAGGTAGTTGATAAGTAGTTTGTAAGTTTAGAGACTGATGACCCCGTAGTTAAGTCCCATAAGCTTAACAAACAAACATAAGCTTAACAAACAAACCCACCACACAACTTCAAGGGGAAAAATTATTTAGACCAGATTCATTACCGGAAAGATAAATAAAAACCCGTCATATTAAATTTTTAAATATTTCATTATGTATTTAACTCACAAAACCACTTTACATACTTGCTGGATAAAGGAAACAATAGGACCTGCTATAGATACATCTGTACTAATCAGATGCTGAACATAGACAGATGAATCTGAACGTTGTTCTTTCTCTCAAATGTTCAAATGTTTGTACAGCTTATGGGACTTAACTACGGGGTCATCAGTCCCTAAACTTACAAACTACTTATGAACTAGCTAATCCTAAGGACGGCACAAATATCCATGCCCGAGGGGGGATTCGAACCCCCGACCGTTGTGGCCGTGCAGGCCGTGACTGGAGCGCCTCAGTCCCCTCGTTCACCACGGCCGGCGTTCTTTCTCTCGTAAGACAGAAACAAGTGAAGGTAGTTTAAGGGTTAGAGAGAGAAAAACGCTCCTCGATTAAAGTGTGTCGTAGGCCGTTAATTTTTTGTTGCATCGTTTAACTGCCCCCTCTTTGGCTTCGGGGCGGCAGTGAAACCGGACGAACCGAAGGCAAAGACAATTGTTTTATTTTCATCATCATGAAATTGTTACAATGTGTACATTTGTACATAGTACTCCAGTTCTGGTCTTGTTGTCGACAATTTTGATTACACATTGTATTTTCACCTTTTATAAAATTTACACTTATATTTATAAATTTAAAAAAATGGCTACTTTCAGAAAAGTTATAATTTTTATCACCCTAAAGCAGATGCATTTAAAGACTAGTAATTCAAATTAAACAAAAATAAAAAAATAAAACAAAAAAGGAGAAAAGAAATAATTTAACTCACGTATAAGTGGCAGACACTCAACAAGAAATGTCTGAGGAATATCCTGCGGATACGGTGGCCAAATGTCATCTCTAACGAATCACTGTTGGAAACAGCCAGCCACAAGCCAACTGAGGTGCAAATAAGAAGCAGGAAGTGAAGATGGTTAGGACATACTCTCAGAAGATCAAATGAACACATTGCAAGGAAGCACTTATTGGATCCCATAGGGACGATCAGTTGAAGCGGAAGGTCAACAGCAAAGAATAGGATGGGAAGAAGTGGAAATAATAGCAGGAGACAGACCAGGATGGTGATCCTATGCTCCACACAAGGAGTTATATATATATATATATATATATATATATATATATATATATATATATATATATATATATATATATTACTAGCTTAATTCCCGCTGCTTCGCATGCGTAGACTGGATGCTTACATTGATTGTTTCTACTTCTAAATGTAAATTTTCATAGACTTAGCTTTAAAAATGTTTTTCTACTCAAGTATTTATTTTATTTATTATTATTTTAAAGTAAGCTTAAGGGGTCATCAGTCCCTATAAACTTACTAACTACTTATGAACTACCTTATACTAAAGACGGTACAAACAACCATGCCGAGGAAGGATTCGAACCCCCGACCGTAGCGGCCGTGCAGACTATGACTGGCGCGCCGCAGACCGCTCGGCCTCTGCGGCCGGCACTCAAGTATTCTGATAGAGAATTCAAAACATCCCGAAACACATTTTTTTTTTAAATTCTAACCATGGTTCCAAATCAAAATTTTCGAATTTCTACTATCAAAATAGTCTCAGTAACACCCTTAAAAGATTTTCCCTTATTTCACCCACTTAATGGTTGAATTTCCAAAAATATTGAAATACGTGTTTTTAAAATTCCATTCAAAAATCTAAATTTGAAGTTTTGATTTTCTTGCTTCAAAATTTCCTGAATAGCAACGTATTTTCAAAAAACCGTTCACCCCCTTAGGGATGGGAATACCGAAAATCGCTGATACCTACAGTGTAAGATAAACAACGTCTACAAATTTCAAGTGTCCATCGTTTGTAGATTCAAATTAAGCGCCGTATTCTGTCTCTGAGAAACGGATCGAGAACGCGAAATTTATTTCTTACGCTTTGGCACCTTTCTTGGTAGTTTTACTTTGAAACTGCAATATGTACTAATTTTTCTATATTCGTACGCTTGTTGCAGAAAAAAACTAAATAATGTGCATCACATTTCACTGTATATAACATCTTTGCTATCATAGTGTCAAAAGTTATCACTAGCCTTAAATCCGAATTTTATATAAGCTCACGACTTTCAACCACTACATCTTCCACCCTCTTATAGCTATCGACACGGAACTGCTATGGTGTACAACGGGAGACTTTGTACTGAAACAACCCAGAGAGATCGTTCGTCTCCATTGTCTAGTTTTTGCTGAAGAGCGAATATTGACACCCACACGTAGAATTTTATGTAAGTCGGTAATTTTCAATTCCAATATATTCCACCCCATTATCGTTATCAACCCACTACCACCATTGTGGACAAAGGGAGACTGGTACCTACTACCACATACACCTCAATCTTTGTGTATATTATTAAGATTAGACCATGTCTCATCAAAGTATTCAGACTACAAGTGTACTGATGCATCATTAAAGCAAAATTAGTATAGCCAAACTGACTCTATAGTGAGAGGGCGGACATTTGTCATAAGTGGTAGGGCTGCATTATCAAGACCCTATCTGGCATACCTTGACTAAAAGAAGGGATAGATTGGTAGGACACATTCTTAGACATCAAGGAATTGTTAATTTAGCGTTGGAGGGAAGTGTGTGGGGAAAAAATCGCAGGGGAAGACCAAGAGATGGATACAGTAAGCAGATTCAGACAGATGTAGGTTGTCGTTCTTATGTGGAGATGAAGAGGCTTGCTCAGGATAGGGTATTGTGGAGAGCTGCATCAAACCAGTCTCCGGACTGAAGACCACAACAACAACAACATCTGCACATACTATAACTAGTTGCCTATTCCGGGAATGTGTATCTGTGCGATCCTACGCGACCATTCTAGCGTTAAAATACACACGTACCTCACGGTCACAGGCAGTAGGTAGCAGCAGGTTTCAGGTTGCCTCCTCAACATGTAGCAATCACGGCAGAAGGTAGCGTGCAGTGGGTAGCAACAGGTTTCAGCATGCTGATACCTACAGACATGCCTCCTCAACCATTGCTACTCCGGTGGATGTATATACCGATTAGTTAACTCAGGGTCTGTGCCTGACGTATTCAGTTGATGAAGCGGTACAGATGTATGTGTACCAAATCATAGGCCTACCATTTTAGTAAGTTTTGTGTTGCCCACTCCGTGGCATTTGTATACGATTTTATCCCCAATACTTTCATTTTCAATTCTGTGACCTGTATCTATTCTGTAGAACTTCACTACTTTTACTAATGGAACGTAGGAATTTTTATACCTTTAGTCCACTTTATGACAGATGTAAACGATTTCATTTCTCATTTATTTTTAAGTGATTAGATTAGATTGGTACGTGTTCCATAGATCAAGAACACGTGTGAAACGTGTCAAGTTAATAAAAGGTGTCTTCACAAGATATTACATTATACAAAGTATTACATTGTACAATTTTATTTACTTATTTGCAGTTTTACTTATTTATATCTAAAAATTATCTAATGAGTAGAAGAAGTTGCCATTCAGAAATTCTTTTAATTTATTTATAAATTCTAGTTGGCTATCTATCAGACTTTTCATGTTATTTGGTAAGTGACCAAAGACTTTTGTGGCAACATAATTCATCCTTTTCTGTGCCAAAGCTAGATTTAACCTTCAGTAATGAAGATCATTCTTCCTCCTAATGTTGTACCTATGCACACTACTATTGCTCTTTAATTTGGTCGGATTGGTAATAAAAATTTTAATAAGAAAATATACATATTGTGAAGATACTGTAAAGATCTCTAGCTATTTAAATAAGTGTCAGCAGGATGATCTTGTATTGGCTCCAGCAGTATTCTGATTACACGCTTTTGTGCAATGAATGCCTTTTTACCCAATGTTGAAATACACCAGAATATAATGCCATACGAAAGCAGAGAATGAAAATAGGCATAGTAAGCTAATGACCCTAATATCACAAGTAGCTGAACTCAAACGTTTCAGCAGATCTTCAATGTGTTTTATCCAGTTCAATCCCTTGTCAATGTATACACCTAGATATTTTGAATATTCTACCTCAGCTAAAGATTTCTCATCAAAGTATTTATTTATTAATGGTGTCATTCCTTAAACCCTTTCAATCCCACATCATGAAATCAGCTTTGGAAAAATTGAAATTCCGTGTTTTCTGAATTAATACAGCGCAGTAAACATCAATATATGTGTTTTAAAATTTTTGGTCGAACTATTGCTTTTCTATGTCAGGTATTTCATACAGAACACAGACGTTTGTATCGAGTTATTTTATTACTTGGACATTATTTTATTAATAGTTAACACTGCCAGATCAAAAATGTTAGCATTATCTTAGCCACAGCAACAAAGACAATACCAGTCATTGTTGGAATAAAATAAAAGGAACCACACTCACGCTCACACTCTCAGCCACGTACAGACGGCAACGCAATACAACCACCAAGATAGACAGATTAATGCCTCAGAAGTGGCTACACGCCTTACCAAGAGGCAGAATGTCGTACTAGAAGCATATTGTTCATCAACAGCCGGCCGCGGTAGCCGAGGGGACTGAGGCGCTCCAGTCACGGTCTGCACGGCCACAACGGTCGGGGGTTCGAATCTCCCCTCGGGCATGGATATTTTTGCCGTCCTTAGTATTTGCTAGTTCATAAGTAGTTTGTAAGTTTAGGGACTGATGACCCCGTAGTTAAGTCCCATAATCTCTACAAACATTTGAACATTTTTGTTCATTAACAAAACGCAACTTTAAGGATTGATGCACAAAATATGATATAAACAACTTGTAATACTTTATTGTTCAGGATCAACATTGCGAGCGAAAGGGTTAACGGCATGGAACTGTATATACTGTTTATTACCAAAATTTAATGATAATCCATTTCCTGAGAACCACTTAATGATTTTCTGAAAGACGTCGTTTACAAATTCATGAGGTAGTTCTTCTCTATCAGTTGTGATAATTATACTTGTATCATCGGCAAAAAGAACCAGCTTCGCATCTTCGTGACTGTAGAATAACAAGTCATTAATACCAGGTTATCAAAAAGTCAGTATAAATTTGAAAACTTAATAAATCACGGAATAATGTAGATAGAGAGGTAAAAATTGACACACATGCTTGGAATGACATGGGGTTTTATTAGAACGAAAAAAGAAAACATTTCCGACGGATGGCGCTCCATTTCATCAGAAAAGCAATAATTACCATGCGACCTTTCTATGGGTTCTCATCAATAAGAATTGGGCAATACATAACTCTGGGTAGTAAAAGTTTATGGCTCGTTGTCTCTGTTCATAGGGGTGAGTTATGTATGTCGACTTCTATGCCCTATACAGCTACCCAATCTGTTTAAACAAGATCAATACTTAATCTGTAGTTTAGCCAGTCTATCAATCTGCATATGATGACGTGAAAATATAATTAGCAAACACAAATTAAACCTCTGTATGACCAACAAAATGGATTCTAAGATCAAGAAGTGATTCACTCACGGAGTAATTCTTTATAAATGGAGTTTATTACTCTTATTAGACATGAAACGTGGAGGTGGTCCTACTTTATACATCGGTAAGTAACTAAACATTTCCCCAACTATTGTTCACGAAAGGCACAATAAGTATCACACGTACTCGAGAGTAAAAGTTCCAAATTATCACTCGTAAATTAGTGTAGTCCATCGAACTTTGCAGATCCAAGTTAATCCGCGATAAAAGTATTTGTTATAAAACACAGTTTTTCTTCACACGAGTATACGATTGCTGAATTATCACAGTTCCACAGCCCTACTACCGTGCATAGTTTATCACTTTTCAAGCAGAGACTAAGTTCTGCAGTCACAATCCCGTAAATTTTCACACATGCGTATCTCTTCAAATCAAAAGTTCGTAACGCGGTTTCAGACCGTCCAGCGCCACAATCTTCACCACGTCCAAGTTACGAGTCCCTTCCCCAGCGTTCGAAAAGGGTGCTCTCCCTGCTCCCAAAATTGTATCGTTCCGCGCATCCTAACGCCTCAACTTTAAAATACAATTTCCCTTCCAAAATATTATGCATTTGAATATCACCGAATTAAATGCTTTGACCATCTCCCGACAAATGTTGTTTACATTTAACAAACAAATATATATTTAACAATACTAAAAATGATTGAGACTGAAGCTCTTTGCTCAGATAGCCATTAAACGTGGCGTCTCACTGTTCAGATATACTGCCGCCGTCGAAATATAGTTACACAATTAATATTTAATTTATCATGGCCTTTTATATAAGTATATTCAGTTCTTGTTAAAAAATAAATATAATTGTTTATATATAAATTATGTGCTGCATATCTACTATTTTTAGTCGGCCATGAAATATTTAAGAAAAAATCTACAACATAAAGAACGTTACTAAGAATAATATTAAATATAATAAAATACGTATATAAATGTAATGCACGTTGCTGGGTTCACGTTTTGTGTTTATGTGGTAGTTATATTGTATTTACGTTGCAATCTGGAATAGCCGCCCTCTCTCAGCCAAGCGTTTCCGGTATCCGAGAACATTAGGAAAACCCTGACTATCTGTCCATTCACTAGATACAAACTGGTAGCCGACAGGCTGGGGAACCCAACATCCTGGCAGAACCCGCCTTTCACATGGCAACAATCAGCTTCCCCCTGTATCTGTAATATCACAAGCATAACAAATGAAGACAAAGCAAAGATGATGTTCTTTACAGGAAATGCTCAATATGTTCACCATCATTCCTCAACAATAGCTGTAGTTGTGAACAGCACTGTAAAGCATGTCCGAAGTTATGGTGTGGCATTGGCGTCGGATGTTGTCTTTCACCATCCCTAGAGATGTCGGTCGATTACGATACACTTGCGACTTCAGGTAACCGCACGGATCGAGGTCTGGGGACCTGGAAGGCCAAACATGACGAAAGTGGCGGCTGAGCACATGATCATCACCAAACGACGCGCGCAAGAGACCTTTCACGCATCTAGGAATCTTTTTTTTTTTTTTTTTTTTTTTTTTTTTTTAATAAAACCCCATGTCATTCCAAGCATATGTGTCAATTTTTGCCACTCTATCCACATCATTCCATGATTTATTAAGTTTTCAAATTAATCCTGATTTTTTGATCACCCAGTATATTAATAACAGCAAAGGACCCAAGACCGAATCAAGTGGCATCCCATTCTTGATTGTTCGCCAGTTTGAGGAATCAGCCTTTTTTTTTCCCTCCATACTATGTGAACTTTCTGCACTCTTTCTGTTAGCTATGGTTTAAGCCATTTGTGCACTGTCCCATTCATACCACAATACTTAAGCTTTCTAGAAGAATTCCATGGTTTACACAGTCAAATAACCTTTGAGAGATCACAAAAAAACCCAATGGGCAATGTCTGGTTATTCAGAGCATTTAATATTTCATTAGTGAAAGTATATATAGCATTTTCTATTGTAAAGTCTTTCTGAAAACCAAATGGACATTTTGTTAGAACTTTATTTTTACATATTTGTGAAGCCTCGGTTGCGCAGTGGTAGAGTGCCCGGCTACAAATCCAAAGGTTGCGGGTTCGATCCCCGCCAGGTCCTAGGATTTTTATCTGTCACTTTCCACTTCTTTCACCTCTGGCAATACTGCTCATGTGAAAAATACCGAGTAGCACCGTGGTTCGGAACCCACGTTAAACTGTAGTTTCGCTATAACTGTCTGGGTAAGTCAGTTCGAAGGTCGGAGGAAGGCAACGGCATACCACCTCCAAACAGGACCATGCCTAGTAAAGCACTGTGGTGTTCAAACCAATCTTCGCTGGCCGCGGTGGCCGAGGGGACTGAGGCGCTCCAGTCACGGTCTGCACGGCCACTACGGTCGGGGGTTCGAATCCCCCCTCGGGCATGGATATTTGTGCCGTCCTTAGTATTAAGTAGTTCATAAGTAGTTTGTAAGTTTAGGGACTGATGACCCCGTAGTTAGAGTCCCATAAGCTATACAAACATTTGAAACCAATCTTCAGATTGTTGACTGCTTCACCTTTTTTTCATGTGTGAAGCTACTCTAGAATACATTACTTTTTAAAGAATTTTGGATAAGGCTGTCAGAAGTGAGATTGGGCAATAGTTGTTGACATCAGAGGTATCTTCTTTTTTGTGTAGTGGTTTAACAAAGCTTATTTAAGTCAGTCTGAGAAAATACCCTGCTTCAGAGAACTATTACACATGTGGCTAAGAATCCTACTTATTTCTTAAGAAATGTTCGTTTGTATAGTCTATGGGACTTAACTACGGGGTTATCAGTCTCTAAACCTACAAACTACTTATGAACTACTGACGAACTAAGACGGCACAAATATCCATCCCGAGGGGGGATTCGAACCCCCGACCGTAGTGGCCGTGCAGACCGTGACTGGAGCGCCTTAGTCTCCTCGGCCACCGCGGCCAGCTATTTCTTAAGAACAAGCTTTTATTATCCTTCTGGAAATGCCATTAATTCCATGTGAGCTTTTACTCTTGGTGGAGTTTATTATTATTTTAATTTCAGAAGGAGATGTGGGTGGGAGGTCAACTGTATCAAACTGTGTAGGTATGGCCCGTTCCATTAACTGCCTTGTTCCTTCTAATAAACACAGCATATAACAAATAATTATTAAAAATGTTTTCAAGTTCACGCTTGTTATTTGTACACTTTTATTCGCCTTAATGGTAATGTCGTCTTCCTGTGCTCTTGGTTGCCCTTTCTCCCTTGTAATAATATTCAAAATTGTTTTACTGTTGTTATCAGAGTTACTAATTTCAAACATAATGCACATGCTTCTGGACTTTTTAATAAATTTTGTAGCACAGTAGTTTTTGTAATATTTGACTGCTTTTGGGTCGTTTTTCTTGCTTTTAGCTACAGTCCCCTTTTGCATGGCTTCTTGTAATTAGATTCAACTATTTTCTTGGCAATACAATTTTCAAATAATCTTACAAGTGTATCATGAAATAAGTTATATTGTAAATTAGCATCAGGTTCCTTACCATCTCATCCCAGTCCAACTGCTGAAGTTTTTCCCTAAAAATTCTAATTGTTGAATCATTAATTGAACACACAACTATGGAGGGATGTTTTGAATTACTGAAAGGAGCAATGTCACATAGTTAACGAGCTGTAGACCATGATCAGAAAGATCATTTTGAACAGGAGAAGTATGTTTGGTTTTAAACTTATCTTGGTCTCTTATAGACCAATGTGCTGCTTTCCTTAACTACCCGAGTAGGAAAATCAATCACAGGTGTCGAATTGAAAGAATCTAGTAAGACTTCCAGGTCATATTTCCTATTACATTCTCTCGGTGAAGCAGAATTGAAATACCCACAAATAATAATTTCCTTTGCCTTATCTGACAGATATCACAACAAGGCATCCAAGTTTTCCATAAATAACTGAAAGTTACCTGAAGGGGACTTATATACAGTTACAATTATAAAAGAGCCCTCATTGAGTTTAAGGTGACAGGCACATTCGTATATATGTTGCTCTACACAAAACTTTTGTTTATGGAATATTCCGTCGGTGCTTGGAGGAACAAAGATATATTAAAAACTTACATACATAGTATTTTTGTTCTACAATATTATTTATTTGCTTGTTATTAGAAGCTTTCGGCTTCTTAGGCCATCGTCAGATAAATTCATACTAAACAGATAGTCCACATGTAACATTCAGGTTACTTATATAAAGATGGTTTTTCAAAGATATGTGAACTGCAAATTAATTATGTCTATGAATCCATACTACATAATAAACGTAGTCCTACAAAAAAATGGATTTTAAATGAACATATCTTTTGCAACAATTGTATTAAAATATGTAATTGTATAAGAAAGTATTGTCAGCAGGTGATGATAGAAACTAAATGTGGGTTTGTTATGAATCAGTATCAATAGGACACAACGTGCATAATAATAATAAAAACACACAAATGGGGTCCGAATGGGCACATCTTACATAACTTAAGGTTACAATTTTATAAATGTCCAGGGCAGCGATGGATGATTGTACAAGCCAGCTGTAAATTATGGCAAGGAAGAGAAAGGTATATAGAGTATTGGTATGAAACACATATGACAAAATTATTTACACACAGTGAGAACAATAGGCCTATTAATAAGTTGACATTATTTTAGTAAAGGTGAATACTGTAATTGTGTCTGATTATTCAGCACTAGGCCAGAATTTCCAACAATGTGAGTTTTCTACCCTTTTTCCCTTTATGGAGAACTTCACAATTTAGTATCACAGGAATGACATTCATTCAGAGCATGGTCAGCAAAGGCGGAATCTTTCTTTTTCAATCTCCAGCTCCTTTCGTGTTTCTAAGCTTTTGTCATATATGGAAACTCCTCCTCTCATCATATTCTCTGTATTCACATGTGCTGCTAGTTTGTACCAACTCATGTTTACGTTTTACTCATCCTTCACAATGTGATGCTCAGACGAGCATACTATGTCTATTACATTGTCAGATTCTATGTCATCTACAAAACCAGAAGCTCATCTACTTTGTTATTTAATCCCCCAATATTCTGATTGAAAAATTTGTTATTAGAAGCTTATGAAATTTGTTTTCTTGAGGTTCGCCTTTTGAATTATAATGGGGTGACACAATTCGTCTGTTACCCATACGCCGGCCGCGGTGGCCGATGTGACTGAGGCGCTCCAGTCACGGTCAGCACGCCCACTACGGTCGGAGGTTCGAATCCCCCCTCGGGCATGGATATTTGTGCCGTCCTAGTTCGTAAGTAGTTTGTAAGTTTAGGGACTGATGACCCCGTAGTTAAGTCCCATAAGTTAAAAAAAAAAAAAAAAAAAAAAAAAAAAAAAAAAAAAAAAAAAAAGTTACCCATACGCACAGATACAGATACCGCTTAAATAGTTTGTCAGAGGTATAAAGCGGCGATGTATTGGCAGGACTGCCCTTTGGCGATTCACGTCAATAGGTTTTAGACGTGATTATGGCATCAGTAGGTCAGCTGGAGTTAGACGCAAGGGACATTGGATTTTGGTAGATAGAGAATTCAGTCTTCCGAAATCCACAGTGTCAAGAGTGCCTCGAGAATGTTCAATTTCCGGTAGATACGTCATATCACGGGCAACGCAGTGGCCTGCATTAAGTGACCGAGATAAAGGGCTATTGCGTAAAGTTGCCAGTGCGTTAAATAACTGCAGGCATCAATGCAAAATGTACACTGCTTAGAACAGTTACGGGATCAGGTGAGATATCATACACAATATACATATAGTAACGTATATGAACCATAGACATTACCGAGGAGGGGTGGCTTGCGAGCCTCACCGATACAAATAGTCGTACCGTAGGTGCAACCAGTGTTCACAACCTGAAACGAGGCAACTATCGTACTCGGGGCGTAAAATTAACGGAAATGCACCGGATTTAATAAAAATTATCGTACTAACCTGCAAAATGACAATAATACATAATATTTACTAGGAAATCTGATTTTGTATACCTTATACCGTATTGTAGTCTGGGAAATATATTACTTTTTCCGAATGAAGAGCGGTTTAAAAAAAAATTGTTTTATGCATGACGTATAAAACAGTACCAGGAAGAATTGTGCGACTGCTCCTGGTTAAATTCCGTTAGATATCGGCTTCATCGGAAAGACTGCGTTTACTTTCTCCTTCCTCCGATTGCTGCCAAAGCCACCGATCTAACAATTGGGACGCAATATTCCGTAACGGAACTAAGTGTCGTTGTATTCCTTGCTAGTAAGTACTTATGCATTTGTAGACGATAGTCTGGAAAACGCGTGTTCGTGAATCAGTGTTAGTTCGGTATAAATCTAAACCTTAGCAACTGATCAGTGCGCGACACGTTAGGCGGACAAGTCGCACGCACACTGTGGATTGTCATCATTTCCGCTCACATATTTTTTTGCACGTACCGACAAATACGTTATAACACCTGATCCCTTTCCTTATGATCTGCTACAATAAATTAGAGAAAATATATAATACGCAGCCGAAGAAGTAACGTATTTGAGAGATACACTTACTCCTCAAGCCAAAAGCAATCACTCGTCCAGTTAAAATTTTTTGTGTCAGAATGCCGCTTTGTTTAAGGGAATGCGTGAAACTTCAGCACCACTAAGCACGCTACAAGCACTTTAACGTAACTACTAGCAACTTCAACAATCAAATTATTTATCCCAACAACGGCAATACGTTGTCGTTCACCCATCAGTAGACGCTCACAGTGACTGGGGTTATTAAATCGACGAGCTGTACTACGAAAGTAGCCGTTCATAGCTACTGAGATGATTAAAGCGACAAGTTTAATTACGAAAGTAATTTACCAGTAGGGGTGCGAGAAAAAATCTTTGAAGAGGCAATGTATTGTTACATTTTATTACGTTCGAAATTATCGTACATCTGCGTACGATAGTAACATTCTTTCGTACATCGTACGCAGGCACGAAATTATCGTACATGTACGATAATTATCGTACGGTTGTGAACACTGGGTGCAACTACTATGAGCAGCACATTGATGTCGTGATTGCATTCAAGATAGATACGAAGCCAACACTGCCACAGTAATACAGATTTATATGCCAAATAACTAAGCCGATGATGAGGAGATCGCAGAAATGTATGAGGAGATAAAGGCAATTATTCAGATAATTAAGGGAGACAAAATCTTAATTGTGATTGGGGGGGGGGGGGCTTGAATTTTCTAGCAGGAGAAAAAGAAGGGAAGGAAATTATTTTGATGAATATGAACTGGGGAAAAGGAATGAAAGAGGAAGGCACTGGGTAGAATTTTGACCGGAACCAATTTTAATAAAAATGTATGAAGAACTCAGATGGAGAACCAGTTATCACCAAAGAAGAGAAAGCTCAAATGTGGAAAGAGTACATAAAGGCGCTCTACAAAGAAAATTAACTTAGAAACAATATTGTAGGATGGAAAGAGGAAGTAGATGAAGATAAAATAGGAGCTACTGTACTGAGAGAAGAACCTGAGAGAGCACTGGAAGACAAGGCCCATGCAGTAGACGACATTCACGGAGAGCTACTGAAGTCTCCAGAAGAGCCCTCCATGACAAAATTAAGTCGCCTGGGCGAAATACCCTCAGACTTTAAGAAAAATGTAATAATCCACACTCCAAAGAAAACAGGTAACGACATGTGTGAAAATTAGATTACCATCAATTTAATAGGTCATGGCTGCAAACATTAAGCTAGCCGCAGCGGCCGAGCGGTCTGCACGGCCGCTACGGTCGGGGGTTCGAATCCCGCCTCGGGCATGGATGTTTGTGTCGTCTTTAGTATAAGCTAGTTCATAAGTAGTTTGTAAGTTTAGGAACTGATGACCTCGCAGTTAAGTCCCTTAAGCTTAACAAACATTTGAACATTTTGCAAACATTAACATTAATTTTTAAGAGAAGGATTGAAAAGTACAAATGCAGGTACACGAGAGGCAATACTCACTTTACGACTTATCTTGGAGGATACAGTAAGGAAAGGCAAACCTACGTTTCAAGCCTTTGTAGATTATAGAACGCTTTTGACAATTGTTTGGAATCCAATCTTCTACATTTTGAAGTCAGCAGGGATATCGGGAACAGAAGGTTGTTTACAAGGTATACATTAATCAAACAGTTGTTATTCGAGTTGAATGGCATGAAAAGGACGCAGACAGGGTTTTGTACATTCAGCAAGATGTGAAGGAAAGCAGAGAGAAATTTGAAGAATGATTTAAAGTTGAGCGTAAGGAAATTAAAACATTGCGTTTGCTGATGACACTGTAATTCTGTCAGAGAAAGCAAAGGACCTGGAACAGCAACTGAACGGAATGGACAATGTGTCGAAAGGAGCGTATAAGATGAACATTAACAAGAGCAAAAAAAAAAAAAAAAAAAAAAAAAAAAAAAAAAAAAAAAAAAAAAAAAAAAAAAAAAAAAGTAATGAAATGCAGTCCTAGAAAATCAGGCGATGATGAAGGAATTAGATTAGTTAACCAAATAATAAAGGTGATAGATGAGTTTCGTTATTTGGACAGTAAAATAACATACCATGGTCTCAGGACAGAGGATATAAAATGCAGAATGGCAAAGGGAAGAAAAGACTTTTTGAAAAATAAAAGAAGTACTTTGTTATCATTAGATATTAATTTAAGAGTTAGGAAGTCTTCTGTGAAGGGATTTGTGTCGAGTGTTGCCTTGTACAGGAGTGAAACATGGCCGATAAATACAGGGTGTCTCACGAAAGACGCCTGCCAGGCGTCCGCGGATCGCGCGGTACGGCTCCCGGCCGCTACCACCGCATCCGCCGGCCACGGCAGCGCCCGATTCTCGGACTCTATTGTGCCGCGGGCAAGTACACTGAGTTAAAGTCTAAAAAACATTGCTATCTGAGTAACCTAAGCTTACCTTTATTTACAGTAGATCTTCAAAATGAGATCCCTCTATGGAAAGAGCGGCCTGACATCTCCTGAACACATTTGGGCACACTCGACGAATTTCGGCTGCCAAAATCTGGGACATTACTAGTTGAATCTTTTTTCACGAAACAATAAATTCTGCTAGGTATTTGAACAACATCCTGCATCCATTTTTTCAAGTACTTTCACCCAACGAAAAGCTGTACGGCTATTTCATGCTGGACAATGCAAGACCACACATTGCCAATGCTTCTATGGCAGAAATACGAAGTTTTTTTATGATAGGATAGGTGACTGGCATCCTCGTACTCCAGATCTAAATCCCTGTGACTTTTATCTTTGGGGAATGTTAAAAGACAAAGTGTATGGAAGCAATCCCCATACACTCGAAGAGTTGGAAGACAGGATTCGACTAGTCATTTCCCAGATTTCGGCAGCCGAAATTCGTTGAGTGTTCAAAAATGTGTTCAGGAGATATCAGGCCACTGTTTCCATAGAGAGTCATCATTTTGAACATCTACTGTAAATAAAGGTAAGCTTAGGTTACTCAGGTGGCAATGTTTTTTAGACTTTAAGTCAGTGTTGCGCCCGCGGCACAATAGTGTCCGAGAATCGGGCGCTGCCGTGGCCGGCGGATGTGGTGGCGGCGGCCGGGAGCCGTACCGCGCGATCCGCGGACGCCTGGCAGGTGTCTTTCGTGAGACACCCTGTAGTTCAGACAGGAAGAGGATAGAAGCTTTTGAAATATGTTGCTACAGAAGAAGGCTGAAGATTAGGTGGGAAAATCGCGTACGTAGACGAGCTGAATACCTTGTCGCCACGTAAAAGATGGTTGATTAGGTTAGCTGTGTGGAAAGCCATTAGTAGCTATGGAGATGACTTTCCAAAAACTGTGTCGTAGCTCGTCACAAACTGAACAATCAAAGACTACCGTCGTGAACTAATAGTGAAACAAATATTGTAAAATAATTTAACTTACGTTGTTTTTTATTCAAACCTTCATTATTAACAGCCTACTATAAAATATAGAAAATTACGAATAAACAACAATATGTGCAATTTTAGTGAAAATTACCATTAGATATTAAAATTGTATAAGTATTCGAACATAACGGAGAAAAATAAAAAATCTGATCCAACAAGATTTGATCCACCCAACCGAAGGTCGGAGAGCCTGAACGCTACCACCTGAGCTACACCTACATATGCTGCAACTGTTTTAATTATTGGTGCTAAAGTGTACTTGCTAAACATCAAAGTCGATTTTCTCGAGAATTGTTTAGAGTTGCGGAGAAATGCTTTGTCTAATTGTTATTAGAGTTCTCAACTTCACGTACCATGAATATAAAAAAATTCTAAAATCCGAGACCAATGTGGCCTCCTTGTTAGACTAAACATAAAAATACCAACAGCCCGTAAGAGACTCATTTGATATGACCAGACGATGGTGGCATGGCACTCTGAATGGTATCGTCATGAAATAAATATTTTTTTAGATCTTTTGAAGATTATTTATCTAATATGTAAAACTAAAATGAATGTTAATTAAGTGTGTAGCAACTGGTGACGCTAAGAAACCGAATCACTTAATCACCACTGAGTCCACAGAGGAGCGCTCTCCTCTCCAGCAGTATGTTCTACATCTGCATCTACATGGGATACTCTACAATTCACACTCAAGCGCCTGGCAGAGGTATCATCGAACCACCATTATACTATTTATCTCCCATTCCATTCTCGAATAGCGTGCAGGAAGAAAGAACACCTGAATCTCTCCGTACGAGCTCTGATTTCTCGTATTTTATTCTGATGGTCATTTCTACCTATGTAAGTGGGGGTCAACAGTATATTTTCGCATACGGAGGAGAATGTTGGCGATTGGAGTTTCGTAAGTAGCTCACGGCGCAGCGATAAGCTCTGTTGTTGTAATGATTCCCATCCCAGATCCTGTATCATTTCCGTAACGCTGTGTCCCCTGTATCGTGACAATACAAAACGAGCTGCCCTTCTCTGGACTCTTTCCATGTGTTCCGTCAAACCCACCTGATAAGGATCCTACACTGGGTAGCAACACTCCAAAAATGGACGGACAAGCGTAGTGTATGCAGTATCTTTTGTAGTTCTGTTGTATCTTTTAAGGTTCTGCAGTCTCTGGTTCGCCTTTCCCACGACATTATCTACGTGTTCTTTCCAGTTTCAGTCTGAAGTAATAGTAATTCCTAGGTACTTTGTGAAGTTTACGGCCTTCACTTTTGATTGATTTATCTTGTAAAAAGCGTTTAACGGATGTCTTTTCGTACTCATGTGGAAGACTTCACACGTCTCACTATTTAGAGTCAATTGCCAATTTTTACACCATAGTGATATTTTATTTAGATCGTTCTGCAGTTGGTTTTGATCTTCAGATGATTTTACTAGACGGTAAATGACGGCGTCATCTGCAAAGTACCTAAGAGAGCTACTTAGATTTTCCCCTAAATCGTTTATGTAAATAAGGAACAGCAGAGGCCCAATAACACTACACTGTGGAATGTCCGATATCACCTCTGTTTTAGTTGATACCTTACCATCGATTACTACGAATTATGTCTTCTCTGACAGGAAATCCCCTAGCTAATCGCAATGCTTTCTAGCGGCAAATTGTTGGTTCTTCAAGGCAAACGCTGGCCTGGTTTCAGACCCTAAAATACATCTGAATGTACATATCTACTCTGCAAATCACGCTCAAACAATTCACTCTGGAAGAGGGTTTATTGAACCGCTTTGAAAATATTTCTTCACCTACATATTTAATTTTTCAATCTAATTTCTCTTGCTTCTTTATATTTATCATGTCTCCTATCTAGGTGGGTGGTAACAAAATTGCCCTAGAGGAGCGTATACAACTTCCGAGATTAAAGTTGGGTGAATAGATGTGTAACCTTGACGTAGATGAACCATGAACGATAGTTATTTACTGACCTTCGAAATACGGGTAGTTGCCTCCCATAACTACGCTCCGCTGTGCTCTGTAATACATGAAACTTAGCACGAAGCCTTTCTTTGAAAGGTGTGCAAAGCCCTCATTTTGCTTTGTTGGTTCCAGCCACGCCACTGCCCATGCCGCTTCGTTCCAGCCTTGATTTTGGTTTGGTTGACGGAGGCGGATCTTGCATAAATATTTTTAACCGGAGAAAATTTTTAATAATCAGGGGATTGTTTCTTTTATTTTGGAACGTGTAGTTTAATGTTTCAATTGTATATAGGGTGTTACAAAAACTTTCAGGAAACATTCCTCACACACAAAGAAAGAAAATATGTTAGGTGGACATGTGTCCGGAAACGCTTAATTTCCATGTTAGAGCTCATTTCGTTACTTCTCTTCAAATCACGTTAATCATGGAATGAAAACACACAGCAACAGAAAGTACCAGCGTGACTTTGTTACAAGCAATGTTCAAAATGTTCTCCGTTAGCGAGTATACATGCATCCAATCTCCGTCACATGGAACCACTGATGCGCTGATGCAGCCCTGGAGAATCGCGTATTGTATCACAGCAGTCCACAATACGAGCACGAATGGTCTCTACATTTGGTACCGGGGTTCCGGGATTTTCAAATGCCCCCATAAATGGAAGTCAAGAGGGTTGAGGTCAGGAGAGCGTGGAGGACATGGAATTTGTCCGCCTCTTCCAATCGATCGGTTACCGAAGCTGTTGTTGAGAAGCGTACGAACACGTCGACTGAAATGTGCAGGAGCTCAAACGTGCATGAACGACATGTTGTGTCGAACTTGTAAAGGCAATGTTTTAGCAGCACAGGTAGAGTATCCCGTATGAAATCATGATAACGTGCTCCAGTGAGCGTAGGTGGAAGAACATGATGCCCAAACAAGACTTCACCAACAATTCCTGCCCAAACGTTCACAGAAAATCTATGTTGATGACGTCATTGCACAATTGCGTGCGGATTCTCCTCAGCCCACATATGTTGATTGTGAAAATTTACAATTTGATCACGTTGGAATGAATCCTCATCCGTAAATACTAAACTGAGCTCTAACATAGAAATTAAGCGTTTCCGGACACATGTCCACATAAAATATTTTCCTTCTTTGTGTCTGAGGAATGTTTCCTGAAAGTTTGGCCGTACCTTTTTGTAAGACCCTGTATAAACTGAATATGAGACTATACGTCACAAAACCGGTACTTCCTTTGTAATAAAGTGAAGAACAGCTACAGCGGACTCTTTTATTAATGATAGTCAAATTAGTTTCCTTTCAAAGTAAGTTTGAGTAAAGGGAACCTGGAGAAATCTACAAGATAAAGTTCCGGTGCGTATGGTGGATGTTCATGTTGCATCACCCATTTTTCTCTTTCTTTTTCTTCTCTTTCTTTTTTCTCTTCATCTCAGAATACGTTCGGCAACATACATCCTTTTGAATCTGCTTACTATATTTGTCCCTCGGTCTCCCTCTACGATTTTTACCCCAGACACTTCCTTCCAATGCTAAGTTGACAATTCCTTGATGTCTCAGAATGTGTCCAACCAATCTATCCCTTCTCTTAGTCAGGATATGCTAGAAACTCCTTTTCTCCCCGATTCGGTTAAGCACCTCCTCATTATTTACGTGATCTACCCATCTAATTTTCATCATTTCTTCTGTAGCACCACATTTCAAAAGCTTCTATCATCTTTTTATCTGAACTCCTTATTGTCCACGTTTCATTCCCATGCAATGCTACACTCCAGACAAATGCGTTCAGAAAGGACTTCCTAACATTTAAATTAATTTTGAATGTTAACAAGTTTCGCTTCTTTAGAAACGCTTTTTTTCCCCATAGCCATTCTGCATTTTATATCTCCTTTACTTCGGCCATCAGAAGTTATCTTGCTACCCAAATAACAAAATTCATCTACTACTTTTGTTGTCTCATTACTTAATCTAATTCCTTAAGCATCGCCTGATTTTGTGACATTGCATTCCATTACTTTCGTTTTACTGTTGTTAATGTTCATCTTATATTTTCCTTTCAAGATACTGTCCATCCCGTGCAATTGCTCTTCCAGATCTTTTGCGGTCTCTGACAGAATTACTATGTCATCGATAAATCGCAATGTTTTATTTCTTCTCCCTGCACTTTAATGACCTCTCCAAATTTCTCCTTCCATTCCTTGACTGCCTGCTCAATGTACAGATTGAACAACATTGGGGAAAGGCTACAACCCTGTCTCACTCCCTTCCCAACCTCTGCGTCCCTTTCTTGCCCTTCGACTCTAATAACAGCTTTCTGGTTTTTTTATAGGTTGAATATAACTCTTCGCTCCCTATATTTCACCCCTGGTACCTTCAGAATTTGGAAGAGTGTATTCCAGTCAACATTGTCAAAAGCTTTCTACAAATCGACAAATGCTCGTTATTCATTCCATAATCTTTGCACTTAGCGTTGATTCCACTAGTAGCATGTTTATTTATTAAGCAACAGTACAAAAATAGACCAGAAGAAGGGCAATCAAGCGCCCGAAACCGGTCGTTAAAGTAAAAATAAATAACGACAAGCAACAGGTTGTTGCATTTCATTAATTTATAAAATGCTATAAAACGTAGATTTTGTGGTGTCGCACAAGTACAAAGTGCGCGCCACCTACTTTCGCCGCGCGCCGCCATGCATGCACGGCGCGGCGTTCTTCCGACGACAGCCACGAGCGCCCTCTGCTGGGACCCCGCTCGTGGCCACCACTGAAAAGACACCGGTCACTTCGGACTGAGATAGCAACGAGTTAGGACCTTCGTAATCCGATAGGCACGAGTGAAGACTTTGCTATTGTACAGGCACTAGGCAGGCCTCTAACAACTATGTATCAACGTTCTGCAGTACTATGTAAAAGTTAAGTATTGTTACATTCTGTGCAATATATCTCTTTCTAATTTACTCGAGTGTTTATAGTTTCTGGCTGCTCCCCTCCGTACCTGCACCAGCTTGTCGGTCTCATTCCACTCGGCCACCGACACCTACGACGAGGCTGGGACACAAAAGCGGCGACGAAGTCGGGACACAAAAGTGGCGACGAGGAGTGATAGAACCTTGGACCAGTCCGCTTACAGCAGCCAGACAGCAGCAGTCGGAGCACGCAGAAATTGCTCCCGCCCACCCACCCTTATTATAAGATTTTTGGGGGAACATATTTTGTTACGTATTTTGTGGACTTTTTTGTTGCAGAGCGTCCTCTTTCATATTGCATTTGTGTTTTGTTATAAGTTACTTGTATACGCGGCGCCTAATCGGTCAGCATGGCCACTACCCCGAACCCAAACTTAATGGAAATTATTCAGTTACAGACGGCGCAAATCTCACAACTTCTCAACGCAGTGGCGCAGTTGACGGCAGCTCAACAACAGCCGTCGCATCAGCAGCCCACACCTGCCGCCGCACCGCTTCCGACGTTCCGCCAGTACAACGAACGTGAGGAAGAATGGAGTGACTATTTCGCGCAGTTTCAAGAACTCGTCGCGGCTCATCAAATTACAGGTCAGAGAGTGAAGAACCTTTTCTTATCGATTGTGGGCCCCCAGACTTTCGTACTATTGCAAAAACTTTTCCCTCTCGCATCTCCTCGTGATGTAGACTTTGAACAAATTGTAGATGCACTGAATGCTCATTATGAGAGAAAAGTTCTTGTAGCTGCTGCACGATACCGATTTTTCAGACTTAAAAAATTACCGCAGCAGTCACACCAAGAGTGGATTACGGAATTGAAGGGCTTAACCCGCCAATGTAAATTTACTTGCTCTTGTGGACTTTCGTATAGTGACGTGATGTTGAGGGATGCGATTACGCAGAATATTCAGGACCCCAGAATTAGAGCAGCAATTCTGAAACAGTCTGACCCCTCATTAGACAGTGTACTGCAGCTTATAGAAGCGCATGATACTTTTGACTTAGCTGATGTAGAAATGCAAAGCCATAGTGTAAATTCAGTGCGCCGCAACGGACGCTTTCCTAGCCGTAGTTCTCAGTATAGCACTAGTGATTCTTATTTTTCTACCGGCCGTGCTGAACAGACAGTGAACAGTAGCCAGTGTAAAAGTGCGACGCAAAGGTCGCCCCGTCGTGTTAGAAACAGTAATTTGAATAACGGGCGCCAACGCTCATTTCAGAAAAATGTACGTAAATCTTGCCCCCAGTGTGTGTCTCGTCACAAGCGTGCTCATTGCCCTAGTCGCAACGCAACCTGTTATCAATGTGGCAAATCGGGACATGTGCAGTCTGTGTGTATGCAAATTAAAAACTCAAAGAACAGTAACGTTAGAAACAGTGCTTCGCAGAGTGCGAGAACAGTTCATTCTGTAAATGTTATACGGGCTGTGGAATTGAACAGTGCTTTCCTTGGATCTCAATTGCAAGAAAGTAGTTCTGCGCCTATGGCAAAACTATATAGTGCCCCACGTAGCAAGCGCCAACGAGCGCGTAAAACAGTGCAACGGAAAAGGGTTCGGGACAAGCAAAATGACTATGAACAGTGCATTCCTGTAGTGAAATTAGTGCCTTCTGCAACTGCTCCTTGTAATAGTGCCCCGTACTGTGTAGCTAGAGACAGTAGAATTGGTGTAGCTACTCAAAGTAATTTTAGTGCAGTAGCCTCGCATTGCGCGGACGCCGATCCGGCGGTAGTGTCATCTAGTGACAGTGTGGTTAATCCGCTGTGTGCAGAGTATGCGCCGCTTCCTACCGCACGCAACCCGCGCAAGCGCAGAAAACAATATGTATTAGACGTTGCCCACATTCGCGCACCGGTCGTGCGCCAGAAGCACAAGCTGTTTGTTACTCTCTCTATAGAAAATAAGACTGTGCAATTTCAGCTTGATACTGGTTCCGCTGTTACATTAATAAATAAAGACACATATGAACTTCTGGGTTCGCCAAAATTGTCGCCGTCACAGCAAGTGCTAACAGCGTACACAGGTCAAAATATTCCCGTGCTAGGAACATGTAGCCTGCCAGCCTCTTTTCAAGGTGTAACGAAAACAGTTGCTTTTGTTGTTCTTCAGGCCAAATCGACACAGAACATTTTTGGACTAGATGCTTTTGACTTGTTTGGTTTATCAATTCAAAGAGATGTGCTTCAAATTTCGTCAATAGTGCCTCAGGATAAAATCAATGCATTGTGTGACAAATATAGTGACTTGTTTTCGTCGGAACTAGGTTGTGCAAAAGACTTCGTGGCACATGTGACTTTAAAAGAATCTGCAGTTCCAAAGTTTCGTAAAGCTAGACCAGTGCCTATCGCATTGCGTGATACAGTTGCCCAAGAACTTAAACGTTGGCAAGATAGTGGGGTGATTTCTCCTGTTTCTGCGAGTCAGTGGGCCTCGCCTATAGTAATTATACCCAAGCCGTCAGGAAAACTTCGTCTCTGTGCGGACTTCAAATCAACAGTGAACAGTCAAACAATTGTAGACACTTATCCCCTGCCCAGACCTGACGAACTAATGGACAAATTAGGACAGTCTCGCTTCTTTTCTAAGATTGATTTAGCAGAGGCATACTTACAAATTCCGCTTGATGACGAGTCAAAAAAGTTTTTCGTCATTAATACTCACATGGGCCTTTTTCAATTTCAACGCCTACCCTTTGGCAGTTCTTCCGCTCCCGCTATTTTTCAGCGTTTTTTGGAACAGCTGACAGTTTCCGTACCTTGTTGCTCGAACTATTTAGATGACATTGTGGTGTCCGGACGTACAGTTGAAGAACATTTAGCAAACCTGGAGTGCCTTTTCAAAGTTTTGACTGCAGCAGGTCTACGTTGTAATAAAGCAAAGTGTTCGTTTTTTCAAACTGAAATAGAGTACCTAGGCCATGTGATTAATGCCCAAGGAATCCATCCCTTACAGTCACATCTTCGAGCAATCAAAGACTTGCCTCCTCCTAAGAATGTGCATGAATTGCAAGCAGTGATGGGAAAGCTTAACTATTATTTCAGATTTATTCCCAATGCCTCTCAGATTGCAGCTCCACTGCATCACTTACGTAGGAAGAATGTTCCTTTTGTATGGTCTAAAGATTGTCAGGTTGCCTTTGACAAATTAAAGTCTGCACTACTCAGTGATGCATGTTTGATTCCCTTTGACCCACAGAAGCCTGTAGTGTTAGCAGTTGACGCCTCATCGTACGGTCTGGGCGCTGTAATCTCACATCGTATTGGATGTCACGATCGTCCTATTGCCTTTGCATCCAAGCTACTGACGCCGACGCAACAGAATTACAGTCAGATAGAAAAGGAGGCCTTAGCAATCATTTACGGCGTCGCAAAGTTTCATCATTATCTCTATGGCAGAAAATTCTATTTGTTGACAGACCACAAGCCTCTCACGTCGTTGTTCTCACCCACAAAGCCGATTCCGCCACGTACGGCACAAAAGCTTCAGAGATGGTCCTTGATATTGTCAAATTATCAGTATGAGATTTTGTACCGACCTACCACTAAACATGCCAACGCGGACACACTTTCCCGACTTCCGGTTGGCCAGGATGTATCATTTGATTCTTCGGAAATGGCATGTTGTCAGATAGATTCCAGAGATGCTTCCGCTGTCGCAGACTTTCCTTTGAACTCTCGTCGGGTTGCACAGGAAACAGCTGCGGATGCAGACCTAAGTGTGGTAGCACGTTTTGTTCGCTTTGGTTGGCCTGCCAGAGCCAAAGACATTGATCGGCCTCTGGTTCGACGTTATTTTGCACAACGTCATGCATTATCTTTAAGTCAGGGTGTACTGTTGTTGCATACCGACAACGACCAAGCAAGAGTGATTGTTCCTCGTTCCCTGCAACGAGAAGTGTTACGCCTCCTGCATCATGGACATTGGGGTATTGTTAGGACAAAGCAACTGGCCAGACGCCATTGTACCTGGGTCGGTATGGACGCTCAGATAGAGAGCATGACATCACAGTGTACAGTTTGTGCGGAGCATCAGGCGGCTCCTCCACAGCGTTTCTCAGACTGGCCACGCCCCAAGGGACCATGGCAACGTTTACATATTGACTTTGCCGGACCTTTCTGGAATACGCGCTGGTTAATTGTTGTAGATGCTTTCAGCAAGTTTCCTTTTGTGATTGCCATGAACTCAACGACAGCTTCTAGTACAATCAGTGCCTTAACATCAGTGTTTTGCATCGAAGGTTTGCCTGAAACTATCGTCAGTGACAATGGACCTCAGTTTGTTAGTGCGGAATTTCAACAGTTTTGTCGTGTGAATGGTATTCAGCATATCACCACCGCACCTTTTCACCCTCAGTCCAATGGTGAAGCAGAACGTTTCGTTCGAACATTCAAGTCTCACATGGAGAAGATGAAAGGTCAGCACTCCAGGCAGCAAGCTCTTCAAATTTTCCTGTCTACGTATCGGTGCATGCCACGTGACGGCCCGTCTCCTGCCGAGCTGCTACACGGCCGCCGTCACCGCACTCTCCTTCACCTGCTGCAGCCTCCCACGCACCGAGTCGGTTCGTATGGCGCTACGCGTTTTCAGGTTTCCACGCCGGTGCTGTACAGGGTGTTTGCTGGAAACAAGAAGACATGGTTGCCGGGCACCATTCAACGCGTGCTTGGGCGCAATATGTTTGTTGTACGTTCTTCCACAGGGTCGGAGCTGCGGCGCCACGCAAACCAATTGCGCCTGCACAGACCGCGCGATCCTGTCTCCGGTTTCTTGATTCCAGACCCAGTTCACCGCCAGGGAGCACAACCACATCGTTCGTCCCCGGACTACGAGATCCCTATGGACGTCGACGTACATCCGACGCAGTCGTCGCCGCCGCTGTCGCCGCCGCAGATGACAGCGTCACCGAGAGGGACTCCGGGACCGTGCGGGCCCCCCCAGCTTGGGCCACGCACCTCAGAAGAAGATGACCTGCTCCCTCTGGGCGGGGGCGGGCGCCCTTCCCCAGGTTTCGGCGGGTTCCCTGGAGGATCGCAAGGCGGATGCCGGGGCGCGGACGGCGTCTCGATCCCGGCCTCCGCTACGACGCCCGTCCCACCAGTAACGCCCCCGCCCAGGCCCTCCTCCCAGTGCCGTCGCCGTGGCCCTCAGCCCTACGCCACGACGGCGCGGCGGTTTGGGGGGGAGGGGTGTGGTGTCGCACAAGTACAAAGTGCGCGCCACCTACTTTCGCCGCGCGCCGCCATGCATGCACGGCGCGGCGTTCTTCCGACGACAGCCACGAGCGCCCTCTGCTGGGACCCCGCTCGTGGCCACCACTGAAAAGACACCGGTCACTTCGGACTGAGATAGCAACGAGTTAGGACCTTCGTAATCCGATAGGCACGAGTGAAGACTTTGCTATTGTACAGGCACTAGGCAGGCCTCTAACAACTATGTATCAACGTTCTGCAGTACTATGTAAAAGTTAAGTATTGTTACATTCTGTGCAATATATCTCTTTCTAATTTACTCGAGTGTTTATAGTTTCTGGCTGCTCCCCTCCGTACCTGCACCAGCTTGTCGGTCTCATTCCACTCGGCCACCGACACCTACGACGAGGCTGGGACACAAAAGCGGCGACGAAGTCGGGACACAAAAGATTTCCCTTTCCTTAGCCTATCTTCTAAGATACGTCGTAATGTGAATATTGCCTTCCATGCCTTCTTCTTATTCCCTCAACTCGCTTTGAAAGGAAATTCCTGACATCAAACGAAACATGATGGGGGTTAGAACACTATCTTAAAGGAAGACTTCGTGCAAAGTTTCCAGGATATATATCGCAGAGCTCGGATGTGCATGATGGCAGGTGTCTGTTTCAAAGGACAATAACGTAGCTAAGGTCTTAGTTCATCTACGTTAATTTTACAGAACTATTCACCGAACGTTATTGTTAGAAGTACTATGTTCGCATTCGGAGGAGAAAATTAGTGAAAGAAATTTTGCAAATGAATCTTTCCACCCTAACTCGTGCATCATTTTCTGTATCGCGATAATACAAAACCAGCTTGCTGCCATTTTCTCAACTAGCTCTATATCCTTCGTCAGTGTCATTTAGTTGGAACTCCGCAGTGTGTCGCAATACTCCAAAATAAGACGGACAAGTACTTACATCAGTACAAATGTTGGGTCTTCTACGTGTATGTTAATGAAACCTAGCATTTATTTTGTCTTCTATGGGTCCGTTCCAATTCAAGTTGTTCGTAATTGTAATTCCCAGGTATTGAGCTTAACTTACAGCCTGTAGATTTGACTCATTTATCGTTTAAATGACTTGTAAAAGACTTCTATTAGTGTTCATATGGATATCTTCACAGTTTTCATTAGTTACGGTCAATTGCCAATTTCATTTCATGTAGGGATCTTATTTACATCTCTTTCCATATGCTTTCTGGTGACTTAAGTAACCATAAACGAATGCAGAGTGTCAAACTATTTTCGGAAAACAAAAACTATGGAATCGATTTGAGATCTCTTATCGATAGCACTCACCACTTCATTTAAGTAAAGAGCTATTTGTGTTTCACAAGAACGATACTTTCTGAATCCGAGTTGCTATGGGTCAATAGATGGTTCGAGATAGTTCATAATGGTTATAAACGTTTGTATTGCAATATTCTGCTGCCAACCGACGTCAAAGAAATTGAGTTTAAATTATGTGAATCACTATTACCGCCTTTCTTAAATATTGGTTACGGATCTTTTTTCTGAGCGAGTGGTTATATACGATAACTAAGGATGGAGCTACTGCATCAGGATACTCCTAAAGGAACCCATTTCGTATACAATCTGGATCGGAAGCCTTGCTCTGGCTGAACAAAAGATTTTTACCCCTCCTTTCAGGAGGAGATAAAAAGTCAGTAAAAAATCTTACGATAGCTTTTAGCTCTCCTTTAAGAAAACCTCGTAGTGGGGAGATAAAAAGTCAGTAAAAAATCTTACGAATTTTTTTAGGATTTAGGTACCTGTATTTCACCTTTGTCACATTACAAACGCTAACCGACGAAATGGCCATGGGATCGCCTAATTTAACTCCATGCAATGTTATTACGAGCATTTGTATTTTCCTAGTTTGGTTGTGGTACGTTATTTAATACTTCTTACACTTTGTTGGAATTCACATTTGTTATGTTAACGCTGTATTACTGACTGTCATATCCTATAAGAAAAAACTACAGAATTAATAAAAATCTTCCACTATAGCCAGGAGGAAAAAGTATGCGGTTTCCTGGTGCTTTGTAATGCGTCTTACACTCTTATTTACAATAACAAGCGGAAACACGTAAGCAGTTGTCACGTCACACCAATGTTGATTATTCAGTGGCGTAGTCATCGTTCTTAGTTCAAGGAGTAAACATGCATGCCGCATTAAACCCTCGCGAGATAGAGTACAATAGCAATTAATTACAAGTCTGCATAAAGTCAATCTTTGCTTTACGGGGGTGTGCACATCCTTGAGTGCCACACCTCCGTTCGCAAACAGCGCTCGCTCTAAATAACAAGTGACACCTGGTGGAGTATAAAAGGACTGCTCACAGGTCAGTTGAGCATCATTCCACACCAAGATGAGGACTTTGCTATTCTTATTTCTCGTGGTGGTAAGTGGCTGACAACTTCAGTTTCCAGACAGTATTTTGTCGTCTACAAAATAGCGGTTAATTTAATGAATTGCATGAGTTCAGATCCCTCCCGTTGACTTAATGTTATCTCATTGATGTAAAAGAGGTAATCATTGCTACTTTGTTGCTCAGATCACTTCCTAAGAATTCAGGTGTTAATATTTACGTTGTTCTCTGCTATGATTGTATTTTAAACCAAATCAAGGAAAAACTTTTCTGAAACTTTCATTTAGGATAATGTCCAACTTTAATGTCATGAAGCTGAAAATGTCTTAAAAACCGGTGAGCACAGCACCGGAGTTAATTTTTGCTCTGCCTGTGTTGCATGTAGTAGTTCTCTGCACCTACAAAGCTAATCATGAGCTGCTAGAAAGCTCATTCGTGTACGTGAAAGTATTGAATATGCACCGTTAAGATTATTAACAAAAATTTAATATAGGACGAAAGGAATAACGAGCCTTAGGTTTAAAAAACCATTAAATGATCTAGTATAAATGAAGGCATTTTACATTTTTATACAATAGTGATTCCAGTTACATAGTGTGTAGATACGGAAGTTGCCTAATATTAAAGGTAAAAAGTGTAGCCTTGCGAACTCACAGTTCAAATTGCTATCCAGCAATTGTAGCAAACGTCACTGCTGAAAACGTTACGAATGTAATGTCTAATGATTAGATTAGATTAGTTGGTTCGTTCCATAGATCCGTGTTGAGGAGACCCTCGTAGATGTGGAATATTTTTTTCACTAGTTGATAATATAATAATACTAATATAGATACATACAGAAATCCTGCGATAACACTGGCAAAAGGGCATATAGACGGCTGAAAAATGAGGTTGACAGGAAGTACAGACTGGCTAAGGAGAAGTGGCAAGAGGAGAAATGCAACACCGTAGAATAATGTATAACTAGGGGAAAGATAGATACCGCCTATAGGAAAGTAAAAGAGACATTTGGAGACAAGAGAAGCAGCTGTATGATCATCAACGGCTCAGATAGAAAACAACTACTAATAAAAGTAGGGAAAGCTGAAAGGTGGAAGGAATGTATAGTTGGCCTATGCAAAGGAAATAAACCTGGAAGCGTATTCTAGAAATGCAAGACCAAGTAGAGGAAGATGAGATAGGAGATACAATACTGCGAGAAGAATACTAAAGGGCACTGAAATATTCGAGGAGAAACAAGGCCCCTAGAGTAGATGATATTCCGTCTCAACTGCTGATATTGTTAGGAGAGCCAGTCATGAAGAAATTGTTCGAACTGGTTTACAGGATGAACGAGATAGGGAGAATAACCTGCGACTTCAAAAAGGGTATAGCAACTCCAATTCCCAAGAAAGCCAGATCAGACAATGTGAAAATTACAGAAATATCAGTTTAATAAGTCACGGTTGCAAAATACTGACATGTATTCTTTACCGACGAATGGGAAAACTGGTGGAATCCAACTTTGGGGTAGATCAGTTTGCATTTTGGACAAATGTAGGAACACACGATGCAATACTCACATTACAACTCATCTTAGAAGTTCTGTTAAGGAAAGGGAAACACGCGTTTTTAGCATTTGTAGATCTGAAAAAAGCTTTTGACAATGTTGACTGGAACACAATGGTTGGGAAGGAAGTACGACAGATTTGTAGCCTTTCCCCAATGTTGTTCAATCTGTACACTGAGCAAACTGTGAAGGAAAGCAAGGACAAATTTAGATAACGAATTTAAGTTCATAGAGAAGAAATAAAAACTTCGCGCTCTATGATGTCATAGTGCAGCAAAGGACCTGGAAGAATAATTAAGCGGAATAGACAACTTCTTGAATGGAATGTATTAGATAAATATTAATAAGAGTAAAAGAAGGGTAATGGAATGTAGTGTTAAGAAAAGAGGCGATTCTGCAGGAATTAGATTACGTAAAGAGACAATTAAAATAGTAGATGAGTTTTGTTATCTGGGCAGGGAAATAACTTCTGATGGCCGAAGTGAAGAAGTATAAAATGCAGTATGATTATGAGGGAAAAAGCGTTTCAGGAGAAGCGAAATTTATTGACATCCAAGGAATCGTCAACTTAGCATTAGAAGGAAGAGTGTGGGGTAAAAATCATCTGGAGACCGAGGGACGAATACAGTAGGAGAATTCAAAGGGATGTAGGTTGCCATTCTTATCCTCAGATGAAGAGGCTTGCACAGGACAGGGTAGCGTTGAGAGCTTCACCAAACCAGTCTGCGGAATGAAGACCACGACAACAGCATAACGATTTATACATGAGATGTGTATGGGGCGAAAAGTGTTAATGGATCCTGCATTATGAAGTTGTAGTTGATGACACAGTTCTTATCCGACTTCACCGAAAGAAGCAAAGTATTCATCGATAGTATCGAGATATGTTTGCCTAATGGAACAGTTCGTCTACTGAAAGGAAAGAAGGAAGATTAGGGTTTGACTTGCCGTTGTATATTGGTAATCTACTGAAAGCGAGATGAAAGTGATGATGCTATGCTGAATATTTACTGCAATATGTACAGGCAACTCAATCACCTTGTAATTCTCTATTCGTCACACTAGTTTTAGGCTTACCTGTGATTTCCATTACGTGGTTCTTTCTGATCGAAAGCGATCCTACTTTGAAATTCCATAGCAACTTTTGAAGAAAATTCATGTCAGAATCTATGTCATAATGTAACTTCAAAGCTCTCGTAACTTCAAATCCTTTACAATGCTGCTTGCGACAACCAACACACATTCAAGTAATGCACGGCGTTCTAGGAAATATTCCTGCCAAATGGTAGCAAGTTCACGTAGCGATGATGAAGGTGCATTGGAATCATTCCCCCTTCTCTTGCAAGTAGACCACAAAAGGTGAATAATATTAAGATCTTATAAAATGCGAGCAGTCTGAAGACACTAATGTTATACCACTGAAAGGACCTGACTGCATTCCATGTCACAGTCGTTGCAGCGTAACGACGGTACTCATGGATGCCACTGTAAGGCTGTCCGAAACATCACCCAACAACTGCCATATTTAAATCTTGACAGCAGTCAGAATCGTATGCCTGAGAAGGTGTACTCCAGACCGAACTAAAACATACGTTGGAAAGAATGTGACCCATGACACATGCGATGAAACGTAGCTTATTTCAAGCGTTACCGACTGCCACACGACGGGCCAGGAATCGATTCCCGAAAGGAAGTGGGTGTCGGAGTACCTGTCCATCATCACTTCATTATTATCGGCACGCAAGTTGCTGCAAGAGCGCCAACTAAAAACTTGCACTTGGCTGCCGAACTTCAGATGTGGATATCCTGACCAAACAATGCCCTAAAATCGTTTCCAAACACATTCAGTTAACACTCTTTTATGCCCGAGCTGGAGTCGAAAGGTTAGCTATATTTTATTCACCCTACATCGACCCCTTAGATCTTCATTTGTGGTAACGTGTAACAGCATTGGTATGTCTCCTAGTTAGAGGCAACTACTTCACCTGTGATCGTGACAGCAACATTCTACGTAAGGTCCAAGAAGGTTTTTAAGCATATATTTAATCGGAGAATAGGATCGACAAGTGTAGTGTAAGCAGTTTCTTCAATGGAATTGTTACATCTTCTAAGCGCTCTGCTAATGAACCGTAATTCTGTTTCGCCTTCCTCGCGTAATTTTCTGATTGTTCTTTCCAAGTAAGGTAGTTCGTAGTTGTAATTCCTTGATATATCTAGTAGAATTAACAGCATTTATATTTGACTGATTAATTGTGTAAATGGAATTTAACGAATTTCTTTTAGTGCTCATATGGTTCACTACACACTTTTCATTATGTAGGGTCAGTTGCCAATTTTCAAACCATATATATATATATATATATATATATATATATATATATATATATATATATATATATATATATATAGTGTTGCAGATCCTTTTTATCTATCTTATGATGTCTTAACTTATCGAATAACAACAGCATCATCCACGAACAATGTAAGAGAGCTCTTCATATTGTGTCCTGTATCGTTAATAAAGGCAACAGAAGGAGAAATGTATCGATTTCCTGAGTACGACAGATATCACTTCTGTTTTACTCAACGAATTTCCGTCGATTAAAACGAACTTTGTCATTCCTGACAGCAAACGCGAGTCCAATCGCACAACGGAGACGATATTCCATAAGTACGCACGCTGCTTGTAAGGCACAGTGTCAAAAGCGTTATGGAAATTTGGAAATATGCGGTCGATCCTCTGGGTTCCTCATCCTTTCGTGTGAGTAAAGAGCTATCTGTGCTTCACAAGAACAATTATTTTTGAATCCGTGTTGCCTATGTGACAATAGGTCGTTCACTGGAGGTATTTCATAATCTTCGAAAAAAGTATATGTTGGTAAATTCTACAACAAAACCGACATCAGTGATATAAGCCTTTAATTTTATGGACCACTACTATTGTCTTTTCTGAATATTGGAGTATCTTGATAAACAGAAGATCGAAGGAAGAGCAGCACAATTCGTTTCTGGTCCATACTGTAAACTCTTTCAGAAAACATCAATACCGGAATTCAGTGCTAGATGCTGCAAGATAGGCATTAATCATCACAGTGTGTTTCACGGTCGGAATTGCGATAGCTTACGTTTCTAGAAGAAGCAACCTACGTATATCTCATAAAATCACCATGATGATGAAATTAGAAAGACCTCTACCCAAATATGTGAGTGGCTCTAAGATTAATTCAGTAATAGGATCTACTACATACTCCTCGATGGCGAGTGTTCATCAGTGACTAGGGTATCGTCAGGGGTTCCCCAGGGGAGTTAGATAGCAGCAATTATGTTTTATTTATGTAAATGATGAGGCCCTCAACCCGTAGGAGTAAAACCCAATGGAGCCCTGGGTAAGTAAGGCTAGCAACCTGCTTCCCAGGTACTTCAATATGATGCTGGCAACAATCAGAGCAAAATGCCTCGGACCTTTGGTGGTGAGAAACGACTTGGCGAACAATCTGGAATGAGATGGGGCGCTATTAATATCAGTGGGGATTACACTGGGAAGAAGGTAGAGCTGACAGAGGCTTCAAGTAAGATCGGGTTAGCCGCGGTGGAGCGGCCGAGCACATTGAGGCGCTATGCTACGATGCGCGAGGCCGTTCCCCGTCAGGGGTTCGAATCTCCCCTCTGGCATGGATGTTTGTGCTGTCGTTAGTATAAGATAGTTTATAAGTAGTTTGCAAGTTTAGGGACTGACGACCACGCAGTTAAGCTTGACAAACATTTGAACATTTTTAAGATGGTGTTACACGTTTTATCTGTCAGAGACGTTACGGTAACGGGAGACAAATAGGACGGAGAATACAAGGTCTAACTCTAAGGAGTCGAATCAGGAAGAGCCCAGTGGCGTGTAGGACTTTACATCAGGAAAGCAATCGAACCCAGCATAATTGCAATAAGGTATGTAAATGAACGAGTGATGTGGACAGATTTGGCCATCTCCAGCAGGAAAATTAGGATTGTGTCAGAGTATTCGTCCTGTGAAGGGACAGATCAAGAGGAGATGGACAGATTTTACACTTAGTGATGTAGTTGTTAGAGTGAAGGACAAGGACAGTTTTTTGCTGATGGGCGACTTCGACGCCGGAATAGGAAATCGAACAGAAGGGTATAAAAAGGTTATGAGTAAGTTTGGAGAGGATATGCAGCCCAACAGGAATCGAAATCAGCTCTTGGATTTCTGTTCCAGTATAGGCTTAGTTATCACAAACCCTTTTTTTAAAGCATAAGGACATTCACAGGTATAATTGGGATGGAAGGGTAACCAGATCTGTCATTGACTATACAATAACAGATCAGGAATTCAGGAAAGTAGTCAAGGAAACACATGTTATCAGGAGCTTCTTTGATGATACTGATCATTATTTAATCTGTAGTGAAACTGATTTTGTGAGACCATAAAAGCAGAAGGTCAAGTCCATATGTAGAAGGATAAGAGTGGGTAATCTTCAAGACAAGGAGATTAGGCACAGATACTTAACTATGATCTTAGAAAGGTACCTGTTAGTTAAATGTAGTCCTTTACAGTCACTGGCAGACGAATGGACAAGGTATAGGGACACGCTACTAAAAGTAGCTAGAGAATGTCTTGGAACAGTAGTGTGTAAAGACAGGAAGAAGCAGACAGCTTGGTGGAATGACACAGTCAAGGCAGCTTATAAAAAAGAAATGGCTGCATAGTGAAAATCAGGCAGATAGAGAAAATTGTGTTGAAGAAAGAAACAAAGCCAAACGGATAATAGCAGACTCTAAGCAGAAATCATTGGAAATAAGCTAGAAACTCTGGGTCAAGCCGCGGGAAAACCATTTTGGAGGGTAATTAGCAATCTTCGCAGGGGGGGGGGGGGGAAGAAGGAATTAACAAGTGTTTTGGACAGGTCAGGAAAGCTGCTAGTCAATCCTGTGGATACCTTGAGCAGATGAAGGGAATATTTTGAAGAATTGCTCAATGTAGGTGAAACGTTCAATGATGTGGCAGATTTTGAAGTAGAATGGGGT
This sequence comes from Locusta migratoria, assembly GCA_026315105.1. Classification (NCBI taxonomy): domain Eukaryota; kingdom Metazoa; phylum Arthropoda; class Insecta; order Orthoptera; family Acrididae; genus Locusta; species Locusta migratoria. Next base: position 134,225,436 of record CM048745.1, read on the forward strand.
GGGAATGATGATGGAAACAGGATCACATGTGAGGATGTGGAGAAAACGGTCAAGAGATTGCAGTGCAGTAAAGCGGCCGGGTTAGATGAAGTTAAGCTGCAACTCGTCAAATACAGTGGAATGTCAGGTCTCAAATGGTTACACTGGATAATTGAGAAGGCGTGGGAATCGGGATAGGTAACGATCTGACTGGACGAAAGCGGTAATCACGCCAATTTTCAAAAATGGAAACAGAAAAGATTGTAACAACTTTTAATTAGCGTTGTAGGCAAAACATTTTCAAGTATTGTTCAAAGGAGAGTGTGAATATTAGTTGAGGACAAGTTAGATGAAAATCAGTGTGGGTTTAGGCCTCTTAGAGGCTGTCAGGACCAGATATTTAGCTTACGATAGATAATGGAGAATGGCTATGAGTGGAACAGGTAATTGTATCTATGTCTTATTGATGTAGAAAAGGATTACGACCTTGTTCCTAGGAGAAAGCTATTGTCAATTCTACAATATTATGGCATAGGAGGCAAACTTCTGCAGGATATTAAAGGGTTTTACGTAGACTGTCAGGCTGCAATTATTGTAGACGGCAAATTAAGGTCATGGTTCAAGGTAGTTGCTGGGGTAAGACAAGACTGTAACCTGTCACCACTGTTGTTCATACTATTCATCAATCATATGTTGAAAACAGTAGACTAACAGGGCTGGATTAAAATAGGTGAAAACAAAATAAACAGTCTCACATATGCGGATGACTTAGTTGTAATGGCAGATTCAATTCAATTATTGGAATCTAATATATCAGAGCTCTGTCAGAGGTGTGAGGGTTATGATATGAAGATCAGCATCACCAAAACAAAAGTAATGACTGTGAGAAAGAGATCGAAATAGATTGAGTGCCAAATAAGAAGAACAAAGAACGGGTAGATAGTTTCAAGTACCTAGGATATATTTTCTCTCAGGATGGGAACGGGAACACAGTGAAAGAACTGGAATCGAGGTGTTGCAAAGCTATAGCAGTGAGTGCTCAACTAAGATCTACTCTCTTTTGTAAGAAGGAAGTCAATACCAAGATTAAGTTAGCGATGCACCGCTCTATCTTTCGACCAACGTTGTTGTATGGGAGTGAAAATTGGGTGGATACAGGTTACCTTAGTCATCAGGTAGAAGTTACATATATGAAAGTAACAAGAATGATTGCAGGTGAACAATGGCAGGAGGGTGACCATAATGAGGAGATCAAACTGGAAATTAACACCATAGATGAAGCATTTAGAGCCAACAGGCTGAGATGGTGAGGTCATGTTACACGCATGGGAGAAGCAAGATTATCTAAGACACTCATGGGCTCGGCAGCGGAGATTAAGAGGAGTCGAGTTAGACCAAGAAGAAAGTACTTAGATTCGGTGAAGAATGTTTTGGAAGTAAAAGGCTTTCATCAGATGAGGCATCAATGTTAGCATTGAATAGGGGATCACTGAGGAATTTTGTTAGAGGTACTACGCTCCAGATTGAACGCTGAAAGACATAATCAGTCTCTAATGATGTTGATGATGATGATGATATAAATGATCTGATTGACAGAGTGACTTGCAATCTGCGGCTGTTTGCTGATGATGCTGTGGTGTACAAGAGGGCATTGTCATTTTATGACTTAGTAGAATGCGGAAAGACTTGGTTCAAATTATAGGTGGTGTGAGGAATGGCATCTAGCGCCGAATGTAGAAAAATGTATGGTAATGCAGATGAGTAGGAGAAACAACCTCGTAATGGTGACAGATTTGCGTCGATTAAAAACCTAGTCATAACTTTGCTCAGCGATATGAAATGGAACAAGCTTATAAGGACCGTCGTTGAGAAGGCAAATGATCGAATTGGCTTTATTGGGAGAATATTGGGAAGCTGTGACTCGTCTGCAAAGGTTAACGCATATAAAACGATTGTAGGACCTCGTTTTGAATAGTGCTCAAGTGTTTGGGATCCCACCAGATCGGTTTAATGGAAGAAATACAGGCATTTCAGAGGCAGGCAGTTAGTTTTGTAACTGGTAGATTCGATCAGTGCGCGAGTGTTACTGAAATGCTTTGGCAATTCATGTGGGAGTCGCTGGAAAGAAGGCAAGATTCTTTTGACAAGCACTATTGAAGAAATTTAGACAGCCGGCATTTCAGGCAGCCTGCAGAACGATTGTATTGACGCCAACTTACATTTCACGTAAAGGCGCCCAGGGGTAAAATATTCAAATGTTTGTAAAGCTTGTGGGAGTAAATTACTGGGTTATCAGTCCCTGAACTTACAAATTACTTACTAAAGACAGCACAAAGATCCATGCGCTAGGGTTGATTCGAACACCCCCGCCCCCCACAAGGATAAGATCAGAGAGATTAGGAATAATACGGATGCATACAAGTATTCGTTTTTCCCTCGTTCTATATGCGAATGTTACAGGAAATCTAGTAAGAAGTGGTGGTACTCAGTACCCTCCATCATGTACCTTAGGGTGGACTATGGAGTATGTATCTAGATGCAGATGCACCCTCTAGCAGACACGAAGAGGTGGCTTTTGGGTTACATATCTCGACGTAGATGTAGTTATAAAAAGATCAAACAATTAGTTATTCACTCTCTATTGGTCCACAGATCTCCGCTTGCGTCGCCCAAGACGAATGGCACCATCAGGAGGCCCCTCATCATGATGGGCCACCTGCTCCTGAGCAGCATCATGATGGGCCTCAAAACAAGCCACCTACTGAGCCGCATCATGATGGGCCTCATAATGAACAGCCTCATCAAGAGCCTTCACATCACGAGCCGTCTCATCATGATGGAGGCAATGACTGGAATGACGGGAACAACTGGAATGACTGGGATCATCACAATCAGCAACAACCAGAGCGCCCCGACTGGGAAGGTCAATGGGGGTCTCAGCAACAACACAATGGCCCTCCTGGCCCCCCTAATAATGATGGGAACGACTGGGAACATCACCAGCAGCAACAACCAGAGCGCCCCAACTGGGAAGGCCAATGGGGGTCTCAGCAACAACACAATGGCCCTCCTGGCCCCCCTAATAATGATGGGAACGACTGGGAACATCACCACCAGCAACAACCAGAGCGCCCCAACTGGGAAGGCCAATGGGGGTCTCAGCAACAACACAATGGCCCTCCTGGCCCCCCTAATAATGATGGGAACGACTGGGAACATCACCAGCAGCAACAACCAGAGCGCCCCAACTGGGAAGGCCAATGGGGGTCTCAGCAACAACACAATGGCCCTCCTGGCCCCCCTAATAATGATGGGAACGACTGGGAACATCACCACCAGCAACAACCAGAGCATCCCAACTGGGAAGGCCAATGGGGCTCTTAGCAACAACACAATGGCCCCCCTTCAAATGACGGGAACAACTGGGACCATCACCAACAGCAACAACCAGAGCGCCCCAACTGGGAAGGCCAATGGGGCTCTCAGCAACAACACAATGGCCCCCCTACAAATGATGGGAACAACTGGGACAATCACCACCAGCAACAACCAGAGCATCCCAACTGGGAAGGCTCATGGGGGTCTGAGGAACAACATAATGGCCACCCTAATAATGACAACCCAGGCTTCAACCATGGATCCAACCAAGTTCATGACCACGGCTTCGACCATGAGGCCAATCCAGGTTTTAACCAGGGTTACGACCAAGATTTCCAACATGATTCCAACCCAGGTTTCAACCAAGGTTATGACCACCATGATTCCAACCCAGGCTTCAACCAAGGTTATGACGAAGGCTTCAACCATGACTCCAATCCAGGTTTCAACTAAGGCCTCAACAGAGGACGCAACCATAATTTAAATCATGACAACAATCAAGGATACAATAACCAATATTCATACCGAAGTAATGGACCACAACAGCATTATGATGGGTTTAACCACCGAGTTCTGAATTAATGAGCAACTGTACTAAATATTGGAGAAACCAGTAGAGACCATTAAAGACAGAAGTTTTTGTATCTGAAGCTGGTATATTTATTTTACTATATGTGACCTTTGCCTAATACTCTCCTTTCAGAACCAGTCCTTATGAACATATGCTGCTAATGTATAAATTTGGAAAATCATATCAGGTTCAAGAAAATTTAATGTGAGAAATTATAAAAGTTCACTAATATAATGACTGCAATACAGTAAAAATAAATAAATAGATAAATAAAAATAAAATAAAACTTCCATATCGCAGAAAATGTCTTTCAAAACTAGTAGTTGACAGCAGTCAGTAGTCGTTTGTTTTAAATCTTTATTTATTGACATACACATTTCGGCTATTAGCTAGCAGTCATTGATACAAGCTTTCCATCTACATCTACATACATAATCCTTAAGTCATATTAAAATGCATGGATCATCCAACCATTTTTATGATATTTCTCTACTGTTCCATCTTCTAATAGCCCGCGCGTAAAATTACACCTAAATATTTCCGTTTTAGATGATGATCACGTCTTCCTGTGTTAGTGGGTACTAACAAACTATGTTTACATTCGCAATAGAAAGTCGGTGGAAGAAATTTTGCAGAAAGATATTGCCGCTAAGAATTTCCACACCATCTCCTGCATCATTTATGTGACGCACTCTCCCCTATTTCGCGATGGTAAAAACTAGCTGCCCTTCTCTTATCTTTCTGTAAATCGTCTGTCTGTCCCACCTGGTGTGGATCCCTCAGTGCGTACAATACTCTAAACTAGAACGCACGTGTATAGTGTAAGCAATTTCTTTAGCAGAACTGTTGCATCTTTTCTGTTAATGAAAAGTAGCCTTTGGTTTGTCCTTCCCTACAATATTTGCTATGTGTTCTTTCCAATTTAAATTGTCCGTAATTGTTACTCCGAAGTATTTAGTTGAATTTACGGCATGTAGTTTTGGCTGATTTATCGTGTGAATGAAGTTTAACGGATTTCTTTCAGTGGGCATATGTATGATTTTGCACTTCTCATTATTAACGATAAATTGCAAATTTATGCACAATGCTAATATTTAAATCATTTTGCAGTTTTTTTTATCTTCTGATGACAGCATCATCAGCGAATAGTCTAAGAGAGCGACTCAGATTGTCTCCTAAATCGGTTATTAAAATAAGGAACAGTAGGGGCTGAATAACACTTTCAGATATCACTTCTGTTCTACTCGACGACTTTCTATCAATTACAACGTCCTCCAATCGCACAACTATGGCGATATTCGAAAAGCATGCAAATTCATTAGCAGATACTTGTGAGGGTAAGTGTCAAAATCCTTCCGGAAATCTAGAAACACGGAAACTATTTGTCGTCCAGGTTGTGGAAATAAAATCCGCTACCAGTCACAATTTTTTGGCAGTTTATTAGAACACTACCGGTTTCGGGCTTGTGCCCATCCTCAGGTGTTTACATTCAGACAACTGTTTAAAGAAAACGTTAATTACTTTGTGCTTATCAATACATAGGTATCCTATAGATATACAGATATATAAAAAACAAATATGGTATGTGGTGGAGTGATTTGTGCTAAGGCTCTAAGTGTACTCACATATAAGTATCCAGTTCGTATTTGTACATTTCTCATGGATCTTGGTTGAGAACATTGTAGTAACATGATGCTAATTTGCACTCTCATGTTTACGGTTTTGCACAGTACACAGTACACAGTACATGTTACTACAATGTTCTCAACCAAGATCCATGAGAAATGTACAAATACGAACTGGATACTTATATGTGAGTACACTTAGAGCCTTAGCACAAATCACTCCACCACATACCATATTTGTTTTTTATATATCTGTATATCTATAGGATACCTATGTATTGATAAGCACAAAGTAATTAACGTTTTCTTTAAACAGTTGTCTGAATGTAAACACCTGAGGGTGGGCACAAGGCCGAAACCGGTAGTGTTCTAATAAACTGCCAAAAAATTGTGACTGGTAGCGGATTTTATTTCCACAACCTATTAGGAACAGTCACGGAGTTCAACATCCATAATGGATAAAATTCACTATTTGTCGTCCGTTTGTCGATAGCACTCAACACATCATGTGAACAAAGGGCTAGCTGTGTTTCGCAAGAACTGTCCTTTTTGAATGCGTACTGAATGTGGGTCAGTAGATAGGTCGTTCTCTTCGAGGTAATTCATAATATAACTGTACACACTTGTCACAGTTGTTTCAAATACTCAAGATAGAGCTGCATAAGTTTAGATTTAACCCTTTAATGCGTAATGTTGCTGATCAGTTGCATACCTTATTTTTCCCATTCTCTCTCAAAGCGATCAACATGACGAGTCACGTTTTGGCGAATTCCCGGTGAACGTCAGCAACCTACATTGATAAGGTACCTCAATGCAGCACTCTGTGGATAATGGGTCACCCTTCCACAAGAAACCTTCCAGCACCTGATTGAACGTATGCTTTCGAGAGTGGAATATGTGATCAAGGCTAAGGGTGGGCCAACGCCATATTGAATTTCAGCATTACCGATGGAGGGCGCCACCAACTTGTAAGTTACTTTCAGCCAGGCATCCGAATACTTTGGAACACGTAGTGTAGTTGAATGTTGAAGTAATTGTACTGGCAACTGGATTAGTAAATGAGACACATTTAGATAAAATACAAATTTCCGCACCAGATAGTCTTTTCCAAAGTGAATATTGTTTATATTTTAGCCAGGGTACGCAAATCAATTCCGTATTTCTTGATTTCCCGACGGCTTTTGACACCGTACCTCACAAGTGGCTTTTAATCAAATTGCGTGGTTGTGGTATATCGCTCCAAATTTGCGACTGAATAGGGGATTTCCTGTCAGATAGGACACACTTTGTAGTAATCGAAGGTAAAGCATCGACTAGAACAGAGGTGATATCGGGCGTTACACAGGGTAGTGTCATTGGTCCTCACTGACACATTCCACATCATTACGAAAAGTCGTATATATGATCTATGTAACAAGTATTAATCTATTCTAATCTGCTGTTCCTTATCTACATAAACGATTTGGAACAAAATCTAAGTAGCTCTCTTAGGTTGTTTGCAGATGACGTCGTCATTTACCGTCTAGCAAAATCATCTGCAGATCAAAACCAACTGCATAACGATCTGAATAAGACATCACTATGGTGCAAAGATTGAAAATTGACTGTAAATAATGAGAATTGTGAAATCGTCCACCTGAGTACGAAAAGAAATCAGTTAAACTTTGTATACAAGATAAATCCATCAACAGTGAAGGCCGTAAACTTCACAAAATACCTAGGAATTACTATTACTTCAGACTTAAACTGGAAAGAACACGTCGTAAGAAAGGCGAAACAGAGATTGCGTTTAATTGGCAAAACCCTTATGAGATGCAACATAACTACTAAAGAGACTGAATACACCACTCTTGTCCGTCTTTTTTGGAGTATTGCTGCCCACTGTGGGAGCCTTATCAGGTGGGTTTGACGAAAGACATCGAAAGATGCAGGGAGACAGCGTTACGGAAATGATATAGGATCTGGGACGGGAATCATTACAACAACGGCGTTTATCGCTGCGGCGTGGTCTACTTACGAAACTCCAATCGTCAAAAATCTCCTCAGAATGCGAAAATATATTGTTGACTCCCACTTACATAGGTAGAAATGATCATCAAAATAAAATACGAGAAATCAGAGCTAAAACGGAGAGATTCAGGTGTTCTTTCTTCCCGCGCGCTATTCGAGAATGGGATGGGAGATAAATAGTATAAAGGTGGTTCGATGAACCTTATGCCAAGCACTTAAATGTTATTTGCAGAGTATCCCATGCAGATGTAATGTAGATGTAGATGTAGATTTGGAAGAAATACAACTTTCATAATGTTTGGCCAACTTTTTATTGACAGGTGCAATATAACTTGATTGAAGATGCAATAAAGAATCCCCCCTCCGCAACCCAGGTCTCAAGGAAATTTTTCCAAGAAAGACGTAATAAAAGTCGAATGACAGCTTCAATAAGGACCCACCTCGTCCTCCCTTTCCGGAAGAAAAAATTAAAGTCAGAAAAGTTTTGGAAGGGGAGGTACCAATAGTGAATCTTAGCGTTGGTCAGTGGGATAGAAATCTGCTGAGACTCCTCATTAGTACTGGTGCATAGGACAGCTAATGGGGTCTTCATAGTGGAGTATGTGATATATATTCACACAATTCAGTTTTGGTCCACACGCATCTCCGTGTTTCAATTACGTGGACGTCCACTGAGGACCGGTTCAACATCTAGGCGCCCTTTATTACATAAACAGCGAACCTGGCAGTGCTTTGCAACAGGGTATTTGACTGTTTTCCACAAAGATTCTTAAATGGTTAATTACATCGTCTTATGCTCATAACTTGCTATTTTATTCATTAATTTAAGTATTTCACAGAAAAGTAACTTTCAGTAGGCCTACGGTAGTGACACAGTTTTTGGGCATTCACGCTTTGGAAAATTGTCTAAAAATATTGCTTCACTGTGAAAAATCATGCTCTGCAACTGTAAAAGTATAGTATTATCATTTACAGATTAGTAAGTTCATGTTTACATTTGCAAAACAGCTGTTCACGATATGAAAAATCACTTATCATCAGAAGACCTAACTAGAAAAAGAAAAGATTAATTAAAGGATAAAAATGTGTTTCGAACTTAATGAATATTAATATCTCGTCACAGTCAGGACACTTGTTTCAGACACTATTACGCAGCCACGAAAACATGACCTCTGCCTCCGATTCTTACTGACAAATGTTAACATGTGAGTTTTCATTGTACAGTATAAGTAACATTTTATTATTCCAGTGCGTTAGGGGAGCACTGCATTATCCTTTAATTGCTATAGATGAGTCATCAAGTCAAAATATTCGGTACAAATCCTTTCGCACTAATAAATCGTAATGCCTATTTCAAAGTCTGTATTCTCTTTCATTTGGACCGAGAACTAGTTTCTCTACTGCACGAGAGATAGTTCGGCTGCACGGGTGTTTCGTAGTTGGGGTTCTTGAAACACGTGAGAGTGGCTATGATAGTCTCTACTCCAGTCTAGCTGTTTGTGACGTTAGACAAAACTCGCGTGCAACGTGGATCTATTCGAGCAATAAGAAGATTGCACTGAGCAAATTCGTTCACCAAAGAAGACGAAGTGAACACTCCAGTATTCAATCCAAGAACAGCTGCCAGCATGCGAAACTTAGAAGTAGATGTTCCTGGAGTAGTAAAACAACTTAAGTCACTAAACAAAAACAAATCTTCCGGGCCAGATTTTGTACCAACTAGATTCCTCTCAGAGTATGCTGATGCAATAGCTCCGTACTTAGCTATAATTTACAACCGATCACTCAGCGAAAGATCCGTACCCAAAGACTGGAAAGTTGCCCAAGTTACTCCAATATTCAAGAAAGGCAATAGGAGTGATCCCCAAAATTACAGGCCAATCTCATTGACGTCGATTTGCAGGAGGATTTTGGAACATATACTTTGTTCGAATATTATGAACTACCTCGAAGAGAACGACCTATTAACCAATAGTCAGCACGCATTCAGAAAGTATCGCTCTTGCGAAACACAGTTTGCCCTTTATTCACATGAAGTGTTAAGTGCCATCGACAAGGGATCTCAAATCGATTCCATATTTCTGGATTTCCGGAAGGCTTTTGGCACTGTACCCCACAAGCGGCTTCTAATGAAATTGCGTGCTTATGGAATATCTCCCCAATTGTGCGATTGGATTCACGATTTCTTATCAGAAAGGACACAGTTCGTTGTAATTGACGGTAAGTCATCGAGTAAAACAGAAGTGATATCTGGCGTTCCACAGGGAAGCGTTATAGGTCCCCAACTCTTCCTCGTGTTTATAAACGATTTAGACTGTTCGCGGATGATGCTGTCGTTTATCGGTTAGTGAAATCAACAGAGGATCAAAAGCAACTGCAAAGCGATTTAAACAAAATTTCTACTTGGTGCGAAAATTGGCAATTGACACTAAATAAAGAAAAGTGTGAAGTAATACACATGACCACTAAAAGAAATCCGCTGAACTTCAATTACGCGATAAATCAGTCAAACCTTAAGGTCGTAAATTCTACCAAATACCTAGGAGTTACAATTACGAACAACTTTGACTGGAGAGAACACATAGAAAATATTGCGGGGAAGGCGAACCAAAGGTTACGTTTCATTGGCAGAACGCTTCGAAGATGCACCAGCTCCACCAAAGAGACTGCCTACATCACACTTGTGCGTCCTCTCCTGGAGTACTGTTGTCCCTTGTGGGACCTTCACCAGGTGGGATTGACGGAAGATATTGAGAAGGTTCAGAGAAGGGCAGCTGGTTTTGTTTTATCACGTTACGGGGGGGGGGGGGGGGGGGAAAGGAGCGTCACGGAAATGTTGCACGAATTGGGGTGGAAATCATTAAAAGAAAGACGTTATTCATTGCGGCGTGATCTGTTTGCGAAGTTTCAATCACCGACTTTTAGTTCTGAATGTGAAAATATTTTGCTAGCACCCACCTACTTAGGGAGACATGACCATCCCAATAAAATAAGCGAAACCAGATCGAAAACGGAACGATTTAGGTGTTCTTTCTTCCCGCGCGCTATTAGAGAATGGAACGGTAGAGAAAAGTTATGAAAGTGGTTAATTAACCCTCTGCCAGGCACTAGAATGTGATTTGCAGAGTATCTATGTAGATGTAGAGCACCGTTTCTCTTCAGCAAGTTCAGCTACCCTGAATTTATCGCGCATTTGTGATATTAGCTACTGATGTTGAACGTCACTGAATAATATTGTAGTTTTGCAAAATGCATGATTGTAAATTGTAATAACGACGTTATAGTATTGTGCCAGGGTTCTTCTTTTAGACTCGCGATGGCGCCCATAAAGCCAGCCCTGCTTCCACTCTCTGATAAGTGCTGGATGATGGACTGCACGCCAGGGGAGTCCCCATCACTCACCTAACGTGTTGCGAGTTGCTGCCTTCTAAGGCCTTGTTACACAGTACGAGCTGATGACCAAACAGTGGACAGCTATTGCACTCATAGAAGAATAGCCCAACTTCCCACAAGAGCTGATTGATAATCTCATACTGCCCATGCCATGCAAGTAAACTGGCCGTTCGAGGTTATCACACATAGTATTAGAGGGCAACGAGAAGACTTTTTCACTATTAAGGTAGTCCCATGGTGCCTCGCTGTAAGTAAAGGCTATTTAAACCGTAAGTAACGAGGTGAGCGAGCAAAATATTGTGCTGTATCACACAAAAATTACTATTGTAACCAATATCTGAATAAAATACTTTTACAGCGCAAAATAATAACAGAAAAACTTCTTAAAATCTTGGATTGTGCAAGCAATCGCCAGAAAAGCTAGGCGGGAGCAGGTCATCGGTTGTGTCGTAAATGCAGAGCCAATGACTTTCGTCACGATATCAGTCGATGAGAAGAGAAGCGAGAAGCTATATTCGTTAGCTTGTCAAGTTTAATAACGACACCTAACTCTTTAACAAGAGTGAATATCCAGGTGATGAATCAGCGGTTAACGCAGCACTCAAAAGTGCTAAACATTTCGTCCTTCCATACCATCCCACACGTTATAGCTTCAGCCGATTCCTGAATATATACCCCCACTTTTTGGAAGTTGTTGTAACTTGGTAATTGAGATCGATGATCCTCAGAAGAGTAGTCGTCGTTGACCGTATTAAGCTTATTTCCCAGATAAAGCAGTATAGGCTATTACCCACTTGTCACAGTTTGGAAATGGAACATCTCCGTTAAATACTACACTTCATACTGATTATCACCCATGGAAGCAGGTGAACTGAGGTGTTACCGCCTTCACAACGCTGAGTATGGTTTCTGCCAGTGGCCAGCTCAGACCTCATTGGTTCGTTTCCTAAAGACTAATGATCTTGTCGACATGCTGTATTGGTGTTACCCTGATGGCCTGTAACAAGAGTTCATCTGTCACCACGCACACGACTCCAGTTGTTCCAAGTATCGACTCACAAGCAGCTGCATAGACGGAAGGTGGGATCGAGCACATCTTTCTGGCGGTCTCGTCTTCGACTCCCAGACGCAACGGCGACGGTACAGTCCGTCCGAACGGCTCACGGCAGCCGGCACATAGGAGACGCAGCGAGACGGCGAGCTGACGCGATCGAAGGCGACGTCACCTGCTGATCTAGCTCCTGCCCAGCTAGCGACTACACACAAAACATTGTAACAACTGAATAAACTGGTAAACACTGATTCTTTTGATCCTTTTGGTTTTACTGTGGAAGACAATGTCTTAGTCGTGAACAATGTTGATGCTAAAGACAGTGTAGGCAGGTTGCTGAAAGACTTTCCAGATTTATTTTTTGCAGGATTGAGAAAAGCTAAGGATTTTGCTGCACACGTTACTCTCAAGGAAAGTGCCAAACCAAAATTTTGCGAAGCTCGTGATGGACCACTCACTTTACGCGACAAAGTAGCACAAGAACTTCGCACATTGCAAGAAAATGGTGCAATTGAACGAATACAAGTTAGCCATAGGCGAGTCCGCTTGTTATTTTGCCGAAGCCGACAGGTAGCCTCCGCATTTGTGTTGATTTCAAGGCCACAGTAAATCTATAAACAGATGTAGACAGTTATCCTTTGCCGAGACCAGAAGATTTATTCGACAGATTGGGTGCAGGAAAATATTTCTCAAAAATATATTTGCGCAATGCCTACCTCTAGCTGCCACTCGACGAAGAATCACAGAAAATTTGTGTTGTCAATACTCGTCTGGGCTTGTTTACATATTTGCGTCCACCGTTTGGCAGAGCATCCGCGCCCGCAGTTTTTCAAAGATATTTGGAACAGCCTACAGCTCGGGTGCCTTGTTCAAACTACTTGGACGACACATTCCAAATTTGAGTAAATTATTTCAAGTTTTGTCAAATGCCGATCTCATATGTCGCTTAGATAAGTATGACTTTTTCAAACTTGAAATGCAATATCAAGGACACGTGAGAAACAGTCAGAGTATGCACCCCATGTAATCACATTTGCTCGCCATTCGCGACCTGCTAGCACCAAAAGATGTGAAAGAATTACAGTCCGTCTTGGGAACGTTTACTTACTATATTAGGTTTATTCCCAACACAGCACAAATTTCAGCCCCTTTGCATCGGCTACGCCGCAAAAATATTAGTTTTGTTTTGGACAGAAGAATGGCAACGCGCATTTCAACAGTTAAAAGATGCATTGCTCAGTGATCGATGTTTGGTGCACTTCGATCCAGAAAAACCAGTTCTTTTTGCAAGTGGACTCGTCATGGTATGGTCTAGGTGCAGTGCTGTCACATAGACATGAGGATACGAACCGTCCGATAGCGTTTGCGTCTAGACTGTTGACAGACACACAGTGCCGTCATTGTAAAATTGAGAAAAATGTTCAAATGTTTGTTAAGCTTATGGGTCTTAACTACTGGGTCATCAGTCCCTAAACTTACAAACTACTTACGAACTACCTTATACTAAGGACGGCACATATATCCATGCCCGAGGGGGGGATTCGAAACCCGTCCGTAGTGGCCGTGCAGACCGTGACCTCAAATTGAAAAGGAAGCTTTAGCAATTGTGTATGGTGTCACAAAATTCCATCACTACTTGTATGGGAGAAAATTTTATTTAGTAACTGACCACAAGCCTTTGCAATCATTGTTTCATCCAGCCAATCCGATTCCTACTCGCACGGCACACAAATTGCAACGCTGGACATTGCTCCTATCACAGTATACGAGATTGTGTACAGATCCACAACTCGCATGGAAATGTCGACGCACTTTCCGGTCTTCCGTTGGCCCTGGCGAAGACTTTGACGCTTCTGCAAAGTCTTGTTGTCAGAGAGATACACAGGAAGATAGTTTCTTGCAACCCTTCCCTTTCAACTATAGGAAAATTACTCGGGCCACGGAAACAGATCCCGATTTACGAATTTTGCTGCGCTACATTCGCACAGAATGGGCTCGTTCACAACGTGACATTCAGAATTCTCTGGTGCGTCGCTATTTTTCTAGAAGAAATGAATTTTCAGTGCGTAGAGTGGACATTCTCGTTCCAAATGACAGTGGACAATGGCGTGTGTTGATCCTGCGACGATTGCAGCAAGAAATATTGAACCTGCTGCACCAATAAAATTGGGGAATGGTTAGTACTAAGCAACTGGCACGACGACAGTGTACTTGACAGGGTATAGACGCCCATATAGTACAGATGACGTCACAGTGTTCAGTGTGCGCTACCAACCAGTCTGCCCCACCTCATAAATTGTTTGCGTGGCCCAAAGCAGATTCACCACGGCAACAAGTGCATATTGACTATGCTGGTCCCTTCTGGAACACTAAGTGGCTTATTGATGCTTTCAGTGGTTACCCATTTGCAGTGCCAATGTCTGTACGACTTCTAGTAGAACGATTAGGGCGTTGTATTCAATTTTTTCGTCTGGAAAGTCTCCCTGAACTGATAGTCTCTGACAACGACCCTCAGTTCACATCGCACGAATTTCGCTCCTTTGTGCCCGCAATGGAATTCAGCATCTCACGAGTGCACTGTTTCACCAACAGTCAAACGGTGCTTCGGAACGCTTCGTCCGGACATTTAACCAACAGATCTCCAAACTCCATTCGGAGCACTCAGGGGAGGCAGCTTTGCAACTGTTCCTCGCCTCCTACCGCTCGCGTCCACGAGAAGGGTCATCGCCGGCCGCTGCCACCACACCCTGCTCCATTTGCTCCACCCACCGCGCTGCCCGCAGCAGCAGCCGACGACACGCAAGTGCGTTACACCCCCCCTCTCTTTTTTTAAAGAGTTTTTGGCGGTCGCAGACGATGGGAGCGGGGCGAGATCATCAAATGTTTCGGTGCTTCCTTGTTTGAAATTTCAGGACCTGGCGGCGTGGTATGCAGGCACCGCAACCAAATTCGCCCTTGTTGTGTACCCTCTGATCCTTCTGCTTTTCTCTCGGCAGATTCGCGCAACACGTGGCCTCTGCCTAACCGGCCGCCCCCATGGCAGATCTTCAAGGTACCATGGAGACGGAGCCCTCGCCTCCTCGCCTCCACTCAACATCCCAATGGATTTGTACCACACGCCACACAGCATCCGACGCCGACGTCGTCGTCTACATCGGCATCTGGGCCCTAGGACGTGGACGTAGGCCCTCCTAAGGTTTTCCTGGAGCAAGTTCCCTCATGATCTCAGGCCGGATGGCGGGGCCCGGCCGGTAGTCTTCCGTCCTCCGCAGCTACAGACTCCGGTCCATCACTACGTCCACAAGACTACCTCCTTCCCCGTTATCGAGTTCCCTACACGAACACGGTCCGGCGATTGGGGGGTTGTGGGGGGGAGTGATGTTGTGGCGTAAAGTCAGCGCCGGACGCCAGAGAACGATTGTGGAGAAGGCAGCGGATGACCGGCAACCAATCACACGCCGGCGCCGCGCATCCTTGAGGGAGTAACCTAGAAGCGCGCCCTCTACAAGCGTCTATATCTAGGCCGACATGCCTCTGGAAGAGCCATTTGAACTCAGCTCTGAATCAGGCAGTCACTAGGACTCTCAGCGCAGCTAGCATCCAGGAAGAACGCCACCGCTAGAAGAAACATACTATGATAGAAGTTGAGTATTTGGTGTAACTTTCAGTAAATAAAACTTGTATAGCTGTTTTCGATGTCAACGCATCTCAAGCGTCCTGATACAACCTTTCCAGAAACACATGGCGACGGGAACGACTAAACGATGAGTAGTTCTGAATTGTGCTCATAGAGGGCGTTCAGGTCCTACTTCCACCACCTATTCCCTGCTGATGTAGTTCACCATCAATGACCTCCTGACAGTCACAGTCGTATTCTGTCGTGTTTCTCCAACATTTTCAGTTCTGCAATGATCATCTCATTTGTGGTTCCTTTTTATTTCACAGGAACGTGATCGTCGATTTATAATTATTGCTGCTACTTACAGAGCTCCAAAATTTAACAAATAATTCTTCAGTGGATAAACAAGCAGCCCTCGGTCGGAAATTAAAAAAAAATTATTTGACCTGGTTTAGGCAATGACTAAGATTGCCTAAACCAGGTCAAATACATATATTAATTTGCGACCGAGGGCTGCTGATTTATCCATTGACGCTATAACGTTCATTGACAACAGCTGCTAAGTTTAAATTTTTAAATAATTCTTGTTTCTATTATGGTACAATGTAAATGTTGTTAAAGTATTTTCCTCAGGGATCTACTATTCACCCAATAGCAAACAACCGCCAGTATTTTACCAAAATATTTACACTCTCCCACCCTACTTCCTGTAAACGTCGATGGTCATAGACGATCACGATGTTACAATTCTCCAACACACGCAATTTTTTAACCATCAGCAATGTAAAGGGTCTCCATATACATATCTCTCTGACCTTGGCCCTATTCCACCAACTGCGACCTCCCAGAATAGTTATACTGACTGACTGCTCCAGTCTGGAATTCACATGGCGTCTGTATCACGACAGGTGGTACTCATATAAGACTGTACAGTGTACAAATAGGAAACTTAATGTCTCGCATATCCTCCTTGAACTATCACACAGCTTGTATGTGCGGGCTTTCTATTCACATGAGTTACAGAACACACCTAGAACTGGCGGATATTAAGAAGAATGTAGAGATCTAAAGATTACAACTAAGTTTGATGTAGCCGGTAATATGAAGTAAAATATTGAACAAATTTCTCAATAAATAACAATTTAGAACCCCCCTTGCTTTGTAAAATGTCAGGCTTGGTTTATTTTGTTAAGGAGGGGAAGAAAATCCCCCTTGAGATTTTGAGTGAACCATCTTAGTACTTGCTTGGAGTAATTTAGAGTCCTCAATGTAAATGTGAACGAGATTATTTTCTTTACCATCCCTAAGCTGCACTGATATACCTCCCACTCTCGTGATGTAGAGTGAGGAAATACCCCCAAATTAGAATCTTAGCATTGTGTGCACGAATTTCGAAACACTTTTTCAATCAGTCATGATTCACAATGCTTGCGCTTGCAACTCTGCCATGAATTAACTGTATGCGTTTTCTTAACCACTTGCCATATTACAAAAACCTTCTTTACAGGCTTTTAATCTTCTATACGCTCCTAAGGAGCGCCTTCATCTGTAGCACAGCATGCATTCATCCAGGAAGAGATCAGGTGTGCCGATCCTGCAACATAAAATGTTGGAGGATTCTGACAGTTCAATGTATTTGCATGTACAATAATCACACTGCTGAAGTACAATTGTCTTCTACCTTACTGGAAATGAAGTATGGTATCTACACTGATATTTTTTTACTATCGATATTTAACATATTATTATCACCCTCGCTATTAAGAAGAAAATATAGGAATGTACGAGGGTTGGAACATAAATAATGGCAACTATTTTTTCGCAATCTGTACTAAAGCGTTACATATTTGCACCTGTTACTGTCCTTAAAAGTAGTCACCAGTTTTGCGTAGAACCCATTTGCAGCGATATGGAAGGCATAGTAAACCGTTAGCTGAGCCTGTTCTGTTGATGGTGCGAATGGAGCGGTGTATTGCGTGTCGAATCTCTGGAATAGTTCTGAAGCGAATGCCACGAAGTGGTTTCTTCATCTTCGGAATCAAATCAAAGTCACAAGGATTTAACTCCGGGGAGCATGCTAGCTGGTACGGTACTTTCCGGTCCCAGCGATCAAACAGAGCAGTCACAGCTTGCACTGTATGCGCTCGCGCATTGTCGTGCAATTGATGGGTGACTTGCGCAGAAAGTGTTGCCGCTACTTTCACAAAGCTGGTCGCAGGGAAATGTCCAAACAGGAACATTAATACTCTGCATTGACGGTCTCCTTTGTTGCTGTTTCGAAAACATAGTGACACCGTTACCTTAGACCGCTCGCTCATGAGTGACTGTGTATTCCTCGATTGTGCAAACGCTGGTGAACGGTTGCTAGAAAGTGTTTTACGTGGTCTTAAGCCCAGACAGTGCATGGTGTACTTGGACGACAACATTATTTTCTCCAGGAATTTCCAAGAGCATGTGTCACATTAGCGTGACGTGTTTGACCGACTGCTTGGCGCAATGTTAATGCTGAGTGCGGAAAGTGCCACTTTGTCTTGAAGGAGGTCCGTTATTT
This sequence comes from Locusta migratoria, assembly GCA_026315105.1. Lineage (NCBI taxonomy): Eukaryota > Metazoa > Arthropoda > Insecta > Orthoptera > Acrididae > Locusta > Locusta migratoria. Next base: position 134,243,613 of record CM048745.1, read on the forward strand.
AATATATATCATAGGTCAGGAAGGAATTCGAACGGATCCTAAATTGGTACAAGCTGAAAAAGGTTTTCCAACACCAACAACTGTAAATCAGTTGCGATCTTATTTCAGAGTAGCTAAAATTTGCAGAAATTGCAAGACCCCTTACCCAGTTGTTAAAGCAGGGTACGAATTTTATTTGGTCTCCGGAATGCGATGCAATTGAAAGAACTGTTGACATATGGTCCTGTGCTGATTTTTCCCGATTTCAACAACCAATTTATACTATCGTGTGACGCATCCAATTATGCATTAGGCGTGGTCCTAAGTCAGGAACTGAATGGTTTGGAACATCCTATAGCTTACGCATCCAGGAAGCTCAATAAACCCGGAAAGGAACTATTCAACCACAGAGCGTGAGATTTTGGCTTTAGTTTTTGGCATAACATATTTTAGATGTTACTTATATGGTAGAAAGTTCAAGGTAGTGACAGACCACTCAGCACTCCGTTGGCTACTAAATTTGAAGGACCCATCCTCGCGTCTTGCAAGATGGTGTGTACGCTTAAGTGAGTACAATTTTGAAGTAATTCATCGACCGGGAATCTCGCATGCAATCGCAGACGGACTCAGTAGGAAAATCCGAAGCATGGAATACGGAATGTACAGGAATTTACGGAGAAGACTGGAAGAATGCTCAACAGACGGACCCGAACTGTCAGCAGTTTGACAGCCGGCCACAATTCTGCTTGGAGGACGGAATTCTTTTCAGGTCGACACATAACGGACCGCGAATTGTTGTGCCAGCTACGCCGCGTAAAGAAATTCTAAAGCAAGCTCACGAATCTATTTTGGCAGGTCACTCGGAGAAAAGATTTACTGAGCGCAGAATAGCACGGAACTATTGGTGGAAAACGCGGGAACAGGACGTAGATCAATATGTAAAAAAATTGTATCCAATGTGCACAGAGGGCGCAACTCAGCCGCCAACGAATACAGCTTACAGATTCCCAGAGGCAAATAGACCTAGGGACCTGTTAGGAATTGACATTATCGGGCTATTAATTCAAACCCCTGCAGATAATCGATACATACTTACTACAATTGACCATTTTTCTCGTTTCGTAGCCATGGTTGCAATGCCTGATCAGCAAGCAAAGACCATAGTTCAGGCGTTACTGAATGAATGGATATTGAAATTTAGCGTTCCGGACACTATCATTTCGGATCAAGGAGCAACATTTATGGCAGAATTATTTAAACAATTGTGTCGGTTGTTACACATTAAAGAATTAGTCACTAGCGCATATCATCCGCAGTCGAACGGCAGAACAGAGAGGCTACATAGAACAATAGGTAAAATGTTAAGCTATTACGTTACTTCACAATACAACAATTGGGATACGCTCCTGAACGCCTGCACTTGCGCGTACAACACCAAAGTGCACGATGGTACTGGCTTATTTCCGTACGAGGTGGTATTTGGTGAAAAAATGAGATCACCGATTTCTGCAGGAAGCAGGAAAAGGGCGATATTTCTTAGGTAAAGGATTTCGAAAAGCTTATGAAAATGGTCTGGCGTCAAGTTAAGAAGATGAATCCTAAGGCCATAGAACGTCAGGAGAGATTATACAGTAATAAGGCAACATCACAGAAATTTCATGTGGGACAATGGGTAATGTCATCAAAACCTTGTGTACCGAAATGGAAGACGAAGAAATTTGTTCATCGGTATGATGGCCGATATGAAGTCATTGAGATGATATCACCCGTAAATGTCAAGTTACAGCTACCAACCAGTACAGTAGTTGTACCTCTCAGCGGGTTAGACCTTTCAAGGGGAATATTGAGTTGATACCTCCTTTGTCGATAGCCGGAAAGGCTACGTCAAAAAGAAACGCAAAAAGGAAGTGGTTAGAGAGAATGAAAATGGTTCTGTACAAACCCCAGTACATTACTACGCTCTTTGAGCTTGCGCAAGGGCAAGAAGCTGATAATGGGTGTCTTTTCTTTTCCGCAGGAGACGAGGTTACGGCCCGGATACGACGCGACCAGGAACATCAGACAGTCTCGCCGTGTTAGGCCTACTATGTGTCTCATCAGTGACTGAAGCATTGAATGTACGTTCTATAAAAGGCGAGGTGATATTTTCCAGAGAAACTGACGTGGTGGTATCAGATCATCACTGGACTTTGAGGATAGAGTGTGACATTTTGGCAGTGGAAAAGGAATTAGAGGAATTGTAAAGCATGTTTACCAAGTTACGTAGTCTAGTGATTAATCAAACTGAATTCAGTAGCATACAAGGGGAATACCAACTCTTCCGACTCAGTTACGACAAACATCTGCAGTGATTCCGCGTGTACGTCGGAAGAGGGGATGGTTGGATGGAGGAGGACGAATTTTGAAGACAGTGTTCGGAACAGCGGATTCTGAGGACCTTAAAAACATTAATGAGGTGTTACAGCATTTACAGACCGACGTGAGAAACGACAAGAAGACATTAGACTTGCATACGACAAGGTTGATTAGCCTCGAATTCTAGCTGCCACGTTGTTATCGCACGTGCAAGTATCGTCGAATACAACAAACCGCGATTTGAACGTAGTTAAGGAACATCTGGGAAAGGTTGACAGATAGCTTTTAATTGCAAAGATGCTACGGGGTCTACAATAAAGCATAACCTATGCCCATATTGAAACTGCGGAGTTAGAAGAGGCATTACTAAATGCCACTCGTGGGCATTTGTCACCAGCGATGCTATCACCAGAACAATTTGAGGACGGTTGGGAGAGGATTAGAGGAAAATTACCGTCACAACTAGCTTCGACCGAAAGAGACAAAGCACTATCCATCTATTATCGCATGGCATCGGTAACAAGCATACAGGTGGGCACAAGTTTGGCGGTTAATATCAAAATTTCAATTACATGTGAAGGATTTAGGTTCCAGAGCCGGCCGCGGTGGCCGAGGGGACTGAGGAGCTTCAGTCACGGTCTGCACGGCCACTACGGTCGGGGGTTCGAATCCCCCCTCGGGCATGGATATTTGTGCCGTCCTTAGTCTTAGCTAGTTCATAAGTAGTTTGTAAGCTTAGGGACTGACGACCCCGTAGTTAAGTCCCATAAGTTCTACAAACATTTGAACATTTTTTAGGTTCCAGAGTTATGAAATACACACATATTCGATATACTGGGAGCCAGTGCGCAAGATGGTACAATTAAATATGCATGGCATATTGTTGGTATCTACAGATAGACGCGCTCACATACTACTGCCAGTGGAGAAACTAAATCAGTGCAGTATAGGACCTGTTACTATTTGACCCACAAAATTAATGCATGCAGTTTCAAAATCTTGTGAGTTTTCATTGTTTTGGTCTAATAATTTAACCAAGGAATGCCCGATTGAAGTTATAGCAGGGAATCTGGAATTTTTGAAGAAGGTAGGCCGGCATTGGCTGCATTCGGTAGCAAACTCTACGAGTATTATTTACACATGTTATGAACAAGGACGACAAGTGGAAACACAAAGGTTGGAACTCCATGATCTGGAATTGATAATCAATGGCATGGCATGTGACATTTCTGGACGTACTTTTAGGTTACCTGCTACAATAGTAGGAACAGTTACTATTGGAATAAAACATACTTTGATTTATGTACCGGATCAACCGCTGTAAATTTTGCCTCAGTAACATCTTACCGCGTTGAATGATTCCTTGGACTCTATCTTACTCACTTCCTTAAATCAAATGACGATTGTTAGAACATGTTCAAAATTATCGCCAGTAACAGTGAAGGCAAACAATAATTTTTGGATCATCAACAACTGCAGCTAGTGTTTTTTTGTTTAACGGTAGGATTGTTGTATTATGTGTTTAAGAAAAAAGTCGCTCAAATTCCATTCCTGCCATCCATAAACATGGGAATACCATCCAGCAAGTTTGGTACTGAGTAAGGTTTAGAAAGACTTGTCCTAAAGACACTGGAAACTTGTTCATGGACTGTGTTTGACAGTGAGATTCTATTTCATAACCAAAAAGTTGGAAGAGAGACCTGGAAACTTTAATGTTAAGTCACACTGGATATAGTGTAGGAACATGTTGGAATAATGTTGTCATGAACAGTTTTAGTACTTTGTGTTTGTTCTTTTTTGATGAATAGGTGTTTTTTTATTGAATTTGGAACATGGTGTGTTGGTGTGATGGCTTGTGAAATTCGGACACGAATTTCTTTTTCGCACGGGGGAGGAGCGTAGAGGCATGGAGATATTTGTTAATTTTAGTAAGCAACAAGTGAAGTTATATTGTGGTTTTCGCGAGTACATAATCTAGCAGCCGAAGCAGAGAATGTCGAAACAAGCCTGTTGATGGCAGTAACCTGGAAACTGGGACGACGCGGTTGTCGCCCTGAGGCCATCGACCGACGGTATGCAGAGCGTCGGAGTTTGGTGTACGCCAAGTGGGACATGCCTGACAACACTTCAGCAGAAAAGCAGCATTTATGGGTGCTGTACTGGACAGTGGGCGTTAGGTGACGCAGAATGCCATGGCGGGAACGTCTCTATGCCGGATGTCGCCGCCGCGACCCAACAGGGCAGCACGCCACCGACAGCGGGCATCGAAATGAGGACCTTTAGCCGGAGCGGCTCTGCATGGCCGCACTCCTCCGACGTCATCACGCGGGCTGTGGCGGAGTCGGGGCTCCCTCAGCGGACGCCGCCAGACACCACGACGCTGGTAAGCAGCGAGACGTCATCAGCCTACCTCTGGGCGGGGTCGGCGAACCCGGGGCCTACAGCAAGGCGGCGCGTGTCTCCTGCAGGGGTGAAGTCCGCCGTCAGTTCGACTCACAAGGAAAGTTATTGGGCTCGAACAAACACATATACATCAAAATCGTACGAGAGATAATGTAAAGATCCCTTATTGCACTAGTGACACTCCCGCATCTGCAAAACTCTGCAGTCGTCCGTTAGAGGCCTCTGCGTGTGCCTTGCCACATTGCACTTTGACCTGTCGGTTCGCCAGTAGGGACGGTGCAGTGTGCCTCCGAAGTTGCGTTTTGTGACATTTGTGTGGTGAAGCGTCAGATGGAGCGGCGATTGATAATGAATCCTGCTAAAGTATTGCGATTGGTTGAGATAAAGTTACGAAGAACCATTCTTCGTGAAGATGGTATTAGTGTAGAAGATAAATCAATCGCATGCTTTCTCGTTTCTGTTATGGTACAGAAATATGAGAATAAGTTAGATACTGTTGTAACACTAACACATAATGATGATAATAGAGATGATAATGACGAAGAACTCGTTGCTAGCGGTAGTGCTACGATAAGTGCGGGAAGAGGCGATGGAAGCAGTGGCAGTGAATACCAACAGTCTTCCGAGAAGAAGGTTAAAGTTGCAACTATCATCACGGCTTTGGATGACAATACGCTAGAGAACATGTACGACGATTATTACATAAGTTATAGTTGAAATATCTGCCTTACGTATGGCGTCTACAATTACATCTACAGCGCTATCTAGAGCATGATTGCAAAGTTTTGCATAAAAACGACACCCACCAGCACATTGAGGTGTACGTAGAGATCCTGTGCCGGCCGCGGTGGCGGAGGGGACTGAGGCGCTTCAGTCACGGTCTGCACGGCCACTACGGTCCGGGGTTCGAATCCCCCCTCGGGCATGGATATTTGTGCCGTCCTTAGTTGTAGGTAGTTCATAAGTAGTTTGTAAGTTTAGGGACTGATGACCCCGTAGTTAACTCCCTTAAGCTTAACAAACATTTGAACATTTTTGAGAGATACTGTAACCAAACGTTCATACCGATATGTTTGTTCGAGCCCATGTACTTTCATAGTCAGTGGAATCGGAGCTGCGACCGTAGGTCTGGCTGCCGCCTTAACCGGCTCTTCCGCCTGTTACTCGGAACGCCTGCCCGAGTCACGGGCTGGGGACCCATTCAAACGCAAGAAAATAATAAAGAAATAAATTGTATTTTCCCAGGCACCACGAGTCTTAATCTCCCACTTCCTCACACCAATCCAATCCACTACAGCCGTCCCCGTTACATTAACAGTATGGCTGCAGCAGGCTTCACTTTTTCAGCATAATTGTGTCTCCCTGTATGCTAATTTCCTTGGTTTGTTCCAAGAGATTTTGAAATGCCATTGTTGTTAAAACTCATGTATTCTTAAAACAACATAATTTCAAATCCCCACAGTATCACTATTTTAATTTTCTATGTGAGTCAGAGACTTGCGCACCCCTATGGTTGAGCCACAGTTGGTATGGACGCTTCAGCAGTCTTACAAGGGAATGGTCAGACTTGTCATGCCGAAACAATGCATTGATTTTTTTAGCACTGTTATTTAACATTGAAGGAAGTCTGTATGCAGAATGTTAGCTGCTGACATGACCTGGATGTCACCTAAAAAAATATCACGACAATGGCCGTTTTTCCTGCTTGGAGCTTGCGGTGACGGCTGGCCACCCCTGGAAACGGCGAGTCGCGAGCTGTTGTTATGGTGAGCGTTGTGCGCATGGTCGGGAGGTGCGGCCGTCTTATCGGGGCGTACACTAAAGAGGAATATCGTTGCACGGTTTTGGTGGAAAGGGGAAACGACTATTCGTTTCTGTGGCATGCACCTCCTTTTCATTTCTGGTACGTATTTCGAAACATACCGTCCTGAAACAGTTTAGAGATGTAAAACATATTCCGTACAAATACATCTATACTCTGCAAGCCACTTAATGTTTTGCTGCTTGCCATGGAGGTATACCACAGACGCCAAATGAAGCAATCAACAGAAAACACGCGTGAAGACTATGTGATGTGCGACATGATAGTTAAACTTCTAGACGAGCATGTAAATAGCGCAGTCATGTGGCTAGGCACGACTGAATCACTCGATATTGCAGTCCGTGAATCTACAGACGGCGAAGAAACGGAAGAAAGTTGCACACATGAGGACTCTTCAAGTGATAGTGCAACGTACCACGATCAGTTATCTCCGAAAGCAACACCAGCAACTACAATTACACTATCAGACAAAGAGAAAGCTGTGAAGTATTGATTGAACGAAAGTGGTAAGAAACGCCATTGGCCCCTTACTTCGCTAGCATTTATCGCTCATCTTTGAGCCCTATAAATCACCAACAGAGTGAGTTGCAATCTCCGGCTGTTTGCTGATGTTGCTATGGTGGGCAAGAGGATGTTGTCGTTGAATGACTGTAGAAGGATCCAGGATGACTTGGACCAAATTTTTAGGCGGTGTGAGGAATTGCAACTAGTGCTAAATGTAGAAAAAAAATTAAGGTGATGCAGATGTGTAGGAGAGACAACCTGTTAATGTTCGAATACATCATTAGTAGTGTAGTCGCGTGAATTAAATATCTAGGCGTAACACTGCACAACGATATGAACGAACATATAAGAACAGTCGTGTGTAAGGCAAATGGTCGACTTCGGTTTATTGGAAGAATTTGTGGGAAAGTGCGATTTCTGTAAAGGAAAACACATATAAAACGCTTGTGCGACTCCATCTTGAATATTACTCAAGTGTTTGGGATCCCCCACCAGATCGGTTTGAAGGAAGACATATAGGCAGTTCAGGGGCGGGCGGCGTGCTTTCTAGCTGGTAGCTTTGATTAATGTGCGAGTGTTATTGTAATGCTTTGGAAACTCAACTGGAAGTCGCTCCAGGGAAGACAACGTTCTTTTCGAGAAGCACTGTTGATGAAATTTGGAGGGACGGAAGTTCAGGCGGACTGCAGAACGATTCTACTGTCAGCAACCTACATTTCTCGCAAAGACCACAAGGATAAGATCAGAGATATCAGGTCTCATACGGATGCATACAAGTATCTGTATTTCTCTCGTTCGATATGGGAGTTGAACAGCAAAGAAAGTAACTAGTAGTGGTAGTGAGTACCCTCCGGCAAGCCCCTTTGGGTGAATTGCGGAGTACGTACATAGATGTAATAACGGCGACAGGTTCTCACCTCTGTGAAGTGTTACATTCTTCCACTGTTAAGCCAGATACGAGGGGCATGCAGACCTTTAGTCCCATTTGAATGCGGTGTCTATCTTATCATGGAAGGGGGTACTTGGCTGACGATCTCGTCGTGTTCTACGACCTTCCATGAACCATTCTGAATACACCTGTTACATTGCCTCCAACATGAGCAGCAATTTCCAGGATAGATGTGGCACATTCCGCAAAGCGAATTATTTGTCCCTTTTCAGTCTCATGTCTGGAGTGCATTCTACACATCTGTTCAGTCACACTAATCAGTTACCTTCGGTTTACAGCAACAATGTGAGCCGGAGGAACATTTTACCCGCAAATGGGGCTGCTCCGCGATACAGCTGTTGACCTTGAACCAGCACTCTGACTAGATTCCAGTGCTACCCATTTCTTCAGTACACGCTAATGGTACATTTGAAATGAACATCCACTTCCTGTACAAAGGAAATGATTTTCGAGGCAATATCGTAGACAGGGAAAAAATAGTTGAAGGTGAGACAGGAGAAACTGTATTGCGAGTAGATTTTGATAGAGCAATGACAGATTAGAGTTGTAACAAGGCCCCTGGACTTTAAAAATGGCGGTGATAAAATGAAATCATCACAAGATCGAAATCGAGTGGGAAACTGGTACCGGTAGCAAGTGCAGGTGCAGTGAATCTCAATTGTAAACATTGTGAGGAATTTCGTCTTGCTGTAAGCACAAAAAACAGTGAAATCGATTAACTAAAAAGAACTATACACACACTAGAAATGCAACTGCAAAATTTTCTTTGTAAAAGTAAACAAACAGAGCTTGGATTCAACATCGAAATACCGGCCACCGCCAACGAAAAAACTACTAGTCCTACAGCTGGAGCCGACCGCGGTGGCCGAGGAGACTGAGGCGCTTCAGTCACGGTCTGCACGGCCACTACGGTCGGGAGTTCGAATCCCCCTCGGGCATGGATATTTGTGCCGTCCTAGTTCGTAAGTAGTTCATAAGTAGTTTGTAAGTTTAGGGACTGATGACCCCGTAGTTAAGTCCCATAAGCTTTACAAACATTTGAACATTTTCTACAGCTGGAAGCAGCACCAAAAGTGGAAATATCGGCGTAAATGCATCAGATAGATGCAATACCAAATGTGATTCTACAAACGACGTCACACAAAAATGTACCAAACCTGGAGAAAACTTTGAAGAACAAAAGTTGTGTACAGTGAATTTTTCGAGTGTTTCACATGGTAAACAACGAAACAGTCCTACAACTAAAAATTCGGGTAACACATCTACAGTGCACGAAAAAGAACGAAAAGTTCTCATTTTTGCCGACAGTCATGGATGTAAAATAGCAGAAAAAGTGGCAGATATGCAAACAAACCTAAGTGTCCAGGCATTTGTGAAACCAGGAGCAGGTGTGAAGGAAGTTACGAAAACAACAACAAAATCATGCGAAAACCTTGGCCCAAGAGACTATGCCGTAATTTGTACAGGTGCAGAAATGAAGGTAGTGAACTCATAACAGTCCTATAAAATATGATAAACAAATTAGATAACACAAATGTAGCAATAGTAAATCAACCTTGCAGATATGACCTACCTCTGTGGTCATGCGTAAATAAATTAATAGAAAAAGTAAACAGATTGATGAACTATGCAAAAAATTTCAGTATGTAAACTTAATTGATGTAAGCAAGTTAGAGAGATCTATGCATACCAGTCATGGTCTTCATCTCAATTACAGTGGTAAACAGTTCTTAGCTGAAAAAATCTGTAATTCATTAAAATTTAACCACAAGAGGTTTAATCTGGAAGACGTACAAAGTACTTTGGACAAATGGGTAGTAAGGAAGGACCAGATCTCCCAAGATGTCAAATACGTGGCTCCAGTGACTGAAGAAACTAATGCTGCTGCAAGACCTGAAGTCCTGAAGACGCCAGCCCAACACCAAAATGGTTTTTAGACAAAATCAAACGGAATAAAAAATCTCCAAGGGTGCTCAGTGGTGCCCCAGTGCAATAAACAGGCCTATTCAAGATCAGGATCGTTCCATTGGGACCAGACGCAAGAAATCAAACGCTACACCACATCCAGCCAGATCTCAAGCGGATAGGAGAGAGAAAAACAAGTAAGTCCCAAATTCTAGAACCAAGTGTTGATCTTGTAGTGTTACACCAAAATATGCAATCATTAACGAACAAAATTGATGAATTCCAAATTATGTTAGAAAATGAACTTAAAAAAGTTTCAGTCCTGTGTCTAACTGAACACTGGTTACAAATGACACCCTAAATATGGTACATTTCCCAAACTTTATACTGGGTAGTCACTACTGTAGGAAAACACAGAGTTTTGGTGGCTGCTGTATTTACATAAAAAGTGGTATTTCATTTGTACCCATACAGTTCCCAGAGAAAAATCTCTGGAAATATCAGGACTTGAATTAGTGCATGTAAGTATAGCCATAATTTGTTTGTATAGAACTGGAGATAGTGACATGAACACTTTGCTTGAAAACTTAGAATGTGTACTTCACAAATTGTCAAAAAAGAATAGACGTATAATTATTTGTGGAGATATTAATATTGACTTTTCTGTAGGCCTTGAAACTAAGCCAAAAACTGCCATACTAAACCTCCTCCTAACGTTTAACATGACACCACAATACAGACACCAACATGCGTGCCAAAAACTTCAGCAACAACAATAGATCAAATATTTGCTAGTGTACCCATGGAATATAAACCAAGAACCTTCTGCACAGGCTTTGGAGATCATACAGCACAAGAAATAACAATAAAAACACTGTAAAACGTCATTACTAACCATGACAAGGAGCTTTAATGTACAAAACACAAACACTTTCACTCAGTACTTAACAAAGGAGTCATGGGAAGAAGTTTTAAAGCTGTAGGGACATAAATGAAAAGTTTAAAAAATTCTTAAGTATCTTTCAGCACTATTTTGAATTGTGCTTCTCACTCAAGAAAAGAAAAATCAAGAAAAGCAACATAAACAGTAGTTGGATCACACCAGGCATACTAACATCACTTTGGGAGAAAAGAGTCCTTTATACAATATCTAAGCAAACTAAAACCAGTCCAGAATTTGATACTTATTTTAAACGATACAAACAGATTTTAAATAAGGTTATTAGAAAATCAAACAAACTAACAAATGCCAGCCAGCTACATAGAAAAAGCCACAAATAAAATGCAAGCGATGTGGACTACTGTTAAGAGAGAAACAGGCAAAACACAGGACACACACAGTAATATTAATCTGCTTGTAAATGGAGAGGAAATTACTGACCCACACAGAGTAGCTTATTTATTTAATGTCTACTTCACAGAAATAGCAAGCAATCTAATAGATAAACAACAAAAACCAACAAAAAAACTACTCATCAGGAAAAACAATTTTCCTATACCCAACAGATGAAAAGGAAGTACTGAATATTATAAAAGAATTAAAACAAAAATTTTCATCAGGCATTGATAATATTTCCAATTACCTATAAAAATGTGCTACAGTAGTAACAAAGCCCATAACTCATCTTTGAAATTCCTCGTTGTCAAATGGTGTTTTTCCTGAAAAACAAAAAAGGCTAAAGTAAAACCTCTGTACAAAAAGGGAGACAAAAGAAATAAAAAAACTACAGACCAATATCCTTGCTGCCTGGGTTCTCTAAAATATTAGAAAAAGTTTTTTTTACAGAAGACTCATTAGTTTCATAGCGGAACATAATTTTTTATCAAATACTCAACATGGTTTTAGAAAACAAAAGTCAACAGAAACAGCCATTTTTGATTTTGTAAATGAAGATTTGTCTACAATAGACCAGAAAGAACATGTATCAGCATTATTTTTAGACCTAACAAAGGCTTTTGATATGATAGACCACAACTTACTACTTAAAAAATTAGAATATGTAGGCATTAGGGGTTTGGCACATAAATGGGTAACATCGTACCTTAAAAACAGAGCGCATCAGGAAGGAAGAAATATTTATACCTACCAATCTGAAAGAAAGGACATTAAATACATTGTGCCTCAAGGTTCTATCTTGGGACCAGTGCTGTTCCTAATCTTTATTAATGACCTAGAGACATCCAGCAGCTCCCAGAAATATATAAAATTTGCAGATGATACAAATATACTAATAAAAGGTAAAACGGCTACAGAACTACAGCATGAAATACAGAATTGCATTTCACACATTGAAGAATGGTTCGCCATTAACAATCTTGTTATTAATATAGAGAAAACAGTAACAATGCACCTCCATACCATACAAAATAAACATCCTCTAACCCCAAATATAAAACTCTTTAATTAGAAACAGTAAACTAGAATTAGAAAGAGAAAAAAATTAGAAACAGTAAACTCAACCAAATTTCTAGGCATATCAATTCAAGATGATATGAAATGGGACACAAACATAAATTACATTAGCAAGAAGTTGAACACAATATGCTATGGTGTAAGGATACTTGCTAGGTGTACGACAAAATAAACATTAAAAAATGTGTATTATGCCCAAGCATAGTCACTGCTGCTATATGGGTTAATTTTTTGGGGGAACTCACCAGAAAGCAGATACTGTTTTGTAGCACAAAAGAGGATCATACGGTCAATTGAAAATGCAACACCCAGGAAATCTTGCAAACCACTTTTTAAAGCGCTGCAAATACTACCATTGCTATGTCTGTACATCCTTGAGATAGTTACTAATATTAAGAGGATTTCAGTAGCACAAAACAATTTAGTATATACAAACAAATCAGTTCACACACATGACACAAGACAAACACTTGACCTTCATAGTGAGCAGCTACAAACAACTCTCCGACAAAATGGACCTCTTCAAATGCGCAAAAATTGTACAACAAACTTCCTCACCATATAAAAACAATCAAAGAACACCAGAAGTTCAAATTGGCTGTAAATTATTTACAAGATAAATGTAATTACACTGTCAGTGAATATCTGTCAACTTAAACTTAATGTCATGTTTTCTCACATATAGCTACTGTAACTGTTGTCACCTATTGTATGATGTTGATTATATTATTATTTAGACATGCTAAAAACTACTTAATAAATGTAATATATTAATGACTCATTTTTGTTGTGATGTGCCATATATATGTATGTGTATATAGAAATCTGCATACTTAGGTAAAAAACTTGTAAGCAATATCTTGTGTCAATAATTTGATGAAGTGGATGCTTAAATAAATAAATACATAATAAATAAATGTTATTTCCTCTAAACTACCGACATAGTTGGAAGAGTCACTCATGAAGAAACTGTTCCACCTTGTGTGCAAGATGTATGAGCCAGGGGAACTATTCTCAGAATTTGAGAAGAGAATAATAATAATTCCAATTCCAAAGAAAGAAAGTTCAGACAAGTGTGAAAATTAAAGAACTCTCAATTTAATAAGGTTCAGTTTCAACATACTAGTAGGCACAGAGGAATGTAAAAATGGTAGAATCTGACCTCGTAGAAGATCAGTTTCGATTTAAGAGAAATGTAAGAACAGTCGAGGCAATACTCCCATTACGGTTTAACTTAGAAGACAGGTTAAGGAAAGATAAACCTGCGATTTAATTTTGAAAATTTGGAGAAAGCTTTTGACATTGGTGACTGGAATACACTCTTTCAAATACTGAAGGTAGTAGATTAAACATTCCAAACGAAGAGTTGTATACATCTTGTATAATAACCAGACAGCAGTCATAAATGTCGAAGTGCATGTAACGGATGCAGTCGTTGAGAAGAGAGGGTGAGGAGGTTGTAGTCTTCCCCAATATAATTCAATGTTTACACTGAGCAAGCCGTGAAGAAATGGAAGGATACATTTGGAGGAGGAGTTAAGTTGAAGGAAAGAAATAAAGACAATCCGATATGCTGATGATAATCTGATACTGTCGGAGAGGGCAAAGAACGATTAGCAAGGAGAGATGTATGAAACCTGTCTTTGGACTGAAGATTGCAAGAACATTTTTCCGTTAGTTAACAACGAAAACTGCTGTCAATTATGAGCATCTTCAGGTCACGTAATTACGGTTAATTGGTTTTCGCAGATCCCTCGTTCCAATCTCACCGTGTATAGCAATCAGTAGGTAACTCAACAATTGTTCTTAAGGGCACGGAGATCTTTTTCCTCTTTCCTTAGAACCCGTATGTTTCTCTGACCACGGTTTTCAGTACCTTACACATCTCATGCAAAAGTTCGTGTGGCTTGCACTTACTTTGATTAACACATACACTTGGATTGTTTTACTTTAATAATTGTCATCTTTTATATTTGCACTATCTTTATTTGGAACTGTAATACAGTCATATAGATTGATGATATACTGGTTTCGTTTGCCATAAGCCAATAAACATCCGTATCATTCCTATCGTCAGAAGATCAATATCGGTAATAATTTTAGCTGCGCTTGTTAAACATATATAGCGATATGAAAGTGTGTCCTAACAGCGTAGGAGGTTCGTTTGTAATTGTACAACTGTATGAGACGGAAGACAAACAGACCAAGGAGTACCTTGGTTGCGGTAATCATCGATCTATTATCTTAGATGGATGTTTCAGAATATTACTTTCTTTCATTTAATTTTAAAATTCAAACTTTAGCTCTTCCAGTTTTAGAATTAAACCTCAGCGACAGACTGGCGTTGTGCCAATATTTTTACAATTACCCTTTCATAGTACTGAAATTCTATGAACACAAGAAAATGAAGTGTAGCGCGAAATCGTTAAACTCATTGAACCAGAAGACGTTTTAGTAAAATACCAATTACTTTGTCGGATCTGTACATTGAACCATTTACTGTCACGAGAAAAAGAAGAAAAGCCAAGACGTCAGCCCGATACCGAATAATGCTGCACGAATAGTAGCCCAGTATTTTTATATTGCAGTAAGTTCAAATTCAAATGTTTGTAAATCTTATGGGACTTAACTACGGGGTCATCAGTCCCTAAACTAACAAACTACTTATGAACTACTTACGAACTAGGACGGCACAAATATCCATGGCCGAGGGGGGATTCGAACCCCCGACCGTAGTGGCCGTGCAGACCGTGACTGAAGCGCCTCAGTCCCCTCGGCCACCGCGGCCGACGTTTCAGTAAGTGTGGCCTGGTATTTCGACTGAGAACAGTTTGTTCGCGAACAGAGTTGAGACCCTCTCAGATGCCTGTGCCCTGTAATGCAGAGGCTGGCCTTCTGGAGACACATGATTAGTAATTATTGTACTGCACTTCGTGAGACCTTGCTGCGCAAAGCCTGTCGGCACGTCGAACGGAAAGCTAGGATTTGTGCAACTGTACAAACAGCAGTCGTGTCACATAGCAACCGAGTAAGTACTTCCGCTTATTGCCAGCTGTGGCATCTGTTTTTAGATTTCAGGGCTAATCGGAAATTTTGTTACTACCGGGTGAGAATTATTCAACTGTAAGAAACAAAACGTAAATTACTTATAATCTACGGCGTGCACACACTTGATTTAACATGTAAACGTCACTACAGATATTCGGCTGACATGTTCGATATGGTAGCCTTCCGTGCAGCGCTTCGTTTTATCTATGTAGACGCCTACTGAAATTATAATTGTAAAAATAAACAACCGAGCGAGGTGGCGCAGTGGTAAGACACTGGACTCGCATTCGGGAGGATGGTGGTTCAAATCCACCTCCCACCATCCATATTTATGTTTTCCGTGATTTCCCTAAATCACTTCAGGCAAATGCCGGGATGGTTCCTTTCAAAGGGTACGGCCGATTTCCTCCCACATCCTTCCCCGGAAATCAAAAATGTTCAAATGTTTGTAGAGCTTATGGGACTTAACTACAGGGTCATTAGTCCCTAAACTTACAAACTATTTATGAACTAGCTAATACTAAGGACGGCACAAATATCCATGCCCGAGGGGGGATTCGAACCCCCGACCGTAGTGGCCGTGCAGACCGTGACTGGAGCGCCTCAGTCCCCTCGGCCACCGCGGCCGGCCCCGAAAATCAGAGCGTAAGATCCATCTCTAATGACCAAGGAGGGACGTTAAACCCTAAGCTTCTTCTTTTGCTTGTAAAAATAAACGTTCAGATGTGTGCAACATTACACTATTCGTTGATATTATTGACGTTGAATTAAAAAAAAAAAGTTAAAAAAAAATTCCTTATTTGATTCTTATAACTCAGCTTGTCTCCTCACCAAGTCTTGATTGATGGTCATTTAGACAGCGAAAAACGAGAAGGATGAATTTTCATGGAGACTAGACATTTTACTCTTTACATCACTGTGGAATTACTTTAAAAAGTTAAATATTGGTAACGTTATGAAGTTGCATGAAATTACGATGGAAAAATTATTGTTCAGAGCTGAAAAAAAAAATTCCATACAGTTTTTCCGTTTTGAAATCGCCTCCGGATTTCTAACAAACCCCAATTACTCGTAATTCAAGACTTCGTAAAGTTGTTTAAACACATTGATAACTCTGTGTCATAGTCGGAGTGTCTGCTATCAATACTTTTGTCATCTCAGACCTAGGGCGATGTAACCCCAAACAAGCACAAAGCAGTTTTACTGAAAAGGTTGACGATGGTACATACTCAGGAAAGGTGTCAAATGGGACAAAAAGTCCTCAAATCGTTTGAAATAAAGTATATTAACTTCTATGCACTGAATACAGTTCATTCTTACTTTAACAACCTCAATATCGAAACAAGACGGCCGCAGTGGCCGAGCGGTCTGCGACGCGCCAGTCGCGGACTGCACGGCCGCTACGGTCGGGGGTTCGAATCCCCTCTTGGGAATGGATGTTTATGTCGTCTTTAGTATAAGGTTGTTGATAAGTAGTTTGTAAGTTTAGGGACTGATGACGCCGCGGATAACTCCCTTAAGCTTAACAAACATTTGAACATTTTTAGCTGAATTGAGTTACTCCCAACATGTGTGTTTATTCACTGTAGTATTCCTACTTTGCCATGTAAAAGTAGTCAGTCGCATACTACTCTTGCATCATGAGTTACTTTCTGGGAAGATGAGAAGCACGATAGTGACATTTTCTGCAATGGGTGACGACACCGCAGTTAAGTCCCTTCAGCTTAACAAACATTTGAACATTTTTTCGAAACAGGACAACATAGAAATTCTCCTAACGGGCAACATTGTCCTGCGATCGGTTCCTATGGAGAGAACATAAATTCTAGTTTTTGTGTAACAGGCGCCGATACTGGTAGAAAGAATAGTAAACAGCTGCACCCAAACCAGTGGGTATAAATCATTCAGTCGATTGCAGAAGCTTTAAATTTACGATAAGACAGGAGGTGTTTATAGTCGAAGGAATTTCGTTCATTGACCTGTTTCGTTTTGTGATGCTGCAAATCTGAATAAAATCATTCGCTATCCTGAAAGACGATCAGTCTCTTTTCATAAATTTTTCAGTGTAAATACTGTTGCCTATTTGTTAATGGATCACTTGTCTTTAATAACATTTTTATGTGTATTTGAAATATCGTGATGTTAATTTACGTCTGAAATAATTGCCATAAAAGCAGTGTTCACTAGTGGCCTCCCATGGTTTGTGTTTTGTATAGTGTAATGGCTGTACTGGAATTGATTAGAGGACCCACAAGACGGGTACATAGTGAGGGGAACTTGCGTATGAGGCGGAACTCAATCAGTTTATTCAGCTTTCTATGTACACGACGTAAATAAAATTTATTATAGCAGTTTTTTTTCTTATTTAACTACCGTCTCATTTATTATTGTAGTGTACCATATCTTAGGAATTTTACTTTCTATAAAAGCCTAATGTATGATAACAACTCATGTACACTGATCATTCTTAGAGGTAAAGTGGCTAACTGCGATCAGAACTTGAAGAACGCCGTACACAGGCGATGTAGAGGCGCCACAGGCCATCACGTGACGTCGGCTCAGAGACTGTCTCTGGGATTTCCAACATTATTGCTCTTTCATGTTAAAATTATTTCAGTGTTTGTAGCTCTCGATTGCTGCTTTCTACGCGCGCGCATAGTGGTGTGAAGCTATTTAGATTATCCAATCGTCATAAAATTTAAATTAGTGGTTGCCCTGTTGATAAACATGTTCAATTACTGCCGATTTCTACGTATGTCTCAGGACGCAATTGCTCTTATGTTCGCCCAAAAGTGTTGTTGACACTTCTTTTTGTAGTTCCGATGTATACAAAACCACAGCTGCAGGAAATTTTGTTCACAGCCCGTATATCCAAAGAGTGTCGTAAATATCTTATGCACATCTTTAATATTATTTTACCTTCCTGGTTGGCCTGAAAGTAGTTTCCACTCAATAGTTGCTCAGCACACTTTCAGTGAGTTCTGAAACTTTATTAATAAACGAAAGAAAGACTTTCCTCTTGGGCTGTCGTTGTTCCTTGTTGGTTTTGCCTGTCTCCTTAGTAGGAAGGGCTCGGTCTATGTCTTTGGTAGAATAGAACTTTTTCTTGAAGGTCGATCGTAAATGTTCTACCTCGTCTTTTAAACCAGTCGGTACACAAATATCGACCGTCCTGTCGACCAAAGTATTAACTAAGCCTCAGTTTTGTCTGGGATGGCAGCTAATGCACGTAACGATCAGTATGAGTAGGCGCTCTTCATGTTCTGATCGCAATTCGCCACTTTACCTCTAAGGATGTCTTCCGAGCCGAAACGTTAGGGGAAAGTTTTCCAATTCAATCATGGCCTATGAGCCCGGAAATTTTAAATGAAGTAATCTGCAATAGGTGATACGTTGTCAGGTTCGATGAAGTCATGATTTGGTTGTAGGTGACTGGTCATAATAAAAACAACGGCGTGGTACTTCCTGTAATATATGAGCAATTAATATGGGATATCACACTGTGACAAGACCGAAGTTCTCATGTCATTGCTAAAGCACCTAGATGGATTCCTCTTTGGGGATATATGTGTTTTTTTAACGCTGTTTCCAACCAAATGCTAACTGTTGCAAGAGATATTTCGTTGCGACATACGACTTTCAGTGAAAGCAGCGATTTCCCTCCCCCAGAAAAGTAAAGTCAAACGTTGTTTCCATATTTCACTATGTTGTGGTGGTAAACCAAGATCAGATTCTAATATATCTGTGTCGGTGTTCATGTGGGTATTGACGTATTTCATTTAAGTCAGGCATACTCCAGGATCCCAAAAAAGTTGATGCAGGATAATGGAAACCTCATTACTCCTTTCAAACAAGACAATTTTAATTTAAAGCACGTCTATCAAGCACATGTACTAACCGATATCATTTAAAGATTATGTGAACATGGGATATGTTACTCGTTATTGATAAAACAAGAAAAATGATGGCAGGTTTAGGCAAAACTTCCAAGGATATCTATGCGTAGCTCGGTAAAGGCGTCCGTCATGGAAAGATACGCATCGTGCAAGAGGGAATTACTGCATTCGCTTGTACATACATAAAAAAATACTATCGAACGTAGAGCTGGAGGTTTAACCGTGGAAAAAGGTATCAGATGCTTCTGAGATGGTCTAACACAGTAGATAAATGAGGTACAGAACATGGAAAGAATGTAAACGCCCTAAGTAATAAGGCTTATATTATTGAGAAGCGATTGCCTAGTATTTATATATAAAGATGTTGTGTTGGTTTGTGTGTGTTTGGAAATCTCGAATAGTTCTTCACCAATTGAGCTCCAAATTTGTCACAACGTTGCACTGTAGCACAGGACGGTTTTTAGACACCTATTTGTTTAATATATTACTCACTATATATATATATATATATGAAACTTTTACGATTTTTCGCCTCAACGTTTCCACATTGTAAAATTTATAAAAATTCATATTTGATATATATTTAAATAATAAGGTAATAGAAACGTCCGCATAATCCAGTAGTACGTTGCATGGACATTTCTAAGAATTCGGTCAAGATCATTCGGCAATATAATATTTTGACAATAAGATAAAAAAACTTTCGAAGTTAGACTTCTAAGACGAGATACAGCAAGGGTAGGCAATGACACTTTCAACTGTAACCAAGACTCCAAATACCAGTTTTTGCAGTTCAGGCTGCAAAAAGGCTTAATAGCACCATTTTTCTAAAATCTTTTCATCCCCTATTTCACCCCTTTAAAGGCTGATTTTCAGCCTTTTTTAAATTCTAACCAAGAATCCGTATACCAATTTATGTACGTCTAGCATCAAAATTGACTGGATAACAGCGTATTTTCAAAGAACTTTTCACCCCCTTAGCGAGGGAATATCGAAGAATTGCTATTTAAACGTCACTAACAGTGTAAGATGAACACCTTCTGCAAATTTCAAGTTTTTAACATCAGTGGTTTTGGCTGGGCGATGATGAGTCATTCATTTAATCTTTCTGTCAGTCAGTCACTGGGAACATTGCGTTTTATTTATAGATATTAGGCGTTGGAAGCTATTGTGATCTGTCTCGAAGGTGGTCGATGCTGTGTTCCCTGTTATATACGGAGTATTATCAAGCGGAGCACAGCGGTGTCACGAACTAAGTCGCGTACTAAGTCGGACGACTGGGAGAACGATTCTGCCCATCAACGACCCGCTGTATGATGAACATATGGACTCCCTGAGTGCCAAATGACAGCCCCCTACCCATAGCGCAAAGAATCACTGGTGACACTGTACAACACAAACGTCAGGGATATTGACACGTAGATGTAATTTCGTCATCCTTACAGTCTTGAGGCAATGATTAAATTTATCCCAAGGCGACGGCACAGCTTTCCACTGTTAGGAACGGAATGCTCGCTTCGTGTGGATAATTAATTTTCTCTCGTGACAACTTTTCAACCAGAGCGCAAGCACAGACTCAATTATCTGTTAAAATGTAAACACAAAAGCATGTTCCTCTCAGTCTCTTTTATTGGTTGTTCGGAGACTAGTAATGTTGGCAAGGAAATCTTGAGTTTAGAAGTATAATTTACTAATTTATTAACAGTGGTTCATACAGGAACGTATTAACGACAGTGCAGAACTGCATTAAATGGTTATTTTATGATAAAAAAATCCATTCAAAATACTCATTCTGATAAGGAACTCCTTCGAATTACCGCTGAATTATAGGGATAAACATTTGCGATTAACGCTCGGGAAGCAGATGCTTTAGAATAATGTTCGCAATCGAAGTAGCGGGGCCTCTAATGATATATATCGCATGTGCGCTTCTAAATCTCTGCCGCCAAAAAATGGACTTTTACCATCGTAGTATTGATTGGAAATGAAGGGGTTATTTTACTTACGGCGGCTATGGCATTCCGTGGTAATGTAATATTTCAAAGTAAACGCGGAACATTATTAGCCTCATTGTAAGTAACTGAGTTTTCAAAGGGCAGTCAAGAGATTTCGGCAACATCAGCCACTGCGGCAAGTGAAATTTTACCGAAATTATACAAATACATCAACATGACAAATCACATATCGTTTTTAGACTATAATTTTACAAGGAGGCCAATAAAACTGACGCAATTCAAAAGGCGCTTTGCCATAGATGCATGCAAGGCGAAAATCAAATGTATACGTAGCCATTAAGAGAGGAAAAAGGAATCAGATGTTTTCATATCTATAACTCTGATCACGGTTTAAATACTCCTGCTGCCAAATAAGTGAGCGTCGAAAGTTGAGGTGGTACCAACTTCTGCCTTCCTTACTGGTCAGGTGCTATGGTGAAAATGCGACACTAAAGTAGCAACTTTTTGTGGAAACGCATTTTATATACGCTCATGTTTAACGGTTAATTTTCAGTAAGATAGGTCATGATATTAGCAGTGGAATTCAAAACACCATAGAAACGAATTATTAGCAAATCGTTGTTGATGTGCGTCGTTATTTCTATTTTATGTAAAAGTAACTTGTGATAGTTTCCAGTAGATAACACATAATTTGCAGCAATTCCCTAATTTATTTCTTCATTTCATATAGGTACGATGAGCGAAAGATCATAGAAATAGCTGGAGGAGGAGACGGAAGGATGGATGGAAGGAAAGGGAGTGATGAACAGAGGCTGGGGATTAGGTAGAGGGAGGATGAAGAGGTAGATAGTGGGGAAGCAGGAAACATAGCGGATGGGAAATAGATGGCAAGAATGTAGAAAACAATAGCTTTTTACTAAGATGGTCCAGAGTCGGTAAACTGATCTGAATATTTGTGGAAAAAACGAACGACAAAAAAGTAACCTATCTTAAGGGTTTAAAATAATGTGTATCTGTAAAGCTAACATTTCGTTTTACATACTATAATTTCATTTTACATAGCCACTGGAGCCTAACGAACGATATTGATATGATTGAAGCATTCCCTCGGTGAGTCTATGTTCACATGTGTTACAGTATTTCCTTTCCTATGCATTTCATATGAGAGTAAGCCACAGCGGAGCGTGGCCAGGTTTAGCAAGTCATTTATATAAGATGCGCACTGCAAATAAATAAGGCACATAAAGTCGTTTCAGAAAAATTATTAGTGCTGAGTTTAGGACATGTGGTGCATGAGGAGATACTAAGCGACATCTTTAAGACAGTTACCGATTTTCTAGAGTATTTTTTAGCAAAAGTGCACAAAGATGATGATGATGGTCCCATTACAGACTTCACTTACCTTTACAGCGATGCTAGAATAGACAGATCATATGGGCGTAGCATAGTAAAACCATGGTTACTAGACCCATAGCCTATAATTATAAGCAATAGCACGGTTAGTAAAGTTACCAGAAGGCCAAAAGCAACTGCAGAACGATATAGATCATATACCTGCAGCGAAAATTAGCATTCGATTCTAAATAATGAAAAGAATTAAGTCATTTATCTGAGTACTAAAAGAAATCTACAATAAATCTGTGAAATCTGTAGGCCGTAAATCCAACTAAATACCTAGGAATTATGAAGAGAACGCCAACAAGGGACTAAGTTTCATTTGAAGAACACTAAAAAGATGCAACATTTCTACTAAAGAAACTGCCAACAATCAACTTATTCACCCGATTTTGCAGTACCATTGGGCATAGTGGCATATAGAGAAAGTTCAGACAAGAGCAAACAGCTCGTTTTATATTATCGCGACACAGAGGAAAGAGTGTAATGGAAATGGTGCATGAGTTGGGGTGTCAATCTTTAAAATAAAGCCGTTATTCGTTGCTCCGAGATCTATTTGCGAAATTTCTTTCCCTTTCTCTGCCGAATGCGAAAATATATTGTTTGCACAACCCCACTTGGGAGACATGATCGTTATTAGAAGAGAAATCAGATCGAAAACGGAAAGATATATGTATTCCTTCTTTCCGCGCGCTATTACAGAATGGATCTGTAGAGAAATATAATAAAGGCTATTCCATGTACTCTTTGCCCTCCAGTTCTATGTGACTTGCACATTAAACATGTAGATGCAGACCTACCGAACCTTAATTTCATAAGACATGCCAAAACTGCAAGCTATTCACCAAATGATAGGGAAATGTATGGTGAGATATTGAATTTGACAGAAGTAAATATGAAATCAGACGGAGGGCCGAAAATCCAACGTACTATGAATACAAATCCATGTTTTCCTGGTGAAAAATAAAAGTTCTGAGGATACCGACATTCATCTTAAAACAGTGAACGAACGATTCTTGCAGTATGTTTATTATGGAAATCCAAATGAATTAATATACCGACTACGTTCGGTCAGGGCACCAGTTTCTGGTGGTAATACAACTGATTCTAAAGATGTTTTCTCAATAATTATTTAAGAATTCAGAGATATCACCGAGTAAATATGGAGAGAGCAGTTCGAGAATGCCACAGACCTGCACGCAAAACATGTCAATATAGATACGCACAATTAAAAGTTTCTATGGATTATGGCAAAAGGATCTTGTAGGTATGAAGCGGCATTCGCTATAAAATAATGGTTTCAAATTTACTTTCATCGTTATTGGTACATACTCCAAATTCAACTGGGAACCACTGGTAGACTCAAAACAGCATGGACTGAAAATGTAATAAGTACGCACTGAAATCAGAAAGTAATCTACATAAATTCGTGTTTCCTTTCAAAGAATTCTTAGGAAATGAAAGCGTCGATAGACGTGAAGGAACGTCGGTATGTTTGAAATTCAAATGATATCCGCGGAAAGAAGCATTTTCTTTTCTTTCCTTGGTATTGCAAGACATGAGGGATACAGCTATTAAAAAAATATGTTTTTGTGTTGTACCTGGGTTAAATTTTTACTTACATTGGCAGCGGTTTAGTATGTTAACGTTGGCAACGAAATATTCGCTTTATGGGGATCATTAATTTACTGATGGGAACAACATTAATTATTTATTTCATTATAAACACAAAGAATTATTCCCCTCATTGCGTTTGACTGGTTTTTCAAAAAGGATTCAATCGCCATTGGGAACATCAATACATTACACCACTGTCCTTAGGGAAATCGTACCCCTTGTTTCCGTGTATTATACAATTGTTATTCTGTCGATGATTATCCTTCAGAACCTAAATATCTCTACCAGTGTATTTCTCATTCTGACCCTTCACAGACTTTCTATATTTGGCTTACTCACTGGAAGTGCTTGCAACTACTGTCAGTAGTTTTGGTTACCTCACTGTTCTGTTAGTCTGTTACTCTGCTGTAAATGGATATTCTGGTGGATTTCATTTCCGTTATATGACAACAGTTTAGTAATTTTAATTTTTCACTATTTTGAATATCATGTGATTGAATTATCAGTCTCCTTGCTGGAACTAAACACATGTTAAACAAAAAAGAGCTGGATGACTGTGTTTCGTTGTGTATTACACTTCTTAATTCTAAAACAAAGAGCTTCGTTCATATTAAGAAACTAGCTGAAAACACGGCGTTGCCTGGGTATTTATTTACCAGCTGAAAAATGCTCCTGCCGGAGCACAGAAAAGGAGAATATATTCTCTGACACAAAAGTGTGGAACCAGCTGCCTCAATCCTCATTCCGACTTTCTCACCAAAACTTTTGGCATGCGCACAGATTTGCGCACTTTAAGCGCATAACTTAGTAAATACTTTTGCCCAGTTAAGCCGTCACAGTCAGAAAGGTCGTCTTACTGTCGGTGTCTATATATGTCACTGTCCGTTTTTTTGCTGCCTCTTCCACTGCCGCTTTCTGTGTCAAACTATCAATGTCTTCACACCTTTCCCTCGCGATTCCTCACTGCTGTCTGTTTCTGCCACTTTCATCGTTTCTCTGCCCCACTGACGTTGTCCCATTCACTTCCTGTCTTGTTGCCAGTATCTTTTCTTTCTCTCTTAGAGTCGCCTTTCATTGCTTCAATCACGATTGTCTCCTTTAAACATATGTCCGTGGTGTTGGTTTGTTTGGGGTTTGACCTGTAGATCGGAAAACTTCAGGTACTGGGGATAGGAAAAATTGGAGAAATTGTTTCGTGCTATAGTATTGAAGAGCCGGACGATCATGCTTTATGTATGGTCTCCATTCGTCTCAGTTTCCCACTGTTTTCTCTTTTGCTCTCCAATTGCTACTATCTGCATCTGTCTTAGTTTGCTGTTGCCACTGTTCCTGACTTCCGACATCTCGTTTCGCTTCCCACTGCTGTTTTCATGCATATGCCTTTCTCCTGAACTGACATTTTCTCTGTTACATCTTTTATGGCTCTCTCTGCCTGATGCACTGTCTTTGTCCTACTCACATTCAGCCGAAGAAAGCGCGAATATGTTTGCATGCCAAAATTGTTGGTGAGAAAGTAATAATGAGGACTGAGGCAGCTGGTTCCACACTTCTGTGTCATAGAACATATTCGCGTTTTCTTTGCTCCAACAGGAGCATTTTTCAGCTGGTTCTCGTCTTTTTCCTGTTACATCAGAGTGCACAGGGTGTTACAAAAAGGTACGGCCAAACTTTCAGGAAACATGCCTCACACACAAAGAAAGAGACGCTTAATTTCCATGTTAGAGCACTGAAATGAGGCGTGACACATTGTTGTATGAACCATTCGCAGAAGTGTACCCGTGGAGGCCAATCAGCTGCTGATAGTGCCTGCACACTGTACATAGTACGGAAACAACTGGTTCTCCCGTAGCACTCTCCATACAGTGACGTGGTTCAAAATGTTCAAATGTTTGTTAAGCTTAAGGGACTTAACTACGGGGTCATCATTCCCTAAACTTACAAACTATTTATGAACTACCTACAACTAAGGACGGCACAAATATCCATGCCCGAGGGGGGATTCGAACCCCCGACCGTAGTGGCCGTGCAGACCGTGACTGAAGCGCCTCAGTCCCCTCGGCCACCGCGGCCGGCAGTGACGTGGTCAACGTTACCTTGTACATTAGGGTTATCGTCAACTGCACGAAGAATTGCCTCGTCCATTGCAGGTGTCCTTGTCGTTCTAGGTCTTCCCCAGTCGCGAGTCATAGGCAGGAATATTCCTGCCCAAGACGCCGATCAATTGCTTCGAACGTCTTGCCCCTTGCTAATCCATACATCAAATTGGCATCTGCCGACTCCGCATTTGTAAACATTGCACTGACTGCAAAACCACGTTCGTGATGAACACTAACCAGATGATGCTACGTACTGATTTGCTTGATGATAGTACTGTAGAGCCATGAGTCGCATGGTAACGCAAGCACTGAAGTCAACATTACCTTCCTTCAATTGGGCCAACTGGCGGTGAATCGAGGAAGTACACTACATACTAACGAAACAATTGGGTATTTCGACAATTGTCTGCATGAATTATTTCAATTTACATTTAATGAGAAATACTAAAATGAGCTCTAACATGGAAATTAAGCACACATGTCCACATAACATATTTTCTTTCTTTGTGTGTGAGGAATGTTTGCTGAAAGTTTGGCCGTAACTTTTTGTAACACCCTATATAACATGAAATCAATGGTGAGTAAAATTTTGATAGTATTTTATATACCTTGATACATTTGTACAAGCGTCAGACAAAATTGACTATGTAGTAGTTTACTTTCTTTGTCACAGACTCAATTTACGGAAATATGTGACGGGTATACCAGTGCAGTGTAAATTTTTTGTCACACACACACTGTACGGCGATCTGTGACTAATATAACTAAATAAATTATAGATAAAAATTTACGATGATTTGTAATTTTTATAAACGTTATCGGTGAATAAACGGCGACTAGAAACACAGGTTCGGAGCCTCCAAACCAAGAACCCTTACTGTACGTTCGCTACATTAGCTAAAACCATAATTACACGTCAGACCGGATATTACATGCATATTTGTCACGAATATGTGCGGTAAATTGGAATCTACAGATCTCGGTAATGGATAGTATTATCGGAAAAACTTTCAAAGCTTTCCGGAATCATAATATTAGAACGCATCGTAAAAATTTGGACGATTTGCCATGAATAGAAGTTTAGATTTGCCAATGCATGTAGATGGATCTTTTGATACCCAGAATTATGATTTTTGTAGCGTATCGCGATAACGAATACACATTTCCAATAACGAGAAACGGATTTTCCAGATAAACACCTAAAAACATACACATAACATTTTAATCATTTCGTATTCTTCAAGATACGTTACCTCACAATCACAAATAGCGATTTCTAACCTGTTACTGTCGCGTGCTATCATTCACGGAACGATATCTCAAGAACCACATAAGAAATCATTCTGCTCTAAATTTTCAATAAAATTTCAATATGTTATCAACAATTCCCACGCAGCTATGTGTAACCTAAAATCAACCATACGCAAAGTCTACGCAATGTGTTTTTACCTCTGCAAACTCTTTAAAATATGTTGCAATAGTTCACTAAACCGGATGCTGCATATTAACTGTAAACGAAAACAAAAATCACCCCTTCATCGACCGAAGATTTCAATCTTTAAGATGTACAAAAATCCAAATTTTTTCGCCGAGTACCTTTCTTCAAATCAAATGGTAAGTTTCAGAGCTGTCCGAACGGCGTCTTTCAGCACAATACGCACTTTTTCTAGCCAAATATTGTGGTTTTTCGGTCGTATTTTGCTAACGGACTAAGATTTACGAATACTGAAAAATGACGTTTATATGTAAATGTCTACAGGATGTATTGAAAACTTTTGAACAATTTTCTATGGATAGTTATTTAGATATTTGTGATTCACGCTGCTAAAACGGCTAAAAATCGGGTTTTGTGATTTTGTGCAAAACAATGATAAGTTTCAAACTCTCGATCTTGGTAATGGATAACGATATCGAAAAAAATTAAAAACGACCTCGAGGATATCATCATAAGAAAATATGGTAAAAATTTCAAAGATTTGCGATGAACAGAAAATTTCGAACTGACCATCCCCACAATTCGTTATTTTGGTACCGAAAAATCTTGGTTTTTTGAGATTTTCTCAGGAACCGCCCATGAATGAATGGTGCTTTTGTAAGCCGTTTAAAGCCGTTTAAAGCCATAGACTACATGTCATGTACAAAAGCCAACTGATTTGCTCAATTTGAATGGGCTCCATGAAGTGTGTAACTGAAAATTTTGACTACGTATTGTATGATAGCTATAGTATACCCATTCTTCTAATACGTACACAAACGACATCCAGAACACTTTACCCCTTCACTCTGAGATGAATAGAACCTGAGATATGGGCCCCTAAAGAATCGTAAATTGCACACGCCTTTTACGAACATATTAATACCGCGCACTGCCATTTTCAGGTATATATTCGTTTGTATAAGGGCTGTTTGTCTGTATAATCTCTTAGTAGTAATGAAGTAATAGATTAAAATTTGGTGCGTGATGGGGTGGTTTTCCACGAACGTTACTGTTTATGCGATCATATCTCATGAACAACATGTCGGATTGTGATACATTTTAGAAGGTACACTCAACTATATGCGTGTATACTGTCTGGAGAATTTCCTGCGGCTACAATTAGCAGTGTAAACATTATAAATTGTAACGTCATACCAAATTCCGTAGTTTTAGTCCATGAACAGCAGGACGTTACTGTTTATGTGCTTATATCTCATGAACTACGCGTAGTACTGTGATACAATTTAGAAAGTGCATTCAGCTACATCTGTGTATACTGATCAGCGATGTTTATCGCCTCCGGTTCCCTCTGACTCGCAATGCAACTAATTTAATTTCGTTCGTCATTTTTTACTTAAAAACAAACTAGGAGACGGAACCGTAATAGTAGTTTTACTTACACTCAGGTCTGTATCTGATGTGACAAGACGACTTTCATACCTGTATCCACTTAGTAAGTAAGAAGAATGCAAGCTGTTGCTGAAAATATATTATTTAAATTTAAAAGAATTCCCTCTCCTTGGTTTTCATTTAAATCAAACTCCTCC
Source organism: Locusta migratoria (assembly GCA_026315105.1). NCBI lineage: Eukaryota > Metazoa > Arthropoda > Insecta > Orthoptera > Acrididae > Locusta > Locusta migratoria. The sequence continues at coordinate 134,272,974 of CM048745.1, forward strand.
ACGTCAAATATTTAATTTCTTAATGTTTTCAGCTCCTTCGCAGCCGTAATAGTTTAATGTTCAGACGCCATTACAATCGCTTCGCATTTTCTGCAAAATTTCAATCAATCAATCATCCTTATACAATACTTTGCTAGATTTTAGAACCTGCAGTCATTTCTTTTGTAATTTCACGAAGTGCAATCATTTTTTTAAAATTATTCTATCATTACCAGTAACTTCATGTTCCACCCACGGTCACACAACAATGAAAAGCGAAGTGATCAGTCTGAACATTGATCTCCTACAGAAAGTATCTCGAACATTCACAGATTAAATAAGAAAAAGTTATCATTTCCATCTTCTACAATTCGAAGCGCAGGATCCAGCTACATGATTTCCGTAAGTTTTATAACGTGCTGTTGCTTGTATGGTGCCCGACTTTAATATGCAACCCGCGGTTTATTTGCTTTAATGTTCATTTTGTGCTGTACTTTAACTTATATCAAATTCAAACATTCGGTACCATCAATTCCTTGTCCAAAAAATATAATCGCGGAATCTACTTTAACAATTATGGCATCATACGCAGTAAGGGCAACGATATAACGTGAGATCCTTTCTAGGTAATTACATACTGATAGCGTTGTCATCTGCAACCAAAAATCGGTTTGAATCTTGTGAGGATTTTAAAACGCTACTTCTAGTGAGTAAACATAATTTTGGGGATATTTCGATGTCAGTTTATTGTTTATTACTTACGGTTCTTTTTTGTTCGATCACCAGTTAGCGGCCTCCCAGTTAACATATTCATGAACAAAATTTTCAGGTACATAATACAACCAAACATAAGTCATATATTGCTACCATTATGTTGATGACATAATATGTCTGATAAATGGACCATACACAAACTTAAAACAGCTTCACAATGAAATAAACAATCTACAACCAAAACATAAACAGACAATACTCTGAATATTGTAGATGAATTCACAATCTTCAGAAAACCACCCACCACGAGTACCACCATACCACCGTCTATCAAATTACCCGGTGAAACTCGATCAGGCAAGCTTCAGATTCTGACCCCTCAGGGGATCATCATTAATTTTCTGAGTATGAACTTGGAGATCCCAGGCTTCCGAGACGTGGACTGTGTCGCGCCCCACAGTCCTCCTTAACGTAAGCCCTGTGCGTGCTTCAACGACCACCATATGGCGCGATTCAGAGCCCAAGGATCTTGGCTTAATCGCCCGAATCGCGAGGACGGTACAAACGTCTACAAAAAAAAAAAAAAAAAAAAAAAAAAAAAAAAAAAAAAAAAAAAACTCAATCTCTAGGTGTGCTACGTGCCGAGGAAGATGCATGGCTATTCAGGTTGAACAGTCGCTAGCGAGCAACCTCTGGAGAACCTGCCGCACCTCAGTTGTATTAGGTAGGCTTACCCAGGCATGTGGCCCTCTCTCTCTCTCTCTCTCTCTCTCTCTGGGTCTCAATGGACTGATTTTTCCCTAGCTGCCCATTGGACCAAAATGAAACGAGCAATTTATAATTGCAAGGGGTCTCTAAGCATGGACGAGTAAGTTTCAATGCTGAGAAATATAACGCCAGATCATTCCCTACACTAACTTTGAAGGAACATCGAGCAGAAGAGAAGGATGATCAATACAAAATTTCTTGTATGCACCTGAATGACGATTCATTGAGTTCAACGAAACGTTTTTCGTGTACCATCTTGAAGATAAGTTCAGGGAAGTTACGAGAATGTCTAAGATGCGAAGTGGTTGAGTCTTGATTGAAGTGGCATCTTCAGTTACAGGTTCTGCATGTCTATGACAAGCTTGGAGATATTACTTTTTGCATCACACCTCATAAGACTCATAACATGGTACAGGATGTTATCTTCCACCGAGACCTCCCACTGAAGTCTGATGAAAAATTGCATGACAATCTACAGTGATGCGGAGTTCACTTCGACATACATGTCTATCGGGGACCAAGAGATTGTATAGTGCTTTCATCTTGGCCTTTGAGGATGACACATTGTCCGAAAAGGTCAAGGTGATGATTTACTCATGTGACATAAACCCATATATTCCTCCCCAAACGCGGTGTTTTAAATGTTGGAAATTTGATCACATGCCTTCACTATGTACCTCCAGTCTGGCATGCAGGAACTGTGGGTGGACAGCACACCAGGACACAGCCCACCTCACATTTGTGTCAACTGCAGACAGCACCAGCACCCTGCTCGCCGAAGTGTAGCATCCTCCGCAGAAGCAAGGAAAAAATATGAGCGGCTTCATCCAGTAACCATGGTCACTTCATTTGCTACAACTATCATATCGTCTCCACCCTCTATGGGGGCGACTGTAACAAAGTTTCAACAATGTTCTGTGGGACCTAGGGGCCACAACTTTCAGTCTGCCCACTTGAAGTTTGGGGGCCCTTCTTCACAACATCAACTGTGGGAGCTATTTTCCCCAAACTTTGGAGACATCAGTCTGCAACCCCAGGCCAGAGAAACAACAGCCTACTCCGGCTTCTCTCGCTAGCAAGGGGTCCCTCCGGACATTTCCTTGAGAGGCTTTTCCCAGTGAACAAGAGGATTCCAAGTGGCTGACAGATCCATAAGCAGCTGGTAGAAGGGATTCCCGATCTTCATCGCTTCATGAAGTCACTTCAGAGAAGCCCTCCCAGCCCCTGAAATCAAAGGGTCAGCGAGAGACTAAGAAAGAGAGAAAAGAATGTCCAGCGGCTCCTAAGTCGTAAAATCATAAATCTTCTGCTTTTAAAGATAAGGTGGAGATACTTGCATCCCCTGAGTGGCATTGCAGCGGTTTTTCCCACAATTAGCTTATGACAGTTGCTTAGCAGTTCACCTACATTATGCATTGCCCTGCGGGAAACTTAGTTCCCAGGATGCGATACCCTGCCTTACGGGGCTATCAAGGTTATTACAGGAAACACACAGACGGGGTGTCAGGTGGAGTATGTATCTACATTCTTACCTCTGTCAATTGTGAATCTGTTCATCTCCAGACATCTATAGAAGCTGTGGCAGTCAGCATAAAGACAACAGTGGATATTACCGTTTGCAGTGTCTATCTGCCCCCAGATGGTGAAGTACCTCAACATGTAATGGCTGCACTGATCTCTCAGCTCCCCCATCTTACCTTTTTTTCGCGATTTCAACACTCACAATTCCTTGTGGGGTGGTATTACGATCACTGGTCGTGGTAGAGATGTCGAGACTTTATTATCTCTGTTCGACCTCTACCTTTTAAATAATGGAGCACCCAGTCATTTTAGTGTGGCACATGGTACCTACTCAGCCATCAACCTTTCAGTATGCAGCCAGAGCCTCTTCCCATCTATCCACTGGAGAGTGCATAATGACTAGTTTGATAGTGACCACCTCTTCGCCCTACCTCAGCGTCAGCCCCTGGACGTTTACCCAGATGGGCCATCATAAGACTAAATGGACATGCTCACTTCTGCTACAATGGTTGGCGCTCCAACACATGTCGTCATAGTTGTGATGGACGAAAGTCTTACTGCAGCCATTATGTATGCAGCGAAATTTGCAATCCCTAGTAGTTTGGGCTGCCCTCAGTGTCACCCTGAATGAGCGGGAAAAACGAAACGGGCTGTCCTTCTCGAATCGCCGTATGGAATCGTAGAATGCTCCATTCATTGAATGGGAATTGCTCAGTGCCCCCCCCCTCTCTCTCTCTCACTCACACACAACATGGCCCCTGCGCCTGATAGCATCCATAATCAAATGTTAAAATACCTGTTGGCAGATCTAAGTGCCGTATTTCAGTCATGTACAATAAAATCTGGAAAGATGGTGTAGCTACAGTTGCAACAAATTATAACTGTTCTAGTGCTTAAGCTGGGAAAAACCTGCGTGATTTGGAGAGTTACCGAACCATCAGCCTCACCAACTTTCTTTGTAAATTGATATAAGATATGGCGCTGGATCCTTGAGTCTCGAGACCCACCGACTCTTTGTCGGTTTCCATCAAGGCCACTCCACCAGAGATAATCTCGTTTACCTGGAGTCCTCCATCTCCTCTATCCATACAGCTTTTGCCCATTGTAAACATCTCGTTACAGTGTTTTTTTGATTTGTGGAAGACCTGCCTACGATACAACATGAAGATATCACAGCCTCAGGACATTGCATGAGTGGGTCTCCAGGGCCCACTTCCAACTTTCATCCAGACTTACGTTCGGTTCTTTAGAGTTCCAGTCGGTACATCACATAGCTCAACCCATATCCAAGAGAATGTGGTCCTGCAGGGATCAGTATTGAGCATCCCTATCTTTTTAATGGCCATTAATGGCCTAGCAGCAGCTGTCAGATCGTCTGTATTGCTCTCATTATATAAGGATGACTTTTGAATTTATGTTAGTACCTCTAACACCCAGCCGACTTGGTTCCCTTACAAACATCAACTTATGAAAAAGTGCTGGCAGCACCTAAACGCTCTTCACTGCATGAGTAGTACCAACTGGCGTGCAGACTGCTCCATGCTGCTGTGACCCTATAAAGCTCTAATACAGTCCCATATAGACTACAGGAGCATTTTACATGGTTCAGCAGCATCCTCATCAATTGCAGATCCCAGACTCTATACTCCACAGCGGAGTTCAACTAGCGTTAGGAGCTTTCTGGACGAGTCCGGTGAATAGCTTAATTGTCGAGGCTGGAGTCCCTCCATGGAGGATCCAGCACTGTCAGTTACTTGCAAATTATGTTGCACAAATCTATAGTTCGTGGAAGCATCCGAATTAGTATCCTTTTCCCACACACAATCATCAAACTCCAAAACAATGGCCCTTATCAGGGGAAACTATTGCTGTTCATGTTTGTTCCCTTCTTTCAGATCTGGAACTCTCGCACCTCCAACTGGTATTCAGGGCTCACTTGCGTACACCTTGATGGTGTATACCACAACCACAAGTTTGCCCAGACTTGTCACATTAACCAAAATATTTAATGCATGTTGACACTATACGCCGTCAGTTTATGTCCATTCTCAACAGTTTTCAGGGCTCCAAAATAGTTAATAATGATAGCTCTAAGGTTTACGGACATGATGGCTTCGTATATGCTCATTGAGACCATAATAAACTGTGGTCGTTGGCAGTTGGATGCAGTGTTTACACTGCAGAGCAGGTAGTTACCTACCACGCATTTCAGCATATCCACTCCTGCTCTGGCGAGTCCTTAATCATCTGCAGTGATTCCCTAAGAAGATTGCAATCTATTGACAAGTGTTACCCTCCCTATCCTTTGGTTATGCAGTAGTTAATCTACGCCCTGCATCGGTCTGGACGTTTGGTGACGTTCGTTTGGACACCAGGACAAATCGGAATTCTAAGGAATGAGGGAACGTACTGGTTGATGGGCTTGCGAAGCAGGCTACTAGTAAAACACTTACACCTTTTAGTGTCTGGGTGATGGAATTCCGAATGTAAACACTTTGTAAGGAGTCAAGCTTTCCTCACTGTCATTTCCTGCATATTCTGAGCTTACAATCACATTCTACTCATCAAGATGAATCATTTGAAAGTCAAGGAGTACGGGAATTTTTAAAGATAATAATTACAGTTTGATGTGCAAATCAGGAGATCAAGTGGCAAATTTGACAAGATAATCGAGGCTGAAGTGTCACACACTAGTTTTTCTAAAGCGAGGCAAGGCACTCACGTGGCGGCGACCGGCAAGAAGAGGCAGGTAGGTGGAAGGGTCCTCACTCGACTTCTTCACCTCGTGTGATCTTCGGCCCAAAAGCCACGTTCCATCTTGGGAAATACGGATGCTTAGAATCCTTTTAAAATCCACACAATACCGCTCTGAACACAGGTGTTTACTTGCAGCATTTATCCACAGGTGAAACGCAAATTCCCACTAGCACCGTTAATTTGGAAATACCTAAATGAGATGTTAGCTGAGTCACTATTGGCAGGCGAGCCATATGGCGTTGTAAGAAGCAGCATCTAATTGGTAGGCAAGACACTGGGGTGGGAGCGCTAACGTCATAAGAAGATACACGCAAGCAGAACAAGAAAAATTAAGTCAGTCTCGCTCCTCACCCACTCCGGCTGTGTGTGTCCCTGTGCGTGCAAGCTAGCAGTGTGACTCACTGACAGCGATTTTTTTGTGGAGAGGCGATAAAGACTCCTGCACAGTATTGCACTGTAAGGAGCACCTCCGCCATGAAGCGGATCTTAGTGAATCTCCAGGGGAGAGTACTAAGGATTGTGCACTGTTCATAGTGTTGACTGAGATACTTAATATCTGGTGTGAACATTGACAGAGTGCATTAGGTAATGCTTGCGAGCGTATTTTTGGGTGGCAATGAAAAGGGCTAGTCTGAGACGTACCACGGCAATTTATAATCAGACTAGGATTTACAGGTCGATCTTGAGTCCATTAAGATGCAGGGAATGTGCGATTGGCAGTAGTCGATTATCATCATTAACTAAAGGCTGTGCCTTGTTGACTTGTCCCTCTCTCCAATGTCATCCCCTTCAATTCTTCATACGATTTTATACCAATACCTTCTTTGATGTTTTTTCACTAAAACTTTTCCTACGAATACATTCTTTATAACTGGTTATGTCTCATTATGTGCCCTATCATTTTTGATTTTCTTTTTCCTATATAATTTAGCAGCGTTCTGCCCCCATTCACTTCTCTTAAGACCTGTTCATTACATTTCCTAACAACACAGCTTGCTTTCGTCTTTCTTCTCCATATCCACATTTCCATGCTTCCAGTCTCTTTTTCACTGCCTTTCCGAGAGTCCACTCTTCACATCAGTGTGTTAAGACACCCCAAACAAAAGTTTTGGCAAACTTTTTCCTTCTTTCTAGGCTTATATGAATGTCTGTTAGCAAATTCCTTCTATTTTGGAAAGCTTGCTTTGCCAAGATTCTTCTCTTTATATCTGTGATAACAGGTAGAACTCCTCAACCTGCTCTAGCATATAATCTTTTAGTTTAATATTAGCTTTACCATATTCATTAGTGTTCCCTACTACCATAGTTTTTGTTTTCTTCTTACTAATTTTTAGATTAAATTCTCTTAGGATATTGGCAAATTTTAGCAGCATAAACTCCACTTCCATTTCTGAGTCAGCAAGTACTACTATAGCACCTGCAAAATGGATACAGTGTATTTATTCACTCTTAATTTTAATTCCTTTGGTTATTCTTTTCAATGTATTTCTTCAATAAATAAATTGAAGAAATAATGGGCATCCTTTCCTTACTCTCCTCCTTATTTTTGCTTTCTTCTTCACACCATTCACTTCTATCTCTACTTCCTGTCTTTAAAACAGCTTCGAGATTAATCTTCTGTCCCTCAAATCAAGATTTATTTCCTTCATTGTTCGGAATAACAACTTCCAATTAACCATTTCAGATGCTTTTTGTAAATCTATAAAGGTCAAGAATGTTTTTCTATTAACTCCAATGCGTCTTTCTAATACCATCCTCAAAGCCTCTCTAGTTCCCTTTACAGATTTGAAACCAAATTACTCTTCTCCTAGGTTTGCCTCAATTTTCTTTTTTATTCGATATTTTATTATGTATAACATTATTTTGGAAGTGTGGGACAGTAAGGAAATTGTTCTATTGTTATCACTGTCCAGAGCATTTCCTTTTTTAAGAATTATTACTGATTTGCTGTCAAGCAAATCGGTCGGTGGTTCGTTTCCATCTTCATAGTACCCTTTAATAAGCCTATATAAGTACTCTTTTGTTGATTCTCCAGTTTCCTTCAACATTTCTGCTGGGGTGTTATCTGCGCCTTTCGCTTTGCCATTTAGATTATTCAAGGCACTGTTGAATTCCTCTGTAGATATACGTGGCCCTATCATGTCGATATCCACACTGATTTCTTCTTCCATAATTTCCTCTCCATTAGCAATACCTTCTCCTTCATATAGTTCCTCAATATACTCTTTCCATCTTTCACATACATCCTCTAATTCGAAAAGTGGGTCACAGTTTTTGTTCTTGTCCATATTTGTTTTTGTTCTTGGCTTTACGTTCATTGCTTTAATTTTAGAGTAGGCTTTATCAGTTTGACCTCCATTTAGATCTTGTTGAATTTCTTTATGTTTGTCGTACATCAACTTTTCTTTTTCCAATTTATTTCTGTGTAATTGCATATTTAACTGCTTTGTACTTATCGAAATCGTTTTTCCTTAGCCTGTTTCGTTCTTCAATAAGGTCTAATATTTCCTTCGTCACCCATGGTTTCCTCGGTTCTAGTTACATTAATCCTTTTAGTTCTTTAGCAGCTACTTCTACGGTCTCTTTGATTCCTTCCTATCCTTCTCTGTTACCTATCAGGTTATCGGTCAATTCTTTCATGTCCGCAGCTACTTGCTTTTCCTTAATTTTTTTCTACAAACCATCTGTGTTGGTTAGTTCTTTTAGATTTTTTAAATTTTCTACAAACCATTTCTTAAATTTTGCTGTTATAGTCTGCTATCACTAGAACATGGTCACTGTCTATATCATATCCAGGGTAATAGTGGCTAGACTTTATTTGAATAATAATTTTTTTCTTGACAAGGATATAATCTATCTGCTACCTTTCACCATCTACTGGACTTTCCGATGTATATCTTCTTCTCTTAAGCATTTCAAAACACGTGTTCGTGACTTTCATCTCGTACTGTTCACAGAAATCTAGCAACATTTCTCCTCTAGAATTCATTTTCCTAGCCCGTACTTGCCATACCATAATCCTATGTTATCTTCGCTAATCGATACACTGAAATCACCAATTATAATAAGATTGTCCTTCTCTTTAGCCTTTTCCATTATGTCATCATATACTACTTCTTCATCCTTACTATTTGTTGTTGGTCAGTAAACTGCAATCACACACAAATCCATAGGTTGTGCATTAATGTAAATCATAATTATCCTATTACTGCAGTGGTATGTGTTCAACATGTTGTTCTTCCATTTTCCTCTTAAAATTATAGTGACGCCATTTCTTCCTGGTCGAGCACAACCACTATGAATGATTCTGAAATCTCCTGACATAAAATCACCATTACCGCCCAATCTAGTTTCACAGATTCCCAGATTTTAATAGGGTTCTGACATTCCATGTTCGAATTCTCATCTGTTCTTTTATTCCATCTTACAGGCTTACCTAAGATATTCCCTCTGGAGACCCGAATGGGGGAACTGAAACTCCAGAAAATTTGGAATTGTTCGTAGCCATATTTCTATTTGGGAATCCTGTAAGGGATTGTTAATGCAGTGGTTTCCGTTGCCTTCTGTATCGTCCTGCCGTTGACTATGTCAATGCTTCCTCCGCCTTTCTCATCCCTGGGACAAAGGGGTGCCCCTTCTTTACCCGCTCATTCTCCCCTTACTGGCCATTGGCACTTGGTAAGGTTGGTCTCCTTATACCAGGAGCCATCGGTTAAAGCCATGTGTTAGAAAAAAAATGAAAGGCACCCTGAGGCCTCGCAACCTAATTGCGTAACATTTCTGACATTGCGTCAGCCTCGATCGTAAACTAAGAGATATTGAATTAATTTTAAAGTCAAGTGGCCGCGATTCTACTGCCACCCTACCAACTTTATGGTTGCAAAGTTTAACACGATTCATTTAGAGAAGGATGGAAAAGTTGGTAGAAGCTGACCTCAGGGAAGATCAGTTTGGATTCAGGAGAAATGTAGGAACACAGGAGGCAATACCCACTTTACTGCTTATCTTCGATTAAGAAAATGGAAACCTACACTTCTAGACTTTGTAGACTTTGAGAAAGCTTTTTTAAAATTTGATTGGAATACACTTGAAATTCTGAAGTCATCAGGGGTAAAATATCGGGAATGGATGACCACTTGTACAAAAACCAGACAACAGTTACAAGTGCTGAAGGGCATGAAAGGAAAGCATTGGTTGGGAAAGGAGTAAAACATGGTTGTAGCCCTTTACACAGAGCAAACTGTGAAGGAAAGCAAGGAGAAAGTTGGGGAAGGAATTAAAGCTCAGGGTGAAGAGATAAAAACATTGCGTTTTGCCGATGACATTGTAACTGTCACAGACAGCGAAGGACCTGGAAGAGCAACTGAACGTAATGGATGTTGTTTGTCAAAGGAGTGCATTAAGATGAGCATTAAGAAAACAAAACAAGGGTAATGGACTGCAGTCTAAGAAAATCAGGCGATGCTGAAGGAATTACGTTAGATAACAAAATAATAAAGCTGATAGATGAGTTTAGTTACCTGAGCAGTAAAATAACATATGACGGTCGCAGTACACAGGATATAAAATGCAGAATGGCAAGGGGAAGAAATGCTTTTTTGAAAAAGAGATATTTCTTAACAACCTATATTAATAATTTAAGCGTAAGGAAGTCTTTTCTGAAGACCTTGTTTGGGAGTGAAACATAGATGATAAATAGTTCAGACAGAAAAAGGATGGAGGCTCTTAAAGTGTGGTGCTACAGATGAATGCTGAAGATTAGGTGGGTAGATCGCATAAGTGATGAGGAGGTACGGAACAGAACTGTCGAGAAAGGGAATTATTCGCATACCTTGACTAAATGAAGGGCTCGATTGGAAGGAAACATTCTTGTACATCAAGGAATTGTTAATATAACATTGGAGGGACGTGTGTGGGGAAAAAGGAAGGAAGGTGCTAAGGGTTTAACCTCCGTCGACACATTGGTCATTAGAGACGGAGCTAACGCTCGGAGGTTTGGATAAGGATTGGGAAGCAAAGCGGCCATGCCCTTTTGCAAGGAACATCCCGGCATTTGCCTAGCGTGATTTAGGGAAATCACGGAAATCCTATATCTGGATGGCTGGAGGTGGATTTGAACCACCATCCTTCCGAATGCAAGTCAATTGCGTTACCACTACACCACCTCACTCGGTGTGTGGGGTAAAAATCGCAGAGGGAGGCCAAGAGACGAATACAGTAATCTGACTCCAATGGATGTGGGATACCTTTCTTATGAGAAGAAAAGAGGCTTGCTCAGGATAGGCTGGAGAGCTGCAACAATGCAGTCTCCGAAGTGAAAACCACAACTCCAACATATTTTATTCACATATGTGTGTGTGATACAGTACGATACTTTTATGTTTCAGTTCTTTACTTGAGATTTACATGGTGTTTAGTTAGAGCGAGGCACTTTGCAGCTACCATAATAGTCAAAAAGCCATTCTGGTTGCCCTCTATTATAGTGTGTCATCTCTTTGGATGGCTAGTACAGTTACACACCTGCGAGACATGGACAATATGAGGTTATCAGTCGGATCTTGAGGGACATTTGCCCATTTTTTCATGAGAGCAATATCCAACTCTGCAACCACTGTGAGAGGTGCTGGACTGGTTGGAATGCGTCTAGCAAATGCTTCCCAGTAATGCTCAGTCGGGTTTAAATCTGGTGAACACGCTGGCCACTCCTTTCATTTACTTCCCTCAGATTCAAGCCTATTGTGGATCAGTACAGCTCTGTGGGGAAGAGCATTATCATCCACCGAAAAGAACCCACGTCTTGTGGCACCAGCGTAGAGAACAAAGGTAGGTCGGAGGATCTCGTCTCTATACCTCTGAGCAGTCTAATATTATTATATTTCGTGCACATAAGGAGGATTGTTCCGAGTTCCTCGTTCTCTGCAGTTGAAGGAACGACGACTGCCCGTTTGGACACAAAATGTTGACTCATCTATGAACAGAACCCGGCGCCATTCGATAATACTGATGTTCCTCCGCCCTGTTTCTGCGGGATAAACGGTGTCTCGGTGTTAATAGGACACACATCATAGGTGTCCGTGAGCAGCGACAGCATCTGCGTTTGTGTTGATACTGCGCGTCATTCTTCTGTTTGGATGGTGCGTTACAGGTGAGTTGCATTCAGCCCATTACTCGACGGGTTGTTAACCGGAGATAACGGTCTTCTCTAGTTGATGTTACCCATCGAGAAACTTGCCCTTTACTTCTTTTAAAGGTTCCCGTTGTCTGAAATCGCGTCCATGTCCTGGAAATAACACTTTTGCACACTACAATAGCAGCAGCCACCTCCCTCTGTATCTGGCCCGCTCTAACCTTCCCATGGCTGCCGTGCCGTAGCTTCAGTTAAGCCAGCTTCTTGTAGCATTGGACAACCTTCTGATTACACTATGATTACACTATTCGAAACCAGGTGCTTGTTTACTTCGTCTGGTAGTGTAAACACGAGTCAACACCCCCTGCAGCAACTTTTCTGTTTACTATCTCGGTCGCCGTAATGCTGTTGTCTTCACTTCATAGAACCGACTGAAATACATCGATCCATTTGATTTGATTGTGCCGATGATCCTAACTGATCCCCTAATTTTTATTACCAGTGTACATTGTTCGTAATCTTTAGGACAGTGCCGCCTAATTTCGCATTAACGAGCTATGACTGCACACGACTGACTCATATGACTATCCTAATATCAAGAGGCAACCTGCTGCATTTCTCCTGGGCTCATTACCGTATCGGTGGCGGCGCTGGCGACTTGATAACCATAGCTCGTTTAAGAGGAGTCCTGATTTAACTTGGTGGTTCACCTGTGGTGAAGACACCACCGAGCTACGGACGCAAGTTGTCAACGAAGCACTGTGCAAACTGGTGGTGGCTTAATAATATTTGTGTCTTTTATTAACAGGCTGGCTGCTCTGGTCCAACTGAACCTATCATTGACTGGAAATGGCCACGTTCGACCATTTAGACGCCGTTTTCAACCATTCGTGGACTTCATACTCCTTACCATCAACGAAATTTTATGAGTGCCAAGGCGACACGTCAGTATCCATTGGTTGCTATTGGTTGAAGAACATTCAGGACAGTTTTATCTACTGCAGTGTCCACCCTGTTAGCCTGATGTAATCGGGAGGGCGGTTCATGCACGAAATCCTACACTTTTTGAAACATGACATACTGTACACTTTATAGTATGAAGGAAGCATGCATCAGTTTTTCTGAATTGGGCTTGCAACGATTTGTTCCGCCCCAGTCGCGTCGAGTTATTGCGCTCTTCCAAGCAGAAAGAAGACCAGCGTGTTATTACAAATTTCAAATGACTTTTGTGTTCTCAGTGTGCACCTCAGTTACTAGATGTTAGAGGTGGTGTCAATCAAAGCATTCAAAACAATACTGTTTTAATGTACCTGGTCTGTAATACTAAAATGAATATTAATTTATAGCGAATGGTGATGCTAAGAAAGCGAACCACTTAGTCATCACTGAATCCGCAAAGGAGCGCTCTCCTCTACAGCAGTATGTTGTCTAACGGGAAATTGTTGGTTCTTCAAGGCAAATACTTTCTTAGTTTCAGGTTCTAAAATATATTTGAATCTACATATCTACTCTGCAAATCACATTCAATCAAATCAGCCTGGCGGAGGGTTTATTGAACTGCTTTCAAAATATTTCTTCACCTAATTCTATCATTTTTCTCTTACTTTATGAGATTAATCGTATCACCTATGTAGGTGGGTGCCAACAGTTGCACCTAGAGGAACGTATATAACCCCCGACAATAAAGTTCGATGACTAGACCTGTAATGTTAACGTGGTAGAACTATGAACGTCAGTGGAGTTACTGTCCTTCGAAATACGAGTAGTTACCTCCCATAACAAAGCATCCATGAATTCTACAACACACAAAATTAAATGTTTTTAACCGGAAAAATTTTTAGGAATCAGGAGATTGCTTATTTATATTTTTGTACGCCTTGTTTAGTGTTTTCAAATGTTCAAATGTTTTTACATCTATGGGTCTTGACTGCGTTGGTTATTAGTCGCTAGGCTTACAAACTACTGAACTATGAAACATCTGTTCCGAAGGAACAGACATTTTTTTGGCACCGCAGCTGTATAATTGATATTAAATAATCACTTACTTATTCGCCGTTTGCGAATTCTGCCGGCAATAGCTGCATTCTTAAAGATGTTCTATTATTTGGTGACAAATGAAAAATTTGTGCCGGACCGGGACTCGAACCCGGGGCCTCCGAATGATGGTAATATAGTGTCTCTCTCCCTCGCGGGGATCACACTAAATATGTGTGAGCCCTGTGGGGATGTGGGAAATTGTGACAAATGGAAGTTTGGGTCTGGCCGGGGAGCGTGTTCGGGTGGCCGACTGGTTAGGGATACCGCTCGCGAAAAGCAGGAGACCCGGGTTCGTGTCTCTATCCGGCACAAAGTTTCATTTGTCACCAAATAATAGAACATATTTAAGAACGCAGCTATAGCTGGCAGAATTCGCAAATGGTGAATAAGTGATTATTTAATATTACTTAAACTACGTTAAAATAACCTAAGGACAACACAATCGCCCATGCCCCAGGAAGGGCTCGAACCTCCGACGGCGAGCAACCGCGCGATCCGCAACGACGCGCCTTAGACCGTTCGGCTACACCACCGCGGCTTTAATGTTTTAATTTTATATAACCTGAAGATGTGACTTCACGTACTAAACCTGTCGATCCTTTTTAAGAAAGGAAAGAACAGTTGCAGCGGACCCTTTTATTAATGATCGTCAAATTTGTTTCATTTCAAAGGAAGTTTGAGTCAAGGGAAGAGAAAGAAGTCTACAAGATTGAGATCCGACGGGTATGGTGGGTGTTCAAGTTGCCCCGCCCATTTTTTCTAGGCACTGTTTGACGATATAGGCTGCCTGCAGGAGTCTGTTGTTGTGCAACTTCAACATCCACCATAATCTCCGGATCTTAATTCTACCGATTTCCTATTCCCTCGATTCAAACTCGCTTTGAAACAAAAGATATTTGACCATATTCCTGACATCAAACGAAACATGATGAGGCTTAGAAGCCGGCCGCGGTGGCCGAGGGGACTGAGGCGCTCCAGTAACGGTCTGCACGGCCACTTCGGTCGGGGGTTCGAATCCCCCCTCGGGCATGGATATTTGTGCCGTCCTTAGTATAAGGTAGTTGATAAGTAGTTTGTAAGATTAGGGACTGATGACCCCATAGTTAAGTCCCATAAGCTTAACAAACATTTGACCATTTTGATAATAGAAAACGAGTGTACAGTAGTACTTGTGTTAGTACATAATGTTGCATCTTCTAAGCGTTATGCTAATGAAACGCAACATTTAATTCGCCTTCTATGGGTCCTTTCCAATTCAATTTATTCGTAATTGTAATTCCTAGGTATTTAGATCAACTTACGGGCTGATTTGACTCTTTTATCGTGTAAATGAATTTTAAAAGATTTCTTTCAGTGTTCATATGGATATCTTGACACTTTTCATTACTTTTGGTCAATTGCCATTTTCACTCCATGCAGGCATATGATCTAATTCGCTTCCAATTGCTTTTATTTTCTGGTGACTTAACAAACCATAAGCGACAGCATTTTCCGCGACCAGGCTAAGAGAGCTACTCAGATTGTCTCCTAAATCGTTTATAAAGACAAGGAATAGTAGGGGCCCTTTAACACTCCCTTGGAGAACAGCAGATATCACTTCTGTTTTACTACGTACTGTGTCCTTCCTGACAGGATATTACGAATCAAGTCGCACAACTGTGGCGACATTCCATGAGTACGCAATTTGATTTGAAACCTCTTGTGAAGTACAGTGTCAAAGGCCTTCCGGAAAACTGCAATAAGTAATCTATTTGTTATCGCTTGCCGCTGCAGAAGTTACTTTAAGTTAGTGTAAGTAGTTTGTAAGCCTAGGGACATAACCGACGTAGTTAAGTCACTTAGATTTAGAAACATTTTGAACATTTTTGAGATCCCTTGTCGATAGCACTCATCACTTAATGTGAATAAAGAGCTATATATGTTTCACAAGAACGGTACTTTTGACCGTATTGACTATGGGCCATAGATGGTTCTTTTCGAGATTGTTCATAAAGGATTGTGATTCAAAATCCTACTGCAAGCCGACGTCAAAGAAATGGAATTGTAATTAAGCGAGTAACTATTATTCCCTTTCTTGAATTTTGGAGTGACATGTGAAACCTTCCAGTGTTTTGGTACGGATCTTTCGCTGATCGAGCGGCTGCACACGGTAGCTAGGTATAGAGCTATTTCATCTGCAAGCTCGTAAAGGAACCCATTTGCTATACAATCTGGACGGGAAGTCTTAACTCTGTCGAAATGGCCATGGGACAGCATAACTGAACCCCCTTCAATCTCATTACCAGCATTTGTATTTTCTCCGTTGGTTGTGGTACGTTATATAATAGTCCTTTCACTTTGTTGGAATCCACTTTTGTTATGTTAACGTCTTAGTAATGACAGTCACACCCTTTGTGGGAAAACTACAAAATTAATTAAAAAAATTCCACTCCCGTCAGGTGCTTTGTAATACGTCCGATACTCTTATTTACAACAACAAGATGTCCTTTGATCGACGACAATGCCGCAACATACGGCCATAGTCCAACATAAGAGTCACGAAACTTCCAGTACATTTCTGAAACTTCGTGACTGCAGCGCTGCCAAACGGCTGCGTGGTATAAGCACGCCGCGAAACGATTGAGTAAGGAATGTGCGTTTCGAGTGAAGCAGAACATTCAAAATACCTTCGTATTTAAGAGCTACTGTAGTGCTATAAATTATAGCAACTTTCAAAAATATAACTCTGAAATCTCTCATTTGCAAAGGATGCTCGGAAGTAACAGAATAATGTTACCAATAACAAGTGTTCGTTTACCGTGGTTAGTTATACTTTTAGCCAAAGAAGTAAATCTTTAACAATTCACTCACGTCCAAACATCTGCTCTTAATCAGAATCGCAAATACTTGACCGCTATTTCATAACTTTACTGCTGTATAAAAGTAATGTCTGAATGCTTCCAATAACAGTTAATCAACTATTTCAGTAGTGCCTGCATAGTTTCGTAGCTCAGTTTCCCAAAAACGATAAGCCTGTATACTAATTATTTTGACGCTTACCTACTAGTTTGATAAAGTGAATAATAGCTATAAATAAATAATATGACCATATATAAACTGTTAATGTTAGCACGTCACATTCATGAAGATATTCAGTTTGATACCTGCCAAGTAGCTAAAAAAATGGTAGTACACGAAAGGCACAGAAGCAAGGTCAAGTTGGAAAGACGGATTATACGTGATGTAGAATCTAGTCCCTACAATGTAAAAACCGTGTGTACTTTTGAAAATATTACAATGTCCGAAATCCGCTAAAACAAAACTCGTGCAACATGTCAGTACGCACCGAGCACGCGAACATAATCATAATCAGTTCCTTTTATATACTTCAGCACATCAGGTTGCAATTAATTTCTGCTTTCAAAAAGTTTTGTAGGATATGAATTTGACTCGGGTATTAACAGAGGCAATGATAATTACTTCAGTGATGTTTTGATATTTGTATTAGAAAGTTCAGAACAACGTTCAGTGACTAGGAAATATGCAAGTAACAGTATTCGGCAACTTCTCAGTTTGTATCATGCCATCCCACTGTTATTCCCTACTGGCCGCTGGAGCGCTACTATCGCTTCAGCTGCAATTTTTTCTTAGAGAGTTTCGCGACTGTCTGTGATAGACTGTCATCTGGCTGTTAGTGGAAAAACGTAAGCAGTTGTTATGTCACACCAGTGTTGTTTATTCAGTTGCACAGTCATCGTTCTTAGTTCGACGTGTACACATGCTTACCGCATTAAACCCTCGCGAGATACAGTACAATAGCAATTAATTACAAGTCTGCAGAAAGTCAATCTTTGCTTTACGGGGGTGTGCACATCCTTGAATGCCACAGCGTTCGCAAACAGCGCTCGCTCTAAATAACAAGTGACACCTGGTGGAGTATAAAAGGACTGCTCACAGGTCAGTTGAGCATCATTCCACACCAAGATGAGGACTTTGCTATTCTTCTTTCTCGTGGTGGTAAGTGGTTGAAGAAGTTCAGTTTCCAGACAGTATTTTGTCGTCTACAAAACAGACGGCTAATTTAATGAATTGTATGAGTTCAGATGCCTCTCGCTGTGTTCATGTTATCTCACTGATATAAAAGAGGTAATCATTGGTACTCCGTTTCTCAGATCAGTTCCTAAAAATGCACTTTGTACTCTGCTATGATCGTATTTTAAACTTAAATCAAGGAAGAACTTTTCTGAAACATTCGTTTAGGATAACGTCCAACGTTAATGTCATGAAGCTGAAAATGTCTTAAAAACCGGTGAGCACAGCAAAGAAGTTAATTTTTGCTCTGTCTGTGTTGCATGTATAAGTTCTCTGCACCTACAAAGCTAATCATGAGCTGCTAGAAAGCGCATTCGTGTACGTGAAAGTATTGAATGTGCACCATTAAGATTATTAACAAAAATATAGAATATGACGAAAGGCATAATGAGCCTTAGTCTTAAAAAACCATTAAATGATCCTTTATAAATGAAGATATTTTACGTTGTTATACAATGGTGATTCCAGTTACATAGTGTGTAGATACCGAAATTGTCAATTATTAAAGGTAAAAAGTGTAGCCTTGCGACCTCGCAGTTGAAATATATGTGAAAAGGCACTTAATTTTTTTTTTTTTTTTTTTTTTTTTTTTTTTTTTTTTTTTTTTTTTTTGAGAAATTCGCAGGGAAGAACAATGAAAGCACCGGGAAACCAAAATGCCCCTATGTAGCAGAACAAGTGTCTAGTTACTAATTGCTAAACATTCTAAGAATCATGTATGATATATTCAAAACCTAGGAAATAGATAAGTAAATGTATCAGCGCACTCACCTGAAAATGGCAGCTAGTTGGTCTGCCGAAATATCGTGTTAAGTTGACGACGGTATCCGGCTGCACACCCGAGATGAATATTATCAGTTATTACGCCGGAAAAGTCTAAGTAACCACACCAGGAAATAGAAATTGCACTTCAGTTTTTACTGATGACTAACAGAAATATTACGGAAAGGATGTATTTGACCAACAAGTCGTAAAGCAACTCTTCAATACAGCCCCACGACCTTGCTATAAGTGAGTGCGTGCGATTAGAAAACTCTTCATCCTCCCCCTCATGTTAGATAAGAGCTAGACTATAAGACTTTCCCGAGTTTTACAGTTTTAATAAAGGTTTTTCGTCAGCAGATCCCTTACTCGCAACGCGACCGGTCCGACGTAGGTCTGCTATATTCCGCTGATGTCAGGAACTTTTTCGTATTACTTGCTATCCAGCAATTGTTGCAAACGTCACTGCTGAAACCGTTATGAATGTAATGTTTAATGAGAGCTAGTGTGAGGAATACTTATTTCTTACATTAATCTATGTAAATTATTTCAGAGAGTGTGAACGACCACCTTTGATTAACGATGATATTGTGATTCACCATCTCATAAAGTCATCCGAATATCGATGCTTGCAGCATAAAGATTAGCTCTGGCGATGATGACAAGAGATAAAAGGAGAGATAAAAGAAATTATTCAGACAGTTAAGGGAGACGGAAACTAGATTGTGATGGGGGACTTGCACTCGGTAGTTGGAAAGGGAAGAGAAGGAAATGCAGTAGGTGAATATGGAAGATCACCTGATAGATTTTTGTGTAGAGCACAATTTGATCATCACAAACACTTGGTTTAATTACAATGAAAGGAGGTTATACATGTGGAACAGACTGGACGATACTGGGAGGTGCCAGACTGGCTTTATAATGATAAAGCAAAGGTTTAGAAACCAGGTTTTAAACTTTAAGACATATCAATGGGCAGATATAGTCTCTGACCACAACTTATTGGCTATGAACTGTAGATTAAAACTTAAGTGACTGCAGAAAGGTAGGAAATTAAGGCGATGGAATCTGGACAAATTGAAGGCACCAGAGGCGGTTGAGAATTTCAGAGGAAGCATTAGGCAAGGATTGTCTGAAACGGAAGGAAAGTAATACAGTAGAAGAATAATGGGCAGCTCTGATAGAGTAGTGAAGGCCGTAGAGGATCATATAAGCGGAAGGACAAGGCCCAACAGAAATCCTGAGCCGGCCGCAGTGGCCGAGGAGACTGCGGCGCGCCAGTCACGGTCTGCACGGCCACTACGGTCGGGGGTTCGAATTCCCCCATGGATATTTGTGCCGTCCTTAGTGTTAGCTAGTTCATAAGTAGTTTGTAAGTTTAGGGACTGATGACCCCGTAGTTAAGTCCCATAAGCTATACAAACATTTAATTTTAAATCCTGCGATAACACAGGAGATACTGAACTAAATTGAAGAAAGGATAAAATATAAAAACGCGACAAATGAAGGAGGCGAAAGGGAATGTAGACGTCTGAAAAATGTGGTTGACAGGAACTGCAAACTGGCTAAGCAGGAGTGGCTTGAGGAGAAATGCAAGACGGTAGAAGAATGTATAAGTAGGGGAAAGATAGATACCGCCTACAGAAAAGTAAAAGAGACATTTGGAGACAAGAGAAGCAGAGATATGAACATCAACAGCTCTGATAGAAAACCAGTACTAATCAAAGAAGGGGTAGCTGAAAGGTGGTAGGAATATATAAAAGGCCTATGCAAAGGAAATAAACTTGACGGCGTATTTTAGAATTGGAAGACCAAGTAGAGAACGATGTGATAGAAGATACAATACTTCGAGAAGAATCTGACAGAACACTGTAAGATTTGAAGAGAAACAAGACCCCTAGAGAAATTGATATTCCATCTGAAATGCTGATATCGTTAGGAGAGCCAGTCATGAAGAAATATTGTCCGACCTGGTATACCAGACGTACGAGACAGAGGGAATGCCCTGCGACTTCAAGAAGGATGTAGTAATTCCAATTGCCAAGAAAACAAGATCAGACAAATGTGAAAATTACAGAAATATCAGTTTAATAAGTCATGGTGAAAAAATACTGACATGTATTCTTTACCGACGAATGGGAAAACTTGTGGAATCCGACCTCGGGGAAGATCAGTTTGGATTTTGGACAAATGTAGGAACAGGCGAGGCAATACATTACGACCCATCTTAGAATATAGGTTAAGGAAAGAGAAACCCATGGTTTTATCATTTGTAGAAATGGAGAAAGCTTTTGACAATGCTGACTGAAACACACTATTTAAAATTCTAAAGATAGCAAGGGTACATTATAGCTAGCGAAGAGCTTCATTCAACATGTATTAATACCAGACAGGACTTGTTAGAGTCGAAGGGCACTTAAGGGTCGCAATGATTAGGAAGTGAGTACGACAGGGTTATAGCCTTTCCCCAATGTTATTCGATCTGTACATCGAGCAAACTGTGAAGGAAAGCCAGGAGAAATATGGGGAACGAATTAAAGTTCATGGAGAACTAATAAAAAAATTTGCGGTCCATAGATGACGTAGTACAGCAAAGGAGCTGGAAGAGCAATTAAGCGGAACAAACTATGTCATGAAAGGAATGTATAAGATGAACATTAACAAGAGTAAAACATGGGTAATGAAACGTAGTGTCAGAAAATCAGGCGATGCTGAAGGAATTAGATTAGGTAATGAGATAATAAAAATAGTTTTGTTATTTGGGTAGGAAAATAACTTCTGATGGCCAAAGTTAAGCAGATATAAAATTCAGAATGGCTTCGGGAAAAAAGCGTTTCTGAAGAAGCGAAATTTGTTGACATCCAAGGAATCGTCAACATGGCATTATAAGGAAGTGTGTGCGGTAAAAATCATAGAGGAGACAGAGGTACGAATACAGTAGGCGAATTCAAAAGGATGTAGGTTGCCATTTTTATTCTTAGATGAAGAGGCTTGCATATGACAGGATAGCGTTGAGAGCTGCATCAAACCAGTCTGCGGAATGAAGACCATGACAACAGCATAACGATTTATACATGATATTTTTATGGGGCGAAAAGTGTTAATGGATCCTGCATTGTGAAGTTATAGTTGATGACACAGTTCTTATCCAACTTCACCGAAAGAAGCAAAGTATGTATCGATAGTATCGAGATATGTCTGCTTAAAGGAATAGTTCGTCTACTGAAAGAAAAGAAGGAAGATTAGGGTTTGACTTCCCTTTGTATATTAGTAATCTACTGGAAACGAGATGAAAGCGATGATGCTATCCTGAATATTTACTGCAATATGTACAGACTACTCATTCACCTTCTAATTATCTATTTGTCAAATTAAATTTAGGCTTACCCGTGATTTCCATTATGAGGTTCTTTCCGATCGAAAGCGATCCTACTTTGAAATTCCAGAGCAACTTTTGAAGAAAATTCATATCAGAATCTATGTCATAATGAAACTTCAAATCTCTCGTAACTTCGAATCCTTTACAATGCTGCTTGCGACAAACAACACACATTCAAGTACCGCATAGCGTTCAAGGAAATATTCCTGACAAATGGTAGCAAGTTCACGTAGCGATGATGAAGGAGCATTGCAATCATTCGCCCCTCTCTTGCAAGTAGACCACAAAAAGTGAGTAATATTAAGGTCTTATAAAATGCGAGCTGTCTGAAGACACTAATGTTATACCACTGAAAGGACCTGACTGCATTCCATGTCACAGTCGTTGCAGCGTAACGACGGTACTCATGGATGCCACTGTAAGGCTGTCCGAAACATCACCCAACAACTGCCATATTTAAATCTTGACAGCAGTCAGAATCGTATGCCTGAGAAGGTGTACTCCAGACCGAACTAAAACATACGTTGGAAAGAATGTGACCCATGACACATGCGATGAAACGTAGCTTATTTCAAGCGTTACCGACTGCCACACGACGTGCCAGGAATCGATTCCCGAAAGGAAGTGGGTGTCGGAGTACCTGTCCATCATCACTTCATTATTATCGGCACGCAAGTTGTTGCAAGAACGTCAACTAAAAACTTGAATTTGGCTGCCGAACTTCAGATGTGGATATCCTGACCAAACAAAGCCCTAAAAGCGTTCCTAAACACATTCAGTTACCACTCTTTTATGCGGGAGCAAGAGTCAAAAGGTTAGCTATATTTTATTCATCGTACATTGACCCCTTCAGATCTTCATTTGACTGTGGTAACTTGTAACAGCATTGGTATATTTCCTAGTTAGAGGCAACTGCTTCACCTGTGATCGTGACAGTATCATTCTACCTAAGGTCCGAGAAGGGTTTAAGCGTATATTTGGTCGGAAAATAGAATCGACAAGTGTAATGTAAGCAGTTTCTTTAGTAGAATTGTTACATCTTCTAAGTGATCAGCTAATGAACCGTAGTTTTGGTTCGCCTTCCCCACTTTATATTCTATGTGTTATTTGCAATAAAGGTAGTTCGCAATTATAATTCCTTCATATTTAGTTGAATTAACTGCCTTTATACTTGACTGATTAATTTTTTAAATGGAATTTAACGAATTTCTTCTAGTGCTCGTATGGATGACTACACACTTTTCATTATGCAGGGTCAGTTGCCAATTTTCGCACCACAGATATATATATATATATATATATATATATATATATATATATATATATATATATATATATATATAGTTTTGCAGATGCTTTTTATCTACTTCATGATGACTTAAATTATCGATAAACGACAGCATCATCCGCGAACAATGTGACAGAGCTATATAGTTTACAAAAACAACAGTAAGAGCAATGTATCGATCTCCTGGGAACAACAGATATCACTTTTGTTTTAATCGACGACTCTGTTCTTCCTGAGAGCAAACGCGAATCCAATCGCACAACGGAGACGATATTCCATAACCACTCACGCAGCTTGATGGAAATCTAGAAATATGATGTCTAATTGACATCCCTTGTCGATTCTTTATCCTTTCAATTGAGTAAAGAGCTAGCTGTGTTTCACAAGAACGATTCTTTCTGAATCATTTTGACTATGTGACAATAGACCGTTCACTTCAGGTATTTCATAATGTACGAAAAAAAGTATATGTTCCTAAATTCTACTACAAACCGACATCAATTATGTAAGCCTTTAATTTTACTGACCACTGCTATTGCCTTTCTTGAATATTGGAGTAACGTGATATACAGAAGATCGAAATACGAGCAGCAAAATTCGTTACTGGTCCATACTGTAAACTCTTTCGAAAAACATCCATTCCGAAATTTATAGAAGGTGTGAGGAATAGAAACTAACGCCGAATGGAGAAAATTATAAAGCGATGTAGATGAATAGGAGAAACAATCTCGTAGTGTTGACAGATTCGCGTCAATTAAAAACGTGGTCGTAACACTGCGCAACGGTATGTAATGGAACAAGCATATAAGGACATTTGTGGGGAAGGCAAATGATCGACTTGGCTTTATTGGGTGAATTTTGGAAAGGTGTGATACGTCTGTAAAGGGTAACGCATATAAAACGATTGTAGGACACTGTCTTGAGTATTGCTCAAGTGTTTGGGATCCCCACCAGATCGGTTTAAAGGAGAACATAGAGGCAGTTCATAGACGGGCGGCTAGGTTTGTAACTGGTAGATTCGATCAATGCGCAAGTGTTCCTGAAATACTTTGGGAATTCATCTTGAAGTCGCTGGAGGGAAGACGACGTCCTTTTGAAAAGCACTGCTGAAGAAATTTACAGAGACGGAATTTCTGGAGGAGTGCGATTCTACTGCCGCCAACTTACATTTCACGTAAAGACCACACAGATAATTTCAGACAGATTAGGGCTAATATGGATGCAGACAAGTATTCGTTCTTCTGTCGTTCTATATGTGAATGGAACAGGAAAGCAAGTAACTAATAGTGGTACTGAGTACCCTCCGTCACGTACCTTTTGGTGGATTGTGTAGTATGTATGTAGATGTAGATGCAACCTCTAGCAGACATGAAGAAGTGGCTTTTGGGTTACATATCTAGACGTAGATGTAGTTGTAAACAGATCTAACACTTAGTTATTCACTCTCTATTGGTCCACAGATCTCCGCTTGCGTCGCGGAGCCCCCTCATCGTGATGGGCCACCAGCTCCTGAGCCACATCATGATGGGCCTGAACACAAGCCAGATCCTCCTAAGCCGCATCATGATGAGCCTCATCATGAACCACATCATCATGAACCAGCTCATGAAGAGCCTCCACATCACGATGGAGGCAATGATTGGAATAACTGGAACGAGTGGGACCATCACAACCAGCAACAACCAGAGCGCCCCAACTGGGAAGGCTCATGGGAGTCTCATCAACAACAAAATGGACGCCCTGGCCGCCCTAATAATGACTGGAACGAGTGGGACCATCAGCAGCAGCAACAACCAGGGCGCCCCAACTGGGAAGGCTCATGGGAGTCTCATCAACAACAAAATGGACGCCCTGGTCGCCCTAATAATGACTGGAACGAGTGGGACCATCAGCAGCAGCAACAACCAGAGCGCCCCAACTGGGAAGGCTCATGGGAGTCTCATCAACAACAAAATGGACGCCCTGGCCGCCCTAATAATGACTGGAACGAGTGGGACCATCAGCAGCAGCAACAACCAGAGCGCCCCAACTGGGAAGGCTCATGGGAGTCTCATCAACAACAAAATGGGCGCCCTGGCCGCCCTAATAATGACTGGAACGAGTGGGACCATCAGCAGCAGCAACAACCAGAGCGCCCCAACTGGGAAGGCTCATGGGAGTCTCATCAACAACAAAATGGACGCCCTGGCCGCCCTAATAATGACTGGAACGAGTGGGACCATCAGCAGCAGCAACAACCAGAGCGCCCCAACTGGGAAGGCTCATGGGAGTCTCATCAACAACAAAATGGACGCCCTGGCCGCCCTAATAATGACTGGAACGAGTGGGACCATCAGCAGCAGCAACAACCAGAGCGCCCCAACTGGGAAGGCTCATGGGAGTCTCATCAACAACAAAATGGGCGCCCTGGCCGCCCTACTAATGATTGGAACGAGTGGGACCATCAGCAGCAGCAACAACCAGAGCGCCCCAACTGGGAAGGCTCATGGGAGTCGCATCAACAACAAAATGGGCGCCCAGGCCATCCCACTAACGACTGGGACAATCACCACTAGAAACAACTAGAGTGCCGCAACTGAGGGTTTAATAACAATTGCCGACCTGGCTACTAATAACCCAGGCTTCTACCACAGCTCCAACCAAGGCTTCAAATAAGGTCATGACCAAGGCTTCCACCATGATTCCTACTCAGGCTTCAACGAAGGCTCCAACGATGATTCCAACCCAGGTTTCAACTAAGGCCTCAACCCAGGACACAAGCAAAATTTCAACTATGACAACAACCAAAGCTTTAACCCAGGATACAATCGCCAATATCCATACCCAAGTAATGGACCACAACAGCATTATGACAGGTTCAACCATTAAGTTCTGAATTAATGAGCAACTGTACTAAACATTGAAGAAGCCAGTAGTGACCATTAAAGACAGAAGTGTTGGTTTTTTGAAGCTGGCATATTTATTTTACTATATGTACTTTGACCAATCCTCTCCTTTCAGAACCAGTCCTTATGGACGTATGTTACTAATGTATAAACTTTGAAAAGAATTTCAGGTTCAAGAAAAAGTAATGGGAAAAATTTCTTTCAATACGAAAGAAACCCTCCATATAGCAATAAAATCGGCGTCATGTTACCTCAAAGAAATAAGGAATGAAATGATCGCGTGGGTTCGGACGCCTGCTGCAAGTCTTTCTATTGACGCCACTGTGGCGACTCGCGTGTCGATGATGATGAAAGTGATGATGACGACAAACACACAACAGCACCCAGTCACCTGCCGGGCAGTCAAACCTGGTTGCTATCTCCTTTCGAGCGCTGACAAGAGACGTTTTTGTGTTATTTACTCAACAGATAAGGAGTGGCAGTTAAATCCTAACAATCTGATAAAATTGTCATTTTGTATTCAGGGAAGCAATGCCGCAGTAGAATGTATGTGATTAGCCTAATATCAAACCTGGACGTCTGACCTAATGGTCGAATTTTAGTTAGCAGTCGATCCTAGAGGAAGCTTTTCAGCTCTTTTCATTGCTGACGTCCGTTTTCTTCCAAAAACTGACGCAATTGTGATAAATGGCACGTTTAAGTTGACTGTTCACATTAAAATTGGACACCTACATAAGAGCTTGATATCAAATTCGGACACTTGATTAATAAGCAGTGTGCACCAATGGGAACACAGTATATGATCACATGACCTCGAAAATCAGATATGACGACAGTTTGTGCCAGGTACTAAGACGTATTAGCCCATACTTAAGTTTTTCAGTAATTTTTATAGTATTATTACTAATAACCATCTAAAGCAGGTGAAATGAAACATATCACCAGCGTCCGAAGGAAAAGCTAGGAAGTGGTAGAGACAACCTGGAAAGTGGAAAATAAGCATTGAAAAGAAACAAAGGCAAGACTGGCTTTTAAACTACACTGTTTTATTGTAAGGTGAGTTGTACGAATTATCACTTCTTGGAAAGAAGTTCGAACTCAGAAATAAGATAAGGATGTTTACAGACAAATCTGGCGACTGTTTCAACAGACCTTATGCTAATAATTTTAGAGACTAAGTGCCGTAACATTTCATTTTCTATATAAAATTAAAAAGATTATTATGATTATTGTAGTTCTTAATGTTTCCAATATGTAATGGAGTTCAACATTTAATATTTTTCACTTTGTCGATATTCCTATAATTTCCCAGATTATACACCTGTAAAAGATTCTCGTCAGCAGTAAGTGAAACCTCTGTGTATCAAAAACGGACATCTGAATGCCCCGCGCGGGAGTAGCCGAGCGGTCTGGAGCGACACGTTGCGGACCGCGCGGCCTCCCACGTCGGAGGTTCGAAACCTCCCTCGGGCATGGATGTGTGGGTTGTCCTTAGTTTAGTTTAACTTAGTTTAAGTAGTTTGTAAGACTAGGGACTGATGACCAATGTAGTTTGGTCCCATAGAATTACAAACATTTGAACATCTGAAAGCATGATTCTTCAGTTTCTCCCGGCGTATTTGATAATCAAAATGTCCACGGGAGTACTGCCGGTCTATAGTGTCCAACGGGCACAGTATTTCGGCGATCATACATCTCGCCATCATCAGGTGAACTGACGGATTGAGCTCCTGGAAACGCGCCGGCACGGCCGGGAGAAACTGAAGAATCACATCATACACCTTTAAGGGGAGATGTATCGCAGCATGAAGAAATTTGAAAAGTTGCGCCACCGTAGATGTCGTTTGCTAAGTACTCTTGCTTTTCTAAAGAGATGTCGTTCCGAGAATGTTGTTCCAAATTTTGCTAAGGTTACGCATCACATCGATTCTGCAGCAGCCAAGAGAATTAAGAAACGGGCCAGCCTCGCATTGCTTCGTTAGAGAGTGCCTTTCACCCGCCGTAGCCTTGAGTTCATCTCACTGGAACTATTCAAACTGCATTTGCAACTGGCTAGTCACTTCACGTCTTTTTCCTGGGATTGAATTGATGGTGTTACTTCGGTTGTAGCCGATTCCGCCCATAAGAAGGCAACGGGACGTCAAACAAGTTCTCACGCCTCCTTGACAAACCATCTCTGCAGCTTCCGTGCAAGACTGTCATCAATCTGAGTGGCATGGAGTTGAGTGATGATGCGGTCTCAGTTTTGGAGAAAGGACTCAACTTTGTTCCTACCCCCAAGTTCACACCGGTCGCTGAAATTATTGGTGCTGTTGAACAGGTTGCAGCTCGACGTCCGCCTGAATCAGCTGAGGAAATACGTCGTGAAACTTGTGGTGCGTTGACAAAATCCAAGCCCATGAAGTCCTACATCACTAGTAAAGAGAGGTGCGGCCATTCGTGACCTGAGGGAGCGCCCTGAAATTGTTGTCTTACCGGCTGACAAAGGCAATGCTACGGTTGTTGTCTCCCATAAGGACTACACTGAAAAGATGCAGAGCCTGCTAAATGACGATTCCTACTGGAAGATCAACGTTGACCCCACAAAGAAGGGGAAAACAAGACAACAAGACGAGGGCGCTTCTCAAGGATGCGGAATTACCGGAGGGTGTCGGCAAGAAACTGCTACCTCAAGGTCCGGTACCGCTAAGACTTTATGGACTCCCTAAGGTTCACAAAGATGGGGTGCCGTTACGTCCCATTGTCAGTAACATCAGAGCACCTACATATTTGTTGGCCCAATACTTGACGGGAATATTAAGTCCTCATGTGGGTAAATGCCCTCATCACATCCGTAATTCCGTGGATTTTGTTAAACGCCTTAACAGCTTCAGGCTGGATGAGTCAGATATCATGGTGAGTTTCGACGTCGTTTCGTTGTTTACGAGAGTGCCCCTTCGAGAGTCACTAGATTTGATTGGTAAGAAGTTTGACGAGAGGACCACCGAACTCTTTAGTCATGTCTTGACCTCCACGTATTTTCTTTTCAATGGCGAATACTACGAACAAACGGAGGGAGTCGCGATGGGTAGAACGCTCTCCCCTGTGGTCGCAAATTTGTACAGGAGGAAGCCCTGGCATCATCTGAATGGAAACCTACTTGCTTTTTCTGTTACGTGGACGACACTTTCGTCATCTGGCCATATGGTATGGATAAACTACTTGACTTCCTTACACATCTGAACTCCATACACCCGAACATCATATTCACTATGGAGACTGAAACGGATGGTAAATTGTCGTTCCTTACGTCTTGGTCAAGAGAAGAGCTTATGGCACCCTGGGTCATAGTGTATATCGGAAGACAACGCACACTGATCTGTATTTACACGCAGACAGCTGTCACCACCCTTCACAGAGGAATGGGGTACTTAAAAATGTAGTACATAGGACGCGCACTATCTCCGACGCAGAGTGTCTACGCCAGGAATTAGAACACCTGAGAACTGTATTTCGAAAAAATGGGTACTCTGAGTGCGAGATTCAGTGGGCTCTTCGCCCAAACACTACATCACAACCTGTGGAAACGGATGAAAATACGAGGGAGGATGTAGGCACTGCGTTCGTTCCATATCTGGCGCACTCTCGGGGAAGGCGCCCGCATTTTGAAAAAAACACCAGGTTGGAACTGTAGTTTGTCCGCCGAATAAAATTAGAGCACTGTTGGGGAGTGCCAAAGATAACCTCAGTTTGAGGAAGGCCGGCGTGTACCAGATTCCGTGTCAGTGTGGAAAGTCATATATTGGACAGACGAAGCGTACCGTCGAGGATCGAAGCGTTGAACACCAGAGGCACACATGATTGATGTATCCGAACAAGTCGGCGGTCGCTGAAGATTGTTTGTCGGAGAATCATGCGATGGAGTATGAACGTACTAGGATACTGGTACAGACGTCGATATACTGGGACTGCATCGTTAGAGAGGCCATTGAAATTTGCACAAGTGACGACGTCATAAACCGTGACTGTGGCTATAATCTTAGCAAAGCTTGGGAACCAGCGATTGGCTTAATAAAGAGTAAATCTAGCAAACGTAACGAAGTGATGACCACGGCGGACAGAGCCCTCACACCGACGTCATCTCAGACGCCGTCGCAATCGGTTCCACTGCGCGACCGCGGCGCTGGGCGCGGTCCTCGGACGGGTCGCTACCGGGCTAGAACCCAGTTCTCTTCGAGCAGCCGTAGCGTGCGGATCTCCGTGCCGGCGCGTTTCCAGGAGCTCAGTCCGTCAGTTCACCTGATGATGGCGACATGTATGATCGCCGAAATACTGTGCCCGTTGGACACTATATACCGGTAGTACACCCGTGGATATTTTGATTATCTGAAAGCGTGTTCACATGAAAAGCGGACACCTACACGTTTTGGTTTCAAAGACGGTCACCTGTATTTTCAAACACGATTTGAAGGTTGCTTGAGTAATCAGATATTAGCCACTTCGAGGTATAAATCCACGAGTATTAAAGTTGATAATGCTCAAATCAGCTTGTACATATATTAGCTATAAGTTTCGCAATAAAAAGACGTTTATCTCAGTTTCTGGAAAACGGCAGATGTCCGTCTTTGATAATAGGTTACTCATATTCCACCTTGTCAATGGAGTTTGGACAAAAGAGAGAAATCTCATGAACATTGACACGCTGAAATCTGTAATTAAGATACAATCATTTCAGCGAGAATAAATGAAGGGACTGATCTTCTTTTTAAAAATAGTAAAACTTTGACTCTGATTCAATGATATGAAAAAGAGAGATAACTAAATATGAGGCGGCAATATTACCATCAAGCAGTGGAGTGACTGAAAATACCATATAAGCCCTTCTAATGGTGAGTTCCAAGTGTAATATACACTGCTCAGAAAATGAGGGGATCAGGTGAAATATCATATACAACATACGTTGGTAACGTATTGCGGGGGGCCGAGCGGTAGATTCTCAACTTCAGGATGAGGCGAAGATTGCAAGAACCCCCCCTAGTACTAAACCTATACTGGAGCTGTAGGCGTACTTAGGAGTCCGTAGAAGAGGGTGTAGGGGGCGTGCGGATTTAGCGGCCCACACTTCACATCCAGGATCAGCAAAAGATGCTGAACCACCTTCGAGTCAGTCTTGTGAGCCGACGAATAGGAGTTACGGGTAGGTATTTATTCTGAATAAAATTCGGGTTGCCAATTATGGGGCTTTATAGCTAGGCTCTTCGTAATACAATGTTGAACAATTTTAATTTTTCTGCGGATACTGAGAGCATATTCCTACTTGAAACTTCCTGGCAGATTAAAATTGTGTGCCGGAACCGGGACTCGAACCTTGGACCTTCGCCTTCCGCGGGTAAGCGCACTACCGACTGTGCTATCCCGACACGACTCACGATGCCGCCTCACAACTTTACCTCCGCCAGTACCTCGCCTTCTACTTTCCAAACTTCACAGAAGCTCTCCTGCGAACCATGCAAGACTAGCACTCCCGGAAGAAAGGATATGGTGGAGACATGGCTTAGCCACAGCCTAAGGGAAGTTTCCAGAATGAAACTTTCACTCTGCAGCGGAGTGTGCGCTGACATGAAACTTCCTGTCGGGATAGCTCAGTCGGCAGAGCGCTTGACCACGAAAGGCAAAGGTCCCAGGTTCGAGTCCCGGTTTCGGCACACAATTTTAATCTGCCAGGAAGTTTCATATCAGCGCACACTCCGCTGCAGAGTGAAAGCTTCATTCTGGAAATATTCCTACTTATCTGGTACGGATTAGGTCCTAGCGCCGACTGACTACAGTGGAGCGCAGCCGAGGTCTCCTACCAAATTTCGTGTGTCGTCGTACATGTTCGAAAGTGTTCGGTAAAGATCTAGTTATTCATTTATTTAGTTATCTGAACAATATTAAACAAAGTAACATTATCAGCACCGACTTTTGATTACCCCTAGGCTGCTACTACAGCCTGTATGCCACCAAACTTTGTTAAATAGTAAATAATAATAAATTAAAAAATTATAACTTCGAGCCATTGTTTTAGGACTTCCCCAGATTACAGGCGCGGTGGCCGCAACGGAATATCTCACGGCAGCAGCAGTCTGGAGCTTTCGATACCCCACCTCCTCGGCTGACGCTATATGTTTCATCTCTGCCGTGGGAAACTATAATGGCTCTTGCTGTCGGCGAGCTGCCTGGCCGTGCCTAAAGAAGTATTTGTCGCCGGCTCGCGCACAAAATCTGTCTATTAATTAATTAAATAAAATTAAATAAAAAAATTATACCTCCATATAGAACCCTCACAAGATACCAAGTGGAGTGCCAAAGGATGCTAGTAAAAAAAGCATCAGTGAGACATTATACAATGATTAGATCATTGTATCGACGACTACTCTCCAGAGGATCACCGACCCCAATGACCAAGTGACAACAACTTCCAAAAAGAGGGAGTAATATTCAGAAATCGGCTGAAGCTATGATGTGTGGGATAGTTTGGAAGGACCGAATGTGTGCCACTTTAGTGACTGCAGCGTTCACTCAATTCTCCTGTTAACCGCTGACTTATCAACTCGATATTCACTCTTGTGAGCCGGCCGCGGTGGCCGAGGGGACTGAGGCGCTCCAGTGCTGTCTGCACGGCCACTACGGCCGGGGGTTCGAATCCCCCCTCGGGCATGGATGTTTGTGCCGTCCTTAGGATTAGTTAGTTCATAAGTAGTTTGTAAGTTTAGGGAGTGATGACCCCGTAGTTAAGTCCCATAAGCTGTACAAACATTTGAACACTCTTGTGAAAGAGATATGTGTTGTTATGAAAGGTTTACAAGCTAACGAATATAACCTCTCGCTTCCCCCTGCCTTTGTTTCAGTCAACAGACTGCTGATTGTAGGCTTTCAACTCGCCAACACAGTGACTGATATCGTCACGACAGTCACTGGCTATGCATTTTCGACACAACTGATGACCTGCTTCCGTCAGCTTAGCTGGCAATTGCCTGCGAAATCTAAGATTTTAATAAGTTTTTCTGTTACTATTTTGCTCAGTAAATCTATCGGACTCAACAGCGTGGTTATTAGTTCGTAGCTTACAAACTACTTAAACTAAGTTACACTAACCTAAGGACAACACACACATCCATGCCCGAGAGAGGATTCGAACCTCCGACGCTGAAGGTCCCGCGATCCGCAATGTGGCGCTCCAGACCGCTCAGCTCCTCCCGCGCAGCTTTTGAGCTGTAATAGTATTTTATTCAGCTATTATTTACAGTTGTATGTTGTGTATGATACAGTACGACATTTTGCTGTCTCGACTATTTACTGGGCGCTTTCTTACAACAAGGGATCAAGGGAATACCATAATAGTTAAAAAGTCATTCTCGTTGCCCTCTAATATGTTGTGTGATCACCTCGGACGGCCAGTACAGATACACAACTGTGTACCATGGACAGTATGAGCTTATCAACCGGCTCTTTTCTTCCATGAGTGCAATATCCAGCTCTGCAACCGTTGTGAGAAGTGCTGGTCTGGCTGCAATGCGTCTGCAAAGTGCATCCCAGACATGCTGAATCGAATTTAAGTCCAGCGAAGAAGCTGGTCACACCATTTATTCAATTCCCTCAACTTCAAGCATGTTGTCCACCAGTGCAGCTCTGTGGGGAGGAACGTTATCGTCCACCAGAAGGAACCCACCTCCTGAGGCACCAGCGTACGGCACAACAAAATATCGAATGATATCGTCTCCAAGTAGTCAAAGTGCCATTCTGAACGAAGTAGAAATCCGTACGTCCACCAATACTGACTCCTTCCCACACCATCTGTCCACCATAACGATACGGTGATGTTTATTACACATAAGAAGGATTGTTCCCAGTTGCACGTTCTCTTCGGACGAGGGAACGACGATGATCCATCTGAATACAAAATATTGATTCTGTTAACAGAATCCGTCGCCATTCTTTACGACTCCATTCCTGATGTTCCTCCGTCTGGTTTCTGAGGCCTAAGTGGTGTCGTAGTTTTAATGGGACACACTATAGGCTTTCAAACGCACAGGCCACATTACCGAAGTCGGTTTCGGACTGTTTGTGTTGATACTGCGCGTCCTGTTGCTGCCTGGAGGGTGCGATGCATCTGAGTTGCATTCAGCCTCCTGTCTCGACGGGCTGTTAACCAAAGACAACGGTTATCTCTTGTTGATGTTATCCGTGGACGGCCAACGTTAAACGGTTCCTGTTGTCTGAAACCACGCCCAGGTCATGTAAATTACACTTTAGGACACTTCAGTAGCTACAGACACCTCCTTCTGTGTCTGTCCCGCTTGCAACTTTAGCAGCTTCGGAAAAGTGACGTTTTTGTTGCATTGCTCTACTTGCTCAATACGCTATCTAAACCCAAATGCTTGTGTATTTCATTTGGTAGAGTGAAAAGTTAGCACGAACCCTCACTGCAGCAACTTTCAATTATTTCCACTATCTCAGTTGCTATAATGCTGTTTTCTCCACTCCTTGGAACCGACACAAAGACGTCGAACCATTTTAGTTCATTCTGCCGATGGCAGTACTTCAGAACCTAGGCATCTAAACTGATACCCTATGTATTTTGACCAGTGTATTTTATTCCTTAAATGTCCCGCTTTTTTATTTTAAAATGTGGGATTCCAACCTAACAGCTGACTCACGGGCACGTGCAGACCGGCAACATGCGAGAGAGCAAGACGTGAAGCTTAATACTTTGACTGCCGGCCGTGTAAACCATTCCATCCCTTAGAGTGCCAGACATTCTGCTTGCAGGAGTAATCCCAGCTGCACTTAGTTTCTTTATCTTCAGTCTGGCGTAAAGAATTGTCTGATCTTTGAAATAAATCATGAACTGAACACAGAGCATCTAAATCACATACAACTCCGACGCCAAGGGCCCCACTAAAAACTTCTCTACTTCGCAAATAGTCTGTAGAGTCACTACGATACGTTGCTGTGTCACCCCTCTGTCATAGTCACCTCTCAGTACTTTCGGGGAGATTAATTTGCGTGAGTCATGTCCGTTGGTTTACCTACTGAGTGAGCGGACACCACTTTCTACCTGCCCCGTTTCATACAAAGAATGCGACCAGTCAGACGATTTAGAAACTAAATAAAAGATCTACAGGCTGGTTTAGACACTAGGTTTACCAAGTAAGGTATTTAAGGTAGATCTAGCCCGTCAATAAACTTCATTCTGTTTTCAAAAGCACGAAAACAAAGATCACGTCAAATGACGTGACTGGCATTCTACAGAAATTTCCGTATCTCGTCAATTGATGTGATTGGCACTCGGAGTGTTAAGGTGGTTTCAAATGTTTGTTAAGCTTATGGACTTAACTACGGGGTCATCAGTCCCTAAACTTACAAACTACTTATCAACTACCTTATACTAAGCACGGCACAAATATCCATGCCCGAGGGGGGATTCGAACCCCCGACCGTAGTGGCCGTGCAGACCGTGACTGGAGCACCTAAGTCTCCTCGGCCACCGCGGCCGGCTGTTAAGGTGGTCACAACCAGTTTCAGTAGAGGATCACGGTCAGTAAGCAGTCTCTTTCTCCTCAAAGCAATTAGTGCCGCTTCAAAGCAAGTGGGCACTTGCATTTTTGATGGCGAGTGGATGTGACAACCCACTCATTCAGAGAAAACACTTCCTTACGTTGCTCACCTACCTGCATATACTTTTCTTACGAGCCCTGCCGGGAAATTTCTTTGTTATCTCATTCTTTCTTAGGGAAAAAAACGTCAAAGGCTGCGGCAGTAAACACGGGGCTAGTCCTGGTAGACTATGCACCATGGAGCAGAGGCGGCAGGTGGCTATTGATGTCAAACTCCCAACGCCCCTGTAGCATGTTCATTGTCGTTCAACCAAGGATTTCCCGCACCCGTCGGCTAACAACTTAGAACATATTAACCAGGATTTTTCCTAGAATACTTTGCCTGTGACGCCTGCGATCACCACTTTCTAAGGCTCCACTAGTCTTTGCCTGGAAATAAATGAGTAGTCCTGAAATGTGCTCCTAGAGGCCGTTCAGGCCTGCATTAACCCCACTTACACAACCTACTTCCTGCCCATGTAGTTCACTATAAATGACCTCCTGACAGTCACAGTAGTATTCTGTCGTGTTTCTCCAACATTTTTCTGTAATGATCAACAAATTCATGGTTTCCTTGTGATGATATTTCAAAGGCACGTGATCGGAAATTTATAATTATTGCTGTTAGTTACAGAGCGCCAAAATTTAACAAATAATCCTCCATGTTTCTATTATGGTATATTCTAAATGTTGAAGTATTTTAGTCAGGGCGCTACCATTCACCCAGTAGCAAAAGACCGCTAGTAATTTACCGAAATGTTTACACTCCCTCACCCCACTTCGTGTAAATTTCGATGTTCATAGACGATCCCTATGTGTCAGTCATCTCGTTTACTTTAATGTTACAATTCTCCGACACACACATTTTTTTTTTTTTAACCATGAGCAATGCCAAGGCCCATCATATACATATATCTCCATCCTTCACTCTGCCCTTGGCCCTAATCCACCAACTGCGACCTCCCAGAACAATTATACTGACTGTTTGCGCCGGTCTTCAGTTCTCATGGCGTCTGTATCATATGATACCCACGTAAGGCAGTACAGTGTACAAATAGGAAAGTTCATGGCTCGCATATCCTCGATCTCAGTCGCATGGATTACGGAACGCACCTAATGGCAAATAATAATAATAATAATAATAATTCGTCCCCTTACTTTTAAAAATATCAGGCTTGGATTATTTTGTTAAAGATTGGAAGGAAATCAGCAGTGAGTTTTTGAGGAAACCGTCTTGGTATTTACTTGGAGTAATTTAGAGAAATCAATGTACCTGTGAACGAGATTATTTCCTTTGCCATCTCTCAACTGCACTAATATACCTCCCACTCTCACGATGTAGAGTGAGGAAATACCCCAGAATTAAAATCTTTGCATTATGTGCACGAATTACGAAACACTATTTCAATCTCGCGTGTTTCACACTGCTTGCGTCTGTAGACCTGTCACGCATTAACTGTATGCGTTTTCTTAAGCACATGCCATATTACAAAAACCTTCTTTACAAGGTTTTCAACTTCTATACCCTCATAAGGAGCGCCTTTATCTGCATGAGTATCACAACATGCATTCACCCAGGAAGAGATCAGGTGTGCCAATCGTGCAACATAAAGTGTTGGAGGATTTTGACAGTACAATGTATTTGTAAGTTATAGCAATAATCACACTGCTGAAGTACAACTGTCTTCTACCTTACTGCAGATAAGGTATAGTATCTTTCCTAAAGCCGCTGATGCTTCTTTTTAATATCGATGTTTAAAAAACTATCACACTCGATATATCGAATATATATATATGATCAGCCTATAAAAATATCGGCTTCGGATTGTAAAAATACTGCCGGTTTTAGAGCTCAAATTGTTTATTCAGACCAAACACCAGCAACAAAAAATATAGCGACGAACATGAAACTTCAACTAATTGTGCATTAATCTGAAGCTGTATAATTAAGTGCTGGTATCTTTTCTCCAGGGCAATTGCAACAATGCCACTACTGATAGCTTCCATATCAATTTTGTTTTAGCTTTGAAGTAAGTACTTATAGTGGTGACTAGCTCTTCAAATGTTTCACTAGACATGTTGCGCTCCTGTTTGTTTAATATTGCTTTCAGTATAAATCGGAGAAACACATCTCGAGTCCAAATTCTTCAAAAACTTCCTCACATCGGACAATGCGCTGCAAACGTCATAATTACCACTGTGCCACCATGGCACAATAAAATAGCCGATGAGTCCGTGTCTGGTTTCGTCACACATCAGATTTGTGTGGAACACTTTACGTCAACTGTCATTGCTGCCAACGCCAGCGACGTTACAGTTCCTGATGGTAGCGCCGAGTGACGATTGCTGATATTGTTGTCTTTAGTACGGAGACTGATTTGATGCAGCTCTCCACCATACTCTATCCACAGCAAGCCTCTTCAACTCCTCATCTGCTTACTATATTCATCTCTTTGTCTCCTTCTGCGATTTTTACTCCATACACTTCCCTCCAACGCCCAGTTCACAATTCCTTTATGTTTAAGAACGTGTCCTATCAATCTATCTCTTCTTTTAGTCAAGGTATGCGAGAAATTCCTTTTCTCCGCAATTCTGATAAGTACCTCCTCGTTAGTTAAGCGATACACCCACCTAAGTTTCAACATTCTTCTGTAGCACCACATTTCAAAAGCTCTATCCTCTTCCTTTCCGCACTGTTTATGGGAGTGACGATTACATCATGCAATTTCATCCCACTGCTAATAACCAAACTTTCTTGCCGAGAAACCGTGACGCGACGTAACGTGAGAGTCTGGTGAAGGACAGAGTGCATTGGTTCTCAGAGTCCTTTACACAGTGAAAGTAAAACTATGACCTACTACAGTTTCAAACATACCCAACAAAAAATGTGATGCAACACGAGAATTCTGGGAGTTCACGACCTTCTACATGTAAATAGAATAGAGATATGCAAAAGCAACATCTCAGTTCCCTTTATTGCTCATGAACACAGAAATTTACAAGTTCTATGACAATAACCCAGACATTCTGAATTTTTGTTCCAGATTTCGGTATATACTGGTACCCCTAATACCCGGTAATAAATCCTCTAGAACTTGTATGTGCCTGTATTCGTAGTATCCACTTAGATCATCAAGGGTCTGGTCCGGATTTGGCGTAGATATGTCAGAGTGGTTGGTGTGTAGATTCGTCCAATGTATTCTAGACATTTTCGGCAGGTTTCAGGCCTGGAGAAAATGCTGGTAATTCTAAAATTGCGATTTCGTTAGTATGAAGGAACGCATTAACAAGATGTGCACGATTATGGCGAAAATTGCCGTCAATTGAGATGAATCACTTGCTGCCGGTTTCAGCATGCTGATGGACACATCTGTAGGGCACTAAATGGTTTCTAGGTGCCAAAGCTGGACCCCACCATGGATGTTAGAAGTGAAGTCGAAACACGACGTCCTGTGGCTGGACGGAAATCATCACACAGCATGCATGGTGGCGTTCATCTCAGGGTCCATCCGAGCTGAAATCCGTAAGTATCGGTCGTCAGCTGTTGTAGTAGCCTTTGGACGGCCAGACCGAGGCAAGTCATCGACAGTTCCTATATCTCTGTACTTTCCCCACGCCCGAACAACATCTCTGTGGTT
Source organism: Locusta migratoria (assembly GCA_026315105.1). Lineage (NCBI taxonomy): Eukaryota > Metazoa > Arthropoda > Insecta > Orthoptera > Acrididae > Locusta > Locusta migratoria. Next base: position 134,312,517 of record CM048745.1, read on the forward strand.
CACTCCGGGACGTCTGGAAACTTCCCATGATGACAGTTCGTACTGACAAAAAGTAACAATGTGGATACCATCAAACGTCGGCACTGACCTTCTAGGCCTGCCAGAACTACAGTCACCTCAAGCAGTGTACTTCCTTCCTCGTGTTATGGGTGCAGCTCGGCTGTCTTAGCGAGTCCGTCGCAATGGCACAGTTCACGCATGGTTGTATACAACCATGTGCGGGTTGAGTGACATCTGAACAATCTAAGGAACTGTGTTCTGGATGCAATATACGCACGCAGCGTCAGTGTTCAGGATACCTTTGAATAAGGTGATGTTTTCTGATATCGAAACTCTTGTCACATCTCTTTCTATCGAAAGAGGTAAGGACTTTCCGAAATTCGCATAACTAAAACTGAACAATTTCTGAACCGTTAATTTATTTACATCTTCTGCTACACTGGTCGACTCTTCCCGTGAGGGACAGATCAACGAGAGGGAAGTGAAGGGGGATTAGGGATGGGGTACGGAATCGCGACGTTTAGGGTTCGAATCCTGATCATCAGATGGCAGAAGATGTCGATTGGTTGAGTAACGTGTTGTGGACCGACGAAGCTCATTTCACGCTCCGAGGGTCTGTCAAGGCACACAACTGCAGATTTGGGCTACCAAAAATCCTAGAACTGTTGTGGAAACTCCATTGCACGACGAGAAGTCACGGTATGGGTTGGATTTACCACATCTACCATTATCGGGCGTGTTTTCTTCGTGGAACTGCGTGATTCTGGTTTTGTAACTGCTACCGTGACGGGTGAGAGGTACCCCGATATGTTATAGAATCGCATCGTCCCCAGCCTGTCTGATAAACACCTGCTGGAACGTACGATTTTTATGCAGGATGGCGCTCCACCCCATATTGCTAGACGCGTGAAAGATCTCTTGCGTGCGTCGTTTGGTAATGATCGTGTGCTCAGCCGCCACTTTCGACATGCTTGGCATCCCAGGTCCCCAGACCTCAGTCCGTGTGATTATTGGCTTTGGGATTACCTGAAGTCGCAAGTGTATCGTGATCGACCGACATCTCTAGGGATGCTGAAAGACAACGTCCGACGCCAATGCCTCACCATAACTCCGGACATGCTTTACAATGCTGTTTACAACATTATTCCTCGACTACAGCTATTGTTGAGGAATAATGGTGAACATATTGATCATTTCCTGTACAGAACATCATCTTTGCATTGTCTTAATTTGCTATGCTAATTATTGTTTCTCTGATCAGATGAAGGGCCAGCTGTCTGAAATTTTTTGATTTTTTTTCCGTTCTAAAAAAAAACCATGTCATTACAAGCATGTATGTCAATTTTTACCTCTCTATCTACATGATTCCGTGATTCAAATGTTCAAATGTTTGTAAATCTTATGGGACTTAACTACGTGGTCATCAGTCCCTAAACTTACAAACTACATATGAACTACTTACGAACTAGGACAGCACAAATATGCATGCCTGAGGGGGGATTCGAAACGCCGACCGTAGTGGCCGTGCAGACCATGACTGAAGCGCCTCAGTCCCCTCGGCCACCGCGGCCGGCTTCCGTGATTCATTAAGTTTTCAAATTTATACTGACTTTCTGATCACCCGGTAGGTGTGACCTGTGCAATTTTCCAGTTGTTTGGTACATATCCTTCTTTGAGCGAACGCTTGTATTTGGCTGTTAAGTAAGGAGCTGTTGCTTCAGCATAATCAGAAATCTAATGGGTATACGGTGCGGACCAGAAGACTTGTTCTTTTTAAGTGATTTAAGTTGCTTCATTACTCCGAGGTAATCTACTTCAACGTTACTCATTCTCGCCCCTGTTTGTAGTTCGAAATATGGAATATTGGTTTCCTCTTCTTTGGTGAATAAATTCCTAAAAGCAGTGTTTAGCAACTCTGCTTTAGTACTAATATCATCGGCAGGATCGCCATTACCATCACGTAGTGAGGGTACTGTTTGTGATTTGCCCCTAGTATAACTAACATATGACCAAAATCTCTTTGGGTTTTCAGTCAAATTTCGAGAAAGAGTTTCGTTGTGGATAGTATTGAAGGCATCTCGTATTGAATTCCTTGCTAAATTTCGAGCTTCTGAGTAGGCCAATCCTGGGGATTTTGTGTTCGTTTATATTTAGCATGCATTTTCCGTTATTTTTGCAACAGTGTCCTAACCTGTTTTTTGTACCAAGGGGGCATCACCTCCTTCTTTTATTAATTTATTTTGTATGAAACTGTCAACTGCTGTCGACACCACTTCTCTGAATTGGAGCCACATCTGGTCTACACTTACGTTTAGTGTTAGGAACGTGTGGAAACTGTCTTTCAAGAAGCAATGTATTGTATTTCTATATGCTGTCCGTAAAAAATATAATTTTCGTCTATTTTTGATAAGTTTGGAGCCTTCGAGTTTCAAACTTGCTACGACAGCTGTGTGTTCACTAATACCTGCATCCGTTTTGATGCTTGTAATGAGCTCAGGATTATTTGTTGCTAAGAGATCAAGTGTGTTTTGACATCCATTTACAATTGTAGTAGCTCACGAACTAATTGTATTGAGTACAATTTTGCACGATGTTTTATGCGTACCTCCTGATTTGAAAATATAATTTCGCCAACAGATTGAGAGTAAATTAAAATCACCGGTTACTATTACTGTGTGACTCAGGTACACATTTGAAATTTGACACAGGTTTTCTTTGAACCTTTCTGCTATTGTATCTGGGGGGGAGCGGTATAAGGATCCAATTATTGACTTTTTACGATTTTTAGTACAACCTCTACCCATAATAACTCACTTCACTACACGATAGACTGCTTTTGACGGCAACGAACATGCCTCCACCTATTTTGTTTATCCTTTCTTAACACAGTTAGATCTTTTGCAAAAACTTCTGCTGACCTTATTTCCGGCTTAGGCCAACTTATGCTACCTATAATTATATGTGTTTCGGTTCTTTCTATTAACGCTTTGAGTTATGGTACTTTACCGACACAGCTACGACAAGTTACAACTGTTATACCGATAGTTCCTAGATTTATATTTCTTCTATGATCGACGTGCAGCCTTTGAGACAGCCCATTTAGTATTTCCGCAAAGCCGTCTACCCTAAGAAACTCTCCAGTCCACGCCAAACAGCCCCCGCTGCCCTGTAACCGCTCCCTGTGTGTAGTGGACTCCTGACCTATTCAACGGAACCCGAAACCGCACCACCCGATGGGAATCTGCAGCCTACACGGTGGGAGAACCGCCTGAGCCTCTGATTCAGACCCTCCACTGGGCAATGTACCAGAGGTCCACAGTCGATCCTGTCAACCATGCTGCAGATGGTGAGCTCTGTTTTCATCCTGCAAGCAAGACGGCAGCTTTTACCACTTCAGATAGCCACTCAAAACGTGAGAGAATGTCTTCAGATCCAAAGCGATACATATCATTGGTGCCGACGTGAGCTACCACCTGCAGTTGGCTACGGCCCATACCCCTCATGGCATCCGGGGGGATCCGTTCCACGGAATGACTCCAGCCAGTATACACACGGAGTGCACGTTGACCTCCTTCCCCTCTTTGGCAGCCATCTCTTTAAGGGTCAGATAGGTGGCGAACAACGGCAGATCTCCCAATCAGGAACGGCATAATAAGTATTTCATTTCCCATTTATGGAATTAACTGCTTCTACTGTACGTTTCGTAACTGTAAAATCATATAATAAAGGATTTTTCTGTCTTCAGTTGACACTAGGTTAAGTATAGATTTTCTTACAGATATGCAAGTTGAAAGATTTTTAGATTTGATGTGGCAGATGCTGACAATGCGATATAACTCTAGTTTTTTCCTTCCTTTTTTCTTTTTATAGGAATCTAGACTACTTCTACCATACCTTCTTTAGTATTACAATGTGTTACATTTGTGTGTGTGTGTGTGTTGAGGATCAGTAGTCTCTGCAAGCGGGAAGTGTCAACAAGTTTCAAGTGCACTCCACCAAATAGCTTATAAAGATAATAGCGGAAACTCCGAGGCATTTACATGCATTTGCCAGGCGACACCGCTAGCAGCGCCATCTGTTGGCTCGAGTTTATGCTATACCTGGCTTCACGTCTGCTACTCTGAATTTTATTTCCCTGCGTACCGTATTTACAGCGCATGTTTTATATTGTTGTGCCATTTAAGAAATTATGTTAGATGCTAATTCATTTAAGCTGTAGGGTTAAAAAGAAACTAAAGCAATCGGTTCTGTACCAGTGGCGGTTGGCGATAATGTGCTAATGTGCTGCAGCACACTGCAAATATATTACTAAAATTATGCCTTCTCTCTTTGAATGCAAGCGAGAAATCGCTGTAAAATTACATCCTTTCTCTTGGAATACGAGCCAGATATCACAATAAAATTATGGCAATTCCCTTCCAATGCGTATTAGAATGCTAGTAATAAGTATGAAAACGCATTTTGGAGCATTCTCGCCGAGATAGCTGGAAACCATCTCCGTGTGCTGAAGTGGGATTCAGCCGCGCTGGTGCGTGCGCAGAGAGGCGGTGCAGTCGTCTGTCCGCTAGTGCGCATGCGCAGACGTGACGTCAGGCCTGAGACCCACTGCAGCACCAGATCAATATTTGTCTTCGCGCTGCGTGGAACGGCTGCGGAAGAATTGTATATGACGAATATTGCGGCATACAGAGTCAAATAGTGCGCTGGTTCAGGTGTCTTGCGCGTTGTCTCTCAAACCTACCTGTGTGAGGCTCGTATTCAAATACCTCTGAATCTAAATTTTTAATTTCTGTAAATAAAATTAATATTTTAAGCGTTATATTTACTACCTGCAGTGAATACATGCAGTTGGCAGCGCTGTTATAGATTCCCCTGAAGGTCTTACTATCAATGCAATATTAATTGATATTTAATTATAGGCAATCATACAAAGTTTGACTTTTTATTTTAGGATATTTTGTTTCCTGTTTATTTTTGTAATATTGTAGCACACTGGTCAAATATTGTACGAGCCGCCACTGTTCTGTACAGTCTATTTGGGAAGAATTGGAACTGAAAATAAAACATTACATAAGTTTTAATCCTATACGTCTACACACATTTAGTGAGCATTTAGGCGTATTTGTGAGTTGCTTTCCGTAACATGAGGCCAGTAGCGTAGCTAGGGGGATGCGGGGGGTGCAGTCCGCGCCCGGTACCAACTCCAAGGGGGTGACAAAACTTGCCAGAGGTTTCTTTTTTTTCCCACGCTAATGTACCATTGTTAATGGTCTGAACCGACGGGGCTGTTGCCATTCTTCGTGAGTGACCGGACGCCAGAGTTTTCTTCCGCATTATTCAGAAGATCGAATGAAATATTTATTCATTTGCACGTAAATATAATTATTTATGAATTTTTATAACACAGCTTTTTCTTCCCATAGTTGTAAGAAAGATATCAAGGGGTTTCTTTTCTGGTGATGCCAAATGCCTGAATTTTTTTCTTTTTAATGATTTTTTTGAGAATCAGATGTTCCTCCCAGCTTTAAAAGTGATTACGAAACTTATTCAGATGTTGCTGCCACTTTTAGAGTATAAACGGTAACTGTGTTACTTTTTCGTGATTTGAACGTTAAAATAAACGGCCATTTAGCCAAACCATCCGTATTAATTATATATCACGAATTTACTTTGTGCTAGGGTGTTCAAGTGGTCAAACGTGCATGAACTAGTCTAGCATAAAACCAGAAATGTTTTCCCCCGTGGCTATCAATGTGGTACGTTATAATGTCCAGTGCAGAGCTTTCCAAACTGGATGTCACGACACCCAGGGGTGTCGCGTAGTGCCACTAAGGGTGTCGCAACAACAGCAAAATCTTAAGATAAAATGAGACAGAACATTGTGCAAAAAAATACGAAAAATCCTTCAGTTCGTTCAGTGTGCACTTTAAGTACAAGTGAATCATTAAAATTATCATTTCTCCAAAGTATCATTTATATAGGTAAATCTTTCTAATTGAAATTAGTGTGTTTCTTGTAAAACTTTATATATTCGAAATGGTGTCTCGACTAGGAAGAGTTTAGAAAGCTCAGGTATAGTGTGTAAGAAAAATCGTAAAAAATTACAAAAAAATATCATATGGGTTTATTATTAGATGCAACTGTGACGTCAAATAGAACAAAATGTTCAAATGTTTGTAGTGCTTATGGGACTTAACTACGGGGTCATCAGTCCCTAAACTTACAAACTACTTATGAACTAGCTAATACTAAGGACGGCACAAATATCCATGCCCGACGGGGGATTCGAACCCCCGACCGTAATGGCCGTGCAGAAAGTGACTGGCGCGCCGAAGACCGATCAGCCTCTGCGGCCGACTAGAACAAATCTCCTTACTGTTTGCTGTTCATGAATATCTGAACTCTGTAAAAATTGCATAAAAGCATTTTCTCCTATACAACAACAGACAACTTATTACTAACTTATTGCATTTCAGGAAGATTGCTCTTTTAAGCAACATTTAACTAAAATCTAAAGACAACTAAGAAGTGTTTGCTATAAATCAATATGGAGATTTCTATTTGCTTGTGAACGAAGCCTTTCGATTTGCGAAGGACACATGTGACGAAATGGGCGTTCCTGTCTAAAAAATAAGAAATATTGGGAAGAAGAATATGATGCCTGGGGAAAAGGCTGCAGACTAGACGGTGACTTTGCACCAGGAACTGAGAAGGTCAATATTAGAGTGTATCGACAGTTCCAACAAAACATTGGTACACGTTGCAGAAACATGGAGTGTATATCAGAACATTTTCCTGTTTTAGAGCCCAGAAATCCGATTCAGAAAAGGAACGTCCCATGATTGTAAAATGTTTAATTGACAATAACGATGAGATTTCTGAAGATATCCTCGCAGAAATTCTACGGCTGCGTTCTGCAGGCTGCTAATGTCCCAAAAGAAGAATCTCTTGGAAGGACATCTTTAAGAGTTTTACAGTTTGTTGTTGAATATGAAATTTCTGAATTTGTTCCGAAACTCACTTTTGCATTAAGATGTTTCTTAACTTTGTGTGTTTCGGTAGCGACCTGTGAGAGAAGTTTCTCGAAGATGAGACTCATTAAGAATTACCTTAGCTCTACCATGGGCCAAGCAAGACTCTGTAATTTGGCAATTTTGTCAACTGAAAATTGTATGGCTAAAGCTACTGACTTTGACCATGCAATTTCAAAATTTTCTGCTGAGAAAGTTAGACGGTGAGATTGTAAACTGCATGTGAACGGTCACCAGTCACTAAGACAGTCTTTAGCTATTTGTTCTGCTTGATTAATAATTGATTAAACTATGTTATTTATAAAAACTAGTTTTATTTATTTCATTTCATACGGACTGTTTACAAACTAATTAACTTTCTATTTTGCTCATTTCATTATGTGTATCAAAAATTTATTCCTCTCTCCTTGACTTTTTTTCCATTCTTTCTATGGTTGGCGACAGTGGTGGTGGTGGTGTTGGAGGGGGGGGGGGGTGACAAGTTGGATCACTGCACCGGGTGCCAAACTACTTAGCTACGCCACTGCATGAGGCTACTCTTTCTTATTTGTAATGCAAAAATCCGTAACATGAGGCTACTCTTTCTTATTTGTGATGCTGACTAAGCATTTTTATTATTGAAAAATGCTTTAATTAGAACTGCAAAATATTTGTTTTGCTAACAACAAATGACAACAGTTACACACGCCTCCTAATTCGGCAGATTCATTTATGAGAAAGGAAACTAACATGCTTCTCACACCATAAGTACTTTTAACAACGCCGTTATCAAAATTTTGTATAAAAATTTCTGACATTTTTATGGACATACTCTGAGCACAATCACTGGGAAAAAGCATGTTGTGTGAGTCATATCTCTTCATCTGTAAATGGAAGTTGGCAACTTCATTATCATTGTATGATGCCAGAGCCATTTTACATTTTTCGTGTTCTAACCTACTACATGCCCAACACATAATATAATTCCTCGCATTTTCAAAGAGTAATTATTGTTCCGCATTTCGCGTTATATTCTTCAAATTACTAAATATCTATCAGATTGCTACAAAACCGAGCCTAAAACTTTCCTCAGGTATAAATTAGTAACTGTAGAAATATTCAAGTTTCTGCGTCTTGTCGTTCGGACGTGATAAGCGTACACCAAACAGACATTCACATTAATATATATAGAAAAATAGCTATCCGACCGCCATAAAACCGTGCCTAAAGCCTTCCCCGGGTAGACATTAGTAACTGAAGAAATTGTTAGCTCTTAATGTCTTGTGGTTCAGACGTGATAAACGTGCACCGAATAGACATTCACATTTACAGATACAGATGACCCACCTTTTAATGATTCATGAAGTGATTTTTTTTTTTTTCATCAGTAATCTTTATTGTGTTACATGATACTTGGAGCCATTGTTGGACTTGTATCCATAATTTACTAGAAACATCTAGATATCTTTATATATAACCTTTATGAATGTGACTTTATAATAATGCCTGCAAGGAAATCTTCGGAATTAAACGAAATACGATCGATTTAAACAGCCTTTTGTCACTAAAGTTAACTTAATATTTTTTTCGCTGTCATTCAGTTAGCATAATCCGCTTTAAGTAAATCAAGCATCATTTTGCATAATGCAACAAGAGTTTTACAGCCTCATCTGCTACGATCCAAACAACTTGATGCAAACATGTCGGTAAGAAAGGTCATCGCGGAAACTGTTAGTATCTTTGTGTAGTATTGTGCTCGGGTGTTGCTTTTATTCCAAATTACTACCGCCGCTAAACTTTCAAGTCAGATTCCGCCTCCTTTTTGACTCTGCTATTTATAAAGTTACTGAAATGTGTCGGATCCATCAAGCTACTTACCTGTAATATTACAACGCTAATGAAATTTTAAAAGCGGCCCCGAACATTAACTACCATTCCAACACGTGATGGGATTAAAAAAGCGCAGTATTACGTAAAGAATTGACGGACTGTGACAGGACCCGGTTACTTTCAGATAAAATTTTGTAACATACCTATTATAAACTTGATCACAATAGTATCGCAATGGTGTAACATCTGCCATTGTTCGAAAACTAATCGCTGTTTCGTAGGTGTATTTATTATCATGTGCCAACCAATCACTGAACGAGACATTTCGATTGATTGATGAACTTTAATGAAGAGGAAAAAATATTATAACCGGGTCAATAATCTGAAATTCCAAGCCTAAACTGATGCACCTAAGTTACGACGCCGCCAAGATGGCTTCCCAGCCTGTCCTTTAGCAGAACGATTCTTGCTTGTCTCTCTGGAAACGTCTACCCTGTGCGTGTGACGATTAATTTTACCTTATTAAATTCATTAGTGGATTGGAAATTAATTGTAAAACCATTGCGTGTGACGATAGTTGCCTCTCTCTCTCTCTCATATATATATATATATATATATATATATATATATATATATATATATATATATATATATATAATTATGCTTACATATTAATATGGTCAAGACCCGTAAACAAATGAGCAACATAGTTCCCGCTAAAAATACCATTGTTCCCCAACAGACAGGTCAAATTACTGATGAAAATGCAGGAAACCGAACTATTGAAGTGATTCCGCCTAATGTAGGATCGAATACAGAATCTGATGCGCGTGAAAGAGGCCCCTCTACACAAAAAAGTACTACAACAATAAATACTAATGAAGAATTGTTCCCAGGTTTGTTTTTTTTTTTTTTTTTTTTTTTTTTTTTTTTTTTTTTTTTTTTTTTTTTTTTTGCGAAAATGTCTCAAGAAAGAGCCGAAAAATTTCAGTTGCAACAAAACGCAATTGACGAAAAATTTAAGTCACAACAAGACGTGACACAAAATCAGATTTCACACCTAACAAACCAAATAAACCAATTTCAGAATTCCACCAAACAGAATTTGCAAGTGTTACAAAATTCGACTAAACAAGATCTGCTAGTTCAAATCAAATGTTCAAATGTTTGTAGAACTTATGGGACTTAACTACGGGGTCATCAGTCCCTAAGCTTACAAACTACTTATGAACTACCTAAGACTAAGGACGGCACAAATATCCATGCCCGAGGGGGGATTCGAACCCCCGACCGTAGCGGCCGTGAAGACCGATGAAATGTTAAACAAGGTAAACATAAAAATTTCATCAGTGATAGATGATGTCATGGAATATAAAGACACAATAAAAAACATGCCCGCCTTAATTGACGACTTTGCACAAAATTTGTCGGAGATTAAAATCAAGCAGGAAACTTTGGAAAGTACAATGTCGCAAATTACAACACACGCTGAAAACAAGGTGAAAGAAAACCAAGATAGAGTGAAACAATTTCTTCTTACCACTTAAGCCCAATTAAAAGAGAAAATAGTCACCGAACTAACCGCGGTAATTCAAAATGTTACTACCAAAGTTTATAAAAAGCATGGCAAGACTGTTAAATCCTTGCAAGAGGATTTGACGGCCGTAAAATCTATCTTAAATGCTCAAACGACACATAGTAAGCATGACGCACCTACGTCAAATATGACCCAAAACCGTAATCACACTCGACTGCACGCTGACCTCTCACATTTGACCTTTAATCAGGGCACTCCGAGTAATTTATCCACTTACAAATCTGAAAATATTTACTGGATTACGACTCCACGTAACCTTAGTAGGATTGGCAAAGAAATTGCGCCAGAAACAGAGTCAGGAGTACGTGAAAATTCACAAACTGTTGAGGTTATGGATGACAGTATGATCAAACACCATTAGTTTCAAATTTTCATTAATGAAAACCGAACAGCACATCCCGTAATTTTCTTCCAGTCTTTCAGAGGACTGCTTCCGGAAAATTGGTCCGAGAAGAGGAAAATTCGTTTTCTGATAGGTTATATACAAGGTGAATGGCCATTGTGGGCGGCAGAAGTTCTGCTTATTTACAATACCTATCAGGAATTCCAGCAGGCATTCTTGGCTACATTCTGGTCACCTGTAGTCCAAGAAAGATTCCATAATGAGGTGTATAACGCTCAACCACTCAATGATAGGAACTGAACCTGCGTCGACATTTTGAGAAACATTTAAATAAAGTGAATTTTTATGACCCCATGCCTCACCGTGAAGCTTTGCGTGTGTTAATTAACAAGCTGCCAACATATTTAAAGTAGCAGCTTGCTAACGTGTCGACGCACAATTTAGATAGCTTTCGTGCCATGGTAGATACGCTGGATCTAATTTTTGAAGATGACCGGGCGATAAACAATAATAATCATTACGGTAACGGGAACTGGTATTTGAATTATGTAAGCAATCATCTGATTCTCGTCAGCCAGTAACAACCAAACAACATACAACCCCGCCACGCCCTCCTTCATAGATGCAACAACAATCGTTTTCCAATCAGCCAAGTCCGCAAGGTGGGCAATGCAGTGCGCAACAACCCGAACGGCGGACAATATTATAGACGCCGCCGTGACAATAGGTTCAACCCTGGATATATCAATAGCAATAACAGAAATTTTGGCAGGCATGTTGTTGCATATCCCAGCAATTTTAATAGAAATTCACAACCAGAATGACAATAGATACCCACATAATGGTAACAGGAATTAACTTACTGTTCAAATCAAATGAATGCTCAGCAGGTTCAGAATTTTTCACCTCTATATAGACCACAGAATACAAACCAAGTATAGATTGCGACCATGGCCACTGACACGACGGAACGGATTAATTGGACACAAAATGAATCGACGGTGATGATTACTGATGTGACTGACACAATGATAACACAACAAAGACAAAGTAATTGTACTCCGACCTCAAACTAATTGAGCGGTATTGATCTCAGAGATTAACTACTGCAAGAACCCTCTAACCAAAACAAAAAGCCTGAAATCATTTACCAGGCTCATGGTCTGATAGATGTAGAAGGAATACCTACTTCTGTTCTGATAGATACCGGAGCAGCTGTCAATGTACGTCTTACCATATATTTCAGCGCATTAATCAAGTTCAAAAGTTACCCACTTTTCCTGTTCAAAACTGTAAAATAATTGGTGCTGTAGGAGCCAGATCTAAGCATATAAAAATGCAAAGACTTGTTCGATTACACTTCAGTCCCGAAATAGACACTTGTTCATTTCTGGTTGTAGATTTTGTAATAGAAGATTGCATTCTCGGTGTAGAATATTTGCAAAGTCAAGAAGTTAAGCTACTTGTTAGTAAACAATAGTGGATGCATTCTAAGTTTGGTTAGGGAAGAGGTCACACATGCAAAACCTTGTAATTTTGTCAGGCTACAAATAGTGCCAGTCAAACAAATACATTTTGAAGAGTACACTTATCTACAGAAATTAGACTGTGAAACCAATGATTCTATAGCAAAGAAAGTTAGTGAGTCCACCAAAGCCACAGAAGATCAAAGGCAATAGCTTCTTTATTTACTGCACAGATATATTCGAGTGTTTGATAAAACTCCTGGTGTCATTAAAACTTATCACTATCATATGCAGGTCAAACCCCATGATGCTTTCTGTAAACAAACATACTCCATGTCGTGGGCTAAACAGTCTGCAGTACAATCTGAAATCAGTAGAATGCTTAGATGGAATATAATAGAACCTTCCATATCACGATACTCCAGTCCACTCCTTGCAATTTTCAAGACAGATGGCTCTGTTCGTCTAGTGCTTGATGCACGTGCTATTAATAAAATTATTATTCCTGTGAGACCTAGACCAGAAAATTTAAAAGAGCAGCTTCAGAAATTTTATGGGGTCAAATATCTATACAGATTTGACGTCAGATCATCATATTGGCAAGTAACGATCTCAGAAGAATCCCGTAAATACACAGCCTTTATTTTCACTTTATTTTACCTTTTGGATTAAACGTAAGTTCAGGTGTTTTTATCACAGCACTAGACACAGTGCTAGGACCTGAGCTGCTTGACAGCATAACTGTTTATGTTGATGACATCCTCGTGGCTACTTCCTCATGGGAAGAACATCTTGTTTTCTTGAAAGAGTGCTTGAAAAATATTTGTTATCAGGTGTAAGAGTAAATCTGAAAAAATCTAAATTTGTCAATACCGAACTGAAGTTTCTTGGATATATATCGCCCACAGGTATTGTACCTGACCCCGAAAAGATCAAAGCTATTTAAAATTTTCCAACACCCCACAATAGAATACAATTGAAAGCGTTCCTCAGTCTTTCTTCATTCTTTAGTCACTTCGTCCCACAGCAATTAGTTAACAGTTCTGCTTTGCTTACACTTCTTCGCAAATATACACTTGAAAATGGACCGAACAATGTCAACAGAATTTCGCAAAAATAAAACAAGCCCTTGTAATCTCAGATATCTTGCATCACCCAGATATGATGCAAGACTTCTGCATTGTTACGGACTCGTCCAACTGTGATCTAGGCGCCTGTCTATTTTAAATTTCCAATTATCTTGCTCCAAGGACAATCAAAGATACTAGTTTTGCCAGTCGCACGCTCACCGAGTGCGAACGGCGATATTCCACTACAGAACGTTAACTGCTTGCTATTGTGTGAGCTTCCAAAAAATTCATCACTATGTATTTGTTAAACATACACAAGTGTTCTGTGACCATCGAGCTCTCAGTTTTCTCATGTCATGCAAGCTTTTACACAATAGGCTACCCAGATGAGCTATGATTTTGCAGGAATATGACTTCGAAATCAAACACACAAAAGGTTCAGACAATGTCATAGCCGACGCACTTTCTCGTATTCTCCAAGGTTTACCAGAGCTTGAGGACTATATTGAATTCAACACAGGATTCAAAGTAATGCTCATGCAAGATGCAGAATTCAGATCGTATTATTTAGACATAAGTAAAAACATGCAGGACTTGCAACAGAGAGATGACAGATGAAACAAAATCACCGCTCGAATTACAGGAAACCCAGCAGAACCACTGCACCAACATTACAGGTTACACAATGGGGTACTTTTATTCCGCCGCCACCCACAATCTCAACAAAGGTGTGTTTGTATTCCAACATCTCACGAAAATCCTATTATTTGGCATACCCACCGAGTTTGGGGACACTTTGGTCCGCTGAAGTGCCGCCGCAAACTCAAACAGTACTGTCATTTTCCAAACATGTCGAGAAAAATTCACCACATTTTGAAATCCTGTCTGATTTGTCAGAAACGTAAGCCAAATAACCAATTTAGTAAAATGCCGCTGCATTCTATACTGCCATATTGACATCTGCAACTTCCTCCTATCAATACTGCTGGCCCACTTCCGATTGGTGTCCGACATATACTTGGTACATATAAAGTGTTTTCAAAATTTATAAAACGATATGCATTAAAACCCGCAACGGTCAAAGCAGTGATCCGGCGCTTGGAGCGCGACTATTTTCCCTTCGTCGGCCAACCGAGGACTATCCTATCTGACAATGCCAAAACTCTCACGTGTCAGGCGTGGAAGGATTTCATACGCAGTTATAATGTGAAACACATTCTAGTTTCACGTTACAACCCATCGGCCAACCCCATAGAACGAATGTTCCGTGAACTTAACCGCTTTATCCGAATCTATGCAGCAAGTAAACAAACCCACTAGGCCGGCCGCGGTGGCCGAGGTGACTGAGGCGCTCCAGTCACGGTCAGCACGGCCACTACGGTCGGGGGTTCGAATCCCCCCTCGGGCATGGATATTTGTGCCGTCCTAGTTCGTAAGTAGTTCATAAGTAGTTTGTAAGTTTAGGGACTGATGACCCCGTAGTTAAGTCCCATAAGCTTTACAAACATTTGATTTTTTTGAAACCCACTAGCTTGATTACATTGGTCTATTCGAGCAGGTAATAAACAACTTACCACTTTACTCAACACCACACACACACACACACACTGGTCTTACGAGACAAAAATTGAAACGAATGGGTTAAACCTATACCAAAGATCCAACGAAAAGAAGTGACACTTGAAGAGGAAGTAAGACAAATACTTGTAGCCTTAACTGATGCTGCTTTTAAGAGAAAAACGTACTATGACAAACAGATAAAGAGAACCCCACAGTTTAAGGTCGGAGGCTATGTCCTACTTAGAAACCAATCAAAACCCTCTGCTATCCTGAAACGAAACAAAAAGTGGCAGTACCTCTACCATGGGTCTTTTCGGATAGTCGAAATATCACATGAAGACAGTTATTTGTTATCCTCTGTACTTTCAGGCAACATACGTGTACTGTTTCCCCAAAAACATTTAAAGAAATTTTATGGTTGATCTAAACTGATCAGCAAACAGCACAGTATCTTTGTCTATAAGTCAACAGTTACCAAAAGTGTTACGTAAACAATCTGAACAAACTATCAATGACGGTAAGTACAAAGCAAACCATTAGTATTGGCTGACAGAAAATTTTGACATGTAGGATAATTTCATAATACGTATATTTATTACACTACTTTTACGTGCATTAAGTGACAAAGGTGTGTGTGTGTGTAAGGAGATGGAGGAGTAGTTGTGCAATTTTTATATATTATTACAGCGTGGAGCGCACAATGCACACAATTCAAATTCGTTTCCGCTACGGCCAAGATAGATCTTTGTTAGATTAAGGTAGAGTGGGAGGTTGAAAAATTTATATTTATTTTTGACCGTTTGCTCCTAATACGAGCGTACACACACACACCTATACACAAACACAGACAAGCACGCACACCTTCATGCATGACGCTGCAGACAACATTATTAAAGTCGATCAGTAACTACTCTGGGCTGTACAGTCAGCTACCGACAAAAATGGAAACCACGATACGCTGTCATCACAAGCTTGCGCAAAAAAACAAGTAACACGTTAGTCAATTTTTAATCAATTGATTATATCCTGTAATGACTAGAACACGGTAACTAGTTGAACAGTAATTCAGAAATTAATTGAAAACTTCACTTCAAAAGAATTAGTGAGTCATTTTATAATAGTGCCCTTGAATATGCATGTACTCCGAGACACACAATATGTTTACGATGAGGTGCCACAATACAGTTTAACTACTAAGTTATTTACAATGTATACAAAAACACTTGGAATATATCATGACCTTTGCGAATGAAGATCTTGTTCAATGTCAGGGTACAGCTACCATTCATTTATTTTAGTTTAAGAAACTAGAATAAGATCTTTCTTTCAGCAGGCTACGAGAACGAGGATTGTGTTCCAGATTACGCCTTGAAAATCTACGTTACAACACCATAGTGTCGGAGGACATACACACAATATATATATATATATATATTTATAATGACTTAAGCTAGATAAGAATAGAAGCAATTTTAATAGAAATGATGACCATGACCTTCACAGATAGTTGACACTAATGATAATGATAATTTTGTTGTTTTTAAATCCTTTGAATATTTATCCTTTAATTACACACCTTATTCACCATCAAGGTTCGACTGAAAGTGCATGCGAATAGAGAGAGACATGCGAGTAATAATTCTGCTAAAGGAAACAGTAGTTAGTTATGTAGAAATTATATTTAATGATAATGATATATTTAATGATAATAGATGTTAATGGTGACTTTTTGCGGGCGATGGTGTGATATGCTGAAATGATGTTGGGTGCAAATATTGCGATAATTCTCTCTCTTATGAACCGCTCCATTTAAATTTTTGCGCCAAATAACCTTGCCAATTTGTCGAACGAAACAGTTCGTATCATATATTTCCTGTATATGTGACTGATCCATACAACATACCTGTATCTTAACAATGTTTCATAAATGTGATTTTTTTAAATCGAAAATTGCCTCGATACACTGAATCTAAATCAGACGTAACTCACTCACGAAAATTACCGAATGGTAAATAATGCGAACGAAAAGGATATTGCTGGAAAAAGAACTTCCCAATTAGCCACTGACATAGTCATATGTCTTTTTAATAATGTATTGTCATAACACAATGTACAAAACTGTTATAATGATAACGACAAACCCTAATTTAAAAAATGAGGGCGGGGGGAGAGAATTATATTCTTGTTATAATGACTATTAAGCAAAAGCAGCATGCTAATGTATACAGGTTTGTAAATAATTTTGTGCATTTAAATATTATTACTTGTCATGAAATGCAGTAGAATTTGTATGTGATAAGTGACCAGTCAAGCCAAGCTGATAGGACAGTGTAAACCAAAGAAACCTGTACATTGTATATTAAACTGCATGTGAAAAGACGCTTCCCCTGATTTTCCCATGAAAACAGTGCCATGAACAAAACTTTAGGACGCACATACGAAGCACAGTTTGCGAACATAATTTCAACCGAACGTGTTAGAAAGAGAATACAAGTGTATAAGGTGACTGTTAAAAACCGAAATAGAAAACTGTGTTACCTAGTGACTTAAAACGTGACAATGAGGAACAAGGATTACAAGAAGTAGCGCTCTAATTGCACTTATGAACTAAATGTTACATAAATAGCTGTGCAGACTGTGACGGACACTTTAGGTTAGGACACTGTGAACAGAGTGGTGATTAGCATGAATGGTAAAAGACGTATAAAAAGGAGGTTAATCGGATCTCAATTAACCAGATTTCAAACAGTGCAGTGCTGTGAAAGACAAATGAGTACACGAACTGTAGTCAAATTCGTGTACCACTAAAGCAGTGCAACAATTTCTCCGTAAACGGACTGTAAGCAAGAGGAAGGCAGTGTTTAAAAACAGACTTAAAGTAATATGAAATAATAGACTGGTAGTCACCACACTGCGACAGTCTTCGTAGCAAGCTGCAAATGTAAGTCTCATTCACTCTGGCAGAAGAGGAGAAGAAAAAACACAACGCACAGTACGAAATCAAAGCACGCCACGCACGAGGTCCACTCATGATGTATAACTACCGCGACCTACCGCAGACTAACGGAGCGCTTAGCGCTGCAATACTCATTGTTGTCAAGTGACTATTACGTCACGCAGCTCGGGCAGCACGTTCCGATGCTAGTTTTTACGACGAACATGACAAAGACTATGATAAACTGTGCACTATGGACACATAACATATAAACAATTTAACTTGTGTAAAGAAATAAACACTCAGAACTGTCCCAGGGAACGTGAAAGATGAAAAGAATTATATTAACGTATAAGAGTTCATTAGTAACACTATACAATGATAAAAACCCTGAGTGCAGTTAGCCCTTAACCCGAAACATCTCTGAAATGTGCGTATCTAGAAACATGCGTTCTCTCAGACCACCTAATGTTATTATGTCACAGACCTCCACATTAGTTCACAGAAATTAAGTAAAGAGTCAGTTATTCATATTCTAAGTAAATTTAATACTTTCTAGTCGATATTAACACTTTCTTGGCCACATTATATAAAATAAACATGAAATATCACAAGTAAGTGCAGTCATTCAGTGTCAGATTTCAAATAATTTTCACCACTGTTACACCAGACAATATATTCCTGAATATAAATGAAATATTGCAAAAAATGTAAATAAATATAATAATCAAATGAATAGCAATATTAAATCACAGCTCTTTAACACAGTTGATGTGTTACTCTTCTTAGACAGTCGATCCATATTATACCTAATGTTCAAATGTTTGTATAGCTTATGAGACTTAACTACGGGGTCATCAGTCTCTAAATTTACAAACTACTTATGAACTAGCTAATCCTAAGGACGGCACAAATATCCATGCCCGAGGGGGGATTCGAACCTCCGACCGTAGTGGCCGTGCAGACCGTGACTGGAGCGCCTCAGTCCTCTCGGCCACCGCGGCCGGCATATTATACCTGAAATATAACATATATTCACGCATAGATGAAAATGTTACAAAATAACGACCACTGAAATCAGACTATGTCATAATTAGAAACATGCGGTCTATTGTACCCACCAAATTCTTGTACGTAATACGAAACATGCGGTATCTCAGGCACACAACTTGGCGCACTCCTCTGAACAATACTCTGTATCTCTTCAGTGACGAAGCAAAACTGATTGTTGACTGTTGCTTTACACGCGGAAAGTATTGCGACGAAAGTACTGGGAAGGGGGAGCCGCGCTTTTTTGCAGTGCTGCCACACTCGTCCTTTAAAATAAACGAGGGGTCTGAGAGACCGATGTTTCGGGTTAAGGGTTAAACTATCTATATTATGTAACTTTCTGTAGTTAAGGTTTTTAGACGCTACTCAGCTAGCATATGCTCCTGTAAATAATTAAAATAAGTTTTATTGAGTAATTTCCTATGGAACGGGCATATGGCCGTGTCAACAGGCTGATTACTTGCAAAAGAAAACGGAGCTCACACACACATACTATTTCAGTTTGTAAACCCTGACTAATAAAATTCTGAAAAGAGATACTCAACCTAAAAATTTGCAAAAATAAGTAAATCGTGTCTCTCTCTCTTCCAAAATAATAACATAAAATGTAGCATCTTGTAACATATCAAAATTTAATGCTGTACATACAATCTTTTATTTCATGTAAAACTACGCCAATCTGATCCGAGAGCAGTGGCCGGTGACGTGTGGCGGGGATCAGGTCGTGACGTCACTACCCTCGCCCCGAGACAGTGTTACGCCCCCAACGCGTGCGGCAACTTCAAGCGGCGCGCTGCCTACAGACGTGCCACTCCCACCTGCCGCGGACAACATTCACAGCGCTGTGCCGACCAACCAACCTCAGCGCCGAGCCACCAGCCAACGAATCGAACTACAGAACACTAAAAGAATTTAAAAATCTGTACTAATAATAAATCTGTAAATGTAGGCCTCTCGCTGTTTCCTTAAATCTTCAAAACTGCTGGACGACTCTTCATGCGGTTTTCACAAAAGACATGAGAATAGTTTGGGTCAACATATAAGCATAATTTCATCAAAATCGGATCACGGAAAACAAAGATATCGTAATTTTAAGTGTTTTAGTAACCGTCGTGTCTGTTTCCAACTATTAAAAGACGCGGTGCAGTAGCCGAGCGGTCTAAAGCGTCTCGCTGCGGAGCGCGCGGTTGCTCGCCGTGGAGGTTCGAGTCCTCCCTGGGGCATGGGTGTGTGTGTTTGTCCGTAGGTTAGTTTACCTAGGTTTAAGTAGTTTGTAAGCTACGGACTGATGACGACGTATTTTGGTCCTATAGATTTACAGAAATCCTCTTATCTCCAAAACTACTTTACGAATTTGCATAGCGTTTTCACAGGTAATTTGAGCGGAACTGGACAATACAAAGAGATCGTTTCATAAAAGACAGATCACGGAAAAAAAGAATATCGTAATTTCAACTCTTTTTTTTTTTATCTGCGACCGTCATGTCTGTCTGTCTCTTTGAAAAACTACTTGACTAATTTTCATGGGGTTTTCACAAGTAACTTTAGAACATCGTGCGGTTACATAAAGGCTTCAATAATTAAAATCGGATGACAGAAAATAAAGATATCATAATTTAATCATTTGCTTAAAGGCCATTGTGTATGCCCGTTTGTTGAGGGTGAGCGTAATCTCCAAAAGTACTACACGAACTTTCCTGGATTTCCACAGGTAAATTTAGAATAGTTTGGAGAGTAAAATATGCTTAGTTTCATCAAAATCGGATAAGAGATATCGTAATTTGAAGTTTTTGTGTATACTATGCTTATAAGTATGGTGTAGTACAGTAAATCTCCAAGAGTACTACACGAACTTTCATGGGGTCTCATAGGTCAACCGAGAGTACCTTGGCCTCATTCCATAAAAATCGGTTCAGTGGAAGAAAAGATATCGTAATTTGTAGTTTCTGCTGTCTGATATGCTTGAATTGCAGCGTAGTATAGAAAAGATCCGATAGAGGCGCTGTCACTGACGTAGTATACCAAATAACTAATAGATAGCGACGTTGCGTTGTTTAGTCTCATGAATAAAGTGTAGTACACTGAAACAACACTACTCTAGAAGGTGTTGACTGAAACAAGAGCTATGATTTTCCTTGCTACAGCGGTGTAGCGTATTGATGTTGGTAACAGCCGTTGACTCCTTTTTGAAAAATCAGTCACATACAATGAGGAGAATAATTCTTAGTGTTGATAATGAAATAAATAATTAATATTTTTCCGATCAGTAAATTAATGATCCCCTTAAAGCGAATATTCCGTTGCCAACTTTAACATACTAAACTGCTGCCACTGCAAGTAAAAGTTAACCATGGTACGGCACAAAAAAAAAAAAAAAAAAAAAAAAAAAAAAAAAAAAAAAAAAATTACTAGCTGTATTCCGCAAGCCTTGTCATGACATGGAAATTGGCGAGGAAAATGGAACTTACGTAGCTCCCTTTCTGATTTCAGTGTATCCTCAATACATTTTGAGTGCGTTCTGTTTAGGAATGCCTCGAAAACGCTTTAGTACAGGACAGAAAAAAGTGAGGCGACGTTCATTACATAGTGTGCGTTTTTTTTTCTTTTCTTTTTTTTCCATTCTCATAACTATGGTGTAATACACTACAAGAAGGGGTACAATTTTACTTACGACGGCGGCGTTGTGCACTGATGTTGGCAACGGCTGTTGAATGCTTTTTCAAAAATCAGTCACTTAGAATAAGGGGAATAATTCTTTATTTTCACGATGAAATAAATAATTTATGCTGTTCTGGCCAGTAAATTAATCATCTTCCTAAAGCGAATAGTTCGTTGCCAACGATAGCAAGCTAAACCGCTGCCACTGCAAGTAAACTTTAGCCCTGGTAGGACAATTTTTTTTCTTCCTAGCTGTATTCCGCAAGCCTTGCCATGTCATGGCCATATTTGCATTGTCATAGAAAGAAAAGAAGTACATCTTTCGACGGGTATAACCACTAAATATAGAAATATTTATGGAGTGAGCATTGGCTTCTGCGCATCTTTTCAACATTAAGCTGGAATTACCAAGTGATATTGAAAGAAATCCACTCTTTCCACACATTTATTTGCTCTTAGGATTGGTTTGTACCGCATTGGCTCCAAAGAAGCCCCACCTCCTTTTTGCAGAGCAATCACATAACATGAAATAATATCTAAATAAATGTGTCACAGAAGCAACAAGAAAGCTGAGAAAGCGTTGCTAAAAGGGCCATTAACACATAGTCATCCGTCTTAAGCGAACAAAAAAGGACCAAGGTGAAGTCATCGATTAGTAGACTTTTCCCAATATCAGGTGATATTTCCACCTTAATTTTGAGGACAGAAAATCTCTTCTGCGCACCTGAATGCTCACTCCAGAGATATTTCTGCTCAGAAACCTCCCTGTTTTCAGAATTGTTCGTTACAATATTGTGATTAAAATTTGTAATAATTTTTGGTGCGGACTAGATTAAGATAGAGAAAGACGTCTTCTTTTGCAGAGACAATTAGAGTTATAATCCGACTTCTGAATATGTAGTTCTATTACAGAAGATCGATGTCAAATTCATGCTTTACGAAGTAATCAATGCAGGACGTGAGGACATGTATTAGCTGAAAGACTGGCCGATGCTTCTAACACAGTCAAGACAGATCAATGGAAATACTACTCTATTTAATGGAAAGTTCTATACAGACGATCAGCTGACGCCTTTCCTTCAACGATTACCCAGTCTTACTTTATCGCACATTGACATCACCATTAGGTCTTATTTGAACAGACATGAACTGTTCTGTTGATTGAATTACCAGACTGTCAGTGTTTGTCGACTTTTCCATAATATGAAGCACTGCATACAGTGCGACAGTGCAGTATTCTAATACTTCAGGATACACTTACTGTGAGAAATAAACAGTTCAGTTCTACGCCGTAGAACCAATACATGGCGCTGTTATTATTATTACTATTTCTCATGTCAACGATAGAAGTGTTTTCAGAAGTTTATGCAAGACAGACAATTCCACATGAACACAAACTAACAATAAATTTACATCGTTCCGTAGTACGGACATAAATTAATTTCACTTTTTGTGTGAAAAACTTTATGAACATTCTACTTAAATTTGACATCTTGGCTAGGAGAACTGAGTTTATTGACATAGAGATCCAACAAGGATTATGTTTTTCTGACCAAGGTCCGGAACCCTAAAAAACCATGATATACACAGATCCCTCTTTAACAACCGTTGCGAAGCATGGGCATATAAGCTAGTAAATAAATAAATAAATAACCAAAGACGTTCGATCAAATAAAAAAATAATGTTTAATATTCACTAAAAGAAAAAAGTTTAAGAAAAAATGCTGTAACTATTTTATATTTGAAAGTTTAATCAAACTCACACACACATTGATGAAATCAATTACTTTGCATATGTATAAAATATTGTAAATGTGTTGTTTATGGTGACTCCTCAAATCGTTGAGAGGTGAAGGGGGGATTAAAAGGCAGACTGAAAAAAAACCGTGGTTCAATCGGGTTTCGAACCCGTGACCCTTGGATTGCCAGTCCAGCGCTTTACTCCTAGACAAACGATCCCCAATGAGCTGAGCTGCGCAGCCCATGGACAAGTCGCCCTCAGACCGCGTGACGATTGCCACGCGGCCTTGAATAATTAATATTGGAAATTATCAATGCTTTTTGTGTGGATGTTATTAGAATGTTTGCCTGTCGCATGAGAATTTTCCACCAACCTCAACTAACGTGATACGCGCTAAAAGTGAACCTGATTCACATGTGAGCAGAATTAGTTGTATCGCTGAGCCATTAGAGCTGAGGTCATTCGACCAACGTGTCCTCACAACCTCCATGAGATGAGGCTTGAGGTGTTCGGTTGTGAACGAAGAGGCGGGGCTACTTTCGATGCTAAACTCCACTAAATGATTTGAGTCCCCCCTTTTTTGTAACCATTTGTGTAGCCTGTTGTTATTATTATGAATAGATAATCAATTTCGTGTCATACCCCATAACATTATCTCATTCATCTTCACTCATTGAAACTACCGCAATTGTTAGCCGAGAAAAGCACCTTGGTGCCCACGTAGTTTACTGAAAATAATAAAAACTACTAATATATTCCACAACTATAATTATTTTGTCGTGTCTACCTCAGTTGCGTAACATTAATAAATGATTATTCAACTTGTCAGCCTACTGCGACTGAAGGAAGAAATAATTTTGTTGCCATACGAGTTTAGCCTTTATTATATGCAAGGCATTGTCAGTGGTAATTTTTGTAGATATTGGTCTGGAAGTGTGCCACTGCATTTCCTCAGTTCTTGCTGTTGTTCATTTCTCTCATTCGAAGTTTCGTTATTGCAGCACTAGTAAATGATCAAAATCTTTCCGAGTACTGAAAGAATAAAATTTCGAATGAAAGGAATGAACAACAATAAGAACCGAGGAAATGCAGTAGCACACTTGTAGACCAATATGTACAAAATTGTCACCGATGATGCCTTGTATATAATAAAGGCAAAACGCGTATGGCAAACGAAACTGTTGTTTTTGGTCCACTTTAGGTTACGGTAGCAACACTAAAAGTGGGCCTTTGCGATCGTCTTTTGACAGCTCGAAATTGAAATACAAATAACGGCTAACCATTCATCTGACACGAAAATTGAATAAACAAATTTGTAGAAGAAAAAGTCTCTACAACTTTGCTCTGTTTTTTTTTTCCATATCTCGTATCGTTTCAGAGATATTTGCAAAAATAACGGCGATTTTGGGTGTCTGACTGTCTGTCCGTAACGTGTTCCCACTTTTTAAGTCGAGCCGTTCAACCAATCAGCACCATATTATGCAGACATAATTTTAGGCCGCTAGAGATCAGAACGTATGTTTTTTCAAAATTTTCGGACAAAAATACGTTAGTAACACAAAAAAAGCCGTTTGTAATGTAATTGTAATTGTAAACGAACCGTTCATCTGACACGAAAATTGAATAACCTAATTCGTAGAGGGGAACATTCTCTACAACTTCGCTCTATTACGTTCTTTTCACATCTTGCATCGTTGCAGACATAGTTGCAAAAATAACGGGGTTTTTATGATGCCCGTCTGTCTGTACCGTGTTCCCACTTTTTAGGTCGAACTGTTCGACCGACGGGCTCCAAATTTTCAAATGTTTGTTAAGCTTATGGGACTTAACTATGGGGTCATCAGTCCCTAAACTTACAAACTACTTATGAACTAGCTAATCCTAAGGACGGAACAAATATCCATGCCCGAGGGGGGATTCGAACCCCCGACCGTAGTGGCCGTGCAGACCGTGACTGGAGCGCCTCGGTCCCCGCGGCCACCGCGGCCGGCTCCAAATTTTACAGACATAATTGTTGGCCACCAGAGACCACAACCTCGTTTTTCAAATATTTAGGACAAAAAATGCGTAACACAAAAAAGCCGTTTGTCATGTATTTTTAATTATAAATAAAAGGTTCATCTGACACGAAAATGGAATAACCTAATTTACAGAGGAGAAAATTCTCTACAACTTTGCTCTCTTATGGTTTTTTTTTTTTCATATCTCGTATCGTTTGAGAGATATTTGCAAAAATAACGGAGATTTGACACCATCCATTTAATTAACAAAAACCAGGCGTTCGGAGATGTCACGTGACATTCCTCGCGTTGAACTCTCTCTCCGGCATACTCCATTTTTTTATGATTTTCTTATTGTAACTTACACGTTGTCATTTCAAAGCAATGGCGCACTGAAGAATTAACAAAAACACGTCGTTCTTCGTTAGATAAATAATAGTGTCTAAAAATGCCATATTAGCATCAGTTTATAACTGCCATTAATAGTACGAGATTAAAGGACGCATGCTCTAATTGTTAGCCGTAGTATAGAGGGCAGCGCGTTGGACTATAAAGCACATGGTCAGTGGTTCTCCTTTTTTCCTAAAAGGGTTTCGGGCACCCTTAGTAATTGAATAGAACTATTTTCTTCAATGTTTAGAGTTGTGTATATGTAAGAATGCGTGTTTGTTCTATTTCGCCGCGGTGGAGTAGCCGACCGGTCTAAAGCGTCTCGCTCCGGAGCGCGCGGTTACTCGCCGTGGAGGTTCGAGTCCTCCCTGAGGCACGTGTGTGTGTGTTGTCCTTAGGTTAGTTTACTTAGGTTTAAGTAGTTTGTAAGCTACGGACTGATGACCACGCAGTTTGGTCCGATAGAATTACAAACATTTGTTCTATTTCGTGAACATGCCGTGAAATACGTAACAAGGAATTGAACAATGGTCTTCTGAAGCTTATGCACATATACTACGAGAATACTGTAATAATGAACATTCTGAACAACGTGCTGATAAGGTAGTTTCGTATACAAAGATTTTCTAGAATTCTGTGGCAAGTGTAGTTCCTTAATGAGACGGAAGGGAAGTGTATACATTGCTACAAATTACCTTGGTTATTTTTTTCTAAGCGTTTATTCACAATTTATGGACTATATTGGAAGTCATTAATTAGAAGCAATGCGTCTACTAAAATGTTTGTCTTTGGCATGGTTGCTATGGGCGGTATTAACGTAGATGGTATTACCTTTACTGTAGTTCAGATATGACTTCGCTCATGTTACTCTGTTCTGCGCTAAAGTAAAGAGCAAATACTCTATTTCAAACCGTGATTACGTTTTCTTTTACTGCTAAAATCAAAAACGGAATAAGTGTGGTAATACTGAATTGCATATATTAATATATATACACACAACGTTAGTACTATCAATACGTCATTTTACAACACTGAAACAGTATGTGATAAAGAAGTCTATGTTTACAATTCGTTGCTGTGTATTTTATGGCATGTTCTCGAAACAGAACAATGAGCATTTCAGAGAAAGCGCTGTTACCTTTGAACTACTAGCAATCTTGCAGAATGTAGTTGTGTTCAGTTCACAAGAGGGTGCGAAAACCTTTTAGGAAGCAAGAGAAATAATGACGTGGGCCAAAAAATTGACAGTGGTGGTTATATATATATATATATATATATATATTCATTTTTTCCTTCAGTGAAATCGATGCTTTGCGGTCGTTTGTTCATATTTGTCCTGGGTTGTTCGCATAGCTCACTGGGTGGCTGATAGGGTACAACCTTCCATTGGTTCTTCGGTTTGAACGGGTACTTTGTTGTGTCCTATTTTGATCGTTTCGGATAACTCAGTTCTCTCGATACAGAGGGCGTCGAGCTACCATGCCGGCAACCCTCTGACCGAGCGCGCTGAGCCACCACACCCTAGCAAGTTCCGTAACACCGTCTAACATGTTCGTACATCACAAATTAATTCCTTGCTTATTACGCTATGGCGAACAACTGCGAGAGTAATCCGTGATTATCGTACCATCGATGGCAGGTGTTAATTAACTAACCAACATTAAATTATAATTCATTGTACTAAGAACGACGTGTTTTTGATCATTTTCAGTGTACCATTGCTTTGAAATGACAACGCTTGAGTTATAATAAGAAAATCATCAGATAGAGAAAGCAAGATGGCGTACGCAAAAGAGATTTTGGGCCGAGGGATGTCACGTGACTGATTTACGAACGCCAAATGTACGCTGTGTTCCATCCAGGCTATAGTCACTTGTCCGAACGCCAAATGTACGCAACGTTCGTTCCAGGCTATAGTCATTCGTAACCAGTACAAGCAAAGAAAATAAACTTTGCACTTCCAAGACAAGACAGGTGATAATATTTCAACGGAAAAATATGATTAAAATGTGGGAGGGATATTAAAAAGATTGTTCAAAGAGGTAAAAGTTCAAAAAAGAGTAAATATTCCTTCAAACAGTCTTGATTGCAAATTTTTTATTAGTTAATGACGCGTTTCGCCCTTTAGCATGGCATATTCAGATTATAATGCGCTCTCCGTGGTGTGACACCGTAAGTTGTTATTGCGGTGTATCTATTTTCTTGGGATGTTTTTTGGTTTTCCTTGTGGCCCTTAATCGAAGCGGTGGTTTCTGATGACACAAGATAAGCCCATGCTTACAATTGCGCTCACGGGCGGTGGGCGGGCGTGGTGTGCTGCTCCGCCGACTTGTACAGACTCAAGTGTACAAGTCTGTACAAGTCGGCGGAGCAGCACACCACGACCGCCCACCGCCCGTGAGCGCAATTGTAAGCATGGGCTTACACACACATACATCATACGTTTGCAGTGGCATAATAGGTTACATTTACGAGACGTGAATTGTTTTTTATGTTTGAAATAAAAATAACTTGGCAAAAATTTCTATGCGTACTGGAAATCAGACCCACTCACTACATCGTTGTTGATTACACTGGGAGGGACATCACCTCTAGATTTCTTCTTCAGCAGCAGCTGGGAGCGGCATATTTCAATATTAGATGTGATGATAAATACTGTGTCTGTGTCCAGAAGCGGCATCTTTCGATCTTAATATTACATGAAAATGTGCTACAATTCAAAACACTTTTTAGCAATAGTTAGATCTCAGCGTGTTGAAACATGAAAAACCGCCAAGAAAAATTTTACGTCACACCAAATTCTAACTCAGTCAACAACGAAATGATGTAGAGTTTCAAAGGGGTAAATCATCGCAAGTAAACATCTGAGTTCAAACCGAGTGCAGCTCAAATATTGTCAGTAACTCAGTTTCACATACAATAACAAATAAATAAATTTCACGGTGAAAATTTCGTTAAGTTCACTTAAATTTCATTAAATTAAGTAAAATTTATAGTGTAGAAAGGAATCAGTTATGAGATACTTTTCAGTCTATGTAGGTCCATGTCTATGCTTGATGGTGATCATCATGTGACATTGATTGCCGTTAAACCTCAACTGGGGTCGTGTTCAGCTTGCCTGCTGCAATTCTTCCCAGTAGAAGCCACTTTGGCGACTTGCGTGTGAATGATGATGAGGACGACACAGTACCCAGTCCCCGAGCGGAGAAAATATCCGTCTGAACCGGGAATCAAACCCAAGCCTCCTGCGTGGCAATACAGTACACTGAACGGAGTGGGACTATGGTTACTTGGAAACAGCGTATAAGAAAGTTCCCGTCGTTAACATGTTACGACGTTGTATTATATACTGCTCAAAACAATTTGGGGAGCATTTCAGATATCTACACTCCTGGCCATTAAAATTGCTACACCAAGACGATGACGTGCTACAGACGCGAAATTTAACCGACAGGAAGAAGATGCTGTGATATGCAAATGATTAGCTTTTCAGAGCATTCACACAAGGTTGGCGCCGGTGGCGACACCTACATTGTGCTGACATTACGAAAGTTTCCAACCGATTTCTCACACACAAACAGCAGTTGACCGGCGTTGCCTGGGGAAACGATGTTGTGATGCCTAGTGTATAAGAAGGAGAAATGCGTACCTTTAGGTTTCCGACTTTGATAAAGGACGGATTGTAGTCTATCGCGACTGCGGTTTATCGTATCGAGACATTGCTACATGCGTTGCTTGCGATCCAACGACTGTTAGCAGAATATGGAATCGGTGAGTTTAGGAGGGCAATACGGAACGCGGTGCTGGATCCCAACGGCCTCGTATCACTAGCAGTCGAGATGACAGGCATCTTATCCGCATGGCTGTAACGGATCGTGCACCCACTTCTCGATCCCTGAGTCAACAGATATGAACATTTGCAAGACAACAATCATCTGCGCGAACAGTTCGACGACGTTTGCAGCAGCATGGACTATCAACTCGGAGACCATGGCTGCCGTTACCCTTGACGCTGAATCACGGACAGGAGAGCGTGCTATGGTGCATGCAACGACGAACCTGAGTGCACGAATGGCAAAACGTCGTTTTTCGGACGAATCCAGGTTCAGTTTACAGCATCATGATGGTCGCATCCATATTTAGCGACATCGCGGTGAACGCACATTGGAAGCGTGAATTTGCCATACTGGCGTATCACCTGGCGTAATGGTATGGGGTGCCATTGGTTACACGTCTCGGTCACTTCTTGTTTACATCGACGGCACTTTGAACAGTGGCAGTTACATTTCAGATGTGTTACGACCCGTGGCTCTACCCTTCTTTCAATCCCTGCGAAACGCTACATTTCAGCAGCTAATGAATGACCGCATGTTGCAGGTCCTGTACGAGCCTTTCTGGATACGGAAAATGCCACCCTGCCCAGCACATTCTCCAGATCTCTCACCAGTTGAAAACGTCTGGTCGATGGTGACCGAGCAACTGGTTCGTCACAATACACCAGTCACTACTCTAGATGAACTGCGGTATCGTATTGAAGCTGCAAGGGCATCTGTACCTGTACACGCCGTCCAAGGTCTGTTTGACTCAATGCCCAGGCGTATCAATGCCGTTATTACGGACAGAATTGGTTGTTCTGGGAACTGATTTCTCAGGATCTATGCACCCAAATTGCGTGAAAATGTAATCACATGTCAGTTATAGGACAATATTTTTCTCCTATGAATACCCGTTTAACATCTGCAATTCTTCTTGGTGTAGCAATTTTAATGACCAGTAGTGTTGGTTCAGAAGTATTGTCATCGACAGAATGAAATATAGAATGTTTCGACGTTTTTCTGTCGGTTATACGGAATGGAGGGAACAACATTAAGGCAACCGAGATAGTGGTAATAACAGAAAGCTACGGCAGAGGTAGTTGGTGTTGACTTGTGTTTACCAAACAAATTACACCAGCAGTTGTGTTCAGATAGAGTAGTGAGCAGGTAGTGCAATGGGACAACACCAAACAATGGAATGGAGAGCCATAGGAGTGTTGGAAGCAGGACAGATACAATGGGCGATGGCTGCAGGTATTGTAGTGTACCAAAATGCAATTTCCAGGACCTGGACGCGATTTGAGACAAGAACAAGGCAAGAAGGCACGAACCAGGTCGTCCATAGGTTATGTCAACAATAGATGACCGTTATAGTCGCTTAACAGCCCGTCGAGACAGGAAACTAAATGCAACTCAGGCTTCAGGCAGCAAGAGGTTGCACAGTATCAACACAAACATCCCGAAATCATCTTCAGGAATGTGGCCTTTACCTACGGAGACCTGTAGCGTGTGACGAGGTCGTTTAGCCCGCTGAAACTGGGTGGAAGAACATCAGGATTGGAGTCGTCATGATTGGCAACGGGTTGGGTTCAGAGATGTGTGAAGTTTTTGAGTTCAGCAGACAATCGTCGCTCCCTCATATGGAGAGAACGTGGATGTCAAACCAATACTGCTTATGTGTAGGAAACATCACCATATCATGGTGATGGACGAATCGGGTGGACAGGAGTCAGTATTGGCGGACCTCTACGTCGTTCATAATGGCGCAGTCACTGCACAGATCCGTTCTACCATCTGTTGTGCCATACGCTGGTGCCATAGGAGATGGGCTCCATTTGGTGGACGGCTACGATCGCCCTCACAGAGGTCCACAGGTGGACAACGTGCTTGAAGCTGAGGGATCAGAACGAATGTAGCGGCCAGCTTGTTCATTAAACAAACCCGATTGAGCGTGTCTGGGGTGCGCTTGGCAGACTCATTGCAGGCAGGCTTCACCTCTCGCAAAGGTTGCAGAGCTGGATAATGCACACATGGAAGAATGTCCAAATATATCTCAAGAGCTGATTTATATCCTCATAGTGGCCTCAGGAGGTGATCACACACCAAATTAGAGGGTGATTGCATTGGCACGTTTAAAGAGTAGCGAATTGCGGCCTGTGATATACCCATCCATTCCTCAATTACCTTGTTGCGAAGTTCATTTGTGGTGCGTCACAGCACCACATTAGTCGTTTCACCATATCCCACACATTTTCGATTGGTGACAAGTCTGTTCATTCTCGGGCTATGGCGAAAGGCTGACGTTCTGTGACACCTGGTGCGGTAACACATGGTCGAACATTCTCTAGCTCAGACATTGCGCCTTGTGATGTGGTGCAGTAAAAAGGGACAGGCTACGGGTCGCAGGATGCTACAGGTCAAACCGGTCAGTCAAACATGTACCAGATGTAATTTGAGGTGGTAACGACTAGCTCCCCACCCCACACCACGCTGTACGTCTGTGAGAAAGCAGTGACTGTGATGCCATTAGCCCCACCTCTGTTCAACAAAAATGCTGCCATCATTTTCAATAAAATAGAACCTCAGTTCGTCCGTAAACACTGCATACATAATTACCGTCTAGCACGTTTTTTCATATTAGTCACAGCTAGGAGGAGAAATGGACGATGCGTACGAAATGTTCAAGTGTTTGTTAAGCTTATGGGACTTAAGTGCAGGGTCATCAGTCGCTAAACTTACAAACAAACTTATACTAAAGACAGCACAAACAAACATCCATGCCCGAGGGGGGATTCGAACCCCCGACGGGGAACGGCCTCGCACATCTGAACATTGCGCCTCAATGCGCTCGGCCACTCCGCCGCGGCAACACGCAATGGGAATATTTTGGACATTATAGTTACAAACAGACCAGACCTTACCAATGATGTCACTGTAGAGACAGGGGTTACCGACAACGGCCACCAAAGTTAATAAATCGGTCAAGAAGCCTAGGAGAGTGTTTGCAGTAGAAAGAGCAAATAAGCAACTGTTGGCGTCTCACTTAAGGAATGGATGCACATCGCTTGGTTCCAGTACGGTGGGCGCTAAATGTAGAAAAAATTTAAGGTGATGCAGATGGGTAGGAGAAACAAACCGGTAATGTTCGAATACAGCATTAGTAGTGTGCTGCTTGACACAGTCGTGTCAATTAAATAACTAGGCCTAACACTGCATAGCGATATGAACGAGCATATAAGAACAGTCGTGGGGAAGGCAAATGGTCGACATCACTTTATTGGGAGAATTTTAGGAAAGTGTGATTCTCTGTAAAGGGGAGCGCATATAAACCGCTTGTACGACCCCATCTTGAGTATTAATCAAGTGTTGGAATCGCACACCAGATCTATTTGAACGAAGTCATATAGACAGTTCAGAGGCGCGCGGCGAGGTTTGTAGCTGGTAGATTTGATCAATGCGCAAGTGTTACAGCAATGCATCGAGAACTCAACTGGAAGTCGTTCGTGGAAAGGCGACGTTCTTTTCGAGAAGCACTGTTGATGAACGTTAAAATTCTTCTGAGCTATTTGATGCGTCATGATAATAAAATCTTTCCAACGTTTCGAATCCGTTGCACGACCTTTTCTCGGGCCCCTCCGCGGCAAATAGCTCAGAAGAATTTTAACGTTAACAATAATGAACGGGAAATTTTACGTTCGTACATAACTGTTGATGAAATTTAGAAGGCTGTTGTATGAGTCGGACTGCTGAACGATCCTTCTACCGGCAACCTACATTTCGTATAAAGACTACAAGAATAAAATTGAAAAATACAGCTCCTACGGATGTATACAAGTATTCCTTTTTTCCTCGTTCTATATGGGAGTGTAACAACAAAGCAAGTAACTAGTAGTGGTATTGAGTATCCTCCGCGACGCACCTTTGGGTGGGTTGCGGAGTACTTATGTAGATGTAATAAACGGCATCATATTCTCACCTTTGATAATCTGTGAAATATTATATTCTTCCACCAGTGATCTCTATACAAACTGAATGTATAACTCTGGTGTCTGAGCATGGAACTGCAGCGTGCCTGCACATTCATATGTTCTGCACACGATTTCGCATCGTCCGCCATGTTTAAATTTGGCAAACGAATTTCTATCATTTATTATGTGACAAAAATTGCTTGCTTACCTCTTCATTTACAATTTAATTCAGTATTCGATGTAGTAGGCTTATATGCGAGTGGAATCCAAACATATTGTCTTCTCTTTTTAGCGTTATGATTCATAGCAGCCATGTTTGAATTTGGCAAGAAACTAAATATGAGTATGGCTGGCACGCTAACACAGCTGAAGTTCAACATCCAGAGAGTATAGAGATCAATGTCTTCCACTGTTAAGCCAGAGCCGAGGGGCACACAGACCTTTACTTTAGTCCCATTTGGATTCAGTGTCTATCTTATCGTGGGAGGAGGTACTTGGCTGACGATCTCGTCGTGTTCTGCGGCCTTCTGTGAAACATACTGAATACACCCGTTACATTGCTTCCCACACGAGCAGCAATTTCCAGGATAGATGTGGCACATTCCGCCAAGCGAATTATTTGTCCTATTTCAATCTCATGTCTGGAGGGCATCTCACACATCTGTTCAGTCACACTAATCATTTACCCACGGTTTACAGTAACAGTGACAGCCGGAGGCACATTTTACCCGCAAATGGGGCTGCACCGCGATATAGCTGTTACCTTGAACCGGCACGCCGACAAGACTCCAGTGCTAATAACTATCTCTTCAGTACACGCTAATGGAACATCTGAAATGAATATCTACTTCCTGTACAAAGGAAATGATTTTCGAGGCAATATCGTAGACAGGGAAAAAAGTAGTTGAAGGTGAGACAGGAGAAACAATATTCGAATAGTATTTGATAGAGCAGTGGCAGATTAGTGTCGAAACAAGGTAGCTGGAGTAAATGCTATTCCCTCTAAACTAATGATATCGTTGGAAGAGCCACTCATGAAGAAACTCTTCCACCTTGTGTGCAAAATGTATGACACAGGGTAATTATCCTCGGAATTTGAGAAGAGTATAATAATTCCAATTCCAAGACAAGTTCCAGAGAAGTTTCAAAATTAAAGAACTTTCTTTTAATGAGGCATGGTTGCAGCATACTAGTACGCACACAGGAAGGGAAAAATGTAGAATCTGACTTCGTAGAAGACCATTTTCGATTTAACAGAAATGTAGAAACAAGCGAGGCCGTACTCACAATAGGGTTTAACTTAGACGATAGGTTAAGGAAAGATAAACCTGAGATTTAATTTAGTATATTTGGAGAAAGTTTTTGTCAATGGTGACTGGAATACACTCTTTCAAATACTTAAGGTAGCAGGGGTAAAATATACTGAACGAAAAGTTGTATACAACCTGTACAATGACCGGTCCGCAGTTATAAATGTCGAAGCGCATATAACGGACGCAGCCGTTGAGAAGGGAGTATGACGGGCTTGTAGTCTTTCGCCAATGTTATTGAATTTGTAGACTGAGCAAGCTGTGAAGAAATGAAAGGATACATTTGGAGGATAAATTAAGTTGAAGGAAAGAAATAAAAACATTCCAATATTCTAATGACAATGTGATAGTGTTAGAGAGAGCAAAGAACGATTAGTGTGGAGAGCTGTATGAAACCTGTCTGTGGACTGAAGACTGCAAGAACATTATTTACGTTAGTTAACAATGAAAACTACTGCCAATTATGAGCATCTTAAGGTCAAGATCCCTTATTCCAATCTCAACCGTGAATAGCAATCAATATGTAACTGAACAATTGTTCTAAGGGCACGAAAATTTTTATTTCCCTACTAGCTTATATGCCCGTGTTTCGCAGCGGTTGTTGAAGGAAGGCCTGTGTGAATCATGGATTTTTAGGGTTTCGGACCTCAGTCAGTAAAAATAGAATCCTTGTTGGATCGCTCTGTCAATAAACACAGTTGTCCTAGCCAAGATGTCAAATTTAAGTAAAATTCATTGTCCTAAACGATGTATCTTCACAAAGATTTGATATAAAGGGTGAAATGTGCCAAAATAAGCAAAGAAATATCGTCAAATACTTAATACACAAAGCGAAATCAGTAACACTATGTTCAATTTTTGTTGGTATCCGTAGACATAAAATTGCTTAATTCTGTCACAGACGTTCGCTTTCTTGTTGTACTACCCAATACCTATTATGCAGCAGCGGTGTTTATTAGTTCTTTGGTGCACTACAGCGCCTCTACCGCTTGTTTGCTGTACTACACAATCCATAACTTACATCTAAAACAATTTTCCTGATTCCACTTTTATGAAACGAAGTTGCTCCATGCAAATCCGTGAAGTAGTTTAGGAGATTAGGTATTTTTAATAGATGAACAGACAGTTTCTGAAAACATTTGAAATTGCGATCTACCTTTTTTCCGTTATCTGATTTTGTTAAAATCATGCCTATATATTTCCCCAAACTTAGTTCAAATATCCTGTGAAGACCGCATAAAAATGTGTCATTTTATTTAATACGTTTGTGAAACGTGTTAGGAATAGGTTTATCTTCATGAATATGATGTAGCTAACATAATACATAGTTATATTCTCCATATAAAATATTTATTTCATGATCATTCATATCTCTGGACAATGGGCTGAGGCATGGAAAACTGAAATATAATAAGTATTTCCTTAATGAAGTAGAAATATCACTCAAAACAATTATTGTTCTTATGGTGGGCTCTCTTTTCGTTAGATGCGCTATTGTCGCTCCAAGCGTGAGACTTAAATTTCCATAGTAGTTGTACATATACGTTAGACTGTGAGGTCAGTATGTAAATATATGGATTAAACACGGCGAGGATTGTATCAGTTTTTTATTCATTGCGTTGAATCATATTTCGTAGAACATAGCAACCAAGAAAACGATTTTTATAAATATGGTAAATTTGAAAAATCAAAGAGTAAATAGTATTTTCAAAGGGTAATAATCCGATCGCTGCCCTGAACTTCACACGAACACCCGCAGCTCTATCTATTAGTTCTTTGCTGCATTACGCCGTTCTTTCCAAGCATGAAATACACCTACGATTACGATATCTTTTAATTTCCTATTCTGATTTTGATGAAATGAACCCTATATGTTGCCCCTGGATATTCTCTATTTATCTGTGATACCCACCTTGAATGTTGATTTACCACTTTTGGAGATTACTCTCTACAAATAGACACATGCGACTGCTTTCAGAGAAATGTATAAATTGTGATATCTTACTTTTTCTGATCCGATCTTGTGAACTGAAGCGTTTCCGTAACCGGAAGATACCCTCACGTTTCCTGTGAAAAGAAACCCCTGATAATTCATCTGTTAGTTCTGGAGATGACAGAGAAAGATAGACATGACTGTTGTCGATGAAAAACGTTAAATTGTGATGTTCTTCTTTCCATTATCCGATTTCTATGAAACTAAGTCTGTATGTTGTCCCAAGATACGCTAAAGTTATCTGTGAAAACCCCATGCGAATTCTTGAAGTAGTTTTGGAGAAGTGGTTTCTAATAGATGAACAAACAGACACGACGGTCTATGAAAACACTTCGTGATCCTATTGTGATGAAATCATGTCTAGATCCTGAACCAATCTTCGCTCGTGTTTCCTGTGTAAACCGCATGAAAAGACGTCCAGTAGTTTTGAAGATTGAAGCGAACAGCGACAGGCCTACATTTAAAGATTTGTTATTAGTACAGATATGTTGTACAACTGTAAAATTTTGCAGGAATATATTGATTTGTGTAAGTACTGTATGCCGGTAAAATCTGTTACGAATATGGTTAGTAGTAAAGAAGTAATAGATTAAAACGTGATGCTTGAGGGGGCGGTTTTCTATGAACGTTACTCTATACGTCCTCATATCTCATCAACTATGTGTCGTACTGTGATACAATTTCAAACATACATTCAGCTTTGAGTGTGTATTCAGTCTGCAAAATTTTCTGCGAGTACAATTGATATTGCAGAAATTATAAATTGTAACGTTATACCGAATGCCATTGTTTTGCTCCGTGAACAGCAGAAAAGTAGTAAACGAGAAACCTTTTTTCCTTTAATTATTTCGATGTGGTTGTCTGCGAGAAAAAGTTTAATAAAGGTATGAAATTATGTTTAAAGTTTGTTGCAAATCGCCAAGTACTGTCATTCTCGTATAGTGTATTTATAAAGTCTCTTTGCATTATGTAGCAGTTTTTTGCGATTCCTATAGTTCATGACGATATATCTCCTGAACCATGTGTCGTATGTGGTTCGTACTCCTACAGAAATTGTTATCTTACGCAAAGAATATGTGTACCAAATCTGGTTGAAATCGGTCCAGTGGTTTAGGAGGAAATGTGCAGATTTGTCGTTTGATGCAGCAGTTTTTAGCGCATCTCATTGTTTATGACGTCATATCTCCTTACGTATGTGTCGTAGGTGATTCTTACCCCGACAGCGATTGTTGCCTGATAGTAAGGATCATGTGTACCACGTTTGGTTGAAATCGGTCCAGTAGTTTAGGAGATGTGGAACATACATACATACATACATACACACATACAGCCTATTTTATAAGATGTTAGATTTCTGTGTTTGCTCCCCTTATGATTCTCTCAGCATGTTTTTCAGTACCTTATCAAGATGCATATTATGCAAAACTTCGTGAGGCTTGCACTTTAATTAAAACGTAGCATATATTTTTTAATTTAGTATGCGGCAACTTTTACATTTGCTCTGTCTTTATTTGAAACTGCAATAAAATGATGACGATGCAATAGTTTCGCTTGCCATAAGCCAATAATCTTCCATATCATTCCTCTGGTCAGGATATCAATATCGGTAATAATTTTAGCTGTGCTTACTAAACATATATAGGGATATGAAAGCGTGTTGTAACAGCGTAGTAGGATCGTATCTAGTTCTATGGGTGTACGAGACAGGAGACAGAGCAAGGAGTACCTTGCTTGCGGTAATCATCGATCTATTAACTTAGATGGATTTTCGGAAAATTACTTTCTTTCATTTAATTTTAAAATTCAAACATTAGCTCTTCTAGTTTTAGAATTAGACCTCAGCGACAGACCGGCAATGATCCAATATTTTTATAATTGCCCTTTCACAGCACTGAAATACCATGAACACAAGAAAACGAGGTGTATCGCGAAATCTTTAACTCTTTGAACCAGAAGGCATTTTAGTTAACTACCAAATACTTTCTTGGATCTGTACATCTGAACCACTTACTGCCACGAAGAAGTAGAAGAAGAGCCAAGTCCTCATCCTAATACCGTATCATGCTGAACGAATTGTGGGGCAGTCTTTTTAGGTATCAGTAAGTGTCGCCTGTTATTTCGACTGAGAACTGTTTGTTCGCGAACAGAGTTGTGACTCTCTCCCGTAATGCAGAGGCTGGCCTTGAGCAGACGCGTAATTAGTTATTATTGTACTGCACTTCGTGAGGCCTTCTTGCGCACAGCCTGTCGCACGTCGGATAGCTAGGATTTGTGCAACTGTATAAACAGCAGTCGTGCCCCATAGCAACTGTGTAAGAGCTTCCGCTTATTGCCAGCTGTGGCATCTGTTTTTAGATTTCAGGGTTAATCAAAAATTTTGTTACTACCGGCTGACAGTTATTCAACTGTAAGAAACAAAACATAAATTACTTACAATCTAAGGCGTGCACACACTTGATTCTACATTTAAACGTCAATACTGATATTCTGATGATACGTTCGATATAGTAGCCTTCCGTGGTAGCGCTTCGTTTTATCTGTATAGACGCCTACTTCAATTACCATTGTAAAAATAAACGTTGAGATGTGTGCAATATTTACACAAACAGACATTACACTATTCGTTGAGAATATTCACGTGAATTTTATTAGTGGTAGAGAAAACATATTGGTATTATTTTAACCCTACAAGCACCAAGCATGGGCAAAAATTACCCGTACACTTTACTTTTATTAAAAAATCATAATTAATATCCTTCAATGTTTATGGGCTTTTTTCTATTTGTCTCTCACCTTATAAAGTGCTACCCTACATATTTACATGGTTACTATTTTAAAAACTGATGACTAAATATAGCAAGTTTATGCCCAAGGGCACATTTTGCCCTGGGTTGGTACTCCATGTGACCATAATTCTAAGTGTCTTTTCTGCAGTCCCCAAGCATAGGGAAAAATGTTTCTGGAATATCAGTGTCCATCACCTCTAATTTCAGTATATCCCAGCTATTTAGATGCCTAACAGGCCTAATAACTGCTTAAATTATTGTAAATGATAGTATATAAACAAAATTTCACAAGTCTGCGTAAGTAACTCTTTCTGTCCTATATCTGCAGTTAACCCAAACGGCAATACTGCAATATGTCTTAACGCAATGAACATTAGTTTGACAGACACAGTTGATGCCAAAGACAAAAAAAAATGCATTTTACAAGATTCACAGCTTACTGTAATACGGGCAAAATTTGCCCTTGCTTGGTGCTCTGCGTAACCTGAAATACCTTGGTGCTGCTAGGGTTAAAGCTCTAAAAATGTGCTAGACGACAAATGAAATAGATTGTCAGTTCGCCGTCGGAGGTTAGAGTCCTCCCTGGGGCATGGGTATGTGTGTTGTCCTTAGGTGAGTTTACCTTAGTTAAAGTAGTTTGTAAGCTACGGACTGATGACCACACAGTTTGGTCCGATAGATTAACAAACATTTGAACAGTTTTGAATTGTCATTCTGTCGCATAACTACCTAGTAGAGAAAATCTATACTAATAATAAATATTCATGGTGTGGGTTCATGCACACATGTCCTAGTTCATGAACCACGGGCAATGTATGAGTGGCCAAGTAAGTGGTCCTGACAGTTGGGATACCAGTTACTCTGGAATAAGGTTCTGCTCAGACGGCAAAGACTACCAAATCCACCGGTTAGTCCCTCAACCGTTAAGGGTAAAACCAATTGGGGCCCTGGGCAAGTAAGGCTAGCAACCTGCTTCCCAGGTACTTCAATATCATGCTGGCAACAGAGCAAAATGCCTCGTACCTTTGGAGGTGATGGAGTCCCACCTCTAATTGACAGACCAGGGACTTCTCAGATACGACTTGGCAAACGATCTGGAATGAGATGGGGAGCTATTAATATCAATGGGGATTACACTGGGAAGAAGGTAGAGCTGACGATGGCTTCAACTAAGATGGGGTTAGATATTTTAGCTGTTAGTGACGTTAGAGTAAGGGGAGAGAAAGAGGACGAAGTCGGAGAATACAAGGTCCACCTGTCAGGAGTAGGAAGAGCACAGTGGGGTGTAGGGTTTTACATCAGGAAAGCAATCGAACCCAGCATTACTGTAATAAGATATATAAATGAACGACTGATGTGGATAGATGTGGCCATCTCCAGCAAGAAAATTAAGATTAGAGTGAAGGATAAGGATAGCGTTTTACTCGTGGGTGATTTCAACGCCAGGATAGGAAATTGAACGAAAGGTTATGAAAAGTTTACGGGTAAGTTTGGAGAGATTAAGGAGGCCAACAGGAACGAAGAAAAGCTTTTGGATTTATGTTCCAGTATGGGCTTAGTTACCACAAACTCCTTCTTTAAGCATAAGGACATTCTCCGCTATACCTGGAAAGGAAGGGGAACCAGATCTGTCATTGACCATACAATAACAGAACAGGAATTCAGGAAGACACTCAAGGACACACGTGTTTTCAGGGGGTTCTTTGATGATACAGATCATTATTAAATGTGCAGTGAAATTGGTTTTGTGAGGCCAAAAGAGCAGAAAGTCAGGTCCAAGTGTAGAAGGATAAGAGTGGAGAAGCTTCAAGACAAGGAAATTACGCACAAATACATAACAATGATCTCGGAAAGGTACCAGTTAATTGAATGTAATGATTTACAGTCAATGGAAGAGGACTGGTCAAGGTACAGGGACACACTACTGGAAGCAGCTAGAGAATGTCTTGAAACAGTAATGTGTAAAGGCAAGAAGAAGCAGACAGCTTGGTGGAATGACACAGTCAAGGCAGCCTGTAAAAAGAAAAAGAAGGCATTTCAAAAATGCTCCATACTAGGAATTAGGCAGACAGATAAAGTTATGTTCAAGAAAGAAACAAAGCCAAACGGATAATTGCAAACTCCAAGCAGAAATCATTGGAAGACTTTGGAAATAAGCTAGAAACTCTGGGTCAAGCAGCGGGAAAACCATTTTGGAGCGTAATCAGCAATCTCCGAAAGTGACGGAAGAAGGAATTAACAAGTGTTTTGGACAGGTCAGGAAAGCTGCTAGTCAATCCTGTGGATGCCTTGAGCAGATGGAGGAAATATTTTGAAGAATTGCTCAATGTAGGTGAAGCGTTCAATGATGTGTCAGATTTTCAGGTAGAATGGGATAGGAACGATGCTGGAAACAGGAACTCATTTGAGGAAGTAGAGAAAATGCTCAGTAGATTACAGTGCAATAAAGCGGCTGGGGTGGACGAAATTAAGCCGGAACTCGTCAAACACAGTGGAATATCAGGTCTGAAATGGTTAGACAGGATAATTGAGAAGGCGTGGGAATCGTGACAGGTTCCGTCTGACTGGACGAAAGCGGTAATCACGCCAATTTTCAAACATGGAAACAGAAAAGATTGTAACAACTATCGAGGAATCTCTTTAATTAGCGTTGTAGGCAAAATATTTTTAGGTATTGTTGAAAGGAGAGTGCGACTATAAATTGAGGACAAGTTAGATGAAAATCAGTGTGGGTTTAGGCCTCTTAGAGGCTGTCAGGACCAGAGCTTTAGCTTAAGGCAGGTAATGGAAAAGTGCTTTGAGTGGAACAGGGAATTGTATCTATGTTTAATAGATCTAGAAAAGACTTATGACAGTGTTCCTAGGAGGAAGCTACTGTCAGTTCTTCAAGATTATGGTATAGGAGGCAAACTTCTGCAGGTAATTAAAGGGCTTTACGTAGACTGTCAGGCAGCAGTTAGAGTAGATGGAAAATTAAGCTCATGGGGTAAGACAAGGCTGTAACATGCCACCACTGTTGTTCATGCTATTCACCGATCATATGTTGAAAACAGTAGACTAACAGGGCTGGATTAAAATAGGTAAAAACAAAATAAGCAGTATCACATATACGGATGACTTAGTTGTAATGGCCGATTCAATTGAAAGGTTGCAAACTAATATTTCAAGGCTCGATCAGAGGTGCAAGGATTATGATATGAAGACCAGCATCTCCAAAGCGAATGTAATGTCGGTGGGAAAGAGATTTAAACAGATTGAGTGCCAAATAGGAGGAACAACGGTAGTACAGGTAGACAGTTTCAAGCACCTGGTATGTATTTTCTCACAGGATGGTAACATAGTGAAAGAACTGGAATCGAGGTGCAGGAAAGCTAATGCAGTTAGTGCTCAACTAAGATCTACTCTCTTCTGCAAGAAGGAAGTAAGTACCAAGACTAAGCTTGCAGCGCACCGCTCTATCTTTAGACCAACTTTGTTGTATGGGAAAGTTGGGTGGATACAGGTTACCTTATTCACAAGGTAGAGGTTACAGATATGAAAGTAGCAAGAATGATTGCAGGTACTAATAGATGGGAACAATGGCAGGAGGGTGTCCATAATGAGGAAATCAAAGAAAAACTGGGAATGAACACCATAGATGAAGCAGTTAGAGCGAACAGACTGAGATGGTGAAGTCATATTACACGCATGGGAGAAGCAAGGTTACCTAAGAGACTCATGTGGTCGGCAGCGGAGGGTAAGAGGAGTCGAAGAAAAAAGTACTCAGATTCGGTGAAGAATTATTTTGAAGTAACATCATACGAGGCATCAATGTTAACATTGAATAGGGGATCATGGTGGAATTTTATTAGAGGTACTATGCTCCAGACTGAACGCTGAAAGGCATAATCAGTCTCTAATGATGAAGATGATGATAAATCTGTAAATGTAGGCCTGTCGCTGTTCCCTTCAATCTTCAAAACTACTGGACGAATCTTCATGCGGTTTTTGCAGGAAACATGGGAAAAGTTTGGGTCAAGATATAGGCATAATTTTATTAAAATCTGATCACGGAGAAAAACAAAGATATCGTAATTTTAAGTGTATCAGTAACCGTCGTGACTTTTTTCAACTATTAAAAACCTCTTATCGTCAAAACTACTAAACGAATGTTCATGGGCTTTTAACAGGTAACTTGAGCGTAACTGGGCAATATATAGACTTCGTTTCATAAAAGTCGGATCACGGAAAAAAATAATATCGTAATTTCAATTTTTTTTTATCTACGACCGTTATGTCTGTTATTTGAACACGTATATCTCCAAAACGTCTTGACGAATTTTCATGGGATTTTCACATGTAACTTTAGAACATCGTAGGTTACCTAAAGACTTCAATAATTAAAATCGGATCACAGAATATAAAGATATCATAATTTAATCATTTGCTTGAAAGCCGTGGTGTATGTTTAGTTGTTGAGGGTAATCTCCAAAAATACTACACGAACTTTCATCGGTTTCCACAGGGAAATTGAGAATAGTTTGGAGAGTAACATAGGCTTAGTGTCATCAAAATCGGATAAGAGAAAAGAAAGATATCGTAATTTGAAGTGTTTTTTGTACTATGCATATAAGTATGGTGTACTACAGCAAATCTCCAAGAGTAGCCTACTACACGTACTTTCATGGAGTTTCATAGGTAAACTGCGAGTACCTTGGCGCAACATATAAGCTTCGTTTCATCAAAATCGGATCTGTATGCGA
Source organism: Locusta migratoria (assembly GCA_026315105.1). Classification (NCBI taxonomy): domain Eukaryota; kingdom Metazoa; phylum Arthropoda; class Insecta; order Orthoptera; family Acrididae; genus Locusta; species Locusta migratoria. The sequence goes on from CM048745.1 coordinate 134,356,781, forward strand.
TGCTTCAATTACAGCGTAGTGTAGCAAAAATCCGATAGAGGCGCTGTTACTGACATAGTATACCAAATAACTAATAGATGGCGATGCTGCGTTGTTTATTCTCATAACTAAGGTCTAATAGACTGAAACAAGGGTTATGATTTTCCTTATGGCAGCGGTGTAGTGTATTGATGTTGGCAACGGTCGTTGAATCGTTTTTGAAAAATCAGTCACGTACAAAGAGTGGAATAATTCTTAATGTTGATAATGAAATAAATAATTAATGTTGTTCCGATCAGTAAATTAATGATTCCCCTAAAGCGAATATTCCATTGCAAACGTTAACACACTAAACTGCTACCACTGCAAATAAAATTTAACCCAGGTATGTCACAAAAGTAATTATTTTACTAGCTGTATCCCGCATGCCTTGCAATGTCGTGGAAAGAAAAGAAGTGCATTTTTTGATGGGTATAACCACTAAATTGTATTTAGAGTAGAAATATCTATGGAGTGAGCATAGGCTTCTATGCATCTTCTCAACATTCAGCTGGAATTACCAAGTGATAGTGAGACAAATTCACTCTTTCCACACATTTATTTCCTCTTACTATGGTTTGTACCGCATTGGCTGCAAAGAAGTCCCACCCCTCTTTCGCAGAGCAACAACGTAGCTTGAAATAATATCTAAATAAATGTGTCACAGAAGCAACAAGAAAATTGAGGAAGCGTCGCTAAAAGGGCCATTTACACATAGTCATCCGTCTTAACCGAACAAAAAGGACCAAGATGAAGTAATCGATTAGTAGATTTTTTCCAATTTCAGGTGACATTTCCACCTTAATGTTGGGGACAGAAAATCTGTTCTGCGCACCTGAATGCTCACTCCAGAGATATTTATGCTCTGTACCTGCCACCAGAGATAATATACATACGCGAGCGACAAACTCATCAGAAACTTCCCTGCTTTCATAATTGTTCGGTACAATATTGTGATTAAAATTTGTAACTACTTACTTTTGGTGTGGACTACATTAAGATAGGGAAAAACGTCTTCTTTTGCAGAGACAATTATACTTAGATTTATTATCCGAATTCTGAATATATAGTTCTATTACACAAGATCTATTTCAACTTCGTGCTTTACGAAATAAACACTGCAGGACGTGACGACATGTATTAGCTGAAAGAGTGGCCGATGCTGCTAACACAGTCAAGACAATTCACTAGAAATACTACTATATTTAATAGAAAGTTCTATACAGACTATCAGCTGACGCCATTCCTTCAACGATTACCCAGACTTACTTTATCGTGTGTTGACACCACCATGACGTTTTATTTAAACAGACATGAACTGCTCTGTTGATTTAATTACCATGCTTTCGGTATTCGTCAATTTTGTATCCCATCCTCGTCGCCACTTTTGTATACCATCCTCATCGCCGCTTTTGTGTCCCTGCCTCATGGCCACTTTTGTGTCTCGTTTCCGTCGTAGGTGTCGGTGGCCGAGTCGAAAGACCGACACAGGAATAAAGGATGCACGCTTGTGCAGGTAGGAGGTGACCAGCCAGTGGGACAGCAGAAACTAGAAACACTAGAGTAAATTAGAACGAGATATATATTTCTTAGAGACTTAGTAATACTTAACTTTTACATAGCTCAGTACTGCAGAATGCTGATACATAGCTGAGCTAGAGGCCTGCCTAGTGACAATTCCTAGTGCCTATTCGATAGCCAAGTCTTTACTGGTGCCTATCTGATTCCGAAGTGTTAGCTGGTTCCTATCTCAGTCCCAAGTGAACGATGTCGTTCAGTGGTGGCCACGAGCGGAGTTGTAGCAGAGGGCGCTCGTGGCTGACGTCGTAAGAATGCCGCGCCGTGCGTGCATGGCGGCGCGTGGCGAAAGTAGGTGGCGCGCACTTTAGACTTGTGTGACACCACAGTCAACTTTTCGATAATGTGGAACACTGTATGCAGAATAACTACATTGTCCCCAGTGCAACACTGCAACATTCTAATACTTCAGCATTCACTTACTATGAGAGATAAACAGATTACTATTTCTCATCTCAACGTTAGAAGTGTTTTCAGAAGTTTTTGCCAGACAGACAATTAGACAAATCAGTCTTAACTTTATGAATACAATCTAACAATGAATTTACATCGTTTCGGAGTTTGGATTTAAATTAATTTCACGTTTTGTATGAAAAACTTCATATCTGACATCTTGGCTAGGAGAACTGAGTTTATTGATAGAGCGATCCAACAAGGATTCTGTTTTTGCTGACCTAGGTCCGGAACCCTAAAAAACGATGATAAACACAGGTCCCTCTTTAACAACCATTGCGAAGCACGGACCTTTAATTTAGTTCAAATTGTTGTTGTTGTGGTCTTCAGTCCGGAGACTGGTTTGATGCAGTTCTCTACAATACCCTACCCTGAGCAAGCCTCTTCATCTACACATAAGAACGGCAACCTACATCTGTCTGAATCTGCTTACTGTATCCATCTCTTGGTCTTCCTCTGCGGTTTTTACCCCTCACACATCCTTTTAACGCTAAATTCACAATTCCTTGATGTCTAAGAATGTGCCCTACCAAAGTATCCCTTCTTTTAGTCAAGGTAAGCCAGAAATATCTTTTCTCCCCAATTATGTTCAGTACCTCCTCATTAGTTACGCGATCCACCCACCTAATTTTCAGCATTCTTCTGTAGCACCACATTTCAAAAGCCTCTATCCTCTTCCTGTCCGCACTGTTTTCGTCCATGTTTCACTCCCATACATGGCAACACTCCATACAAATGCCTTCAGAAAGGACTTCCTTAGGCTTAAATCAATATTAAATTTCTCTTTTTCAAGAACGCTTTTCAACCCATTTCCATTCTGCATTTTATATCCTCTGTACTGCGACCATCATTTGTTATTTTACTGCCCAAATAAAGAAACTCATCTACCTCCTTTATTGCTTCGTTACCTAATCTAATTCCTTCAGCACCACCTGATTTTCTTAGACTGCACTCCATTACCCTAGTTTTGCTCTTGTTAATCTTCATCTTATATGCAGTTTTCAGCACACTGTCGCCGCAGTGGAGTAGCCGAGCGGTCTAAGGCGTCTCGCTGCGGAGCGCGCGGTTGCTCGCCGTGGAGGTTAGAGTCCTCCCTGGGGCATGGGTGTGTGTGTTGTCCTTAGGTTAGTTTACCTAGGTTTAAGTATTTTGTAAGCTACGGACTGATGACCACGCAGTTTGGTCCGATAGAATTACAAACATTTGATTTTTCAGCACACTGTCCATTCCGTTCAATTGCTCTTGCAAGTCCTTTGCTGTACCTGACAGAATTACTATGTCGTCGGCAAAACGCAATGTTTTCAATTTTTCACCCTGAACTTTAATTCCTTCACCAAATTTCTCCTTGCTTTTCTTTATAGCTTGCTCAATGTACAAATTGAATAACATCGGAGAAAGGCTACAACCCTGTCTTACTCCCTTTCCAACCACTGAATCCCTTTCATACCCTTCAACTCTGACAACCGCTGTCTGGTTTTTGTACAAGTTGTAAATAACCTTACGCTCCCTATATTTTACTCTTGCTTGCTTCAGAACTTGAAAGAGTTTATTCCAATGAACATTGTCAAAAGCCTTCTCCAAATCTACAAAAGTTAGAAATGTAGGTTTGCCTTTTCTTAATCTATCTTCTAGGATAAGCCGTAAAGTGAGTATTGCCTCCCGAGTTCCCACATTTCTCCTGAACCCAAACTAATCTTCCCCGAGGTCGGCTTCTACCAGTTTTTCCACCCTTCAGGTATTAAACTGACGTATTAAACTGATGGTTCTGTAGTTTTCACACCTGACTGCACCTGCTTTCTTTGGAATGGGGATTATAACATTTTTCTTAAAGTCTGAGGGTACTTCACCTGTTGTTGTTGTTGTTGTTGTTGTTGTTGTTTATAGGGGACCAAACTACAAGGTCATCAGTCCCCTGTTCCAGGCACTAATGTAACGTGTGATAAAACGAAAACACAGAAAACAAGGATTAGAGAATTCCTGGAATGTAAAATAAAGACAAACACTACACTTATACACAGAGGACTGCACAAAAGGGATAAAAGGACAATTTCACAGCAGAATGCAATGGCCGTCTGATCACTAGGATAAAAACGGATGAGCGAGCCATGCTGTACACACTAAAAAACCACCTCAACCGAAAAGGTAGAGGCTATCAAGTAACTTAAAAACAGTGTAAAAATGAGAGTCTGTGAATCACTCAGAAGCGCCTTCCATTAAATGGAAGGGTAGAAACCAGATGCGCGAATAAAATTTAAAACAGTAGTGGCCAAGGAGGCATTGTCACCTAAAACTGATGGCAGCGAATCTGGTAGGCTAAAGGACTGCCGCAAAGCAGCTAAAAACGGACAATGCAACAGTATGTGGACCACAGTAAGCTGGTCGCCACAACGACAAACTGGTGGGCCCTCTCGACGCAATAGGTGGCCATGTGTTAACCACGTATGACCAATGCGTAGTCGGCAGAGTACAACGGACTCCCTACGAGAAGCTCGCAGGGAGGACCTCCACATTGCCGTAGTAGGCTTAACAGCACGGAGCTTATTCGGTGCGTTCGATTCAGCCCACTCTGTATTCCAAAGGCTTAAAACCTTCCGATTGAGCACCGCCCGGAGATCCCTCTCCTGGAGACCGATTTCCAGCATAGTTGAGGTAGTAGCCTCCTTCACCAGTTGGTCAACACGTTCATTTCCTTTTATTCCAATGTGTCCCGGAGTCCAAAGGAAGACCACAGTGCGACCAGATGTACATAGTCTGTATACAGCTTCCTGAATAGACCGTACCAATGGATGTTTTGGGAAACAATGGTTAAGGGCTTGCAGACCACTCAGGGAGTCAGTACAGATAACCACAGACTCCCCGGGGCAGGCTCTGAGGTGTTCAAGGGCCCGCCAAATGGCGACAAGTTCCGCTGTAAACACACTACTCCTACAGGGCAATGAACGTTGTTCTATATGCCGGCCATGGGTATAGGCATACCCAACATGGCCATCGACTAGGGAGCCATCGGTGTATAGAAATTCAGCACCATGGTAGGAATCTAGAAGGGCCTGGAACTGTTGACGCAGAGTCGTCGGTGCAACAGAGGCTTTCGAGTCCTGGGCCAAGTCCAACCGAAGCTGGAGGCGAGGAATGACCCAAGGAGGAGTACTAGAACGGTACTGGAAGGTGAAAGGAATAGGAAGGGATCCTAGAGAAGAAAGGAGGGAACGAACACGGACCGCAACCGGGAGGCCCGACCGCGGCCGTTGTCGCGGGGAAGGGAGTGCGTCAGCTGGGAAGAGGGGCCTGCGATTTGGGTGGTGAGGTATGGCATGAATACGGGCAACATAAGAAGCCATTAGCTGTTGCCTTCTGAATCGCAGGGGGGGAACCCCAGCCTCAGCAAGAAGGCTTGACACAGGACTGGTACGGAAGGCCCCTGTTGCTAAACGGATGGCACTGTGATGGACCAGATCTAAGATCTGCAGTGCAGTTGGAGCTGCCGAATCATACACAAGGCAGCCATAATCCAGGCGTGACTGGATAAGTGCCTTATATAGGTGCAGTAGAGTGGGGCGAGCAGCTCCCCAACCTGTGTGGCTGAGGCAGCGGAGGATGTTTAGATGTCTCCAACATTTTTGTTTTAACTGGCGAAGATGCGGTATCCAGGTCAGCCGGGCATCAAAAAGCATGCCTAGGAAGCGGTGTGTCTCCTCAACGCGAAGGGGTTCATCATTCAAATATAACTCAGGGTCCGGATGAGCTACCCGACGGCGACAAAAGTGCATGACGCGGGTTTTCTGCGCCGAAAATTGGAAACCATGCTCAGAGGCCCAAGACTGTACCTTTCGAATGGCACCCTGCAGCCGCCGTTCTGTAACGTTAATGCTGCTGGAGCTGAAGTAAAGGCAAAAGTCGTCAGCAAACAAAGAGGAAGAGACAGACGTTCCTACTGCCGCAGCTAGTCCGTTAATAGCTATCAAAAATAACGGTACACTCAAAACGGAGCCCTGTGGGACGCCATTCTCTAAAACATGAGCGGAGCTAAGAGAGGTGCCAACCCGAACCTGAAAGGAGCGTAGCGACAGGAAGTTCTGTATGAACGTTGGTAGGGGGCCACGTAAGCCCCATTCATAAATTGTAGAGAGGATGTGATGACGCCAGGTTGTATCATAAGCCTTGCGGAGGTCAAAAAAGACTGCGACAAGGTGCTCTCGGCGATTAAAAGCGGTACGTATGGCTGATTCCAGGGACACGAGATTGTCTAGAGTGGAACGGCCCTGACGGAAGCCTCCCTGTTGTGGAGCCAGGAGACCTCGATCCTCCAGTAGCCACATAAGCCGTCGACTCACCATACGTTCGAGGATCTTACACAGAACGTTGGTGAGACTGATGGGGCGGTAGCTCCCAGCATCTGACGGATCTGCGCCTGGTTTCATCACTGGGACGATAGTACTTCTCCGCCATTGTGACGGGAAAAGGCCTTCCGTCCAGAGACGATTATAAAGGGCGAGTAGCCGCCGTTTAAAGTCCGCTGAGAGGTGACGGACGAACTGGCTGTGAATACGGTCCGGACCAGGAGAGGTATTGGGGATGCAGCAAGAGCAGTCTGGAACTCCCACTCACTAAATGGGGCATTGTACGCTTCCTGTCGACGTGTGCGGAAGGACAATTGCCTCCGCTCAACCCGCTCTTTGAGGGCGCGAAATTGTGCACTGTAGGCTGCTGTCGCAGAGCAACGTGCAAAGTGCCCCGCCATTAGTTCCGCAATTAGCGTCGGGTCAGTACAAAGACTGCCGTCAATTCGGAGTGACGGGATTCCGCTTGGCGGGTGGTACCCAAAGAGGCGCCGTACCTGCGACCACACTTGAGAAGTGGAGGCGCAGGAGCCTATGGTGGCTACATATCGTTCCCAACAGTCCTGCTTACTCTGTTGGATCAGTCTCCGGGCTTGGGCCCGGAGACGCTTAAAAGCGATTAGATGTTCAATACTGGGGTGGCGCCGGTGGCGTTGAAGCGCCCGTCGTCGCTCCCGGATAGCGTCAGCTATCTCCTGCGTCCACCAAGGCACCGACTTGCGCCTAAGTGAGCCTGTGGTAGTCGGGATATTCGCTTCAGCAGCGGAAATAATCTCCTCAGTTACTTGCTGTACTGCCATATCGATGTTATCTGGCAATGGATTAGTAGCCACAGCTGTCGAGGTATAGCCGTGCCAGTCAGCCCTATGGAGGGACCACCGCGGCAGGCGTCCTGCAGGGTGAAATTGTGAGAGCGACAAAAGGAGAGGAAAGTGGTCGCTCCCACAAAGGTCATCATGGACCTTCCAAGATAAATGCGGAAGGAGACTCGGGCTACAAATGGATAGGTCGATGGCGGAGATAGAGCCATGTGCCACACTGAAGTGTGTGGGTGCTCCACTGTTCAAGATGCAAACGTCAAGCTGTGTGAGAAGGTTCTCAAGGTCTCTACCACGGCCCGTGCTCTCAGTTCCACCCCATAGAGGGTGGTGGGCATTGAAATCACCCAAGAGGAGGAACGGTTGTGGTAATTGGGCAACCAATGCAGCGAGGTCAGCAGGAGAGACAACAACATCCGGGGGAAGGTATAGGGAACAGATGGTAAATTCCTCTATTGCCCGGATTCGAACAGCCACAGCCTCCAGGGTCGTGGTGAGAGGCACAGCTGCACTGGGGACGGTTGCAAGAACATAAACACAAACTCCGCCAGATACCCTGTCATAGATGGAACGATTGTTGTAATAACCCCGATAGCCACGAAGGGCTGGGGTCCTCTGTGCAGGGAACCAAGTTTCCTGCAGGGCTATACAAAATGCTGGAAACCGGCACAACAATTGCTGCAATTCGGACAAATGGCGGGAAAACCCGCCACAGTTCCACTGCATAATCAGAGAGGCTCCTGGTCGCTGGGACATGCAGTTTGGGATGGTACATTGGAGACTGCAAGGGTGTTCGCCGTTGCTGATGGCGGAGGCTGAGCCTCAACGTCCATCGCGTCTGGGGACTCAGCAAAAGCCAAGTCCTCAGGGGACGTGAGAATTTCTATTTCGTCCTCTGAGGCTGACGTTTGTTGTGGTGGTTCAGAAGCCACCTGGTGGTCCGTCTTTTTGGACCTCTTTTTCTTTCGTTCGCGCTTATCTTTCGGTCTCTCCTGCTGGGAGGGCTTTTCTGCCATATTCTCGGGGACGGAAGATGCCCTCGAGGCCCTGCGACCAGCAAGTAGTGGCTTTTTCAGCCACTCGCTGGTATCTGCCATACCAGCGTCAGAGACCTTAGGAGGAAGGGCATCTAGGGAGCCCTTCCTTGCAGGAGGAGCCAGAGACGGTTGTTCGTTCTCTGGCTCAGGGATGGGGACCGTTGTCCCCGGTGGTTTGGTACTCGTTGCTCCCAAAGTAGGGGCCTTGGGAGCAACAGAAGAGGAGGCGCCCCCTGTCATTGAAGGAGCAACTGGTAACTGTTGGGCCGGAGGGCCCAGGATGGTAGATGGAACCTGATGTGCCTTTACCGTAGATGTTGCTGTAGCATAGGTAGCCTTCATGTTGACAGGGTGAATCTTTTCATATTTGCGCTTGGCCTCGGAATATGAGAGCCTGTCCAGGGTCTTGTACTCCATTATCTTTCTCTCTTTTTGGAAAACTGTGCAATGTGGCGAGCAGGGAGAGTGGTGCTGGCCACAGTTAACACAAACTGGAGGCGGGGTACATGGGACGTCTGGATGTGACGCACGTCCGCACTCCCGACAGGTGGGGTTGGCATCGCAGCGAGATGACATATGGCCAAACCGCCAGCACTTAAAGCAGCGCATAGGGGGAGGAACGTAGGGTTGGACGTCACACCGGTAAACCATCACCTTGACCTTTTCGGGCAATGAATCACCCTCAAAAGCCAAGATGAAGGCACCAGTGGCGACCCTGTTGTCCTTCGGACCCCTATATATGCGCCGAATAAACTGCACTCCTCGCCTCTCTAAGTTCGTACGGAGTTCGTCATCGGATTGAAGTAAGAGATCCCGATGAAAGATAATACCCTGGACCATGTTCAAAGTTTTATGCGGTGTGATGGTAACGGGAACGTCACCCAGCTTGTCACAGGCAAGCAGTGCCCGTGACTGGGCTGGGGACGACGTCGTTATCAGAATCGACCCGGATCGCATCTTAGATATTCCGTCTACCTCGCCAAACTTGTCTTCAATATTCTCGACAAAAAACAGAGGCTTAGTCGACATAAACGATTCGCCATCTGTTCGACTGCACACCAGGTATCGGGGGGCATACGCCTCACCTTGATGACGAGCCCGACGTTCCTCCCATGGCGTAGCCAGGGATGGAAACGATTGGGGGTCATAAGATACTGCATTGAAAGAAACTCTTCCTCGCTTTGAGACGCCGTTTTCGCGACCGGCCACGCTTCTGTTTGCTCGTTTCATGATCGTCCCACGAGCAGCTAGGGAACTAAAGGTCCACCCAGGCAGAGCCCCGCTTGCCTGGGTAAGCCTTGTACAACTGAGGTGCGGCAGGTTCCTCAGAGGTTGCTCGCTAGCGGCTGTTCAACCTCAACAGCCATGCATCTCCTCGGCACGTAGCACACCTTGAGATTGAGGTTTTTTTTTATAGAGGTTTGTACCGTCCTCGCGACCCGGGCGATTAAGCCAAGATCCCTGGGCTCTGAAACGTACAACGTTCCACCGTCGCGCCGAACGATGGTCGTTGAGGCACGCACAGAGCTTACGGTGTAGCGGACTGTTGGCGCGACACAGCCCACGGCTCAGGACCCCGGGTTCGCCAAGCCCGTACCCAGCAAATTAATGCTGAGCCCCTGAGGGGTACTTCACCTGTCTCATACATCTTACACACCAGGTGAAACAATTTTGTCATGGCTGGTTCTCCCAGAGACTTCAGTAGCTCTGAGGGGATATCATCTACTCCAGGGGCCTTGTTTTGACTTAGGTCTTTTAGGGCTCTGTCAAATTCATCTCTCAGTATAGTATCTCGTATTTCATCCTCATCTACTTCTTCTCCCCTTTCTACAATATTGCCGCTAAGTTCATTTCCTTCATAGAGACTCTATATACTCTTTCCACCTTTCAGCTTTCCCATCTTTGCTGAGAACTGGTTCTCCATCAGAGTCCTTGATATTCATTATTCTTATCTCCAAATGTTTCTTTTATTTTTCTGTAGGCTGTATCTATTTTTCCCCTATTTATACATTCTTCTACATCCTTGCATTTGCCTTCTAGCCACTCCTGCTTAGCCATTTTGCACTTCCTGTCAAACTCATTTCTTAGTCGTCTGTACTCCATTTGGCCTGTTTCATTTACTGCATTTTTATACTTTCTCCTTTCATCGACTGTTTTATTTTCCCCGTTTCTGTCAATTGTTGCCTAAAGATCCCTCTGAAATTCTTAAGAACTTCAGGTTCCTTCAATTTATCCAGGTCCCATCTCCTTATTTTCCTACCTAGTTTCTTCAGTTTATCCAGGTACCATCTCCTTATTTTCCTACCTAGTTTCTTCAGTTTCAGCCTACACTTCATAATCAACAAGTTAGGGTCAGAGTCTGGGTATGTCTTACAGTTTAAAACCTGATTTCGAAATCTATGTCTTACCATTATAAAATTTATCTGGTATCTCCCGGTGTCTCTTGGTCTCTTCCACGTATACAACCTTCTTTTTTGATTCTTAAACCAGGTGTTTGTTATAACTAAATTATGTTCAGTGCAAAATTCTACCAGGCGGCTTTCATTCCTTTTGTCCAGACCATATTCACCTATTATCTTCCCTTCCCTTCCTCGTCCTACTACCGAATTCCAGTCTCCCATAACAATTACGTTTTCCTCTCCCTTAATTGTCTGAATAATTTCCTTTAGCTCCTCATATTTTTCTTCGATCTCCTCATCATCGGCAGAGATAGTTGGCACATAAACCTTTACTACTGTGGTCGGTGTTGACTTCGTATCTATCTTGACTACGATAACGCGATCACTGTGTTGCTCATAGTAGTTTACCCGCATTCCTATTTTCCTATTCGTTATCAAATCTACTCCTGTAATACCCCCAACTAATTTTGTATTTATAATCCTGTACTCACCTGACCATAAATCCTGTTCCTCTTTCCACCGAACTTCACTAATCCCTACTATATCTAACTTCAACCTATCCATTTCCCTTTTTAAATTTTCTATCTTGCCTACCCGATTAAGGGATCTAACATTCCACGCTCCGATCCGTAGAATGCCAGTGCTGCCTTTCCTGATGATCACATCCTCCTGAGTAGTTCCCGCCCGGATATCCGAATGGGGGACTATTTTATCTCCGGAATATTTTACCCGAGAGGATGCCGTCAAATTATGGTTGAAAAAAATTATATTTTAATTACATTGTTACGTAAACGTTTTCGACTCATCCTCTACAATATGACGCAAAGATTACCTTTTTATGTTAATTCTATATATTTATAGAGTTAAAATGACTTACAAATTATTTAAATAACCTATTGATGACGTCATAACTCAGATTCCACAGCCCGGAACTTTGGGGACTTTCAGTATATTAAGTAGGACATCAAACAGACTACGATGAAAGCTTTCAGCTCGCCCCTATTTTTCCTATTCATTACATAAAAGACCTGTAATGTGAAACTGATAATTATGTTACATATTACGACACTTTCGGCTGAATCTGACTATGCGAACAAAGCCAACTGTAATTTCATTTCATGTTTTGGAATACTGGAAATGCTAAATAACGCTTTTGTACTAGAACTTGCGCACATCATCCTGTCTCCTCACCAAGTCTTGCTTGATGGTCATATAGGCAGCGAAAATCGAGAAAGATACATTTTCATGGGGGATAGACACTTTACTCTTTATATCACTTGAATTACTTGAAAAAGTTGAACATTGGTAACGTAACGAAGTCGCATGAAATGAAAATGGAAAAATTATCTTGCAGCGCTAAAAAATAAGTTTTCCTTGGCGTTTCTCCGTTTTAACATAGCCTCCACATTTCTAACAAACCCTAATTACTCGTAAATCCAGACCTCTTAAACTTTTTAAAACACATTGGTAACTCAGTGTCATAGTGGGAGTGTCTGCTACCATATTTTCGTCATCTCAGTCCTAGAGCGATGTAACCCCCAACCAGCACCCTGCAGTTTCATTGAAAACGTCGACGATGGTACATCTTCAGGAAGGGTGTCAAATAGAACAAAAAAGTCCGAAAATCGTATGAAATGAGTCAACTTCTATGCACTGAATACAGTTCATTCATACTTTAACAAGCTCAATATCAAAACAGTACAACATAGAAATTCTTCTAACGGAAAACATTGTCTTGCGATCGGTTTCCTATGTAGAGAAGAAAAATTCTAGTTTTTGTGTAACAGGCGCTGATACTGGTAGAAAAAAAGTTAAACAGCTGTATCTAATCATTCGATAGATTGCAGAAGTTTTGAACTTACGATAAGACAGGAGGCGTTTATAGTCGATGGTATTGCGTTGTGTGACCTGCTCCGTTTTGTGATGGTGCAAATCTGAATGAAATCGTTCGCTATCCTGACAGAAGATCAGTCTCAGTTCATAAATTTTGAAGTGTAAATAATCTTGTCTATTTGTTAATGGATGACTTATCTTTAATGCAATTTTTACTTGTATTTCAAATATCGTGACGGTAATTTACTTCTGAAATAATTGCCATAAAAGCTGTGTTCACCAATGGTCCCCCATGGCTTGTGTTTTGCATAGTCGAAAGGCTGTACTGGAATTGATTAGAGGACCTACAACACGGGTACAAAGTGAGGGACGCATGCGTATCAGCCGGAACTCAATTCAGTGTGTTCAGCTTTTTATGTACGTGATAATACATGACGTAAATAAAATTGTATTACAGCAGTTTTTTTCCTTATTTCACCACCATCTCATTTATTATTGTAGTGTACCATACCATAGGACTTTTAATTTCTGTAAAATCCTAATGTATGATAACATCTCATGTACAGTATGATTATCCTTAACTGCTTTCAGAACTTGAAGAGCGCTGTACATATAGGCGATGTAGAGGCGCCACAGGCCATCACGTGGCGTCGGCTCCGAGACTGTCTCTGGTATTGCCAACATTATTGACAGAGAAGAATCGAATGTCATTCATCTGGTGTATCGTTTAACAGTTTCCTCTTTCTTGTTAAAATTATTCCAGTGTTTGTAGCTTATTTTTTTACTAGCTGTAAACCCCGCGTTGCCCGGGTGTTTATTTATCCCACACAGTCGTAGTCCACATCCCTTTCCGCCCTCTCTCTGCATCCACCTCTTTCTCTCCCATCTCTCTGTTCGTTTCCACCTTTCCCTCTCTTGGCAAAGTTTTCTGCAAGGTACAATCTGTCATGTACCATACAAACATTTATGTATCCTGTGATCTTCCTCTTGGTTCAAAGGTCATGTGCGCAAACAGATTGGAGTAAAACTATGCATTTTGTAAAATTCAGTAAGTTAAATACCCTCCACCATGCACCGAACAAAATTTTATACAGTTTTTGAGGTAGAGTGTGCAAAATTTCATCAATATCGGAACAAAACTATAGATTTGTGCAGAACCCGTTGAAGCGATGTGGTAGGCGTAGTATACCGTTAGCACAGCCTGTTCTCTTGATGGTTTTACTGCTCTATTTCTTTATTCTTTTTTTTCCTTATTTGTACGCTTATCCTTACAGAGAAAGTGCTGAAGACATTGTAGCACGCATAGACCAAAGATATGGTCTGTAGCATCACGTTTCGCTGTATGTAACCTCGTTGCTATAGAGTCGCAAACGTCATTGGTGGCCTTCATTCCGATTTTTTCTTATAATTTGACTACTTTCAACCATCATATCTTCCACCCGCTTATAGCTATCGGCATGAACTGCTATGATGTACAACGGGAGACTTCGGACAACGATTACATACAGACCATTCGTTTGCGTTCTGTAGCTTTCGCTGCAGAGCGAAATATTAACACACACACGTAGAATTTAATATACACCGATAACTTTGCGTCCCAATATACTCCACCCTTTTATCATTATCAACCCTCAAGCAACAATGCAACCAGTAATACCATTTTCAAAGAGTAAATATAATTTTCAAAGAGTAATTATTGTTCCGCATTTCGCGTTATATTCTTCAAATTACTAAATATCTATCAGATCGCTATAAAACCGTGCCTAAAACGTTCCTCAGGTTTAAATTAGTAACTGTACATATATTTAAGTCTCGGCGTCTTGTTGTTCGGACGTGATATTCGTAACCGAACAGACATTCACATTAATATATGTATATTTATAGATAAATAGCTATCCGATCGCCATAAAACCGTGCCTAAAGCCTTCCCCGGGTAGACGTTAGTAACTATACAAATTTTTAGCTCTTTATGTCTTGTGGCTCAGACGTGATAAACGTACACCGAACAGGCATTCACATTTATAGATATAGATTGGAGAAGAAAAAATTTATACACGTTCCCTTCACCAATTTCGCAAGTCTTACTCAGCGAAACTTCGACTTGATATTAAATATAATTTTCATATTACAAATTGACGCGCAGTAAATGTAACACACACACACACACAATTTCTGTCCCAGTACCGGAAGATTGGGAACCACTAGAGTATCCTTGGGTTTGTTTTTGGGCGTTCTTAAATGCACACAAATCCACAGTTTTGTCCCAATCACAATGAATTTTTTTACACTGGATCTTCAAAACGAAAGAAAGATTACTGTGTGCATAAAATACCGTTAGGCGTATGACGGAGCGTGCTTTACAAGAGACTTCGACAAAAATAGTTATTTGTACTTGGATCTTGTATACTTGCACACTTGAGTTTCAAAGCAAGAGGATGAAAGCTGCCTTCATAATGTCTCGTACTGTACCTGTCAGACGGTTCCTGACAACAGACTTTGACACCAGTGTACAGTTACTCCGATCTTGATGAATATTTGCACACGTAACAACATAAATTCACCGTATACATACGATTACATACGGTTTGTATCGATGACGATGAAAGTTCGCGCACATGGAGTTTTTCACAGATGGGGAAAGAGTAAACGGTCAGAGAGATGTAAGAGGAAACGGTCATAGGAAGGATGAGAATATGGACAGAGAGGGGAAGACGAGGATGAAAAGAGGAGAGTGAGAGGGAAGGGGAGAAGTTATAAACAAAGAGAAAAGGAGGAGATTGATCGAGAATACGAAAGGTGAGGTAGACTATGGAACTTCGGGGAGTAAGTAAATACCGGCCAACGACGGGTTTTCAGGTAGTCAGAAGTATTTCAACATCTCGGCTGTTTCAGGGTGTTGAATTAAATGTAACGAAGAAATTGTAAATTTCCTTGCTGTAAAATATCCTATTTTTAACTGTTGTTTACGCAGATATCGAGATTAAGGTGAGGCACAGAATTTAAATTGGGTACCAATGCTCATATTCGAACCCGGGTTTCCTGTTTACTAACCAGATATGTCATACATTTTTATTGACCTCCCCTTTTTACTCTCACCTTCTTGAGTTCGTCTTTTTCGTCACTTTTAGCACATTAAATCAGAATTATTTTAAACTTTTATTTGTTCAATAATATAGTGTTAGGAGATAAACTATTTAAAGAAATTAAAACCAATGTCCTCCTTTCAGAGATTGGAAAATAACCATTTTCTAAAAGAACCGAACGAAAAATCCCTCCTGGGCCAGCAGTTTTTAGATTAGATTAGTACTTGTTCCATAGATCATGAATACGACACGTCGTAATGATGTGGAACGTCTCAGGTTAACCCTTCTATGCATGACCTATATATTTTGCACATTTACATACCCTGGGTCCATTGGACCCGTTACGACTAATATGAGAATTTAAATGAAAACCTGTGTTTTGTGGATATTATCAGGCACGAACACTTTTATTTGGAGATTCATGAGTGTAATATAAGAAAGCTTGGCTATTTAAATGATTTTACTTGCTTTTAAAATGTATAATTAGTATAATTTTAACCCTAAATATTTTGTTAAATAGATTATATTGTGAAAGCTGATACAGACACCACCAATATTATTTTTCGCAGTGTTCAAATAGGTGATTTTGCTACCGACAAAGCATAAACCATTTCACAAAAAATATCACATCAGTTTTTTAAAATCGTTGCACACCACACTGCTATGGTCCTGGCACACATGTTTTGAGCACTTACTGCACACTGTATTTGTTTGAAAGAGGACACAGTGAACACCTTTTCTTCTGGCGACCAGCTGTGCTGTTGCTGTCACTGCTTTGTTTTGTGTTTCAGGGATAGTAATGAACTTCTCCATATCCAGGAGTATGGATTTTTGCAGAAAGGGATTATAAGATCTTCTTATCATAAATGGATGGATCAACTCCATGGAAAGTTCCTCGACGGCGAGTGTTCATCAGAGACGACTGTATCGTCAGGCGTGCCCCAGGGGAGTGTGATAGGACCGCTATTATTTTCTATCTATATAAATGATCTGATGGACAGAGTAAGTTGTAATTTGCGGCTGTTTGCTGATGATGCTGTGGTGTATGGGAGGGTGTCGTCTGTAACTGACTGTAATAGCGTACAGGTTGACTTAGACAAAATTTCTAGTTGGTGCGAAGAATGGCAGCTAGCTCTCAATGTGGAAAAATGTAAGGTGATGCGCATGAGTAGAAAAAAACAATCCTATAATGTTCGAATACAACATTAGTAGTGAGCTTCTTGATGGGCCGGAATTTGAAGCTGAGTGTAGTACGATCTTGCTGCCGCCTACTTACATTTCGCGTAAAGATCACAAAGACAAGATAAGAGAAATTAGGGCTTGTACGGAGGCATATAGGCATTCTTTTTTTCCTCGTTCAATTTGGGAGAGGAATAGGAAAGGAAATGCCTAGTAGTGGTACAGTGTACCCTCAGCCACGCACCTTACGGTGAATTGCGGAGTATGTAGGTAGATGAAGATGTAGATGGAAAGCCTCCCCTTGTGCAAAAGCCCTTCATGATACATGGGATGTTGTGCTTTGTAGGTAATAAAAGCATTTAGAGTGCATACGTCCACAGTGCCATGGACCCGCGTTTGGTTTGTCTTTCGCATGTGTAATTACGCACTAGCTGATCCATAACATCAACACCACCCTTAGTTTTATTATAAAATATCACAATCTCAGGTTTCCGTTTTGGATGTTGTTCATCTATAGAGCTATCATGATGCATGGCACTTAGGAGGATTACACACTTGTTCTTCCTTGGCGAGAAACTGACCATTGTGATTTCTTTCGTAAATGCAACTTGCCTACTACTATTTGGCTTCATCTCCTTCGGAATTTCTCTTTCTTTCATCCTCATTGTTCCCACAACAGTTAGGTTCACACTCAAGAGATGTTCTGCTAGTGGAACACTTGTAAAATAATTATCTAAACGGAACTAGTTGTTCATCACGGTGACATTGATTTTAGGTATCATTACTTTCCTGCACTGTCCTATAAATATTTTCCATATGTAGGATATAGCAGCCAGCTTATCAGTTTGTATATTCTTTTGTCATCAAATCTAATGAGTCTTCTTAATGCCTCAAACCGACTCACAGACACTGTAGCTCTATATAATTGATTGGAAAATTTTCCCAGAAAAAGTTCTCTGATTGGAACATCCCAGCCTTTATTTGCTCCAATATGAAGCAAAATTCCACAGAAGGCGAAAATTTCATCTCTAGTTACATCATGCCACATTATTTTTCTTAGCATACAAACTCTTCTTGCCTCTAGGTTTGTGGATCTCACAATTTCATCAACAATGGATAGAGGAATAAATAAATCCCAAGCATCTTTATGGGTATAAGTGATTGTCCCCTCTTGCTGGTCCTGGTATAAATTTCACCACATTGTGAGCAGGCGTTTTATTTTGCACAGGGGGGCTTTTACTCCATAGCATACCATTTGGAGCAATATAAACGTTAACACTTTCAGTGCTTATTTGTCCTGAGATATTATTATCTAGATCATCATCTTCTTCTTCATCTTCACCACCACCACTACGTGGTTCTTCATCGTATGACACTGCCTGAGAAACAGCTTCATGGTTTTCATCCGAAGCAGAACTTACATCTGAAAGGAAATCTTCATCTTCAGCTACCCATTGAGTAATAACTGATTCAATATTAGGGCTTGAAAAACGTATGCTATCCTCTTTCCTTTTTTTTTTTTTTTTTTTATACAGATCCTGATATTGTCTAAAATAATAATAAATAACCTTAGTGCTCTCTTCTCCTATGGAGTGTGGGAATATAGAGGCTCTTCATGTTATTTTTTAGTGTTACCAATAACCCGTACCTTTCTTCCGAATGAGTATCGAATGTCAAACAATACTGCTGTGTAGCAAACTCCTACAGTCTTTCTGTACAGCGTCACACACTCTAATAACCACCCACTGCGATATTTTGCTTCTTACACAAGACAGAAGAATCCTGTCTGACAGTTGAACATGCCAAGTTATAAAAATACGTTTTCTGCGATCCCAACAATGCATGTGGCAGTAACGTATTCTCGGTGCTCCAACAAAATGTAGATGATTACAGCCCAATTTAATTTAACGACACTTCAGCACAAACCACAGGGTCCATCGGACCCAGGTTATGTAAATGTGTAGTATAAAGAAGAAAATTAAAGTGGCACTTAAACTAATGACACACAATTCTAGTAGTATCTGTAATGTATTACTGAATACTGGACCCAGGATATGCATACTAGGGTTAATGAAAGGTGTCTTTACAAATTATTACTTTGTATTAAATATTACATGACACATTTTTTTTTAAATTTACTAATTTATGTCTAAAAATTCATCTATAGTTTAGGAGGAGTTGCCATGCATAATTTCTTTTAATTTATTTTTAAATGCTGTTGGCTATCTGTCAGGCTTCTGATGCTGTTTGGTAGGTGAACAAATAATTTTGTGGCAGCATAATTCACCCCTTTCTGTGCCAAAGCTAGACTGAACCGTGAATAGTGAAGATCATTCTTTCTCCTAGTGTTGTAGTTATGTACACTGCTATTGCTTTTGAATTCAGTGGGATTGGTAATAACCAATTTCATAAGTGGATATATATACTGAGAAGCTACTGTGAACATCCCTAGCTCTTTAAATAAGTGTCTGGCGGATGATCTTGGATGGGCTCCGGCAATTATTCTGATCACACGCTTTTGTGCAATGAATACTTTTTTACTCAATGATGAATTACCTCAGAAAATGATGCCATACGAAAGCAGAGAATGAAAATAGACATAGTAAGCTAATTTACTATAAAGCTGTATATCACCAAAAGTTGCAATTACCCTAATAGCATAAGTTGTTAAACTCAAACGTTTCAACAGATCTTCAATGTTTTTTCCAGTTCAACCCCTCATCAATGCTTATAACTAAAATTTTTGAATATTCTACCTTTGCTACAGGTTTCTGATCAAAGCCTATATTTATTAATGGTGTCATTCCATTTTCTGTATGTACTGTGTTTTATCAAAATTTAATGACAGTCCATTTGCTAAGAACCACTTAATGATTTTCTGACAGAAATCGTTTACAATTTCATCAGTTAGTTCTAGTCTGTCAGGTGTGATAACTATACATCAGCCAAAAGAACCAGCTTTTATCTTCATGAATACAGAATGGCAAGTAATTAATATATATTAAGAACAGCAAAAGGCCCAAGACAATCAACTATTGGGCTATCCGGGCACGCTTCTTCTCCTGGTCAAAGTCCCGACTTATTGCACACTACGATTGTAGTCGAATGTTCGAATGTTTGTAGAGCTTATGGGACTTAAGTACGGGGCCATCACTCCCTAAGCTCACAAACTACTTATGAACTACCTTATACTAAAGACGGCACAAATATCCATGCCCGAGGGGGGATTAGAACCCTCGACAATAGTGGCCGTGCAGAACGTGACTGGCGCGCCGCAGACCGCTTAGCCACTGCGGCCGGCACGATTGTAGTCCTCTCTGACCATCTTTCCTCTTGCTTGCAGTTTAACCTGTATTTCCGGAAGGTATCGAACATAATTTTCCATCCGCACTGAAATTTTCATTCGTCAGTTTGGGGCATACATGCAATTACAAATACTGTGTCTTTTTTACTGGACTCGTCCTATAGAAAAAGCACCGTATCTGTAACTATAATTTGCATTACACTGTTTCATCATTTTGATTCTTTGTATGCATTCATATCCATTTACTTAAGGTATAATTACTGAGCATCATACCCTTTCAGTAACAAAGTAACAAAACCTTCCCTCTCCCGACGGCGTTATATTACAAGTGTGCAGTAGGCAGTGCATCGTAACACCTCTATTTATAGAAACAAAATTTCCGACGAGCCAGGAAATCTAAAAACAGATGCCGGAACATCTGGCAGCAGGCGGAAGCCCATACGCAGTAGTTACGTCACACCACTGTTGTTTATACAGTTGCAAATCATCGTTCTTAATTCAACGGGTAAAGAAACGATGCGCTTCAAGCACTGTGGAAATGCAGTACAATAACAATTAATTACGCATCTGCAGAGTGTCAACTTTTGCATTATGGGGCCATAGACATATGCAAGTGTCATACCGACTTTCTCAAATAGACAGTCTTCAGTCGAAATAACAAGCGACACTCACCGACCTATAAAAAGACTTCTCACCGATATGTTCGACATCATTCCACATCAAAATGAGGGCCTCCGTCGTCTTCCTCTTCGTGGTGGTAAGTGGTTCAGATGTACAGATTGGAGAATATATTTTGTCGTTTATAAGGAAATTAATTAGTTGAAACATCTATGTTGCAAATCAATGAAAGTTACAGCTGCAAAAGAGAAAAGTCTATCTAACAAGATCGGTGGTTTTAGGGTTTTAGTTTTTAACGATAAGTAACAAAAATAATACGGAAACGAATCATGATGTAGATTCACAAGACAGCCTCATATGCTTGCATAAAATTGTTTCTAAGTTGATAGTAAAATAAAAAAGTATTTCAAAATACCTTCTTGCGAAAGAAAAGATAGAATGAAAGCCATTTCAATACGTGGGTACTAGTACACTGAAGAATTTCGTTACCACCTCCACGAAATACAGTGCACCTCGTCCGAAATACGTCTGTAACGACTTCCAGTCGAGAGGCAAATTTTCTTACTACCTGTAATTTTCCGGCAATAAGAGATGTAGCATTTCATGACCAATTTTAGCGACACAAACAATGTATGAATTCCTTCTTCAGGCGAAACAACAGTGACAGGATATTGTTGCCAGAAAAAAAAATTCATCTGTTGAAGACGTTATGAAACTGAAGCATAAAAAGAGTTGATGTGGTGAATGTCATTTAGGGTTATATTCGGCCAATATTCACATTATCCAACTGTTCAAAAATGTTCAAATGTTTGTAATTCTATCGGACCAAACTGCGTGGTCATCAGTCCGTAGCTAACAAACTACTTAAACCTAGGTAAACTAACCTAAGGACAACACACACACACCAATGCCCCAGGGAGGACTCGAACCTCCACGGCGAGCAACCGCGCGCTCCGCAGCGAGACGCTTTAGACTGCTCGGCTATCCAACTGTCGAAGCATATTTAGGTTCAATCGTGATTTACAGATTTTGGTTCTAACTGAAGCATTTCTACTTAGAAATGCCTTTCACAGCAACTTCTGAAGAAAATTATATGAGCATCTTTTCTGTATTCCAATCCATCAGCACTGGAGCCTTACACTTAGAGACAAAAGCGGCACAGTCAGGTCCTGCATTGTTTTCAAGGGAATGTTGCAGCTAAATACGTTGCTCAAAACAGGTTAGGTGAGACAACATACACTATATACATGTGGTAACGTATGTTATTCAGATATTGGTTACAACTTTAATTTGGGTGTGATACAGTACGATAGTTCTCTGTCTCAACTCCTTACTTGAGGTTTACACGGCGTTTACTTAGAGCGAGGCACCATGGGGCAACCACAACAGTTGAAAGTCATTCTTTCTGCCCGCTAATATGGTGTGTGATCACCTGAAACGACCAGTACAATTACACACCTACAAGGCATGGACAGTACAAGGTTATCAATCAGGTTTTCCGCGACTGCAATTTCTAGCTCTGGAACCGTTGTGGGACGTTCTGGTCTGACTGTAGTGCATCTGCCGAGTGCATCACAGACATGCTCAATCTTGTGTAAGTCTGGTGAACAAGCTGACCAGTCCATTCGCTCATCGTTCCCTCAGTTTCAAGCATGTTATCCACCAGTGCAGCTCTTTGAGGACGAGCGTTATCGTCCACCAGTAACAATCCATTTCCTATTGCACCAGAGTAGGTCAGAAAAAGGGTCGAAGGATCTCGTCTCTCTAGTTGTGAGCAGTCAAAGCGCCATTCTGAACGACACGGAGGTCCGTATGTCTGCCAATACTGACTCCTAACCACACCTTTCGTCCACCACCAAGATACGGTGACGTTTCCTGCACATCAGCAGGATTGTTCCAGGTTCCAATTTTTCTCCAGATGAGGAAAAGACGATTATTCGGCTGAAAACAAAATCTTGAATCATCTGTGAACAGAACCCGGTGACATTCATTACGACTCCAGTCCTCATGTTCTTCCGCCCAGTTTACGCGAGATAAACGGTGTCGTAGTTAACTGGACACACACCATAGGCCTTCGTGAGTAGAGGCCACACCTCTGAGCCGATTTCGGACTATTTCTTTTGAAATTGCACGTCCTGTTATTGCATGGATGGTGCGTTAGAGCGTTGCTTTCAGCCTCCTGTCTCGACTGGCTGTTAACCGGAGATAACAGTCATTTCTTGCTAATGTTATTGGTCGACGACCTTGGGCTTTCTTTCTTTTAACGGTTTCTGTTGTCTGAAATCGCGTTTAGTTCCTGGAAATAACACTTTGGTACACTCTAGTAGCTGCAGCCAATTTCATCTGTCCCGCTTCCAAGCTTCCTATAGCTGTCCATACCATATCCTCGCCTAAGTCACTGCTCACTATATTATCTGAACACAAATGCTTGTAAAATTCATTTGGTAAATACGACTCAACACAAACCCGCTCTGCAGAGACTTTAAGACAGAGGTGGGCAATGAGCGAGCCACGCTCCCTGAGCGGGAGCAGAGCCGCGAGCAGCTGGCGTCCATCACGTAGTTCCTGCTGAAAGGACTAGATGGCGTTATGCGCAGCCAACGCGCTAACGTAGCCGCACAAATGCACTTGGCTGAGTCCAAACCCTTTAGTATCCAACTCGAATGAACAGATTCCACTGCCAGGGGTATCTCCTGAAAAATGCTATTATGTTTATAAGTAAGTAACTTATAAACATAAAAATTGAAACTCTTCTCTAAAACGCCCAGCGCGTGCAGTCGAGCTGGCAAATCTTTATCTATAAATGTGAATGTCTGTTCAGTGTACTTTTATCACGTCTGAACTACAAGACATAAAGAGCTAAAAATTTGTACAGTTACAGATATCTACCTGGGGAAGGCTTTAGGCACGGTTTTACGGCGATCATGTCTGTTCGGTGTACTCTTATCACGACCAAATGGCAAGACGCAGACACTTAAATATTTGCACAGTTACTAATTTATACCTGAGGAAGGTTTTAGGTATGGTTTTACAGCGATCTGATAAATATTTAGTAATTTGAAGAATGTAACGCGAAATGCAGAGCAACAATTACTCATTGAAAATGGTTTTATTGGTTGCATTGTTGCTTGAGGGTTGATAATGATAAAAGGATGGAGTATATTAGGATGGAAAGTTATCGGTGTATATAAAATTCTACGTGTGTGTGTGCTAATATTTCGCTATGCAGCGAAAACTACAGAACGCAAACGAATGGTCTATGTGTAATTGTTGTCCAAAGTCTCCCGTTGTACACCATAGGAGTTCCATGCCGATAGCTATAAGGGGGTGGAAGATATGGTGGTTGAAAGTCGTCAAATTATAAAATAATTCGGACTGAAGGCCAGCGATGACGTTTGCGCCTCTATAGCAAGGAAGTTACATACAGCGAAACGTAATGCTACATACCATATCTTTGGTCTATGCGTGCTACAATGTCTTCAGCACTTACTCTGTAAGGATAAGCTTACGAATGAGGAAATATAAGAATAAGAGACATGATCATCATAATAAAATAAATCAGATCGGAAACAGAAAGATTTAGGTGTTCCTTTTTTCTGCGAGCTATTAGAACTATAGAGAAATATCATAAAAGTGATTCGATTAATCCTCTGCCATGCACTTGAATGTAACGTGCAGAGTATCTATGTAGATGCACACGTAGATAGGAGACAAGGTGTGCGCTCTAAACTGTTCGCGGATGATGCTGTCATTTATCGGCTAGTATCTTATAAAGATAAGAGTTATTTTTGTTGTTTCAGAAGACACAGTGCCATCTGTTTGTTCGAATTTTGTACTTCAGGGTTTTCGTTATAATCTATGATATTATGTTATGGTACAGTATGCTGTGGAGTTGAAATGGCTAGTCAAATCGGCGCGGTAAAGCGGCGTTCTATTTTCCAGTTCACCTCTAGTTAGGAGTGTGATTACTTGTTCACTGAAAGCGAAGTAGGAGCAAAATGTTTGGTATGTGGTAAAATACTAGGCATAAAAAAGTACAATTTAGAACGCCACTATAGAACACATCACTTTAACCAGTATGGAAGTATAGAAGGTGAAATGCGACTTAATCAACGCGAGGAAGGAAGTAAAGTAGAGGTATGTATTATAATGCTATACCTACTTACGAGATAACTTAATCACAGTGTTTTGTTTAATAAAACCAATTTTCCTTTGAAATGACAACTCTGTTAATTTCTTATACAGGAATGTGATGCCTCATCCTCCGATGCAGCTGTTCGTGCTAGTTACAGAATAGCTTTCTGATAGCCCGTACTTCCCGGCCATTTTGTGACGGTGAATCTGTGAAGAAGAGTTTGGAAGGCGTACCAGACGAATTATGTCCACAGTTATCACGTTCTTTCGCAAGTTTGTCGCGGCGTACTATAACTCGCCGTATCGAACGTTTGTCAGGTGATATTGTGGAACAATTAATGGACGTCATTTCGAACTTCTTGGTGTTTTCTATTGGATTAGACGAGAGTACCGACGTATCGGACACAGCCCAGCTGGCCATATTTATTAGAGGCGCCAGCAAGCATGCAGACCTCTAGCGGTAACTACGTTAACTACCGGCCGAGCGCGAACGCTGCTCTTTTTCCGGCCTGAGCCGGAGCGCTGCTGATTGAGCCGATTTGTGCCCACTTCTGCTTCAAGGTATTAACACTATCTCGGTTGTCGTGATGTTGTTTTCGTAGACTCGACAGAAAGATGTCGAACAATTTTGGCTCATTCTGCCGATGAGAATACTTCGGAACCTAGATATCCCTACTGATATTCTAATTCGGTGTTTTTCAAACTGTGCGTCGTGACCCCTAGGGGGTCGCAAAGACTTCGTCGGAGGGTCGCCGTCACACGCGGAAGTAACTGCCGCAGCGGATTAGCCGCGAGCTCTGGGGCGCCATGCTGCGGTGCGCGCGGCTGATCGCCGTCGGGGGCTCAAAAGTTCAAATATTTATAGAGCTTAAAGACTAGTCTACACGATGACACTAGGTTGCGACAATCGTTGCATGAAATCAATTGCGTGCAACTGGTTTCGTGTATGTCTGTAGACACGGCGCCAATACCATACACTTCAGTTTCGTCGTTTTGTGAGTGCCGTAGGATGAAAGTTTTGGTAGCTGTAACAGTTGTGGCGGAGTTATTGCTTCTCTGTGAGAAGTCTCTGCATACGATTAAACATAAAGAGAGTAAGAAACGTGTTTAGGGTTCGTGTGGGATTAAAATAAGACGTCAGCTCGGTTGTTCAGCGACCTTGCTGCAAGAAACTGTGGTTGAAGACCCTATAAGTTATTTAAATCAACTTAGAATGTCAGCAGAGCAGTTCACGTTCCTTTGAAACAGAATTAGTAATGCAATAAAAAAACAAGATACTGTTAAGCGTGAAGCATTGTTACCATAACTGAAATTAATTTCATGGCATTTCGTTTCTTGTCGTGTAGATATTCGTCTCTACAGTACCTGTACCGTGTTCCCAAATCCACAATTGCCATAGTTCGTTTGTATAGGTATTTGGAATTGAATGTATTTTAGTCTGCAGTTCGCTAACCTTCACCCCATCAATATTTAATACACGAATAATTTCTTGAAGAGCACCAACACGCCGCTGCTTATTCCTAAGATTTTCATTGTTGAAATCGCACAAACACCAATGCATCGTATATATGCTCAAAAACCGAAATATTTCTGTATTGGTTATAACCTAACCTAAAAACACGCACAATCAGTTTCGCCAAAGTTGGACGGTGCCGAAACTGTTTAGTTTCGCCAACGAGTTGCGCGAACGCATGCCGCGCATGCACACTGGGCATTAACCTTAAGCCTAGTTTACACGACGACACTACGTTTCATGAAACTGCGCTACTGGCCAGTGCGCATGCGCGGCAGGCGTTCGCGCAACTCGTTGGCGAAACTAGACAGTTTCGGCACATCCCAACTTTGGCGAAACTGATTGCGCGTGTTTTTAGGTTAGGTTATAACCAATACAGAACGAAATACAACAAAAGGGAGGGAACGGAAGAAATAATTGGGTGTTTGAACATATATGCGATGCATATGTGTTTGAGCGATTTTATTTATGAAAATTTCAGGAATAATTAGCGGCGTGTAGTGATCTTGAAGCAGTTATTCGTGAATTAAATATAGATGGGTTGAGGTTAGTGAATTGCAGACTAAAATACATTCAATTCGAAATAACTATACAAAATAACTATGGCAATTGTGGATTTCGGAACACGGTACAGGTACTCTAGAGACAAATACACGACAAGAAACGAAACGCAATTTGTTGTTTCAGTTCTGGTAACAATGCTTCATGCATATAACAGTATCTTTTTTTCTTTATTGCATTACTAACTCTGTTTAAAAGGAACGTAAACTGCTCTGGTGACATTCTAAGTTGATTGAAATAGATTCTAGGGTCTTCAATTACAATTTCATTCAAGCAAGCAAGGTCGCTGAGCAACCGGGCTGAGATTTTTTTTTTTTTTTTTTTTTTTTTTTTTTCTAAATCCAGTCACGAACACAAACACGTTTCTTATTCTTTTTATGTTTAGTCTTATCAGCGACTTCACACGGAGGAGCAATAGCTCCGCCAGAAGTCTTACAGCTACCAAAACTTTCTTTCTACGTCGACTATGGCACTCACAAAACAACGAAACTGAACTGTATAGTATTGGCGCCGTGTCTACAGACATACATGAAACCAGTTGCGCGAAATTCATTTCGTGAAACGAGTGTCGCAACATAGTGTCGTCGTGTAGACTAGCCTTTATGCGACCTTACTTACAAACTGCTTATGAACTAGCTTACACCATAGAGTAACATATACAGAGAAGCACCCCCCCTTTAAATCTCTGTCCTACGCTCTCTTCGTAGTTCCATAAGATGCCAGCAGATGTCAATTACTTCCTCTACCAGGAGTATGCACAAGAAGAGATTTCAAGTGGAATAGTCACATGGAATTTATCGCGGGTTAGGTATACGCCAGACTGAGATTCAAAGGAAGAAACCTCAAGAATGCAGCTTACAGCTTAGTGAAGCCCTGCATAAGGAAAGCAGCGACAACTCAGCGGCGGCCCCCTTTGTTGGGCCATGCGGCTGGCGCGCTCCCATAGCGTAGCACGGGCACGCTGCCTTAAAATATGTCTAAAATCACTTTTCGGCCGAAGGAAAAGCACAAATGATAGCGTAGTAATAAAAATATACACTGCAGTACAGTTTTTCATGAATGAATGACACAACTAGCGATAGAAAAAGTCAATATGATAGGATTTGTAATCCTTTCGCTACCCGAGGGGACTGATGCGCTCCAGTCACGGTCTGCTCGGCCACTACGGTCGGGGGTTCGAATCCCCCCTCGGGCATGGATATTTGTGCTATCTTTAGTATAAGGTAGTTTATAAGTAGTTTGTAAGTTTAGGGACTGATGACCCCGTTAAGTCCCATAAGCTATACAAAAATTTGAAAAATAACCTTCCGCTACAACAGGTTCTTGACATGTAAACTTTCATTTCTATATTTGTAGGAATAAAACCGTAATAAATTTCTGTGAAAATGAATGATAAATACCTTTCTTTAGAGTTTGTCAAACATTTTTATGACAAGCACTAGCTTAAACCCGCGGCTCCGCTCGCGTATTGGTTGATTATGATAGATAAGCTACCTTCCAGTAGTATGCTATGATACTGGTTTTGAAGGATGAAATGAAATACAATACCTTCTTTAGAAACAAACGTTTTAAATCAACATTCAAATAAAAAAATAAAATTATGTGAAGTGTTTAATGATTTACAATAAATAATACATACACTATTCCTTATAGCCTGTGTTGCAATATCTCAACACGTATGGCGAGAGTAATATCCAAATTCATTTTAATTTCATTTTAGGGCATTCTGGTAAACTATGTTATTTGTAGCGTTGTTTGGAGCGTGAATCTGGAGATTTTTTTGGTTGCCCACCCTTGAGCAAGCGACGTATAATTGACCATGTGAAAAACACGAGGGCTGTAAATGGATTCCTGCGACGATTAATGATTGTCCCTGAGCTTTGTTAATTGTCATGGCAAAAGCTAGACGAACAGCACAATGAAGTCTTTTGAACTGAAACGGCATATCTGAAGGGATTAAAGGAATTTATTTATTCTTATATTTCCTTATTTGTATGCTTATCCTTACAGAGAAAGAGCTGAAGACATTGTAGCACGCATAGACTAAAGATATGGTCTCTGGCATCACGTTTCGCTGTATGTAACCTCTTTGCTATAGAGTCGCAAACGTCATCGCTAGGCTTCAGTCCGAATTTTTTTCATAATTTAACGACTTTAAACCACCCCCTTATAGCTATCGGCATGAAACTGCTATGGTGGACAACGGGAGACTTTGGACAACAATTATACACAGACCATTCGTTTGCGTTCTGTAGTTTTCGCTGCAGAGCGAAATATTAACACACACACACGAAGAATTTTATATACACCGATAACTTTCCATCCCAATATACTCCATCCTTTTATCATTATCAACACTCAAGCAACAATGCAACCAATAAAACCATTTTCAAAGAGTAAATATAATTTTCAAAGAGTAATTATTGTTCCGCATTTCGCGTTATATTCTTCACTGTACTGTGTTTTTGTTGTCACCTGAAGAAGCCGATTATGCATCTGCATCTTCTAAAGGATATACATTGTTGTTGTAATGAAAACGTGAATAATTATCTCAACAACAGAGTGACAGGATGGTATAGTGTTCGCTAAGTTCCCTGCTGCTGCGACAGTGTCGGTTTCTAAATCTTTTGTCAATATTTGGGAAGCAAGAAGAAGTTTTTCATTCACACGAAAAATGTTTTCCGCCACTTTCAACACATTGAAAACTTCTTTTGATGCATACACTAAATGATCAGTGCCAGTGTAGTTTTTAAGGTCGGTTAACCTCCGAAGTTCTTCACATTCTGAATTTTTTGCATGAAGTGGTCTTTCAAATACCTCGCAAATTAATTTGCTGAATAGTTCTCCCAGCTAGATAATACAACGATTGCTTTTCCTCTGGCAGAAAGCCATCCATGTGATTCATGTATGTGGTTTGAACCTGAGGAACATCATTTGCATATTCCGTATCATCAGAAGGACAAGTAATCTGCTAGGAATTCAGCATCTGCTTTCTGGTAATTACCATACTGATAAGGGCGAAAATATTGCGAAACCGCTACAAGACGTAAAGTGCTTTTAAATGATGAAGCATCTGGGACAAGATTGTATGTGCGAACTGTACTGAAAAGATTTTCCACTGCATCTTGTGACAGTCTGCACAGTAAAACGCACCAGAAATCCCTTCTCATTTGGAAGATAGTCCTGGACATTAGGTGCAGTGGTGGTTGCCAGAATGACTGCAGACTGCACTGGTTTCCAGGCACCTCTTTTGCCTATTTTTATATTCTCAAATATAACAACAACATCTTTCAAGAACTGGAGAGCATCGTCGTGTTGATCCTCTACTGTACTGCACATAGCAGTTTTTCTACTTCTTGACGTCATTAATATGAACCAGAGAAAGATGGTTTCTATGAAATATGATGTCGTCATGGCAGAATCTTCAAATATTATCTGTTCAACTGCATACCTCAGTGCGGCCGCAACGCTTTGATTCAGGAGTGCATAAGCAAGGCCAACCTTCATCTTCTCGTAATGTCCAGGTCTTAACACATTTTCCCTCAGATCCCACGCAATGTTTAGTTTGTTCTTTGCATCAGCATCAAACAATTTAAGGACTGGTTGAACTGAAACGACTGGGACTGGAAGTTTTTAACCTTTACTATATCGTTTGGAAGTAATATCTCATCTAAATTTGTGAGATGATTTCTCAAGTTGTTCCAAACGTGAGGTACATCAAGCATAAAATACAACTTTCTTTCCGGAGAAGAAGGGTGTTGGCAGTAGTTTTTTGTTTCGTGATACCTACCAGCCACAATGCCACATTCACGCCATAGGGCTTGATTTTGACCACCTATATCAGATACGATCACATAGATTGTTAGGCCAATACCTTCACACTTCTTAATGAGGTCCCACAAAAATGACTTGAGAGCCACAGATGAAATAGACTTCCCCGTGAATTGACAACCAAGAGCTTGCTTCCATCGTGTACTTAGTCCACCTAGCATGAACACCAGTGCATGTGAAACATGTGTTTCAAATGCTCCATTAGCTACAGGGAGTGTGGGTGTCCAATGACGACTTTAGACGAAACATCGTAGTGTAGTCCTGGCGTTATGCTCATCTCATCTAGCATAAGGGCTGCATGTTTTTCTTGGGGCTTCAGTGTGTCCATTTCAATTTTCAATGCAGATATCATATCATCTAAAATTCCTGGTTTGAATAAAAGTAGTTCCAGATTTCTTTGCAGCGTACGCTCACTTGGCAATGGTTGTCCTAATTCCTTGACTGTATTGTAGACACTGCTTCCACAGGCCAAATGTATCTTCAACGCTTTTTTTATAGTTTCTGATGACCATTTAGTTCTTTTCACTGATTTCTTACCCAGTGCTGCTATCTGATCTTCATTCAGAAAATGCTTCATAGAGGCAGACATATTTTAAATCTGCTCATTTGTACTGTACAATTTCTTCTGACATAATTGGAGTTTCCGCTGTAAATTTTCAATTTTCGATTGTAAGTAAGCGTGCAGAACGTGACTGGCGCGCCGCAGACCGCTCGGCCACTGCGGCCGGCGTCGGAGGCTCGAGTCCCCATCGAGCATGGGTGTGTGTGTTGTCCTTAAGTTAGTTTACCTTAGTTTAAGTAGTTTGTAAGATACGGACTGATAACCACACTGTAGAGTCCGATAGGTTTACAAACACTTTACAACACTTTAATTGAGGAAGTACTTGCACCTTAAAACAACCAGAACACTGGATACTATGGGTTCTGTAATACAGAAACATAGACCTAAGTTAAATTTATTTTATGTTAAAAGTATGTAATTCATTGTTTAACATTAATTCTCAATTGAATAGGAAGTAGATTTTTTTAATAGTTCATGATGAATAAGCTGAAAGCCTGAAAACTTTTCAAGAACCAATCGACAGGTCAATGTACTGGTCGCAATAACTAATCGACAAAATTCGGAAAAGAATTTACTTCCTCACATACTGCACATACAAGAGGACCTTTTTAATGACCATAATTAACTTCTGACTCGTGCAACACTCGTTGTGCAAAATTTATATTTCTGTTGGTCATCTCTTGCTAATCTTGCCCGTCGACGATCTAGCTCATAATGTTTTTATCATGTAAAATGGACCGTGTAACGTTCTGACCTGTGCTGTACCGTGTCATGACACTTTTTGTTGTATGTAATATATGACTTCACCTATTGATGTGACGCCTGACATGCTGTATAATGCATGTACCAATGGCACACAATTTATCACATATTTAACGATTTAAATGTCATTTTTTGTCACGAAGTACGTTATGTTATGTCGAGGGATATTAGGTAATAAGATGGTTTGTGTCACTGAAGATGCATGTATCCCAGTTTAGGGATACTTGCTATTAAATGTGCATCTCAGCTCCTCTTCTTCCGTCTCCTACTTTACATGTCACTAAAGCTGGCAGATAGGTAGAAAAGTTAGATTTCCCTATTTACGTCTGTGATTCTGGACAGGAAAAACTCGTCTTTTGCTGTGCTTTGATAGGAGCATGAATGACCTAGTAGATGACTTCAGAAAAAGTTTAATTAGGCTTTCCCGAATGATGCTCGATGCTGTAGTATACAGAAAGGTAGAAATTCTGAAAAGTTGTTGCGAAGTGCTGTAGAATCTGCAGTTTGTCGAAGCTTGAAGCATGGAGAGCCAGTTGATCCGCAACACAAACCAATGTAGCGTATTGTGAATACCAAGAATGAAAAATCCTTTAATGCACGTTTTCACAACTGCAGAACAATTATTGGTAGCAATTACTTCCACTACCAGGAGTATGCGTAAGAAGAGATTTCAAGTGGAATAGTCACATGGAATTTATCGTGGGTTAGGTATACGCCAGACTGAGATTCAAAGGAAGAAACCTCAAGAATGCAGCTTACAAAAAACTCGTTCAACCAATTACTCCTCAGCAAATGACACTTACCAGATATGTTGTAAGAGGAGAGCAGGTTTTGCTACAAGTTCATTTCGGAAGATCATTTAAAAAGTGTCACAGCAATTATAACCGAACTACAGTGGTTGATGCGGCAAAATAGGCATTATTTGTAACTACTGTCAAATTATCGTGAGCTTATGTTGCTAGATGAATCAATCAATTTATTGCTTGCAATCGAGAAAGGACCACAAGGATGAAATTAGAGATATTAAAGATCACACCAACAATTACAGGCATTAGTTTTCCACGTGTACCATAAATGAATGCAAGAGGAATAGGAGTCAGTGACAATGGTACACGAAGTACACTCTGCGTCACATTGTTAGCTGGATGGCGAAGTATTTGTGTAGATGTAACTAGGTTGGTCCAACACCTGCTAATTTACTGTCTGCTAATCCACAGATCGCCGCTTGTGCCGCACACGTGCCTTATGAGAGAGGCGACGACTGGCACGATGACTGGCACGGTGACTGGCACGATGACCGGCATGGTGACTGGCACGATGACTGGCATGGTGACTGGCACGGTGATTGGCACGATGATGGCTGGAACGACGAATGGGGCCATCGCGACTGGGACCATAACGACTGGGACCATAACGACTGGGAGCATCACCACCACGACGGCAACTGGGTAGGCGCATGGGACTCTCAGCAGAAGTCCACCAGGCGCCCTTGGTACAATACTAATGGCAACTCAGGCTTCAGCCAAGGCTCTACTGGGGGCTTCAGCCATGGTTCCAATGCAGGCTTCAGCCATGACTCCAACTCTGGCTTCTATGATGGCCCCAATCCAGGCTGGAACCATGGATCCAATGCAGGCTTCAACCAAGGCCCTAGTTCTGGCTTCATACATAGCTCAAGCTCTGGCTTCTATGATGGCCCCAATCCAGGCTGGAACCATGGATCCAACGCAGGCTTCAACCAAGGCTCCAGTTCTGGCTTCACCCATGGCTCAAGCTCTGGCTTCTATGATGGCCCCAATCCAGGCTGGAACCATGGATCCAATGGAGGCTTCAACGAAGGCTCCAGTTCTGGCTTCACCCATGGCTCAAGCTCTGGCTTCTATGATGGCCCCAATTCAGGCTGGAACCATGGAACCAACACAGGCTTCAACCAAGGCCCCAGTTCTGGCTTCACCCACAGCTCAAGCTCTGGCTTCTATGATGGCCCCAATCCAGGCTGGAACCATGGATCCAATGCAGGCTTCAACCAAGGCCCCAGTTCTGGCTTCACCCATGGCTCAAGCTCTGGCTTCTATGATGGCCCCAATCCAGGCTGGAACCATGGATCCAACGCAGGCTTCAACCAAGGCTCCAGTTCTGGCTTCACCCATGGCTCAAGCTCTGGCTTCTATGATGGACCCAATCCAGGCTGGAACCATGGATCCAATGGAGGCTTCAGCCAAGGCCCCAATCCTGGCTTCAACCATGGCTCCAATGTAGGTTTTGTCCAAGGCCCTGACTCAGGCTTCATCCATGGCTCCAACTCTGGCTTCTATGATGGCCCCAATCCAGGCTGGAACCATGGATCCAACGCAGGCTTCAACCAAGGCCCCAGTTCTGGCTTCACCCATAGCTCAAGCTCTGGCTTCTATGATGGCCCCAATCCAGGCTGGAACCACGAATCCCATGCAGACTTCAACCAAGGCCCCAGTTCTGGCTTCACCCATGGCTCAAGCTCTGGTTTCTATGATGGCCCCAATCCAGGCTGGAACCATGGATCCAACGCAGGCTTCAACCAAGGCCCCAGTTCTGGCTTCACCCATGGCTCAAGCTCTGGCTTCTACGATGGACCCAATCCAGGCTGGAGCCATGGATCCAACGGAGGTTTCAGCCAAGGCCCCAATCCTGGCTTCAACCATGGCTCCAGCGTAGGTTTTGTCGAAGGCCCTGACACAGGCTTCATCCATGGCTCCAACTCTGGCTTCTATGATGGCCCCAATCCAGGCTGGAACCAAGGATCCAACACAGGTTTCAACCAAGGCCGCAATCCAGGCTTCAACCATGGCTACCACTATGACTTCTATGATGGTCCCAATCCAGGATTCTACCATGGTTCCCACTCTGACTTCTATGATGGTCCCAATCCAGGCTGGAACCAAGGATCATACTACTACGAGTACTATGATCGCCCATACCAAGTTTCTAGGCCAAAATGGTATTATGAAGAGTACAAGCACTAAGTTTTCATTTGCTGAGTACCTGTAATCTACTCAATGTTGAAAAAAAAAAAAAAACTAAAGGTGACTCATTAAAGAGTTTCTTTCTCAATCTTACACATATTTTCTACTGTATGGGACCTTTGATTGATCCCCTCCTTTTACAAGAAATCCTTCTTAACACAGCTGCTCATTGAGAAATCTCGGAAAGAAGTTAAAAACATAATGTCATTGAAATATTTTCAAAGTTTGCAGTAACTGGACTGGATAATCTTCTGCAAAGTTCAAAGTAAATAAATGTAGAACCAAGGTAACTAAGTGTAGATGAATAATGAAACAACTAAATAAGTGTTGCATTAATGAGTACAACATTGAGGGTAGGAGATGAATTTTCATATTCAGCCAATAAAATACACAATGGAAGCGGTACGGCAAAATAAGGTAAAGAGACAAATGTTAGAGTGCAACATATTACTTGGTTGTAACCAAGTGACGTAAAATTGTGATAAAAATAGTTTGATAATTATTAATACAGTGTGTAGTTATCTAGCAATGTAGTTACGTTTTCGTGGCAAGGTAGCAGCAAACTGAGTGAACCTTGTTTGTGGAATTCATTTAAGTAGACGTGTGAACAATTTGCTTCATACTAGAGCTGCAAACGCAAATAAATTGAGTTTTAGTTATCTTTGTCTGCAGAGAAGAAAAGATGCATATCCAGCTTAAATAAGAAAAATTTACAATGCTGCATGAACTAAGAAATGAGTAGTTCACAGAATAGGTACTATTGGTTTGTGTGTCTGTAAAACTATAACTCACTTCGAGCATAAATTAAATAGAATATTTTTAGTGTTTTCCATGCACATGAACACGAAGAATGACTAACTCTCAAATTCAACCATACATACGAAAACAAATTAATTAATCAGAAATACTTATTTAATAAATGAAGCTAAATAACATCTTCTCTGTTCGATACCGCCGGTGCTCTCTCTCTCTCTCTCTCTCTGCCTGACTACCTCTCTCTCTCTCTCTCTCTCTCTCTCTCTCCCTTGATTATACTGTGGAATGGTAGTGTCTTTTGTTTTACCAAAACTGTTATAAAAATTAACCAAAGATGCAACGGAAAATTATAGTGACTGATAGGGGTAAAAGAAACAGATGCTGCATATTTGATCAATTATTTATGACTGATACAGCAACATGAAATCACCTTTGTTCGTCCATACAATTTTTACCTTCTCTTTCCATTCGTTTGCATTCTTGTTATATAGAATCGTCTTTTATAACCCTTTACAGTCTCCATTACAAAGCATTCAGACAAATTTTCATATGTCTCCTCCTCAACAGAGAATATGAGACTCCGTGACTCCTACTCCCACAGCTGTCTAAGTGTACAGATAAATCCTCCGTAGCAACTATCACCTGCGACCGAAGTTCAACACAAAATACATTGTTGCTACCCGTCATAGCGTCAGGTAGCCCTTTCTGAAATTTTTTGTATTGTATCGTTATACGGAAGTGAATCGTGGGTAATAAAAAATACAGGTAAGAACAAATTTGAAGTTTTGAAATATATCTACATCTACATATACATACTCCGCAATTCACCGTAAGGTGCGTGGCGGAGGGTACACTGTACCACTACTAGGCATTTCCTTTCCTATTCCACTCCCAAATTGAACGAGGAAAAAAAGAATGACTATATGCCTCCGTACGAGCCCTAATTTCTCTTATCCTGTCTTTGTGATCTTTACGCGAAATGTAAGTAGGCGGCAGCAAGATCGTGCTACACTCAGCTTCAAATTCCGGCCCTCTAAATTTACTTAACAGAAATTCACGAAAAGAACGTCGTCTTTCTTCCAGCGATCCCCAATTGAGTTGCCGGAGCATTTCCGTGACACTCGCGCATTGGTCGAACCTACCGGTAACAAATCTAGCTGCTCGCCTCTGAACCGCCTCTATGTCTTCATTCAAACCGATCTGCTCGGGTCCCAAATACTTGATCAATACTCAAGACGTGGTCGTACAAGCGTTTTATACGCGGTCTCCTTTACAGGTGAAGTACATCTTCCCAAAATTCTCCCAATAAACCAATATCGCTCTGCAATGTTACGCCTAGATATTTGAACGACGCGACAGCATCAAGACGCTCACTACTAATGCTGTATTCGAACAACATAGGATTGTTTTTTCTACTCATGCGCATCACCTTACATTTTTCTACATTGAGAGCTAGCTGCCATTCTTCGCACCAACTAGAAATTTTGTCTAAGTCAACCTGTATGCTATTACAGTCAGTTACAGACGACACCCTCCCATACACCACAGCATCATCAGCAAACAGCCGCAAATTACAACTTACTCTGTCCATCAGATCATTTATATAGATAGAAATGCCAATTGACAAGTGCAGTCTCCAAGGTACCGAACGACTCGCAGTATGGTAAGCTGGTAACATGTCGCGTCCCACACCACAAGCTAACGGCTTCAGCCACTGAGAGAGGATGTTTGTATCTGGCATATCACAAAAAGTATAAAGCAGTTTACAAAAATATAAAAATTCAAGCATTACAACCACTCAAGAAATAAGTGAAATATATGTCGATATATTCATTTTGGATATGCTCACATGATTTCCGTGTTTGCAGTCAAAATATTGGGTATGAGGGCCACCTGATATGCAAAACACTGTTTTTCCTTTTTAACCAAACATGTTTCGGTACCTCTGTGCCAGCTATTAATTTTCAGCTGTGAAAATCAACTACATTGTTATGTGTGAAAATTAGGTTAGAGGTAGTATATCTTATTTCCTTTATTCCTTGGCTCTACAATGTGGGTCATGTAGGACCTTTTTTGCAATGCCAGACGTTGGTAGCATTGTTGTCTGCAAAAAAAAAAAAGAATTCTGTGTTAATATTTTGATGAGTTAACAAGCTATTCTGAGTATAAAAGTGGCCTCTTATTTAACATCTTCAGGAACAGGGAGGAAATACCTTACGACGTATCTTAGAAGATAGATGAAAGAAAGGCAGACCTACATTTCTACCTTTTGTAGACTTGGAGAAAGCTTTTGACAATGTTGATTGAAATACACTCTTTCAAATTCTCAAGTCAGGAGGGGTAAAATACAGGGAACGGAAGGTTACTTATGACCAAACATCTGTTATTAGAGTCGAAGGGCATGAAAGGGACTCAGTGGTTGTGAAGTGAGTAAAACAGGGTTGTACCCCTACTCCAAAGTTATTCAATTTGTACATTGAGCAAGCTATAAAGGAAAGCAAGGAGAAATTTGGGGAAGGAATTAAACTTCAGGGTGAGAAATAAAAACAATGCGTTTTGCTGATGACATTGTAATTCTGTCAGAGACATCAAAGGACATGGAAGAGCAATTAAATGGAATGGACCGTGAGTTTTAAAAGAGCATATAAGATGAACATTAACAAGAGCAAAACAAGAGTAATCGAACGCAGTCTCAGAAAATCAAGCGATGCTGAAGGAATTAAATTAGGTAACGAATCAACAAAGGTGGTAAATGA
The DNA here is from genome assembly GCA_026315105.1 of Locusta migratoria. Lineage (NCBI taxonomy): Eukaryota > Metazoa > Arthropoda > Insecta > Orthoptera > Acrididae > Locusta > Locusta migratoria. The sequence goes on from CM048745.1 coordinate 134,395,312, forward strand.
GTTTTGTTACTTGGGCAGTAAAATAACATATGACGGTCGCAGTACAGAGGATGTAAAATTAGAAAACAAAATCTTCAGGCACATGATACAACCAAAGAAATACAAACTTATATACTGGTTCCGTCATTTCTATGACATAATATGTCTGATCCTCAACAGCTGATTAATATCAAGAACTCAGATGGAAAACCAGTAATGAGTAAAGAAGGGAAAGCTGTAAGGTGGGAAGACTACATAGAGGAGCTCTACAAAGGAAATGAACTTCGAGACAATATAGTAGGAAGAGAAGAACAAGTAGATGAAGATGAAATAGGAGATACAACACTAAGAGATGAATTTGACAGAGCACTGAAAGACCTCACTTGGTGAGTAAGATGTATGAGACAGGCAAAATAACCTCATAATTTAAGAAAAATGTAATAATACCCATACGAAAGAAAGCAGGCGCAGACAGGTGTGAAAATTACAGTATCATAATGTTAATAAGTTATCGTTGCAGAAGGATAGAAAGGCTAATATATGCTGACCTCGGAGAAGATCAATTTGGATTCAGGAGAAATGTAGGAACAGGGAGGAAATACCTTACGACGTATCTTAGAAGATAGACGAAGGAAAGGCAGACCTACATTTCTACCTTTTGTAGACTTGGAGAAAGCTTTTGACAATGTTGATTGAAATACACTCTTTCAAATTCTCAAGTCAGGAGGGGTAAAATACAGGGAACGGAAGGTTACTTATGACCAAACATCTGTTATTAGAGTCGAAGGGCATGAAAGGGACTCAGTGGTTGTGAAGTGAGTAAAACAGGGTTATACCCCTACTCCAAAGTTATTCAATTTGTACATTGAGCAAGCTATAAAGGAAAGCAAGGAGAAATTTGGGGAAGGAATTAAACTTCAGGGTGAGAAATAAAAACAATGCGTTTTGCTGATGACATTGTAATTCTGTCAGAGACATCAAAGTACATGGAAGAGCAATTAAATGGAATGGACCGTGAGTTTTAAAAGAGCATATAAGATGAACATTAACAAGAGCAAAACAAGAGTAATCGAACGCAGTCTCAGAAAATCAAGCGATGCTGAAGGAATTAAATTAGGTAACGAATCAACAAAGGTGGTAAATGAGTTTTGTTACTTGGGCAGTAAAATAACATATGACGGTCGCAGTACAGAGGATGTAAAATTCAGAATAGCAATGGGAAGAAAAGCATTTTTGAAAAAGATAAATTTGTTAACATCGGATATTGGTTTAAGCATAAGGAAGTCCTTTTTGAAGGCATTTGTGTGGAGTGTTGCCGTGTATGAGTGTGAAACATAGACCATAAATAGTGCGGACAGGAAGAGAATAGAGGCTTTTGAAATGTGGTGTTACAGAAGAATGCTGAAGATTAGGTGAGTGGATCGCGTAAGTAATGAGGAAGTACTGAACAGAAGTGGGAAGAAAAGGAATTTCTGGCAGACCTTGACTAAAATAACGGATCGATTGGTAAGACACATTCTTAGACATCAAGGAAATGTGAATTTAGCGTTGGTGGGAAGTGTGTGGGGTAAAAATCGCAGAGGGAGACCAAGAGATGAATATAATAAGCAAACTCAAATGGATGTAGGTTGCCGTTCTTATGAAGAGATGAAGAGACTTGCTCAGGATAAAGTAGGTTGGAGAGATGCATCAAACCAGTTTCCGGACTGAAGACCACAACAGCAATATGTGTATACTATGCTTATAAGTATGGTGTCGTACAGCAAATCTTCATGAGAACTATACGAACTTTCATGGGATTTCATAGGTCAGTTGACAGTACCTTTTAGGCCACATATAAGCTTCATTTTATCAAAATCGTACCAGGGAAGAAAAGATATCGTAATTTGTAGTTTCTGGTGTATGCTATGCTTGAATTTCAGCATAGTATAGCAAAGATCCGATAGAGCCGCTGTTACTTACATAGTATACCAAATAACTAATAGATGGCGATGTAGTGTTTTTCATTTTCATAACTAAGGTGTACTACATTGAAACAAGGGCTGCAATTTTCCTTACGGCAGCAGTGTAATTTATTGTTGGCAACGGCTGTAGAATGCCTTTTGATAAATCAGTCACATACAATGAGGGAATAATTATTTGTGTTGATAATGATATAAATAATAAATGTTGTTCCGATCAGTAAATTAATGAACCCCCTAAAGCGAATATTTCGTTGCCAACGTTAACTTACTAAACCGCTGCCACTGCAAGTAAAATTTAACCCAGGAACGACACATACAAAATAATATTTTTACTAGATGTATCCCGAATGCCTTGCAATGCAACTGGAAGAAAAAAAGTGCTTCGTTCCGCAGGTATCATTTGAACTCAAATATAACGACGTTCCTTCGCGTCTATCGATGTTTTGATTTACTAAGAATTCTATGCCAGGAAGCACGTATTTATGTAGCTCCCTTTCTGATTTCGCTGCTTCCTTATTACATTTTGAGTCCTTTCTGTTTAGGAATGCCTAGAAAACGATGTAGTACAGTACAGAACAAATAGAGGCCCTGTTAGTTACGTAGTACGCTAAAGAACTAATAGTTGGCGTTCCTTTTCGATGATTATGCCATAGAAACCCAACAAACAACTGTAGTCGTAATTCTACCACACATAAGTGAAACAAACTTAATAGCCTAACAAGAACACTTTTATTTAATACTTCACTCGACATAAAAGCCACAGAGAATAATACATGTTTATTCATATAGCAACGTAAAAATCATTTAACTTACGCTCCACCACAGAGGTTACTCACGCACGAATTTGTCATTACGAGAACACACAAAAACTTAAGATCGCCACACAGACCCCCCTCTCCCCCTTTAAAAAGCGGAGCTCCTGGAATGCCTTGATACTTGAACTTGATCTGACGCCAGCTCTTGTGTGCATGGGACGATCTTGCGGTGGTGAAACTTCCAACTGCGACGCCTCTGCTTCATTCTGTTGTGGTGAAGTCACAGGAGTTGTCTGAGGTAACCTGTCAACGTGCCCTGGGTTCACATCTTCCTGCAGTATCGGATCAAATGTTCAAATGTTCAAATGTTTGTTAAGCTTATGGGACTTAACTACGTGGTCATCAGTTCCTAAACTTACAAACTACTTATCAACTACCTTATACTAAGGACAGCACAAATATCCGTGCCCTAGGGGGGATTCGAACCCCCAACCGTAGTGGCCGTGCATACCGTGACTTGGAGCGCCTCAGTCCCCTCGGCCACCGCGGCCGGCTATCGGATCATTGTCTGTTGTTGTAGATATAACCCATGTTGCCTTAATGCCCTCAAATTGACACTTTCGTCGGAACACCATTGTACAATATGTCCATGGTATGTTTACTTCTTGCTATTACTTGAAATGGACCAGTATAAGGTGGCTGTAAAGGTGCTTTGACAGAATCCATTACGAAGCATCACATGTAAGCAAGTGTTTAAATCTTTGTGCACGAATACCTGACGGTTGCCATGACGAGAGGGTGGTGGACAATGTATTTTAGCACAGTGTTGTCTTAACTCACGCACCAGCTGAGGAAGCTCTTCTGAGCTTGGTAGTGACACTGGCATCAAATAGTCTACTGGGATGCGAATAGCCTCACCATAAACCATTTCTGCAACTGATGCACCTATGTCGGGTTTAAATGCTATCCGCAGCCCTAACAGTACCAAAGGCAGTGCTTCTGTCCACTTGTCTTGGTGAGACATTAATGCTGCTTTCAAAGTTCGGTGCCAACGTTCGACCATCCCGTTACTGGCTGGATGGTAAGTGGTCGTGTGATGCCGCTGAAAAACCACACATTCTAGCGAGGTCTAAGAAAAGTACAGACTCAAATCGTCTTCCCTGATCAGTTCTAACATGAAGTGGACAACCAAAGCGTGCGATCCATGTACCTACAAACGTCTTCGCTGTCGTCTCTGCTGATATATCAGCTGTAGGAATCGCCTCTGACCACCTTGTGCACCTGTTTATGACTGTAAGCAAGTACCTGTAACCTTCTGACTGCTGTAGAGGTCCTACCAAGTCGACATGGACGTGACAGAATCTATCTGAAGTTCCTTGAAAGTCTCCTACTTCCGCGCGCACATGACGTCCCACTTTACTTTTCTGACAGGGAATGCATGTACGTGAACAAACACGTGCGTTTCTTTTCATTGATGGCCGCACAAAACGATATGTCAGCAACTTAACTGTAGAATTGGCTCCAGTATGCGCAAGAACACGAACACTGTTGAGCGCTGTCTTGCGAAATTTACTAGACACAAATGGCCTTAATTTGCCTTGTGAAACGTCGTACCATAGTCTAGCGTCACACTTGGGTACGGTAATCTGTTTAAATTTAAGCCCAGTGAATGGATCATTTAAAAGATGATGCAGTTCTGGGTCTCTGGTTTGCTCTTCTGCAAGTTTATGATAGTCTATAACTTCTTATATCCCACAAATCCGTGAAAAATAGTCAGCAACTATATTCTCTGCCCCATTCACATGTCTAATGTCGGTCGTAAATTGACTCACAAACTCGATATGACGAAACTGTCTTGAAGAGCACTAGTCACTAGTAGTTTTAAACGCTGCAATTATGGGCTTGTGATCTGTAAACACAGTAACTGGTCTATTTTTGTGGACGAAAGTGTTTATTTGCTTCATATATAGCCAGCAGTTCCCTCCCACTTCCGCTGCGCTGGTTGTAACTTCTGAGAGAAAAATCTCAGTGGTTGTCAATGTTCTTGTATTCGTTGTTGCTCAAAAAATCAAATGTTCAAATGTTTGTTAAGCTTAAGGGACGTAACTACGGGGTCATCAGCCCCTAAACTTACAAACTACTTATGAACTACTAAGGACGGCACAAATATCCATGCCCGAGGGGGGATTCGAACCCCCGACCGTAGTGGCCGTGCAGACCGTGACTGAAGCGCCTAAATCCCCTCGGGCACCGCGGCCGGCTTCGTTGTTGCAGAGCTGCCACTATTGCTAACTGCCTTGCGTCCACAACAATAGCCAGCTGTGCTTAAGGAACTGGGTGTGCAAGCAACACAGCAGGACTTAAACTCGCCTGCAAGTATTTATATGCTTTATTCATCTCTGACGTCCACTTAACAAGGCGCCGATCTGTAGCTTCGTGTCCAGCTAGTGCATCAGTAAGTGGTACTTTTACTTTAGCGGTTCCTGGCAGATGACGTCGATAAAAATTTATCATTCCTAAGTACTGTCTTAGCTCTTGATAAGTTGATGGCTTCGGTAGCTACTGTATTGTTGTGATTTTCTCCGGATTCGGTATAACGCCTTTTGCTGAAACAATATGACCAAGAAATGTGACTTCACCCTGTTGCATGATACAGTTATCGTGGTTCAAAACTACGCCGTGGTCAGATAATCGGTTGCGAACCTTATGTAGGTGTTGTTCATGCACTTGAACGTTTGGAGAGAACACCAAAATGTCATCCAAGTAAGCAAAACAAAATGCAAGTTCCTTTAGTGTCTCATAAATGAAACGCCACCATGTTTGAGCAGCGTTTTTTAAACCAAAAGGCATGAATAAATACGCAAATAGTCCGAAAGGCGTGATTACTGCTGTCTTTGGTAAGTCACTCGGGGCTACCGGAATCTGAATGTACGCTTTCTTGCAGTCAAGGACACTGAAGACTTTGGCGCCTGCTAGTGCGAAGTCTTGTATATTAGGTACTGGGTACCTGTCCGGAATTGTTCGAGAGTTTAATGCCCGGTAATCACCACATGGCCTCCATGAGCCGTCCTTCTTGCGAACCAGATGGAGAGGTGACGACCACGGACCGTCAGACTGACCCATTGTTCCAGCCTGCAACATCTCTTCAAAGATAGCCTTTGTTTCTGTCAGTTTCTCTGGTGCAATTCTTCTCGCTCGGCGTGCGACGGGTTGCCCTGGTGTGGTGCGTACATGGTGCACTGTAGTATGTTTAACCTGTTTAAAGTTAAACTGACTTGTCGCCGGGCCATTATCAATTACTTGCATCCTCTCAGAAGTTTGTCTTTCTCTGTTGCCTGATGTTGCGATGTTCTTCTCTAAATTCAGTAAACGTTTTCCTTGCAAGTCAACTGCCAACTTGAAATGTGTTCGGAAATCCGCATCTAGTATAGGCTCTCCTAAATCTGCAATCACGGAAGACCAGGTGAATGTATTAGGAAACACAACATCAACATCACATACTTTACGTCCATATGTATTAATCGCAGACTTATTCACGGCCTTTAATCTCGGTTGTCCATCTTGCTTGTTGTGAGGTGTGTAGCTGACAGAAAGCGTGCTAATATCAGACTCTGTGTCAACTAAAAACTTTGTACCGGTACGTCTATCTGATACATACAGCATCTTCGAAGTGATAATGTCTTCATACATTGACCGTCGATCCTGTTGACTCGTAGACACTGCGCTGTTATTGTATGCTCTCTGGTTCGTCGTGTAAGCACATGGTGATGTGCATCTTGTAGCGTCTCTCTCAAATCGCTTATGATACCAGCATCCTCCGATGAATTCTCTTTTCTGCCTTCGTGCTTCACGCTTTGTCCAACTTCTCCTTCTACTGTTCCCATCTTGGTCATTTTGTCGTGCACCGGTACTTAGCTGTGCTGTCAGTGCCTCTATTGAGCTTTTAAGCCATTAATCTCATCCGACATGCTTGATCCGTTACGTGGGCTGACTGCTGCTCAGTCTTCAGTGGTTCCACCGGCTGAATTTTGTGGAGAACGTGGGTTATCACATGTTGCATCTATTGACGTCATTGCCATTGTTGCAGTAGATTCTTGTGTCAGGTAGACTCTATCTGCTGCTTGTAATAATTCTTTCTGTCGACTTCTCTTCAAGTACTGCTAGCGATGATCTTACTTGTACTGGTAGCTGTTGCTGCCACAAATGTAACAACAAGTTGTCAGATACAGTTGTACTTAGGGTTGCCAGATCTCCGGGCGCCGCCCGGAGTGCCCGGGTTTTGAATGAATTCTCCGGGTCTACGGGCCAATGACTCTCATCTCCGGGCTTGATTGTAACCTTCATCTTAATTTTTTTTTTACGACGCTTTTCAAGTACTATGCTTATGTAGCGACGATCTACATCGAACTTAACGTAACTTAAACTAAGGACGAACACAACATCCATGCCCTAGGGGGGGGGGATTCGAACCTCTGGCGGGAGCAGCCTCGCGCACCGTGGCAAGACGCCTCAGTGCGCTCGGCCATTCCCGGCCAGCTCCTCTCAAGTGATTTTGAACACTTTATATAAATGTCAATTTCTTATTGCAAAAAATCGCTACTTTTCTATTCTTCCTCTGAAAACTTTTCGCTGTTGCGTCGGTAGTAATCGGCTAGCGCATTATTAAGCAAACACTGTTGCGGCAACATGTCAACTGGCGACGTTGTGTTCGTTCGTTCATTGTTTGTTATCAGTTTACCAGCAATTTTTGGAATACTCCGATCATGTGTGAACAGACAAGCTTGCAGTAACTCAGAGTAGTGAGTAATAACAGTGAAGTGAAGAGACGATATCTAAGTTCGTTCCGTGAAGAATGGTTGCAGGAAGAAAATTAGAAAGAGTGGCTACAAAAGTTTATTAGGTATTTGGCGCTCTTCTTGGCGATCAGTTTGCGGAGCCGCAAGCGGCAACTCTTGGAAGGCGCAGCTGTTGATGTGAGCAGCTTTGATGCTGCCGCCACTTCTGCTGCCACGCCGACTGAAGTGTGCCGATTGTTGATCCACAGCAACTGGCGGCCTGGCCGGTCAGCTGCGGCACAGAATAAGGAGTATACAGAAAGGAAACTCCCGCTGCAGTCTGTCGTCCAAAATTTAGTGCGCATGCGCGGAATCGGCCATCTTGAAAAGCAGTAAACGTGTGATCACTTCCTACTCTGTGGCGTGGTAATGCGCCGTCTTTGTTTGTTAATTCTGTATTTTAACTGCCTGAATCGCATAAAAGTAAACAAGTATTTGGTACAGTGAAAAGAAAGAACTGTGTGTCAGTAGTTGGAGCTGTTCCGTTTTTATTAAGAGCAGCAATAAAAGAAAGGCGGCCGATGGTGTTCAGCACCTAATTGCCGCAGTAATTCGAATACAAATAAGGATATACGTTTCTTCGCCTTCCCAAAAGACGCTGAGCAGTAAGTGAACGTCGCTATATGTGTAGTGAAAGTTAAATGTTATCAGTTTCGAATGATAGTAATGTGTGCGTAATAAAAAAAAGTAGCCTTGCTTCCTCTCTTGACGATAACTCTCGCTGTTGCTGTTGTTGCAGTAGTTCAACAGCATCGAAATGTCGAAGTACATTTACATTTTATAAGTTTAACGTAGTAGGGAATAATATAAAATGAATGATAAAGAATAGTGCGTAAGTAGGCAGGTAAAAATTTTACTTACGGCATTGGAGGCGTAGTGTGCTAATGTTGGCAACGAATGCTCTTCAGATACTCAAACAAATAGATTAAGGCGAATAATTATTTCATGCTGTTCCTGCTCTGTGGTTGACAGATTCCTCTATATGCCCTTCTCCGATCAGTAAATTAATGATACTCCTAAAGCAAATACAACTTTTATATATGTCCAGACGTCTTTAGTTCTGTGTAATCACGTTGTACTGCTAAATCTGACTCAATATTTTGTGCGGATTTTTTTCGTGTCTAATAAAACCTGGCAGTTGTAAAGTCACTTTCTTGTTTATAATTAATTTCCCACACATAACTCCGCGTTATTTGGAATTTTTCTAGAGATAAGCACCAAATAAAACGATCATGATTCCACTGTATATGTTCGTAGTTGTATTAAAATTTGGATTACAATTAGGTGCAAGAAGATGGCGCAAAATAGATGAAAGCCGTTTCCTTTCGTAAAAGTCGGTGAGATTAGCTGCAGTTCGTAAAAAGTCCATTTCCAGCCAAAGTACTAAGTGGCTATAGTTCGGCGTTTACTGCTTTTCAATATGGCGTCGAGCGCAACGCTTGGTAACATACAGATAAAAGGCGCCGCCCCCAGCTTTCCCTTCTGTATGCTCCCTATTCTGTGGCTGGGGTATGTGAAGGCCACCCCAGAATTTACGTGTAATCCTGGTTGGGGGGGGGGGGGGAGTTGGCCGCAGTTGGGGGGGGCGGGTGAGGGTGAGTCATTGGACAAGGGGGAGGGGCGGCACGTCTGGTCTCCGGGCCTGCCTCGAGTTCAATCTGGCAACCCTAGTTGTACTATCTACTATACCTCGCAAATGTCTCCAGAATTCGGACGGGGTTCTGTCCCCTCTTCTCTCTTGGCACAGCACTCGCTTAATTCTCATGTCTGTTGACTTCAAACACCGAGAGATACGCTCTTCTTTTAATCTGCCGTAGGCTCCTTCTAATGGTGGGTCGATTACCACGTCTGATGTTAACGTCGTGGTTTGTTTATCGAGACTACTAACCACCAAGGTAAATTTCTCATGGTCATCTACAACCCTTTGCTGACGAAATATATTCCCCATTACTGCAAACCAAGTGCGTGGTTGTAAAGATATAAATGGAGGTGCTCTTAATTGCAGCCGTTAAGAAGGTGAACTGATAAATTTGGCGGAGTTTTGTCTCGCTGTATCAAGCTGTAGCTCGCTTGAATTAACCATCGTACTGTATGGAAGTTCTTTTCCACCAGATTGCGACCGAGTTCTCGAATCAACTTTTTCTCTGTGCATCATAACATGCTTGTCACTCGTATTTCTTGAAATCTGTAACTCTAAATTATTTATTTCGTGTTGAAGCCGTTTGACCTCTTCCGATATGCCGTCGTCGCTCATCATAAGGCCTGATATTGAGTATTTAGACGGAAGGCAAAAAAAAAAAACCTATTTTTTGAAAACCTTAGTCGGAAGTCACCAATTATGTAGTCGTAATTCTACCTCACATAACTGAAAGAAACTTAATAGCCTAACAAGAACATTTTTATCTAATACTTCACTCGACATAAAAACCACAGAGAATAATACGTGTTTATTCGTATAGCAACGGAGAAATCCATAGAAATTATCATCAAAAAACAACGGCAAAGATCATTTAACTTACGCTCCACCACAGAGGTTACTCACGCGCGTACTCGTCATTACGAGAACACACAAAAACTTAAGATCGCCACACAACTAAAGGTGCTGTTGGTTTCATAGTACTCCAAAAAAAAAAAAAAAAAAAAAAAAAAAAAAAAAACAATACATGATCGTGTTGTGCGTACTCCCTCAGTAACAAATGTATTTTGAATTAAGAGCCGCAATCTTATCTTTGCAAATACAAACTAATATTGAACAGCGAGTTTCTGATTACGCTTTGTACATTCACAGCTTAACGGCATTTCTTTGGTTTTTTGACAGGGAACATTTGAATTTAAAACACAACGACGTTCCTTCGTGTCTGTTGATGCTCTAATTTACATAAGCATTCTTTCCAAGGAAAATCGAATTTATGTAGTTCCCCTTCTGATTTCAGTGTATCTTCATTACATTTTGAGTGCATCTGTTTAGGAATGCCTTGAAAACGTCATAGTACAGGAAAGGACCATGTGTGTCTATGTTAGTTACATAGTACACTGAATAACTAATTATGGCTTTGATGCGTTTTTTTATTCCCATAAGTATGCTGTAACACACTACAAGATAGGATACAATTTTACTTACGGCGGCGGCGTTGTGTGCTGATGGAAACGGCCGTTGAATGCTTTTTAAAAATCAGTCACGTATAATGAGGGTAATAAAACTTTATGTTCACGATGAAATTTATGTTGTTCTGGTCAGTAAATTAATCATCCTCCTAAAGCGAATAGTTCGTTGCCAACGATAACAAAGTAAACCGCTACCGCTCCAAGTAAAATTTATCCCAGGTAGGACACAAATTTTTTTGCCTAGCTGTATTCCATATGCTTTGCAATGTCATGGAAAAAAAAGAAGTGCGTCTTTAGACGGGTATAATTTGAATTTAAGAAGTAACGAGTTCCTTCGTGGGTATCGACGTTTTTTTTTAATAAGATTTCTTTGCATGGAACATCAAATTTATGTAATTTCCTTTCTGATTTCGCTGCGTACTTATTAGATCTTGAGTCCTTCCTGTTTATAAATGCCTACAAAACGGTTTAGTACAGTAAAGAGCAATAGTTATCAGTACACCAAATAACTAGTAGAAGGCAATGCTTCTTTTATTATGTTCAAGATTATGGCGTAGTTCTCTGCAACAAGTGATGGCATCCATTCTTTAATATCTGTTGCGAAGCATGGGTGTACAGCCATGTATTACATATCTCTAATCTCGTAAACTATTTCACGGATTTACATGGGGAAACTCTGTTTCGTAAAAATGGGATGACCAAAAAAAAATCGTAATTTAAAGTTTTGTATCTACGACCGTCATGTTTGTCTGTCTCTTTGAACACGCTTATCTCCAAAACTACTTGACGAATTTTCATAGGATTTTGAGCCGTAACTTGAGCATATCGTGAGGTTGGATACGCACTTCACTTAATCAAAATCGTATCAGAGGAAATAAAGATATGATAATTTAAACATTAGTCTAAAAGCAATCACTGTCTATATGCAAAGGCTAATCTCCAAATGTACTACACGACCTTCCATGGGATTTCGCGGGTAAATTCAGACGTGAGATGCGCTTTAGTGCACAAACGATCTAACAGACGCCGCTGATGCATAATAAGTATGGCGGAGTACAGCAAGGAACCATGTCTTTGATAGAATTAAGCGACACAATCTTATCTTTAAGAATACCAACAAACATTGCATATAGTCTTACTAATTTTACTTTGTGTATTATATACTTAACGACATTTCTTTGCTTCTTTCGCCACGTTTCATTTTCTTGAAACGTAACGACATTCCTTCGTGTTTCTGAATTGTAATCATTTCATTGATCTCGATGTTGAACGTCAACTGTCTGAACGTGCTAGCCATAGATGTTTTATTTCGTTTCTTGCCATTTTCAAATGTGGGCTAGTCTGAAGTATTACAATAAAACGAGAAGAAAATACATTTCGATTACGCTCCCATATTAGCCTATTAAGCAAGCAATTGTTTGTCACGTAATAACTGATGTAAATTCGTATTCAAATTTAAACATGGCAGACAATGCGGAAACGTATGGAAAACATTTGAATGTGCAGCCACGAAGGAGGTTAGAATACAGGGATACGCTCTTATGCTGAGAAAGTAAAGCCTGTCTCCGCCATATTGCCAAGTTTTATAGAGGTGTTAGTATTGTAGAGCTGATGATTTATGTCACTTAAAACAGGAATAAAATGTCCGACGGTTTTGCCGTGATGTACAACGTGTTAAAAATGGGCAAATTAGCTGTTAAGAATTAAGTTTATAAATATATTATGATGAGAATTTATTACTATTTATTGAAGAAAGTATATTGTTTGAAAGTACATACTTTGCAGTGGCTGTCAGTTCAATGCATTAACAGTAAGGTGGTAGTTTACCGGAGAAATAACATACAAAAACTGACCAAGATCGTGGACAGGCTTCAACTGACGTATGTGCTTGGCATAAATAATGCCATCTCCCTTTATTCTAACCTCCTTCGCAGGCACGATGTGGCTCTATGCTCAGACACCAGAGTTATAAATGGAGATTGAATAGCGGCAGTGATCTCTATCTAACCTGGATGTATAACTCTGGTGTCTGACCATAGATCTGTAGTGTGCCTGCACATTCATATGTTTTGCGTACGATTTTGCTTGTTCGCCATGTTGTAAGTAGTCAAATGAAACTCGCGTCTAGTGCACGTCCTGAGCAGCATGGGATTCTCGCCTGAGTCCCAGGACGTGCGCTACCCGCGCGTTTCGCGTACTTCAAGCGTCAACTTCGCGTCGCAATATCTCGGGATGTAATTGGAATATTGCGATGTAATCAACGCCATTGTTTATGTGATTTGTGATACTATAGATTGCTGAAGAAAACATATAGGGTGTCCATTAAAAAAAACCTACGTATGTGTTAAAAAACACATTTGCTTTCGTTTTAGAATGTTTCCAAATATGTACACTCTTTGACAAAAAACCTGGCCGCCGGCCGGCCGCCTCTGAGCCTAAGTCCGAGCCGATCGCGACATGGGACAATAAAAGTGGCCGCGCTGATTCGCTCTGACTATCTGCACAATCTGGCAACACTGTAGACTGCGGGAGTTCATACAGTACTTCTTGTGTGCTGTTAGGAGGGGTGTAGGTCAGCTACATCCGTGGTCCCGCAGTAAAGTGCGTGACTTGCAGGTGGAAGTATTAGCGATCGAAACTGACTGTTGACAAAAATTTTAAATTCACGTTACTCGTGCGTACTGATGCCACATGTGTAAGGGAAGCATATGCGTAACTTATTTCATTTTTTGATACACTGTTAATAACATTTCGGCTGGATAACACTGTTGCCTCTGGCCGCAGCACTTGGCAGAGCTCTGCGCGGCCCACTCGCCGGCAGCAGCGGTGGCGGCGCTACACAGCGCTGCCTCGCCCTCTGCCCACGACTGATGACCATTGCAGTTTTGTCCCCCTTAAACAACCAACCAACCTCTGCCCACAGCGCCTGCTGCCGCTCATCGCCCTGGATATGTTAAATGTGTTGCTGAGTGGTGATCCACAAAAAAAGGTTGCGATGTGTATTTCAGACACGATATCAGGAGCAGACCACCCATTTTGAATGATGATCATACTATTACACTAATACATAATACATTAGAGAGGCAAAACATTTTCATAGTCGTTGATCCAATCAAATGGCACTCTACGATGTTTAACACTTATTTCCGGTTTAAATCGCGATCCTTTTCCTTTCAGAAAACCCCTCATGTAATTTGTTATTTCATCACTTCATATGTTTTCATCAAGACACTGTGCGGCACTGCACTACAATGTTTAGTGCCGTTGTTTGATTCCTTATGGTGAATGTATGAGCTAAATTATGTGAATACGTTTCAGCGCACGTTATAAAGCAACACAGCCACACTGAAAGGTGTCTCATTTCTACAGCAGATATTTTGCATCAACGAACTATATTAATCATTATGTTCACTTCCGCTGTAAGCATCCCCCAGCATGTGGGTCCTAAGGAAATAGTAAAAATTCCCATCTAGGGAAGTCAATTCGAATTCCTTCAAAGGCGTTTGTATGGTGAACCAAAAATGACATCTAATTTCCGTAATTTGGAAAGCCTTATTGTATAAAGCTTTTCTTCTGATTCCATTAAAGAGTTTCTTCTTGCAATCTGCAGCTTATAAAGTAAAATAAAACAAAGTGAAACGGAATACCACCGCCAGAACTCACTGTCTCCAACCAGGATTAGAACTGCCGACCCACAGCTCGGTTGCAGCGCGAGACACGAGCAGAACCACACAGCCAACCACACGCTGCCGGCTGGTGCCCTCAGTCTCTCACATATTCAATGCTGAGCCTCTAACGTATCTCGAAAGTTAACCTGAAAGCCCCCAAGCGAATAAAAAAATTCCTTGAGTGCAAAAGTTAAATTTCTGTCTCTCATATCACATGGGCATTATACAGCATGAGTCACGAAAGTAGAAGAGGAATGTCAAGTGAACTTAGCTAGACAACTCAGTACCACTTGCGGAAATAACTGCACTGTCACAGTGTTGCCAAATATTAGCAACGATGTTGCCAGTTCTTAGCTGTACTAGGAAGACCTGTGTAGCGATAAGCGACGCGAAATCGCCCTCGTCTCATACGGGCTTCAAGAGGGAAGTCGCGGATTTTGGTTAATACGCGGCGCAATCTCCTGATAGTTTCCATCGTCACACTTTAGGATGCAGAGATTTAATTCGTCCAATGAGGCCGAAACCAGCGTTCATATATTTTGAAACTTAACGGCATTATGATATAATTTCAGCAAGTGACTAGAGAAGTGAAACATACTGATATTGTTCCCACCCCCTAAAAACAGACTAAAACAATTACTTTGTTAGATTTCAGCAAAAGCTACTTTGTTTTTAATTTTCCGTGAAAAGTTACTGTAAACCAACGTTGTCTCATCAGTCACGAAAAACTTCGCATCCTGAAAGTGACTGCGTTTCAAAATGCAGCCTTATGACTGCACAAGTAATATTTCACGTGTTGGTTTGTTTGAAAGCCAGAAGAAACATAATCAACTGATTAAGTGTGCAACACAGTAATTAGTTCATTTGGGGATTCAGAAGACAGGATACTTAAAATTACGGCCATGAACACAGAAACTAAACTGTGTATGTGAGAAATGTGCAATTCTGAGGTTTTTCATCTGCAAACATATACATATAATCCATAGACTACTAACCAGCTTATTGATTTCACATTGTTACAGCCTTGTTGGCCCAACAAATGATGATGAGAATCCGAATCCATGTGTATGATGGATTCTTCGAATTATGCCACCCACGACTTGCATGTGTTATTGCTTAGTATCTGTCGTCACGATGATAACAGAAATGATTACAAATTTTTTGCCTACTTTTTCATATAGTTGTATTTTCCGTAAAACCACACATTCTTTCCGGTCTCTTGGCCACATGGGAAAGAACGCTTTTGCAACTGAATTAATGATAATAATGATAGTAATCAATGACGTTTACCTCATTACAGCAGAATGATAACGATTACAATAACAATAGAAAATGCCGATCTCTTGGTTGACACACTGAAATGAGTTTTGGTATTTGGTTGCTGAATACCGTTTAGGACATTTTTCAGAGGAGAAAAATAGATCTAAAGCCACACACATCACTAGTACAACGATATCTCACTAATCAACTATGCTTGCTGTAACTCAGGAGACGAAAATAGCGTCACCGACCTAAATTGAGAGTACTGGTTCAGTTGTCTGACAATTGTTGGCAGTTAATACATTCCCGACATAAACCACAAAATTGTTTGCAATTTAAACAGGGGTCGACCTTCCTGCGGTCGAAAATTTAGTTCAGGATAACAGAGTCATATTAAGTCAATGACCAAACTCATATCCTCAAGAATATTGGAAAATACCTCGAATGCTGGAAATGAGGAAACGATCAGAGTTGTCTAGCATTGTAAGCAATACTGCCAAGCAAATACAAGAACTTCTTGGGCATCCCACAATATCCTCATTCCTACAAACAGCATGCTAACTGGCTTTTAGCCATGCTGCGCTACCAAAGGCCATTCATTCTAAGTAAGGCTTCAGTCCGAAAGCAGACAACATCAATGAAAAATGCTAATGAATAGATGACTTACACTCATCAACTTCCGGGGAGAGTTTCTTTTAACAAAACGAAGAAACTGCAAAACGACTACTTTCTCCAAAATTCCTACGAACTGTTGTCCCAAAATGGATGTATATACGTTCAGTCTTGTCATACGCGGCTCACATTCCAGGAATATCACAAAAATGAGTATCTGGCGTGTACCGCCTTAGAGCAGCTATTACGCAAGTTTTTACCGATAATCATAAAACTGACAGACGGGTTTTGCTGCAGAATATAACGACTTCTATTAGGTCTGCGTAACCTTTCCCGACAAGAAACTGTTTTCTTCGTATAATGATGCCCCTGTTTAGGTGAATTATAATGTTACTTGTTGCTTCAGAAGACCTTTTTGTATTAAATATATTTATCTTTGCAGGTGCTTCAAAGTAATTGTAATAATTAGTTTCCCTTCAAATTAATCCATTTATTCGATGTATTATTTGTAAAGTAATTGCAACCACGAAAAGTGAAATTGTACTATAAACCAAACAGTTTGGTTACTTTAGGTCTGTCGTCCATGGGCAGAACGCTTCCATCTGAAATCTCCACGAAAGGCAGAGAAGCGGACGGTTCTCTGTCATAGTAGAGTTATGCTCGGGTAGCCGGTCCTCTGTGGAGAAGAGATGTAATTGTGTGTTGAAGAAAGAAGTCATATCTAAGAAACCTGCCTATTATTTTTATTTTTCTCCTATATTTATATTTTTCAGGCTTATATTTGCCTTTACTTGTCACAAAATAATGACATATCTTTTTCTCTGCAAGTAGCATTACATTTTCCGTTGTCTCTAGATGGATCATGCTTTGTCTCTGCCGGTCCCAGATCTCACGCCGAAAGAAAAATGTCCTCCACATCATTCATTTCGCAGGAGGCGGTCGTATATTTACCATTGGTATATTTATTTGTACGAATATTGTTCGCAAGTGTAAATAGTTTGCTCTTGCTGTTCGTCTCCAATTCCCTATAATTCTCCTCGTGGAGTGGATGAACTGTGCTTTATTATTGTTAGACCATTAGTTTTTATTTCAAGTTGAGCTTTGAATTTGTATTTTTTATTACCGTTACATTTGTTTGTTGATTATGTTTGACAATATTGAAGGACAACAAGTTCTCATATCAATTAACAGAAGCGTGTTAGAGCTAATGTATAACGATCATTTTTGTCTTGTTTCATCTGTACAACTTCCTCTCAAAATGTGGATCACTTCTTTTTACACCCTTCATTTGAAACCGATATGTAGGCAGTGGACATTCACGGATTACTCATTTATTAATCATTGATAATGATAATTAGGATCAGATTTATTTACAAATTTTGTACTCAGTCCATTTAATTAAATTACAACCCTCCGCATTCTACGGCATCTGTTCTAAATTAATGAATAAGAGATACGCCAATACGTTTATTTACTATCTTTTAACAAGCAACACTGCAATTGCTTTCCATAATATTGATTTAAACCGTGGCACAATTCATCGATCAATTTTAATTTTAATCGTTGTAACACGTATTTATCAGGTTGCTTTATTGTCTATTGTGTGTTTCTTACAAATTTTACAATTGATTTTATACTAACGATACGCCATAAACTTAATTAACGTAACTCAGAAACGTGTGACAATGCAATATCTACTCGCGCTCATTTTTGCGAGTTGGTGCAGTGGTAACACATTGGATTCATATTCGGCCATTTGGATTTGAATTTTCCATGATTTTGCTAAATAAGTCTAGGAAAATGGCGGAATGGTCCCTGCGGCAGTGTGTGGCCGATTTCCTTCTACACCCTTATCACAACAATCCGTAACCTTCCTTCTTTCTCTCGTGTCTAGTGTGTCATATTTTGTTTATGTTTCAGTGTGTTCGTACAAATTTTGCAGTTCATTTCAAACCTAATTCCCACTGAACAAGAGACCTTAAACTTTCAACTCAACTTAGAACTGGATGGCACTGCTACATTAAAGCCATTTCTTAATTGGTGTGTGGTGGAGGGCACTTTTTATACAACTGCTGTTTCCTCCTGTTTCTCTTCCAGTCGTGAATGGTTCGCCGTTAAAACAATTTCTGGTAAGACTTAATGTGAGTTCATATGGCCCTATCTTTTACCTTCGCGAGCTTTCCATGACTAATACGTACGAGGGGTAAGGTGAATTAGAAATAAAACAGATTTATCGAATGTCTCTGTTGTATTCTCATGCAAACGTTTGAAACTGAATGAAAACTTTCACACATACAAAATTTGAAAAGTGTAAAACAATCATTTAAATGAAAAATGCTTGTAACATGGTTTTAAAATAGACTAAGACGTATAAAGTAACTTTTTACACTCGAAAATTGCTACCACGTTGAAGATAGTTCCAAAAAAATTTCGAATTTTTAATACCTATGTCAGTCATCATAGTAACACTGGAACGTAAAGTGTTCTTGCTTCATGAGTAATGCTAGCAGTAACGTTTAGTCGCCATCGACTTGAATGGTAATTTATTTCATTAACATTCTGAAATCGATAAAGGTATGACGCGGTGGCGGCAGCCACGGTAGTTTTGGTAAATGCGGCACAACGAGCGAGCGAAGGCGCGCGCATTTGGAAACGGAGAAGGCGGAGCGCGCCTGCTGGAGGGAAAGGATAGTTGTCGTTCTGAATAGACGAAGCCATCAAACGGAGTCTAACAGATGTTCGGTAGACCTCCCCGAACTTTCGCGGTTTGACTGTAACATAAGAAAAAAATGAAATTCACGAATTGCATTGAATGGTTAGTAAATTAATGTCGTCCGCTATCTGCCGACGATACCGCTCGAATGATAATCTATCGACGTGAGATACATGGAACCTAAAAGTCGCCATAAAGTTTGTACTCTGAAACCTATCACCGCGCTGTAGCGAGCAAATTGCAACTAAAACTATCTCTTCTACGCATTCTGCCATCAGACTACGTAACATTTTATGATATCAACGAGGCAGGCAACAGTAAGACAGGTTCGAAATCTATCGAGCATATCAAGGAACGTGCTAAAAATTAGCGTTTGATTCAAATGGAACGCTATTTAACATAGCAAGATGTTCTATCAATAACATGTCGCTTGTAATTTCCATATTGACCTGCCGACATTTTATTTTATCAGAAAGCAAACTCTAAGGAAACGACAGAATTTGAGTATTTACGAAGACTTTTCTGCGACAAATTGTGCGTCTTTTTGTTATTTAATGGAGTAAAGTAAACATAACGATAAGGCCTACCTAGTATACAACCATAAACCGAGAAACAAAACTGGAAAAACTCTCAATGAGGTATTTACTCTTTTAAAATAGCTGGCTACATGGCACATAAGCAATTTGGAGGGCACAGTGTCTCGAGCATGAGTGGAATTACGGATCCTAACATGCTACAAAAACTCGTTCATCAGGCCACCAATGTAATCAAGATTTTCCAGCGTCGCAGCTAGGGTCTATTGTTTCGCAACTTTGGCATCATGTAGATGTGAGTCTGATTTGTAAATCTGCAAACAGTTGACTTTTTCTCGTCACCTCCATTAAATATTCTGTAAAATTAATATCAGAATATGCACATTGTAGAAGATGAATTGCGTTCAAGAAGGTCGTTTCATACATTAACTACTCCTACTCCCTTTCACGTTGCGAGCAATCTGCCTCAGCTGTGAATAAATCAATAAGGTAAGGTTTATAGCAGTAATGTGTAGCTGTATAATAGTCACTTTCTAAACACCTATCTTATTTCGAAATCGGGTCAGTTTTGTTGCAAAAGCTGGATCTTATCAATTCATCTCGTTATGTCTTTCAAATGTTCAAATGTTTGCCAGGCTTAAGGGACTTAACTGCAGGGTCATCAGTTCCTAATCATACAAACTACTTATGAACTACCTTATATTAAAGACGACACAAACAGCCATGCCCGAGAGGGGATTCCAACCGCCGACGGGGAACAGCCTCGCGCATCGTAGCATAGCGCCTCGATGCGCTCGGCCGCTCCGCCGCGGCGTTACGTCTTTAAATTATCCGCTTACTGTCAAACAAAACCATTTCTGCCAAATGTCTCCTGGAACCTCATAGTAGATGCAATAGCCACCTACTTCAATAATATCAAGTGACATCACAAACAAAACGACGGAACATTTTCTTAAATGAATTTATCTGTTGTTCTAAAATGATGGTAAACTTTTAAATATTGATAAAACAACTTACTTATAAATTAATTCAAATGTTGTCATCACATGAAGTAAATAATAAATTATGAAACAGCATCAGCTGTTTTTTAATTAAGATCCTTGGTTTACAGGTCCACGACCGTTTTCATGTTAAATATTTTTCATATGAAAAGTCATTACAGAGACCCAACGTTCAAATCACTTTCATCTGTCATGGAAATAAAATTTCATTAAATAGGCCCGGATATATGGAACCAGTCCAACAGAAATTATTACTGTCGTTCGGAATAAAATCCAACGACGTTAACATGTGGACAAATAGTCGCGTAATTTTGATTACTTTATTGTCCAAGAAACCAGTAGATTGCCGACGAAGTGAAGGTGTCGAAACTAAAGAAGACTGTCTAAAGAATCGAAAAAACAGATAGAAGACGCATTTGTATTTTGTTCATCTTTGCATCAAGTATTACGGGAACGTAAAAAACGTACTAATATGCACAACTACCCACTTACTCTACTTTGTTTCAGTTTCAAGAGGACTAAATTCAAAACATGCTTATCTAAATATAATTTGTTTATTACACTGCGTCGATGTTTTGGGTACATTTCCATAATAGCTGCTCATTCAGGTAATATACCTTGAATGTGAGACGCGCATGAAAGAGACACAACGTAGATATAGACCGTTTTCGAACTACAGTGTCTAGTATCATTGTACAAAATGATCGTTCGCACTACTTTTTCGTTTTGTTACAAAAAGCTCTCACTGAAAGTTGGTGAGGGTAAGTGGTTGACACCTTTACTGTTTAGTGGCGGATGGGGCAACGTTCATTTAATGCAATGTAGAAATCTGACAAAGTAATTGTTTTAGTCTGTTTTTAGGGGGTGGGAACAATATCAGTATGTTTCACTTCTCTAGTCATTTGCTGAAATTATATCATAATGCCGTTAAGTTTCAAAATATATGAACGCTGGTTTCGGCCTCATTGGACGAATTAAATCTCTGCATCCTAAAGTGTGACGATGGAAACTATCAGGAGATTGCGCCGCGTATTAACCAAAATCCGCGACTTCCCTCTTGAAGCCCGTATGAGACGAGGGCGATTTCGCGTCGCTTATCGCTACACAGGTCTTCCTAGTACAGCTAATAACTGGCAACATCGTTGCTAATATTTGGCAACACTGTGACAGTGCAGTTATTTCCGCAAGTGGTACTGAGTTGTCTAGCTAAGTTCACTTGACATTCCTCTTCTACTTTCGTGACTCATGCTGTATAATGCCCATGTGATATGAGAGACAGAAATTTAACTTTTGCACTCAAGGAATTTGTTTATTCGCTTGGGGGCTTTCAGGTTAACTTTCGAGATACGTTAGAGGCTCAGCATTGAATATGTGAGAGACTGAGGGCACCAGCCGGCAGCGTGTGGTTGGCTGTGTGGTTCTGCTCGTGTCTCGCGCTGCAACCGAGCTGTGGGTCGGCAGTTCTAATCCTGGTTGGAGACAGTGAGTTCTGGCGGTGGTATTCCGTTTCACTTTGTTTTATTTTACTTTATACGCTGCAGATTGCAAGAAGAAACTCTTTAATGGAATCAGAAGAAAAGCTTTATACAATAAGGCTTTCCAAATTACGGAAATTAGATGTCATTTTTGGTTCACCATACAAACGCCTTTGAAGGAATTCGAATTGACTTCCCTGGATGGGAATTTTTACTATTTCCTTAGGACCCACATGCTAGGGGATGCTTACAGAGGAAGTGAACATAATGATTAATATAGTTCGTTCATGCAAAATATCTGCTGTAGAAATGAGACACCTTTCAGTGTGGCTGTGTTGCTTTATAACGTGCGCTGAAACGTATTCACATAATTTAGCTCATACATTCACCATAAGGAATCAAACAACGGCACTAAACATTGTAGTGCAGTGCCGCACAGTGTCTTGATGAAAACATATGAAGTGATGAAATAACAAATTACATGAGGGGTTTTCTGAAAGGAAAAGGATCGCGATTTAAACCGGAAATAAGTGTTAAACATCGTAGAGTGCCATTTGATTGGATCAATGACTATGAAAATGTTTTGCCTCTCTAATGTATTATGTATTAGTGTAATAGTATGATCATCATTCAAAATGGGTGGTCTGCTCCTGATATCGTGTCTGAAATACACATCGCAACCTTTTTTTGTGGATCACCACTCAGCAACACATTTAACATATCCAGGGCGATGAGCGGCAGCAGGCGCTGTGGGCAGAGGGCGAGGCAGCGCTGTGTAGCGCCGCCACCGCTGCTGCCGGCGAGTGGGCCGCGGAGAGCTCTGCCAAGTGCTGCGGCCAGAGGCAACAGTGTTATCCAGCCGAAATGTTAATAACAGTGTATCAAAAAATGAAATAAGTTACGCATATGCTTCCCTTACACATGTGGCATCAGTACGCACGAGTAACGTGAATTTAAAATCGGCTCGGACTTAGGCTCAGCGGCGGCCGGCCGGCGGCCAGGTTTTTTGTCAAAGAGTGTACATTCATGGGCCCCAGCCGTACATTGATACCTGTGAATGTCGTTTTCCAATAGCTGTTATTGTTCCAGAGATATTTTGGGTGGACACGATAGCTGGGACACCCTGTATATTAACCTACTGCTTCTTCAATTTATTAACCTAGATTTGGACGTAATCTCGAATCATTAACATAGTGTTGCTGTACTTCTTGCACGCGACTTTAATTTTGGTCTCAACAATACTTCGCCGGCCGCGCTGGCCGAGGGGACTGAGGCGCTCCAGTCACGGTCTGCACGGCCACTACGGTCGGGGGTTCGAATCCCCCCTCGGACATGGATATTTGTACCGTCCTTAGTATTAGTTAGTTGATAAGTAGTTTGTAAGTTTAGGGACTGATGACCCCGTAGTTAAGTCCCATAAGCTATACAAACATTTTCAACAATACTTCAGATATACACGAAACATTGCTTTTCGTTAGTAAAACTACTACAGTCCAGAAACTGTTTTAGACACCAAAACGTTTTACTACACGTGGCTTTTTTAGAGGTATTATGTCCTTTCCATCCTGCGAGTTTTGAACTGACTTACACAGCCTGTTATAGAGAGAACTACTGTCTAATGTTGATTGACGACCAGTGTGCATCTCGTCATTTTTCACATAAAGAAATATTGTTAGAGGGGGAAAGAAGTAATAAATGAGAAAAATCCTGATATTATCAGGGATGAAACCCAAGACATTAAATTTTTAGTTTACCACTGAGCTCCATAGATCACCGGTAAAGGGAAGACAAGATCTAGCCAGAGTAGTACCACCAGGATAGAATGCTTGCAGCAGCTCTGAGACGCAAAGCTGCGACTCGCTCTCGTAACGGCGGCTGAGTCTGCGTCAGTGAAATATAGCCAGTGCGGACGAGAGAGTCAGACACAAGAGACACGGGGGTATTTCACTGTACCGCAATTGATTGTACAGTTTGACTAGTTACAGGACACCACATATGACATAAATAGCGTACTGTTCGCAGGTGCAATGATCCTGTGAGTGTTTATATTTGCATTGCAGCACTGTGCTCTCACTAAGTAAGGGGTGTAGCTTCAGAGAAATGAACGAGTTATAGCTCTTTCTCGAGAAAAAGGGCGGTTGTGGTATCCTAAGGACACTAAAAATAACACAAAAATATAAGTGCCAGTAGGTCGACAGTAATGTGGCACGCGAAACTGATGAAGTGAAGAACAATATGCAATTTACTGCCGGCCGCGGTGGCCGAGGAGACTGAGGCGCTCCAGTCACGGTCTGCACGGCCACTACGATCGGGGATTCGAATCCCCCCTCGGGAATGGATATTTGTGCCGTCCTAGTTCGTAAGTAGTTTGTAAGTTTAGACTTTACAAACATTTGAAAATTTTTTTTTTTTTTTTTTTTTTTTTTTTGCAATTTACTATCCATAACATTTGAAATCGACGAATTCTATGCTTATGTGTCAAAATACATCAAAGATGGCACATTGAGTACATATGGTAGCGGAATACACACTATCTCTGTAGTATATGGATGAAAAATTCTAAATTCAGTTGGTCTAGTTTTCTTTGAATATGATTACCACAAAATCAGAGCTCCAGATTTGAAGCAAGTAATAACTAATAACCACTAATTATGACTTCATTATCTTTCAAACATAAACTCACAAAACAAAAGACACTAAAACTTTCCGCCTTCTTGGCTCTTACACTCTCAAGTACATAGTCTCTGCGACCTCAAGTTCTTTGGACACTATGTTTGCAAACAATACATGCTCCTAGCACCTTGTCAGACGTCAAATGAAAAATCTGGTTTTATAGAAACAGTAAAATCGTAAATTTCATCTTTGGTTTACATGCCAAAAAATATATAAATATATTTAATTTTGACATGAAATGAACAGTATGACCTTTAGAACCATTTAAACAGCATGTCTGTGACAGCTATATTTATAAACAAACAAAGAAGTGAAAATTACAACTTAAAAGACATGTTTTCCTAATTCTTGACAACACCTATATTTATTCTGTGGTGCCTTCTGAAAAATAACATAAAGTTCAAACAATGTAAAATATGATCAGTTTGTTTCAAATGAGTGATGAAATCGGTATTAATCCGTTACAGTGACTTAGTGAACTAATAGGCTTCAAAATTTTTTGTACAACGGACCAGATCACAAAAAATGTGAGATGATTAGTTTACATGAATATATTACCTTCACAAGCTATTAAGTGAAGATTTCCAAGTGTTAAAATACCGCAAGTAATGTAGTAACATATATATTATATGTGAATATGTTGTCTTATAATACGTGATGATCCCCAAAACAATGTAGGTTATGTAATTGTATTACTGTCAAAACGTGTGTCACAAGCTAAAATTAAGTATTTGGTGTTTCAAGTTACTGGTATCGAACTTTTCAATTGAGTTTGATGTTATCAGGTTCTTAATATTTAGTATTGGATTACTTCTTATGTTATACGATGATAATAGCTGATATATTATCGATAGCTTGAATAGGTACACGTAACTCAATTGGAAGTCTTCCTTTCCTAAATCGTTTGCTTGATAATGCAGTTGTGCAGTGGTTCATATACAACAGATGTTAGTCTTTGAACGACACAAAAAAAGTTCAAATTGTTCATCTTAACAATAATAATCAGATGTTGCATCTAAACCAAAGTGTGGTAAGTATACTATATAGCGTTTATGACTGAGGTTTGCAAATCACCCATTTGGTCCAATGTCGGTGCTGACGGGCCCAGGACAGGCATAAAGCTTTGTGGCATGCAGTCAGCAAGGGTACAAGAGTGGCCTTCAGCTCCGAAAGCCCATATCGATAATGTCTCATTTAATGGTTCACACTCTGACACTTGTTGATGGCCCACCATTAAAAACCGTAGCAGTTGGCTGAAGAGTTCTAATTCTGTCACAGTGAACGTTTACCTCTAGCCGTCGTTGGAAGATCTTTTACCGGCAGCATCTATGTCGTAGATTTGATGTTTTAATGGATTCCCAATATTCATGGAGCACCTCATCGCTACCACAGAAATGCTGCCCCTCCCCCCTCTCGTGAACGACTACCACGTTCAAACTCACATCGTGATAACCTGCCACTGCCTGCGCCAGAACCCTGTTGTCCTATATAGGTGTTGCAGAACGCAGCTCCATCTTTTGAATGTTTATATATTTCTCTGTTTTTATTTACGAGCCTAATTCAGTTTCTCTGCCTCTTCAGTGTTACTGTACATAAGACTGGTAAACGAGACTCTGCTGACGATAAATAGATATTGGTCTATGATTAGCATAAGCATTATTTCGATATTTTACGTACTTTACTTTGCAGTAACAACCTAAAAGTAGAAGCCTTACTCATGAACTTTGGTGAGTGCATGAGGTACAGTCGTGCTCCAAAGTATTCGAACGACCTGAACTGCATTTCACCTGATTCGCGTGCAATCCAGCTAAAATACCTGTCTTGAGGTTAAAGTCAGTGCAGTCAGACTATTGAAGATGGTTCCGACAAATGAAATCAAGCTTAAGGGACTCAACTGCGGGGTCATCAGTCCCTAAACTTACAAACTACTTCTGAACTACCTTATACTAAAGACGACACAAACATCCATGAACCCCCAACGGGGAACGGCCGCGCACGTCGAAGCATAGCACCTCAATGCGCTTGACCACCCCAGTGCGACGTTCCAACAAATTACCACTAGAAAACCCTGCTCTGTATCGCAATAACATGAGCGGCTAGTTGATTGTGACTGACTCGTAAATCTGCATTGCTGCGCTTTGTTTGAACTTCTCTTTGCGTGTCGTTACGCAATTTATTCGAACTGTGTAAATTAACTGATTGTAGCGCTTCTGCAATTAACCCACTTTAATAATAAGATTTTTCATTTTCATTTATTGTGACTGACTTGGAAATCCACATTACCGAGCATTGCACTGTGATTTCGCTACTGATTTGCAAAGCCGCATTGCTATGCATTGCAGTGTGATTTTCGCTATTAATTTGCGAAACCGCCTTGCTGTGCATTATATAACTATTTTTTTCCGCTAACGCACATTTCTGTTGCTTTGATGCACAATTATATGAATATTACGTTGGTGACCTATTGTTTTAATATCCTTTTCTGATTAGTGTCATCAGTTGATACAAGTTTCTATTTTTCTTTTACTTAACTATACCGACCTGTGACATAAAATTGTAATTGTATTTCAAAGTTATATAGAGCTTAAATTATATCACTGTATTTTGATTAATGTGTTAAGTATTTCCTTCATGATAATTTATTTTTCTGGTAATTTTGCTCTGATATAATATTTTCAAATAAAGTGTCATCAAGTACGCGATCAGTGCATAGGACCCGGGCATACAGAAATTTGACTGACAATGACGAATGTTTAGAACAAATAGGTGATCTTTACCATAATGACGAAATTTCAATGAGATCTGATAATAATAATTTACTAGATAATGACAATGCCAACCGAATGGACTATGTCAACAGCACTGTGACGCAACAATCCGTCGAGCTGGACGAGTCGCGCCACTCAACGCTAATACAGTCAGGTACAGCTGAAAATAACGTTTCCACCTAGGACGAGAGCAACTCACAATTTCTACGACAAACAGATATGGAAGTAACACATTTAGAGTCTCAGTCAACTAACATCACAAAAGTAGGTTTTACATTACCAGTTAACAGTACGGCAACGGTTCGACCAGAAATCAGTATACAAATGATTATGGACATTTTTTAAGAGCAATCTGAACAAAATAAGAAACTTCTTAATAATTTTTCACAAAACTTTTCTAAATTACAGTCTGACATAGCTGAAAATGACGAACAGATAAAAAACGTGATGTATAGTTACAGTCAAAATGACGAACAAATTAGAAAGGACAGTAAGGTCATTTCTAGGGAAATTAAAGACCTTTCCAAACGTCTAGAAGCACGCATGGATGAACAATTGACTGTACCTGGCGTAATATGTACGATTCTGTTGATAACTATAATCGTACAGATCTTGTAGCAATAATGTCTGATATAGATAGCTGGTCCACTATTTCTTATGATGATGCTATTACTGACTCAGGATTAAATAATGTTCCTTCCTCTGATCCTTCAGCACCTATGCCCCATACTTTACACAGTTGTGTTAGTTGTGCCATCCTCTCTTCTGATGACACTAATTTTCCTAATGATATTGTTCCAACTAGACAATACTATACCAGTACGAAATCTGTTGATTCTCTTCCTGATCTGTCTCAGCTCTTCCAAGAACATGATTCTCTACATTTTGACCTAAATGTACCTGTAAGCCCTTCACTGTTACACCGAACAGAAGAAAAATTAGTGTCTGACAATGAAAATTTGTTACTGCCAACTTCCTATAAAACTTTAGCTTCTCACCCTGAAACTGTACTAACTATATGTGATACTGATGCAAAATTTACATGCTATTTTAGATAAACTGGATAATCATAGATTACCTACTAACACTTCTGTTCTGAGTAATCAGTGTTCTTGCCTATTGGTGTTGATCTTCCCTTCACATCTGAAGTACCACAGTCTGATTTTATTGACAGTACTATTGAATCTGCTCACCAATATCTATCTGCCATTAAATACTGAAAATGACCCTGATGAACCTACCAATACCCAAACAACCGCAGTTCTTTACTAAGTGCTATGAAGGCTCAGTCTACACCAGATGTACTTCAATTTCATCTTACTGACACTGTAATTATTTCTATACCCAAGCCCGACAGTATTCAACAACAGTCTAAGGTGGACAATTGTAAGGAACTTGAAGTGGATGACAAGACAAATGATATACAACGCACCCACAATGTAACTTCTATCAGTAAGCAACTTATGGCATACTCTGTTAATTATTTTGTAACTGTTCAGGGTTAATATGAACAATTCTACTTATTCTATATGGGCCAATGTAGGTCCTATAAAACTTGTGTGTTAACTGCTTAGATTACTTCGATAAGTTATGAGCTTTAAGCAATATTTACTGAGCAACATGAAACTGTTTAGATTTATACTTGGCATGCGATAGTTATTTTCTACGCTGAGCAACGAAGTTGATGTTCTTTAAGGCTAAGTCAATTATCTGACGACGTCTCATACGTCTGGAAATGGGAAGCATACAATTTCTCTAATGTGGTCAGGTGGCATCTGATTCTTAAGTACTAAAAAGGTGAAAGATCTGTAATGTTATGGGGCAATTCATTCAGGAGTTTCTAAAAGGTAGGTATAAATTTATCCAAATCCTGATGTCGTCTGTAACAATATATTCTACGTAGGTTATTTCTCTTGCAAACGTTCTACTGGGTTACATTGTGGCCAGTAAAAAGAAATAAAAATATGTTTAATTTTGTGGTGTCTAAAAGTATGTAATCAAATCATAGATATAAACTGAGGACCATTGTCAGAACTACCTTTGTGTACATGTCCTACATGATGAGGAAAATCCTTAGTAAATGGAAGAGATACAGTTCTGGCAGTAGTTTTGTCCAGCGGCGTTAAAGACACAAATTTAGATATACGTTCAATGCCAACAAATAGGCATGAAAAGCCACGACATGTACGAACCAAAGGTCCGAGCGAATCAACAGCAGCAATTTCTCTTAATTTAGCAGGTACAATTGGAAATAAACGCACATGTTGATTCACATTAAGCGGCTTGGCCTTGTGATAAATTTTACAAACAGCAAAAACCTTGCAAATCCGTTTAATGTGTTATTAAAATAGCAGGTTAAACGTAATTTTCTGAAACGTTTTCTAGCACCAAAGTGTCCATAGCTCAAATGAATATACCAGTAACTTTGTTCACCAAGTCATCAGAAATAAATTATACACAAAGTGTGTCATCAACAGAAACATATTCTTACAATACACTAAAGTAATGGCTAAACAGCAAACTTAAACTATACCAGAAAAAGCATTAAACCATATAAGACAGATTCATAATGAATTAAATCGAGTAGAAACAATGTGGTGAAGTATAGCAGTAGGCTTCATCAATTAACCTATGTTGCTGTTCTGAAATGGCAGCAGAAAAAAATGGTTCTTAAATCTAACGTACTTCTAATAACTAAATATAAGATATTTCAGGCAAGGAAATATGCAAAGAATGGAATATACACTATATAAATTATTTGTTGTCATCAGTAATATATATATATATATATATATATATATATATATATATACTATAATTAGCAGCAACAGTCAAATTTTACAAAACGGGACAATTTATGGGTTAATTACAGCTAAGATGTGTGGAAAATCCATAAGTTTGGCATTAACAGTGTGAGTTTGTGAGGAGTAGTCAGCTGAATTTCCATAAAGTTTTCGTACAAAAATTTAAATGAATTTCAGCCCATACTCCGGAACGATGTAAGTTCAGTGTTAGGTTGTGTTCATAAATTTAAGACTCCGGTGTGTAATTGTCTGTTTGGCGTGAACTTCTTCAAATACTTCTATCGTTGAGATGAGAAATAGTAATAATAACAGCGCCATGTATCCTTTGCTTTTTAGTCCCCATGAAAGCTCGTGTAGTACGTTTCGAGATTGGCCTTTCCAGATGGATAGTGATTGCTTTTATACAAATGTTTAAGTTATGATATCTTTATTTTCTGTGATCCGATTTTGATGAAATGAAAGGTGCATCCAACCGCATGATATGCTAATTTACGGCTGAAAATCCTACGAAAATTCGTCATGTACTTTTGGAGATAAACGTGTTCTAAGAGACAGACAGACATAACGGTCGTAGATACAAAACTTTAAATTACGATTTTTCTTTCTGTCTGTTTTTGATACAATCACTTGTAGAGAACTACACCTTAGTTATGAGCATAAAAAAGCAGCATTTCCTTCTATTAGTTATTTGATGTACTACGTAACTAACAGGGCCTCTATTTGTTCTTTACTGTACTAAACCGTTTTCTAGGCATTTCTAAGGAGAAGAGACTCAA
The DNA here is from genome assembly GCA_026315105.1 of Locusta migratoria. NCBI lineage: Eukaryota > Metazoa > Arthropoda > Insecta > Orthoptera > Acrididae > Locusta > Locusta migratoria. The sequence continues at coordinate 134,426,233 of CM048745.1, forward strand.
GATCAAATAAGCACGCACGGACATCTGAAAGGAAACTACGTAAATTCGATTTTCCTTTCAAATAATTATTATTAAATGAAAACATCAATAGACGCGAAGGAACGTCGCTACTTCTTAAATTAAAATTATACCCGTCGAAAGATGCACTTCTTTTCTTTCCATGACATTGCAAACACGTGGGACACAACTGGGTTAAATTGTACTTGCAGTGGCAGCGGTTTAGTTTGGTATCGTTGGCAACGAACTATTTACTTTAGTAGGATTATTAATTTACTCATCATAACAGCATTAATTATTTATTTCACCGTGAACATAAAAAATTATTCCTCTCATTCTACGTGAATGATTTTTTTAAAAAGCATTAAACGGCCATTACCAACATCAGCGCAGTACGCCAATGCCGTAAGTAAAATTGTACCCCTTGTTGTAGTGTATTAGACGACAGTTATGAGAATGAAAAAACGAAGCATTGGCATCTGTTAGTTATTTGGTGTGCTACGTAACTTACATCTCTTCAATTTGTTATTTCCTGTACTATGGCGTTTTCTGTGCATTCCTAAATATAACGAACTCAAAATCTAATGAGGATAGGCCTACACCGAAATCAGAAAGGGAACTACACAAATTCGATTTTCCTTGCAAAGAATTCTTATGTAAATATATTTAAAGAATTCACATGGAGGTAATTTTGGTACTGGCAATGCGATTTTAGCACTTGAGCAGCATATACTTAGGCCTATATATGATTTACGAACTTCCCACCACAGACATACATTAACGTTCGTCTGCAGTCTGAGTATTGCCTGTGTAGTTAATGTATGTCCGTGTTTTCGTTTGAATCTATTTCGATTTTAGAATTATACAGTAACCGTATTTTCGTATGTACGAGAAACTTCGTAAGTCTCGGAGTACGTAGCTTTTCCTACAAGTATTTGGTACAACTGCATTTCATGCGGCCCGGCTACTGCTCGCTAGGTGGTGTAAAGACAATTCCTCTCATTCCCTGTGAATCAGTTTGCTATTCCTGCTTTATGGTCCGGTTAGTAAATCAGTAATAATTAGTCAGTAGCTTTGCCACACAGCTACTGCGAACGGCTGAAAGCAAGGGGAAACTACAGCCGATACCTTCCCTGAGGACATGCAGCTCTACTGTATGAACATATGATGATGGCATCCTCTCGGGTAAAATATTCCGGAGGTAAAATAGTCCCCCATTCGGATCTCCGGGCGGGGACTACTCAGGAGGATGTGATCATCAGGAAAGACAACACTGCCATTCTACGGATCGGAGCGTGGAATGTTAGATCCCTTAATCGGGTAGGAAAATTAGAAAATTTAAAAAGGGAAATGGGCTAAAGGAAATTATTCAGACAGTTAAGGGAGAGGAAAACTTAACTGTGATGGGAGACTGGAATTCGGTAGTAGGAAAAGGAAGAGAAGGAAAAATAGTAGGTGAATATGGACTGGGCAGAAGGAATGAAAGAGGAAGTCGCCTGGTAGAATTTTGCACGGAACATGATTTAATTGTAACAAACACGTGGTTTAAGAATCACAAAAGAAGGTTGTATACTTGGAAGAGACCAGGAGACACAGGAAGGTATCAGATAGATTTTATAATGGTAAAACATAGATTCCGGAACCAGGTTATAAATTGCAAGACATACCCAGGGGCAGATATAGACTCTGACCATAACTTGTTAGTCATGAACTGTAGGCTGAAACTGAAAAAACTGCAGAAAGGTAGGAAGATAAGGAGATGGGACCTAGATAGATTGAAGGAACGTGAAGTTCTGGAGAATTTCAGAGGGAGATTTAGGCAACAATTGACAGAAACGGGGGGAAATAAAACAGTAGAAGAGGAATGGGTAGCATTGAGAGATGAAATAGTGAAGGCAGCAGAGGACAAAATAGGTAGAAAGACAAGACCTACAAAAATCCTTGGATAACACAGGAAATACTAAATTTAATTGATGAAAGGAGAAAATATAAAAATGCAGTAACTGAAACAGGGAAAATGGAGTAGAGACGACTAAGAAATGAGATTGACAGGAAGTGCAAAATGGCTAAGCAGGAGTGGTTAGAAGCCAAATGCAAATCTGTAGAAGAATGTATAAGAAGGGGAAAAGTAGATACCGCCTACAGGAAAATAAAAGAGACATTTGGGGACAAAAAAAGCAATTCTACGAATATCAAGAACTCAGATGGGAAACCAGTTCTCAGCAAAGAAGGGAAAGCTGAAAGGTGGAAAGAGTACATAGAGCAGCTCTACAAAGGAAATGAACTAAGGGACAATACTGTAGGAAGGGAAGAAGAAGTAGATGAAGATGTAATAGTAGATACTATACTGAGAGATGAATTTGACAGAGGCCTGAAAGACCTAGGTCGGAACAAGACCCCAGGAGTAGATGGGATACCCTCAGAGCTACTAAAGTCTCTGGGAGAGCCAGCCATGACAAAACTATTTGAACTGGTGTGTAGGATGTATGAGACCGGCGAAATACCCTCAGACTTTAAGAAAAATGTAATAATCCCCATTCCAAAGAAATCAGGCGCAGACAGGTGTGAAAATTACAGAACCATCAGTTTGGTAAGTCATGGTTGCAAAATTGTAAGACGAATTATCTACAGGAGAATGGAAAAGCTGGTAGAAGCTGACCTCGGGGAAGATCAGTTTGGATTCAGGAGGAACGTAGGAACCCGGGAGGCAATACTTACCTTACGTCTTATCTTAGAAGATAGATTAAGGAAAGGCAAACCTACATTTTTAGCTTTTGTAGATTTGGAGAAGGCTTTTTACAATGTTGACTAGAATACACTCTTTCAAATTCTGAAGTCAGCAGGGGTAAAATACAGGGAAAGGAGAGTTATTTACAACTTGTACAAAAGCCAGACCGCAGTTATTAGACTCGAAGGGCATGAAAGGGAAGCATCAGTTGGGAAGGGAGTAAGACAGGGTTGTAGCCTTTCTCCGTTCTTATTCAATTTGTACATTGAGCAGGCCGTGAAGGAAAGCAAGGAAAATTTTGGGATAGGGATTAAAGTTCAGGGGGAAGAAATAAAAATATTGCGTTTTGCTGATGACATTGTAATTCTGTCAGAGACAGCGAACGATCTGGAAGAGCAGTTGAATGGAATGGACAGTGTGTTGAAGAGAGCGTATAAAATGAACATTAACAAGAGCAAAACAAAAGTAATGGAATGCGGTCTTAGAAAATCAGGTGATGCTGAAGGAATTAGATTAGGTAACGAAACATGAAGGTGGTAGATGAGTTTTGTTACTTGGGTAGTAAAATAACATGCGATGGTCGCAGTACAGAGGATATAAAATGCAGAATGGCAATGGGAAGAAAAGCATTTTTGAAAAAGAGAAATTTGCTAACATCGAATATTAATTTGAGTGTAAGGAAGTCTTTTCTGAAGGCATTTGTGTGGAGTGTTGCCTTGTACGGGAGTGAAACATGGACGATAAGCAGTTCGGACAGGAAGAGAATAGAGGCTTTTGAAATGTGGTGCTACAGAAGAATGCTGAAGATTAGGTGGGTAGATCACATAACTAATGAAGAGGTACTGAACAGAATTGGCGAGAAAAGGAATTTTTGGCATACCCTGACTAAAAGAAGGGATCGCTTGGTAGGACACATTCTTAGACATCGAGGAATCGTAAATTTAGCATTGGAGGGAAGTGTGTGGGGTAAAAATCGCAGAGGGAGGCCAAGAGACGCGTTTAGTAAGCAGATTCAAGTGGATGTGGGTTGCCGTTCTTATGAGGAGATGAAAAGGCTTGCTCAGGATACATCAAACCAGTCTCCGGACTGAAGACCATAACAACAACTTTTTTTCATTTCCTGGGAGCCGGTACACGCGACGCCACCTAGCGAGCGCTAGCTGGGCCGCATTAAATGCAGTTCAGCCATTTAGTTACTGCTCTAGAAAAGCCAAAATAAGGAATACAAACACAGATTACTCAGATAAATGAATGGTATTAATCTGCTAGTAACGCGATACTGTCCGTTAAACCAAAGTAACATATAACTTACGAACTTTCCGTCACAGACATATATTAACGTATGTCTACAGTCTGTGTATTGCAGTGAGCTCATATATAATATGGAGATGGTACTTTGTATTATGAAACCGTGATGCTCGACGTATGGGCTATTTGTCTCTCTAATCCAGTTGACAGTATTTTGATCCTAAGCACTACAGTTTTTATATTGTTTATATTGAGACCATTGTTGAATTGCCAGCGTAGTTAATGCTCAGTTAATGTATGTTTGTGTTGCCCACTGTTTTATCTTTGAGTCTTTTTATATATGAGCATCTGTTGATCGTCATATTGCTCCATATTTTACGGATTTTTTTCGCCACACTCACCCACCGCCACACACCGTGACCAAAACACCATAGTGCACACTGCGAACCTAAAGACTTGTCTCATGCATAACCGCCATTGGTCTGCAGTGAATAATTTTGGCTACCAAGTGAAATATACGGACACACGACCTACTTTCCATTTTATATATGTATATTGATTTTAAGCTGATCCTTTGCTGTTCATTGAGGTGTCACATTCGCTTTGTTACCTATCCTTCCTGTATTTCCTTACTTGATATCTGATAATTTGCTTGCAATGATAGTTTTTGAGACACACATAATTTTGTTTAGATATTTATAGTATTCGTACACGAAATCACACTAATTATGCTGAACCTACATTAACCCAACTTTTTATGTGCCATGATAATTTTTTGATTTATTACAACAGTATCTGGAGACTTAGATAAAATGCTACCAAGATTACTGGGTGTACCTACTGAAGATATGCCCAATGATTGATATCATTTTGCTTGACACTAACTAATGTCATGCTGATAAAATAGAAATCTTGGATTTTATGATAGTCTTCCTGCTTGATGGCTATATTGCCTGTTACGTCTTACCATTCTATTACTGTAACTATAACAAATTTTAACTTTGTGTTAGTTGTATCTCATATTATTGACTTACAGTGTATTAATGCGATTCTCATATTGGTATGACATATGCGATGCCATCTTTATGCTAATGATTATTCGCCAAGAGAGCTGGGAGTTAGATAAAACTGAATACATATACATTGTTATGTATTGATGTTATGAAAGAATACAGACATTTGTATTTTATCATATTGAACCAGAACATTTTGTTTGGAGGATTTACATTTTTTGTTTCACTACTCATATGAGAGAGATCTTATTTGAGTCTACTATTTTTGTGACTTGCATTTATGATTGGGTAACTGCTAAGAGAAATAAAGCAATATAGGTTTGGGTGTTAACAATCTTATCTTAGATTATCTTATTCTTTATGATGTTCTATGTTGATTGGCTGTTTGTCACACAGTGTTTATTATACTTCTTTTCTATGGATGACATTGCCTACAATAATATATATATATTCTTAGTACACATTGGATTTATCACTTGATTATGTATGATATTTACTAACTTATTGCCTACATGTGGAATCATGTAATTTTACATGAAGACAATATTGTACTATCCCATAATTTATAATAATGTACCATTGCATTAAGCCTCTGTCTGCAGTGTGATGCTTCTAGATATGTAATTCTATGTATTCTACAAAGACTGAAGAAGATTCTGCAAGTTTGATGATTATCTTTTCCCACATTAACATTGTTTTATATTTGTGATTTTAGGAATAGTCTTGTACTTCTACTAAGTACAATGAATTTGTACCTATGATATGGAGGCTTTTGGGAGTTTATATATTTAATTTTGATTTATTATATTGTTGTACTTAAGATAGCCATGAATGATCTATAGATTATGTCATAACCATTATGTAGTTGAAGTATTTATGCTAGCCATGGGCTACACATTATTCTCATTTTTCTATTGTTCACCTAAACTACAGCCTGCTGGAGCTGTTATCAAAATGTAAAATTAATTATGTCATAACCACTATATCATTATGAAGTTTATGTACTTATGTCATCCATAGGCTACACATTACTGTTATCCTGCAATTATTCATTTAAACCACAGTCTACTGGAGTCGTTGGACTAAATGTAAGACTGATTATGTCCTGAACACTATGTCATTATGAAATTCATGTACTATTGCCAGCCAAGTGCAGTGTATATATGATCAGATTTATTAATAACAATATTGTACTGTTGCCAGAAACTGTTACTGTGTACTAATGCTATCCTGTAGTACTACAGCCATTTGTGCCGCCTAGTGGATTATCTCAAATGTCACTACATTTATAAATATAATAGCTGATAATGCTTCATTGTACTGTAATTATACTCAACCAATTTTCCAGCCATTGAGCTCTGTCTTATGAAACTGTACTTGTATTTAATCTGAATCTTATACTTATCTCATAAATACTTAAACATTTATGTATTAAAAACTACACACACACACAGACACACACACACACACACACACACACACACACACACACACACACACACACACACACATATATATATATATATATATATATATATATATATATATATATATATATATATGCCATTAAAATTGCTACACCAAGAAGAAATGCAGATGATAAACGTTGGAAAATATATTATTCTAGAACTGACATGAGATAACATTTTAACGCAATTTGGGTGCGTAGGTATTGAGAAATCAGTATCCAGAACAACCACCTCTAGCCGTAATAACTGCCTTGATACGCCTATGCAAGTTTGTGGCCCTAACTCTCAAACTACGAGTTTGAGTACTGTGGGCAGGGTGAAGCTGGGAATTTGTATATTGCGGGAGGCGTACTTAGCTATTCCTTGCAGTTGCGGTGATCACTGTGTCCCTAGTGGTGTAGTGGTCAGCGCAACTGCCTAGAAAGCGGGAGACCTGGGTTCGAATCCCAGCTGGGTACACATTTGCAGCTCTGCCCATTCGCAGTTGATGTCATATATTCTGTGAATATAAAAGTTAGTTAGGAGTTGCGAGGGGTAGCGCGAGAGAGTCAGTAGCGGTAAGGAGGAGCTGTTGGTGAAGCCAGTGGTCAAGTATGTGTTTCAGCATGCCATTATTTTAATGCGTGATGTTGATTTAATTTTCTGTATTACTTTTTTCTACTTCATATTTCCTTCAGAATATACAATTTGTCAACTTAAATTCGCTTTCTGCGTTCTTATTTTTGTAGTTAGTTTCCCCTTCCTTTTAGTTTCTTCATTTGTGATTATTGCTTAACTTAATTATTACCCAATAATCACTTCTGCATATTTTAATATTGTAATCGATTAAGTTATGATCCTGCATTCTGCGAGCTGCTTGCTGTTTCCTGTTCCCAGTTTTGTAATAAGAATATACGAGTTAAGTCTAATTTTCCTTTTTGTCTGTCTCGCAGTCAGATTGTCTCCCGCTTTCATTATTCAAGTTAATCAGTATCGTTGTACACTTTTGGAGAACTTTCGACAGGGCCGTAAATTTTAATGTTTGCTTTTCCCGTATTTCCCGGGCGTGTTCGTCGCGCATATTAATGGTTTCAAAGAGTTACCTCAGACGCAGAATAAGGAGTATATAGAAAGGAAACCCCCGCTGCAGTCTGTCGTCCAAAATTTAGTGCGCATGCGGCGGAATCGGCCATCTTGAAAAGAAGTAAACGCTTGGTCAGTCCCTACTCTGTGGTGTGGTAATGCGCCGTATTTGTTTGTTAATTGCGTATTTTAACTGCCTGAATCGCATAATAGTAAACAAGTATTTATTTGGTGCACTGCAGTGCAGTGAAAAGAAAGAACTGTGTATCAGTAGTTGGAGCTGTTCCGTTTTTATTATGAGCAGCAATAAAAGAAAATGCGGCCGATTGTGTTCAGATGTTGAACGCTAAGTGAACGTCGCTATATGTGTAGTAAAAGTTAAATGTTATCAGCTTAGAATGAGAGCAATATGTGGATAATTATTAAAAGTAGCCTTGCTTCTTCTCTTGACGATAACTCTAGCTGTTGCTGAAGCAGTTCAACAGCATCGAAATGTTGAAGTACAGTTATATTTTATAAGTTTAACGTCGCAGGAAATAATATAAAATGAAAGACAAAGAATAGTGCGTAAGTAGCGGGACTTCAACATTTTTGGGCGTTCGTTCCCTTTTCCTGTTGCCCACATAGGCGAGATATTTCAGGAATTTTTAAGGCTGCTTTACCTGCTCACCTTCACATAATTTTATGCAAACGGTAAAATTTTTCTAATGGCAACGGACGCGTAGTGTGCTAATGCTGTCAACGACCGTTGATACTTTTACAAGGGGAGGTTGGCAATCGGGACCTGCCGATTTCGCCCAAATTGCGTGTTTAGAAGGAGATTGGTCTCCATATAACGTGCCTGAAATATTTCGCCTGAGTTGGCCTTAGGAAAGTAGAAAATGCTCTCCAAAGTTTTTCCAATAGTAATGTACATCGTATTTAGCTATCTGTTCGTGACTAACGGCGTAGCTTAAGCGCTGAATAACATGCACAGTGCTATCGGAAAAACTTTCGAGAAAATTTCCTCTCTTCCTAAGGCCCACTCAGGCGAAATATGTCAGGCACGTTATATGGAGACCCACCTCCTTCTATACACGTAACTTTGGTGAAATCGGCGTGTCCCGATTGCCGACATCCCCTTGTTAGGATATTCAAACAAATCGAATAAGGGAATAATCTAGCTCTTCTTTATTGTTGACAGTTTCTTGTATCTACCTTTCTCTGGTCGGTAAAGTAATTGTCCTTGTAAAACGAATATTATGTTGCCAACATTAAAACATTACTCCTCCACTGCCGTAAGCAAAACTGAACCAGTCAAATCGATGACACTCATCCTGCCTCCTCCCCTTGTTCTACGCTGCTTATGCAGGTAAAATTGTACTAACGGCTGTGGATGCGTAGTGTGCTAATGATGGCAATGAATGCTCTTCGGATACTCAAACAAACAGATTAAGGGGAATAATTATTTTATGCTGCTCCTGATCTATGGTTGGCAGATTCTTCTATATGCCCTTCTCCGATCAGTAACTTAATTATCCTCCTAAAGCAAATATAACTTTTCCGACCTTAAAACACAACTACATCACTGCCATAAGAAAAATATAACATATAGTTATGTTTTAACGGCAATTTTTATTTCTAGTGCTAAGAAATGGACTGTGAATTCAAGGAGAGCTCATTTACTTGAAAAGGATGCAAAATACTTAAATAAAAACTGCAGAATATCTAGTGTGCACTTTGACGAAGTCATATTTGCTAACTTTTTTAAAACCGATTAAAACCCGATGCTGTTCCAACATTGTTCAATATACCGAATCCACCAAAGTCAGTATCACTAAAAATGAAATCACCTAAGGAAAGAACCAGTGAAACACGTCCAGGCCCTAAGAAGGCTAAATCTGACATACAGTTAAATCTGATGCATGTAACATATGTTTTGGTGCACTTACGTTTGTGGTCCTAGTTCAGAATGTAAAGCAAAATTCATTACCACCCACTGAAAGTAATACCTCTGTGCTACTTTCAGGTTGAAAACTTAATTGAAAATTCCAGAAGAGACACTAACATTGAAATTCCTGCAGAGTGTCCCATTACAGCTGTTGCTGTTGGAAGTGATGTTGATATGTCGGCTCACAGTCCCAGGGAAAACAATTGAGAACTAAAATGAAATTGTTGCAAAAGAAAAATTTGTATCTACAACACAAAGTTGCTTCATTGTCCTCTGAAGCTGAAAGCAGTGGTAGTTCACATCTTGCACAAGTTGTCAGGGATGACTTTAAAACATTATGTGATAACTTTTTAACCAAAGTTTTATCACAACTTAAGAAAATTCAGGTAGATTTAAGGGATTGTAGCAAGAAGGGAATGCGGTACCCACAAGAATTAAAAAACTGGCTCTTACCCTAAATTTTCTTAGCCCAAATGCTTACCAATTTACGCAGAACATATTGCAGTTGCCCACGATTAGTGCTTAAGGCTTGTGACAGAGAAGTGGAACTATTCTCCTGGTCCAAATGAATTCATTTTCTCCTGTTTGAACTTGAAAGTGGATAATTTAAGTGAAATTGAGAAATATTGTGTCTTAAGTGCTGATAAAATGTTACTGAAAACATTTCTCTTTTACTTAATTTCACAGAATGAAATAGTAGGTCTCCATAGTACAGGTACTGTGCAGTTGCAACCTGCAACATCTGTTCTAGTATTCATGATTCGAAGTAGGCTATATCGGGTAACTGGAAACAATCAGTTAGCTATTACTTGACACATGGTAGTAGTTCAGCACTAGAACTGAAAGCTATGGTCCATGAAATAGTTAAAAGAATGCATAACATTAATATCAGAATTTGTGAGTTACATGGGCTCCAACTTTCTGCAGTATGCACGTACTGAAGAAGTGACCCCTGAAACACCATATTTTACAGTTGCAGATCACAAACTAGTTAATATGTTTGATGTGCCACACCTATTTAAGTCTTTGAGAAATAACTTGCTGAAGTATGACTTTCTGTTTCAAGATAAAGTAGCTTCTTGGCAGCATATTATCAAATTCTACAACAAAGACAAGCAGCAAAATCTGCGACTGGCTAAGAATTTGACTGATGCTCACCTTTTCCCCAATAGGTTTCAAAAATGAAGGTCAAATTAGATACTCAAATTTTCAGTGATACGGTTGCAAGCTCATTACTAACATATGTCAGTCTAGGTTCAAATGTTTGTAAATCTTATGGGACTTAACTACAGGGTCATCAGTCCCTAAACGTACAAACTACTTATGAACTACTTACGAACTAGGACGGCACAAATATCCATGCCCGAGGGGGATTCGAATCCCCCACCGTAGTGGCCGTGCAGACCGTGACTGAAGCGCCTCAGTCCCCTCGACCACCGCGGCCGGCTCAGTCTAGGTGCTCTCGATTCATGTGCAGCAGGAACAGCAGAATTTTTCGAAATATGTAACAACGTTTTTGATCTGTTAAACTCAAGTTCTAAGGTTTCAGAGTCATTCTTTGCCCGAACTTGGATAGGTTCAGAAAAACAGCATGAACTTTTAAATGATTTTTTGCACTTGTTAAGATCTCTCTGCATAAAGAACAAACAATGTAATGATGTAACAAGTTTCGTGAAATGTATTCAAGGGTTTACTACCACTGTAAATGCGTTTCTGTAGTTGTGGTCATATTTAAATAACGAATCATTTTCTTTTGTCCTCACTCGAAGATTGAATCAGGACTGCCTTGAAAACTTCTTTTGCAGTGTACGTCAACAAAGAGGCAACTCATTCAATCCTACTCCAATACAGTTTCAAAGGGAATTGAGAAAGCTAGTTTGTCTTAATTATTTCCAGAATTCAGGAAGCTCAAAGTTTGCTGCAGATTTTGATACTCCGCTTTCAAAATGTAATGACCACAGTGATTCACTGAAAGCATGTCTTACTAAGCATTCAGTTTCAAAAAGTATGGCTGTGAACTGTATAGATTACAGAGAAAATTAACCTGCTACAAATGCACTCCAGTATATTTCTGGGTACTTAATTAAAAAGTGCTTACCAATTCATGAATGTGATGCATGTGTAGCATATTCAGAGGTAGAAGCAAGTAATTTTGAATGTACCAACATTTATTCTTATCTTAAATGTTATAAAAAACAAGAATGAGGATATGTTTGGAAACCTAAAATGTCCAAGCTCAGCCTTTATAAACTACATTGGACAACTGGAGAGCATTTTCACTGACAACATTCTCAGTTTAATGACAACATAATGTGTTGGAAATCAACGTAATAATTTAATGGGGAATGTAAAATTCAGCCAACCATGTAAGGAGTTCCCTCTCCAATATTTAGTAAAACTTTTTGTCAGAATGAGAATTTTCTATTTCCTGAAGTTCATTGAGACTTGAAATATAAAATCAAAATTGAAAAAAAAAATTCAAACTGATAAAAGTGACCCATCTATGAGTTACAAATGGTGGTAAAGTTCTAGTGAATGCATATGGACAAGGAAGACTAAGAGGAAAATGATGAACACTTTTTCCTTTGCTATAACTGAAACAATGTGTGCCACAATGTGACAAGTACATAGTAAGTAAGTTATGTAGTTTTATGTTTCCGCTATATGACTTCATTTGTGTGTAATTTTACAGTTTTATATATCCCCAGACGTCATTAGTCCTGTGTAATCACGTTGTACTGCGAAATCTGACTCAATATTTTGTGCAAATTTATTTGTGTCAAATAAAACCTGGCAGTTGTAAAGTCACTTTCTTTTTTATAACTAATTTCCCCAACATAAGTTCGCGTTACTTGGGGTTTTTATAGCCATAAGCACCAAATAAAACTATTATTAATTCCATCGTACATTTTCGTTGTTGTATTAAAATTTAGCCCTACTGTTTTTCATTGGATTACAATTAGGTGCAAGAACAGGGCGCAAATTGGAGGAGAGTATAATTAAAAACCGCTTCCTTTAGTAAAAGTCGGTGAGATTAGATGCAGTTCGTAAAATGTCAATTTCCAGCCAAAGTACTAAGTGGCTATAGTTTCGCGTTTACTGCTTTTCAATATGGCGTCGACCGCAACGCTTGGTAACATACAGATCAAAGGAGCCGCCCCCAGCTTACCCTTCTGTATCCTCCCCTATTCTGTGCCTCAGTGGTCGAAATCACCACATTGTTCAGTTTTTAAAAGTTCAGTTTTGCATGTACGTAGTACGCAGTATTGGTCAATTTCCATTAAACTTTAAACAATAACATTTTAAAAAAATATATTCGGCTTACCTTGCACTACATTTTAAATATATTCGGGATACCTTGCAACCTTCTTCATTTGGCGTAGCCAGAAGGAAATAGAATCCGTCTCTCCCTATCAAAAATCATCGGCAGAAGTTGCAATCGAACCTAGACCATAAGTATAGCAACCTATCATCAATCCAACTTTTTTCTTTAATATATACTTATTCGGCTAGCTTTATTAGTTATAACATCGTGTTTGTATTCATAGAAAGTAAAATTAACGTCTTCTTCATACGTAAATAGGACTTCTTCTGATAAAGAAATCTGCGTCTTTTTGAGGATTCCTTCTTCTAGAGTCTCCATAAAAGAAAAAAAAAATTTCTCGGTACGTCAATTTGAAAGCTTCGATTTTGAAAGTTCCAATCCTGCTGTCTTTAGTATAAGTTTGTTCATAAGTAGTTTGTAAGTTTAGGGAGTGATGACCCCGCAGTTAAATCCCATACGCTTAACAAACATTTGAACATTGTCTCGAGTTTCCTCATCTTTCAATATATTTTTCTTGCATTTGACTTCGCGTGGACCATGAAATTTCACTAAGCAACGTCTCTGCATTACCTCTCGAAAATTACAGGAAATTAAGCCATTTTCAGAATGTAAAAATAAAACTCTTATGGGTGGTACCCGTGTTATATTTCTATATTAAAGTTATTAATAGAATATTTGTGTATTTTTCTCTATATTTGTTCATTTTTTATTTTTCATGTTCTGTCAGAGGATGCACCCAGTATTCTTCTTTACTCTTGCTTTTTTCTGATAAAATGTAGTACACTGTTTGTCCTATAATCCAATTGATTGCTGCTCGTGTTTTCGTGATTGGGTAGAAAACTTCATCTGGATGGAGAAGTCGAGCTGGTGTAATCGTTCTCGAAGATGTTCAAAGTATGCTTGCTAGTTTTGTTGTACTGAGGAGCTAAATGTCTTTCACTGCGTTGCACGTGAAACGATGTTCCTCTGCGCCTTATGACTCACAGTTAAAGCTGAATGGCATGTAATTTTGAATTGCGAGGAATTTTCCTATTAACCGCCACATACCAAACTACCGCACTTTTGACGGTAAGGGAGGGTATTGAATATTTACCCAGATTTTCCGCAGTTATATTCTTTGTAGTTTGCTTCTATTTTATTTCTCCTCTTTCTTTTCATTGTGTTTTTATAAACTTCTTTAAGCGTGTAACGGTCCTTCTCAAGAATATTATTTTCATCGTAGCTAAATTATAGAAGAAAATGTATGAAATGACATAATGCACTTGGTATGTGATGCACACCTTTCTCTGAGTTCGTACTAGCCGATGCTATTTCGTGTAAAAGGTGATCCGTTAGTGTATCGGGGGATCTTTGTCACTGTTTGTAAAACTGGCGGACGAACAGAGCCTGTGATTTGTTGTAAATATCTGTTAACTTAAGGCCTCCTTTCTCCATACGTAGCGTCAAAATATCATACTGGACTTTGAAAATTTGCCCCCTGCTGACAAAGTATCCGAGTGCTGATTGCATCTGAATAGCTATGACTTTGGTAGTACCTGGGCGACGTAGTTTACTTTAGTTGTTATATACGTGATGGCTAAGTGCACTTTTTGTGTAGCGTTCAGATCTCGTAAAGTATATTGTTGTTAACGGCTCTTATTTTTGCCAACAAATTTCTATAGTTAAGGGTAGCCGTGCAGCGGATGTTGCGGGTGTATTCTATTCCGAGAGTCTTAATAGTTTCTACTTGTTTGAAATGTACATTACCCTTAGGTCTAAGCTCTGACCGGTTTGTAGGTCGATATAATTTGAAGCCCTTTTCTTAGTTCCTCATCGTTCGTGATCACGAAGCTGACTTCGTCCGCATAAGCTTGGCATATAATTTCCCAGCCATGTATTTGCAGTCCTGCGAGGTCTTGGGTCACCCAACACAACAGGTGTTCGAGAGCTATTGCGAACAAGCTCAGGGACATGGGTAAACCCAGGCGAACTGAACTTGTGAGGTTGACCGATTTGCTTAATTGTCAATTTACACAGATTCTGGAGGTGTAACTTGTCAGTACAACTTTGACTGCTATAAGAATTTTTTATGGAAAGTTCATTGCTTCCATGGTGCGGAAAAGATACACATAACTGACTCTTTCGAAGGCCTTTTCCAAGTCAACTGATACTATAGCACTTTGAATATTGCAAGCTTCTGTTGTCGCTATGATGTCTCTGTACTCACATAATGTGTGATGTATTACCCTGTTTTTTCCTACGGTAGTTTGGTAAGGTCCGGTGATAGTTGTGATAACCGACTTTAATCTTTTCATCATGATGCGGGTGAAAATTTTATAGTCACCGCTAAGTAACGTTATGGGACGCAGGTTGTTGAATCCAACAGACCACCCAATCCTCTTTTCTGTGACTCATTTTTCTATCATAAAGCCGTTGAGCCACACTAGATGACAATTCTGACACACAGGCTCCCTCTAGTGGTTTGCAGCATGTTGAGTATATTTATTTACTTGGTTGACTGAATCGCCATGAACTAGCTGCCTCGACTTCCCAGTGCATACATTCGACTCTATTTTGTAATCACCGAAATAAAATCATGTAACTACCATCTACATAGAACTGCCAACAGTATAGGATGCAGAAATTTAAATAGGAAATGCTCCTTTTCACTTAAGCTACGTTATTGCACTATCTGTTTGTTGCAAAGGTCGTGCAGTGCAAAAGAAAAGCTGTAGCTGTCTGTCTGTCAGAAGTGTAGATCCGGCCATATGCATTACCTGGCAGCACTGTGGAATGCGCAACTTCTGGAGGAGTTGTTATCGACTTCTGGAGCTGTTAAAGCCACGTGTCAGCTAGTATCGGAACGGTAAGCGTCGCGTATCGTAGATAAGAGGTCGCGAGTTCGAGTACGTTGAATTCTACGTTTTTACCGCGCAATTTTGCTGTCTGCTGAAGTTATCAATCTAATGGAACTTTGAACATAATTCCCTTCAGTTCTCAGCTTAAAATAGTCGCATGTGAAAAAATGCTAACTTCTGCGACATTTTGTTCTTTTCGTAACCACCGTATTATGTGTGTGGGCAGAGCGCAGTGCGAAAATACGTCAGAAAAGTATTTTCTACATTGGTTGTCGTGTGGTAGTGGCATTTTATTCGTCTTCAAACTTTGTTTCACAGCTGTAACTCAGAACAAGATTCCTACACGCATGTAATCAATAAACTGCATGTGCATTGTCAGACTGTTATAGATGACATCAGAGAATTCGTATATATCGTTGATGATTAATTTGTCTCAAGTGTATTATTGTTTTAACAACACTAGAAGAAACCTTACTGAAATTGTCCACTGAACATTTAAGAGCTTGGCAGAGGATACATCGAACCACCTTTATATTATTTATCTCTCATTCCATTCTCGAATAGCGCGCGAAAAGAAGAAACACCTGAACCTCTCCGTTCGAGTTCTGATTTCTCGAATTTTATTCTAATGACCTTTTCTACCTATGTAAGTTGCAGTCAACAATATATTTTCCCATTCGGAGGAGAAAGTTGGCGATTGGAGTTTCGTAAGAAGACCACGCCGTAGCGATTAGCGCCGTTGTTGTAATGATTCCCATCACAGATTCTGTATCATTTCCGTAACGCTGTCTCCCTTGTATCGTGACAATGCAAAACGAGCTGCCCTTCTTTGGACTCTTTCGATGTCCTCCGTCAAACCCACCTGATAAGGATCCCACACTGCGCAACAATACTCCAAAAAAGGACGGACAAACGTAGTGTATGCAGTTTCTTTTGTAGTTCTGTTGCATCTTTTAAGGGTTCTGCCAATAAAACGCAGTCTCTGGGTCACCTTTACCGCGATATTATCTACGTGTTCTTTCCAGTAAAAGTATGAAGTAATAGTAATTCCAAAGTATTTTGTGGCGTTTACCGCCTTCACTTTCGATTGGACGACTTCACACTTCTCATTATTTAGTGTCAAAAAATGTTCAAATGATTGTATAGCTTATGGGACTTAACTACGGGGTTATCAGTCCCTAAACTTACAAACTACTTACACACTAGCTAATACTAAGGACGGCACAAATATCCATGCCCGAGGGGGGATTCGAACCCCCGACCGTAGTGGCCGTGTAGACCGTGGCTGGAGCGCCTCAGTCTCCTCGGCCACCGCGGCCGGCTATTTAGAGTCAATTGCCAATTTTTACACCATATTGATATCCTATTTAGATCATTCTGCATTTGGTTTTGATGTTCATATGATTTAACTAGACGGTAAATGACGGCGTCATCTGCAAAGAACCTAAGAGAGCTGCTTAAATTGTCTCCCAAATCGTTTATGTAAATAAGGAGCAACAGAGGACCAATAACAGTACCATACGGAACGCCCGATATCACCTCTGTTTTAGTCGATGCATTACTATCGATTACTACGAACTGTGTTCTCTCTGACAGTCGCAAATTTGAGGCGATATACCATAACCACGCAATTTGATTAAAAGCCGTTTGTGAGGTACGGTGTAAAAAGCCTTTTGGAAGTCAAGAAATACGGAATCAATTTGCGAACCCTTGTCGATAGCACACATCACTTCGTGTGAGTAAAGAGCTAGTTGTATTTCGCATGAACGATATTTTCTAAATCCATGTTGACCTTGGACCAAAAGATCATTCTGTTCGAGATAATTCATAATATTTGAATACAGGATATGTTCCACAACCCTGCTGCAAACTGAAGTCAATGAAATAGGCCTGTAGTTTAATGGATTACTCCTACTGCCTTTCTTGAATGTAGGTGTGACCTGTGCAACTTTCCAATCTTTTGGTGCAGATCCTTCTTTGAGAGAACGGTTGTATACGGCTGTTAGGTAAAGAGCTATCGCTTTAGCATAATAAGGTAGAAATCTAATGGGTATACAGTCCGGACCAGAAGATTTGTTGTTGTTAAGTATTTAAGTTGCTCCTATGGTATCTACTTCAAACTTATACATCCTGACCCCTGTTTGTAATTCGAAATTAACATATAACGGCACTTGCCCGCCTGCCCGGGGCGCCAAAATTTCAAGGTGTCATTTTGCCTGTAAGCGCAAGCATAATTCTTGTGTCTTAAATCCTACAGAAAAGGAAAATACTTTTCTATGCAAACATAAAATATAAGCTTTACTTAAGTGTCGCTTGACTGCACTTTGATTATTATAATAATGCCTCTTGCTGGGTAGCCTATTATTGGGCGATTGGGAGTATCCGTTTTGTGGTGTCGCACAAGTCTAAAGTGCGCGCCACCTACTTTCGCCCCGCGCCGCCATGCACGCACGGCGCGGCGTTCTTACGACGTCAGCCACGAGCGCCCTCTGCTACAACTCCACTCGTGGCCACCACTGAACGACATCGTTCACTTGGGACTGAGATAGGAACCAGTGAAGACTTGGCTATCGGATAGGCAGTAGGCTGGCCTCTAGCTCAACTATGTATCAGCATTCTACAGTACTGAGCTACGTAAAAGTTAAGTATTCTATAAATTCTGTGCAATATATATATCGTTCTAATTTACGCTAGTGTTTCTAAATTCTGCTGTCCCACTGGCTGCTCACTTTCGTACCTGCACAAGCGTGCATCCTTTATTCTTGTGTCGGTCTCTTTCTGCTCGGCCACCGACACCTACGACTGAAACGAGACACAAAAGCGGCGACGAGGCTGGGACACAAAACGTTTGGTTTCGCAGTCTACTGTACAAAGGTTCTCAGCTGGCTCCAGTGTTGCCAACTCGTAAATGCGAAAACATCGTACTACAAAGTCAAAACTATAGATTTTGACTCAGAGTTATCGTATATTAGACCCAAAATGTTAAAAAAAAAAAAAAAAAAAAAAAAAAAAAATTAATAAATAGGAAAAATAATGATAATTTCCAAGGAACGGTGTACATCGAAGTTGCGGCTTCAGTGGCAGCGATATATATCGCACGTTTGACTAACGTGTCTTGACTTTATACAATAAAGACTGGTCCATTTACATTGACGCATCCAGATATCATCCTCTGAGACTTTTCTTAAACAAACTGAAAGTATTACGCTACTCTGATGCCCCTTCTTCGATGTACAACGTTCCTTGCAAATTACCATAATATTGGGAAAACTGACACTAGTTTATTAAATAATCGCGCCAAGACATACGTGTAGTAGTGGTGGTAGTAGTAGTGACAAGTAGTAGTCTTTAACGTAAGTCGTATGATGAGTTTAATGTAATTTCACTTACTTTGGTTTCTATCGACAATTCCTATTGCCTTAAGTGTACCTGATATGCACGGTTTAAATGGTATCTCCAGCCGGAAAGAAATAATCGTACATTTGGCCAGTATCGTACAAGGTACTATCGTACATCGTACAAGCGCTGAAATTACCGTGTGCTCCCATAATTATCGTACGAGTTGGCAACCCTAGCTGGCTCCGGGACCACATTGTTGTGATTCTGTGGCCTATTGTTAAGAGGTTCGCGGCAGTCGTGCGCCACTCACTGTCAGGGTTGCCAATGTCAGTGGTTTCCCACCGAATCTGGTGGTTTTTTAAAGCCGACGGTGGGGAAAATCTGAGTCAGTGGGAGGTGGAAAAGTTGGTGTTAAAATCACTATCTAAAAAACAAGAAGGAAAATAAAAAGGTGCAGAAGTAATATAATCCCGATATGAAATTATTAACGAATATGGACAGATAAATGACTAGGAAATGTATCACATTATTGGATAAAATGTAAAATTCTTAAGAGTTCAAAGATATTAACAACGGTATGACTCATTGTTGTAGGCTGTTAGTTCTGTATTGACTTCTCCAATCTCCATGGAGAGGAAGTGTTGTACTTGCATCACGGAAGTACGGGGAAAACTAAAGTCCCTTACGTGCAAAAGTTTCGATCTGAGTGTAAACATGATCCGGAAATAAAGAACTGGATTTTAGATGTGCCAGGTGACAACACAGTTGCTCGTTGTCGTTACTGTGGTACTAACTGAAGGCAAGATATGCTGATCTTATAGACCATCAAAAAACCAAGAAACACGCACGTGCCGCTGAACCGTTGCAGTCTCAGACACAAAGAAAAATTGATTTCCCGAGTGCAAGTGTTGATCTGAATCAAACAAGACCTGAAGCTGCATGTGCGTTATTTGCAGTGTGTCACTGTGCGATCCGTTGTGTGGACCATCTTACTGATTTGTGTAGGTGTTTCATGAGTGGTTCATCTAAGTTAAAACTTCACCGCACAAAATGCAGTGCATTAATAAAAAAATCTCATGTTTCCTCACTTTAAGGAAGAACTTAAAAAAGATGTTTCAGAAAGTCCTTACAGTCTGTTAGCTCATGAACAAATAGTTGCGGTTGTGCGTCATTTATTTTTCTGAGACTCAAAAGAGGATAGTATCGACATTTTTGGGTTTGTATGAGTTGGAATCAGGCGATGTAGATTCAATTGTGAAGGTCATAAAATTAGCTATTTCTGATTATGGTACTGAATGAAAAGAAATTTAGAGGTTTGGGAACAGATAATACTTCTGTTAATGTAGGGATTAACAATGAGATTTACCAAAAGCTTAAATCAGATGTAGGTCATCTTATTTTGGTTAAATGTGTTTGCCATTCCTTACAACTGGCTGTGTCTGCTGCAGCTGCTGATACATTACCTAGAACCTTAGAATTTATGATAAGTGAATCATACAATTGGTTTTTAAAGTCAAGTACACGTCAGAAACTGTATAACACCCTGTTCATAACAATTAACGAAGGTGCTGACCCGCTCAAACTTGTTCGGGTCTCCACGAGAAGATGGCTATCAACTGAACTGGCAGTCAGACGCGTTCTTTCACAGTATTTGGAACTAAAGACTCATTTTCAAACTGTGAGAAATAGTGAAAGGTGTTACACAGCAGAAATGTATCAAATGTACAAATGAGACGAATGAATTTTGTTTGTTATTCTTAAAGCCAATGCTAGGTGAGGTGCAACTCGTTAACACAGCGTTTCAAGCTCAGTCTGCCGATCGCAGTAAACTGCTTAATGATCTCATCCGTTTAACTCAGGGTTTAGCCAAGAGAGTAGTTCTTCCTGGCTGTAGAGCACATTTGTTAAGGGAAAGCGTCACAAAATGTCTTGATCCTAAACCATATTTGGGTTACGACGCCGAAAAAAAAAGTGGAGGAACTAAAAAAGTCAGGAGTTATATGTCATCGGAAATAGAAGCTGTCCTCAGAGAAAGGTGTGTGGATTTTTTAGTAGCTCTTGTAACACAGCTGCAACAGCGCTTGCATCAAATGTAGATGTTTTGAGCAAGATCTCCCACCTAGCACCAGAAAACTGTTTGAAAGTGCATAAAGAGTCAATCGTCCCCCTTTCAGAACTGATGCATTTTCCTCCCGAAGACACGTAGAAAATTGAACTTCAGTGGGCTAAGTTAAATTTAATTGAGTGGAAAAATGTTAACAACACTTTATCATTCTGGAGTGAAATGTTACAATACAAAGATGCGAGTGGCGAAAATCCCTTTCAAGAAGTGTGTGATCTTGTCATGTGTTTACTAGTATTGCCATGGTCAAACGCCGAAGTAGAGAGGGCATTCAGTCAGATAAGTGTGGTGAAGACGAGACTTAGAAACAGGATGGGAAACAGAATGATTAATGCCATTCTGACCATCCGTGCAGCCTTAAGAAGATTGGGGAAATGCTGTCGAGATCATGAATTTCCTGACAATGTTTTAAAAGATATCGCTAATATGACTACAGCTACCTATACTTCGGGCGCCGATCCTGTCGAAGATGATGGTGATGAAGTCGAGGACGAAGAACTGACATTGTGTTAATGGTATGTATTTGTTGCTGCAGCACTTTATCAGATTTTTCTTGTTGTGAAAATGACTGAACATTGCAGACACTTAATATGTGACTGTACTTTCATTGTTAACTTTCTTTTTTCTCAGATGTGATTACATTGGAATATAGCTGAAATCTAGATCTTATGACATAAAATAAAAACAATAGTGTGACTGACGCTGACCTCCTTTCCAGACTGGATTACTTTCTGCTTTCAAGTTCAAATATTTCACAATTTTCTGGCTGTACCGGACAAGCATTGCAATGGCTCAAAGTAATTATTGTTTGTTTTTATATATAACATGTTTACTGAAGTGCTTTTGAATAAACAATATTTTTTTGTATTTCCGTCTTGTATGTATACAGATAAGTCAGGTACATAAAAACTCCTCCTTTAAAATGCATAGTTGCATCCAAATTTCGATTCAATCGGTCAAGAACAAACGAATAGATATTTGCATGGGAACTTCGGAATGTTCGGTGGTTTTTGGTGGGATTTTACGGTCACTTCGGTGGTTTTTATCATGACCTCGTTGGCAACCCTGCTCACTGTACCGCTAGAGGCAGAGTGCGAGTGTTACTGGCACCTGCCCGCCTTTTTTCAAAGGTAAGTGCGTCTATAATTAAGCTATGTTTAGTTTGATATATACTAGCTGAGTCAATCAGATGGTTCAATTCTACCCGTCTGTTTCGACTAGCATAACAAAGTGCAAAAATCTGCATAAGTGTACAATTCGACTTTGAAATTAACTGAAGCCCAGTTATCTTCTATTATTGTATATTATATGCATTTAACTGGCGACCTACCAAACTGTTTGGTCATCTTTGATTAATTCGCTGTTTTATTTGGCCTGTAAGTACAAGTGCGTTTTATGAGCTTTTTATTATCAAACTGTCGTTTATTTGTGGAAGGGATATCTCCTAGAAATCAAAGTTTTCAAATCTGCGTTGGCTACTTTTATTTTGAGTGTTTGTTTGTTGGTGTGTTTGTGTGTGTGTGTGTGTGTGTGTGTGTGTGTGTGTGTTATAGTCGACAGGGTGGGTGGAGGGGGCGGTGTCTCTGTTTCGGCTTCATAGATCTAATTAATCGGCAATATCCATCCTGGACTTCGTTTGAGTTGACATAGGTCAAGCGAAATATTTGATTGCATTTGTACGTTTCCTTATTCCTTATTGTTCCGTTTGTTCTGGAGGAAGTCCTGTGTGTTGATTTTTGGATTATGAGCTTCTTCTGTGAGGGGTATGTGCTCTAACTGTCATAGTTTGACTTACATGCGTAAAGTGACACGTAAGCTATTCAATTCCACTCATGAATTTTCTTTTCGATGCCATTTTTCGATAACTTGAATGTAGTTTTATTTGCCTATTATTATTGTCTTCGTCAAGCGAAATATTCGAACCAGTTTGTGTGTTTAATTGTTTATCCAGGAATAAATCATGTCCGCCCCGTAACGCAGACGACAGCGTCGCTGACTACCAAGTCGATCCCCAGCAGGGGACTGGCTGTTATGTGTTTACTCCTCATCATTTTCATCATCATCGACATGAAAGTCGTCGCATTGGCGTCAAGTAAATAGATATGCACCAGGCGGCCGAACAATCACAGGTCAGATCTCCCACCCAAAAATGCCATACGACTATTTACCGATTATGTCGTTGCTTTGGAATGACGTTAGTTACGTTATCGATTTTTTGTAGCTTGTGTCCTCCCGAAGCCTTCTTATTCATATGGTTTCACCGTCTGGAAGGAGGTAATCGTAACGTTATTAAATGTTATCTGTGGGTGTCTCGTCTAAACATATTCATTACATGTTGGTCATATAAATGGAATAAGCAAAACAGCTCCTGTCGTGTAGAATATTCAAATATAAGTAAAAAATCACAAGCTATGGTTTAAAATTCTTGTAAAAATCTACAATAAAATACTCTGATGTCAGTGTAATTAAGGCAAATATCAACTGCCAAACTATGTAGGCTCTAGCACATAGAAAAATTACATTTAGAGGGTGCTAAGTACTACGTCTACGTGAGAAATCCTTCTGGCTTTATGGAAAAGCTTATATGTACAATAATGAAATAAAAGAAAATCAAGTCATGTGGAAATCCATCAATGGTCTTAAATACAAAAATTATATTGACATAAAAATATGCATAAAACTGGATATTGTGCCAACCACCTTATAATTTAATTAGATCTGCAAAACCTTATTTTGGAGTGTACAAAAATAAAGGGTGTTATCAAAACAACTTGTTATGAATAAGAAGAAGGAAGGGGTGCAGCGGATAACCAGTTAAAATGTTTGCAACATTAGCGAAAACCGGATACGTCTATATGTGGCTCAGTCTGATTTGAAATGAATGGGACAGTACATAGAAGTACTCTAGCGAACATGGGTTGACGAAGAAAATACATCAATTCAATAGGTTGCCTTGCGTTGCTGTGGCTATGTGCAATGAAAGGAAAGGAAAGATGTTTTAACAGACGATCCTTGTTTTTTAAACTTCCTGTCAGATTAAAATTGTGTGCCAGACCGGGACATATACCTGTTAAAATTTGCCACTAAATGGTAAGTATTAATACTTACCATTTCAATCTGTGTGTACAGTAGTAGTAATCGAATACTGAGTATCGTATTGATGATTGATAATTAGCTACTGTGTTTAATCTCCTGACTTCACGCTGCATAATATTTGTTTACATGCTGGTATTTAATATTTTTGCTTAATGTTAATTAACGTTATTTTGTTGTTTTTTTTTAAAAGTTGGGGGTTACAGTGTGTTAATGAGTATATATTTCACCCAAGTTTGTGATTCATTCAAAAAAGGAGTCTCACCCAAGCCCAGGTAGAGGATGTAGACGATAAAATTCGAAAGGTATTGGAAAATATTAGTAATAGAGTACTTCAATGAAGGTAGCAGCAATTCAGGAAGCTGAAACTAAGTTCTTGCTGATACTTTAAATGAGTCAAGGTTTTCTTAAGAACAAGTCTTATGTAGCACAGAAGTGCACCCTTGGGACAGTCTGTGATGTACTCCAGGTATTACGTTTACTAAGACTAAAAAGTAATAATTATTAATTTTTCTTTTTTACGTAGAAATTAATGTTGATTTTTTGGACATTAGTGATGCTTCTTGAAATTATTAAATCAGGTATAGGGAAAAAATCAAATTCCTAATTTTTAAGAGAAATGCTTTATTGGGGGTGCGAAACAATTTAAAGTGAAGAACCTTTTGTGAAATTATTTTTTATTTTCTCGTTGCAGTTGCACAATTTTGACTTCTGTGACTAGTTTCGGACGAGACCGTTCATTTTCGAGCCATTACCCTTGCTTTTAAACCGTAATAAATCCAGATGCATGTTAAAACCAGGGCTAATGGTTTGAAAATGGACTGTCTTATCCGAAACTAGTCACTGAACTCAAAATTGTGCAACTGCGACGAGAAAATAAAAACTAAGTAATTTCACAAAAAGCTTTTATACTTTAGGGTCCTGAACCATCCTTACGATGAATTTTCATTAAATTAAGAAGTTTAAAGATCTGTGTATACCAAAATAAATTACATACAAGTTATTTTTCAGGTACTTGAACAGTGTGGTATGTTAATTGAAAGAGAACGCTACATGTCAGTTAATTTTTTTTAGCATTTACCACACTAAAATGACAAACTAAAGGGTTAAGAAAATACAGTTACTCACTCAACAAAATTTTGATGCGACTCTACAGCACAATATTTTTATGACCTCTGCCCCTCTCAGATCTAAATCCTGGATACGCCCCTGGACACAGGTTTTCTTTGAACCTTTGTGCTATTGTATCGTCAGAGTCGGGAGGCCGGTAAAAGGAACCAATTATTAACTTCTAACGATTTTCAGATACAATTTCTACCCATAATAGCTCACAAAAACTATCAACTTCGCTACAGGAAGACTACTTTTACGGCGACAAACACGCCTCCAGCTATGTTGTTTAATCCATCCTTTCTGAAAACAGTCAGATCTTTTGATTTCGCTACCTATAATGATATGTGTTTCGGTGCTTTCTATTAACGCTTGGAATTCAGGTACTTTCCCGAAGCAGCTACGACAATTTACAACTGTTATACCGATAGTTCCTAGATCTATATTTCTACTGTGATCGACCAGCACCCTTTGAGACAGTCAATTTAGTGTTTCCGTAAAGTCCTTTACTCTAATATATACCCAGTCCACGCCACACAGCTCCCACTTCCTGCGTGTAGTGGACTCCTGACTCTTCAGCGGAACCCGGAACCCCATCACCCGATGGCGCAAATCGAGGAATCTGCAGCCCACACGGTTGCAGAACCATCTGAGCCTCAGATTCAGACCCTCCACTCGGCTCTGTACCAGAGTTCCACAGTCGGTCCTGTCAACTATGTTGCAGATGGTGAGCTCTGCTTTCATCTTGCCAGTCTTTACCACTTCAGATAGCAGCTCAAATCCTGAGAGAATCTCTTCAGATCCGAAGCGACACACATCATTGGTACCGACGTGAGCCAACACCTGCAGTTGGCAGCACCCTGTACCCTTCATGGCATCCGGAACGACCCGTTCCACATCTGGAATGACCCAGCGAGCAGCTATGTGAAAGAAGCGGCAACACTTTTTGTGCAACGCACCCATCATTTTGAACGACGATCCGCGGGCGCGTACAGCGGCAAGCTGTGGCTGCTCTGTTCAGTTGATGGGACTGGGAAGTACTGTACCATCTCCTATACTCCCCGGACGTAAGTCCTTGAGGTTTTTATTTGATTCCGAAGATGAAGAAACCACTTCGTGCCATTCGCTTCAGACCTGTTTCAGAGATTCGGCAGGCAGTAGACCGCTCCATTCGCACCATCACAGAACATGCTCTGCTTAACGGTATCTAACGGCATACTACTCCTTCCACATCTCTGGCAACGGGTTCTACACAGCGTTGGTTACCACTTTGAAAAACAGTAACATTTTTGTATCGGTTGTAACAGTACAGCAAGAAAAATACAAGGTTATAAGTGTCGGATTTTTGGGTGTGGACAAAACTGAGAAATTTCCACCTCTGATAAGAGCAACAGATTCAACCCGACTTAGTACCCTGTCATAGTAAATTCAGATACGTGCTGCAATTCCACAGAGTCCATTCGTTGCAGACGCTGACGAGTGGTGGCTTGTGACGAATGGTGGCTTGTGAGTGGTAGTCTGCGGGTAGGAAACTATACGCCGTATTGTACACAAGAAGCAACAGTAATCCCATTACAAAGCCCGTACACAAATATCATATGAACATACTCAGCATTAGAGACGGGCAAACTAGAGCATTTGGGGGGACGTATTTCATTGATGTTCGTACCTTTTTGCAAACAGTACTTTTCTACTCGTTCACCTTTCGTTGTTTATCCAATTGTTATACAACACAGATAATCGAAGTAGTTAGAAACGAACATGTTGGTTTGTATAAAGTGGAACAATAATTTCTGAGATGAAAGTAACTACGATATTATTGCAGTTTACATCTTTCGAAATCGAAATCCCTTTTTCTACTCAGCCGTTATCACGCACAACTATTTCTTTTTCTTCACGAAACCTAACAAAATAAAAATTGCAACAACCTAAGTGTCATGTATCGTTTAGTGATCAAAGGGGAAGGGAAAGGAAAAGGGAAAGAGTATTTTTTTGAATATTCTTACAGTAAATTTTAGATAAATGATTTATTAGAGTTACGTGAAAAACTAAATATTAAAAATGTAAGAATAACAATAAAAAACTCGGGTGATTTTTGTATTTTTCCCGTTAATAAAAGTTACGTAGAAGTAAGCAGGTTTGCCTTTTGATGCGTACAGAATGCAATAATTGCATGTTGAAATACAAAATTTTGAAATACTTTAAAATTTCTATTACTGGTTACGGACACTGAACAGAACATCATGAGAATGGGCGAGTGCAACACTCCACTGCTGACATTCCATAAATACGGCCATAGCAATCGGTGTACCAACACACGAAACGAAAATACATGGAAATGGGCTGTATCTCTCTACTCAATAAAAATTGGACAAATTTTACAACGCCTTTAAATTAGAATTCTGCTTCCACCTCCTAAAATATTTTCAATTTCCTAAAACACCCTGCATAAGAAAGTTTTCACGACGAACCGGAACTGGCACCGAGGCAACTGATGGGTCTCGACTACTTACTTTTGCAAACAATGTGAATTGGGATGATATTCATCGGTTTAAACTTAGCATGAAGGTAGATAAACAGCTAAAGTGAAAATTAATACTTGATATATTTCATGTTGGGAAAAACTGTTCATTTTTATATTAATCACTTGTCATAAGTTCGCTCTTAGATCGGAACAAAGACACACTGTGACGTCTCAAGGCTGCACGGAATGCTGTACAATAACAATTCGTTCTCACCTGCAGACAGCCAACCATTGTGACATCTGCACATGTGATATCCCTCATCTAAAAACAATGAATGCTCATGTCAGGCTATCACGCGATGCTTAGGTATAAAAAGACGATGCAGCACTCTGTTCAGCAAACACATCAAGATGAAAGTGTCCCTCTTCTTCTTCTTCTTGGCGGTAAGTGTTTCTGACATCCAGTCACTGTATCTCGCAATGTTAGTGGGTTACGATGAGAGATAAACTGTCTCCACCCTTTCCTCTCCAGAACGAAAGTTGTACATCTCGTCTGACTGCTTCCACTGTTATCTCATGCAAAATGGCGACAACATTTTCTCAATAAGGCAGAAAGATGGTACCACACCGGTATGCACCTAGCTACATGTGTGTAGGCAGTGTATAACCACGGCCATGTTGACCGGCGCACCGACTCTCGCCATTAATCCGACGCGCATCTTTACGAGAGTATCTGCTGGCACAGATGATCCTTACTTGCTATTCTTCTTCTTCGTTGTTCTTCATATCCCCCTCTATCCGGCATCTGGCCGGATTGGGGTGTCTAAATTGCTTCTCCACTTTCCTCGGTCTCTCCAGCATTTTTCTTCCACTATGTGGTTCCATTTCATGTTTTTCTTTAAATTCATCTTTATTATATCAATCCAACCAACTTTTTTCCGGTCTTCTACTTGCCCTCAATCTTCAACTCCAACATTCTTCTAGGTATTCTTCCCTCTCCAATCCTCTTTACGTGCCTAACCATTTTAATCTGTTCTTTTCATTTCTGTCATTCTTCTCCACTCCAATTTCCTTACTACCGTCATCATTTCTCATTCTGTCTCTCCTCGACTTCCCTAACATGCTTCTCAGAAACTTCATGTCACTGACTTGTATCCTACTCTCCTCCCATCTAGTCATATGGTCCATATGTTAGTATGAGTGTGAACTAGGTCTTGTATAGCACCAAATTGCATCTCATTGGCCCTGCCTGATACTAAGTTTCTCACATACTCATAAAAGGCTCTGCTTTGTTATATTCTTTTACTAATTTCTGCCTCCACACGAACAACCTCCATTAATACACTTCCCAGACATCTAAATTTATTGACTATTTCAATAGCCTGCCCCTCAACATGTATTTGTTCCATGCCCTCTGTCTTCTCTGGTTATCACC
Organism: Locusta migratoria; assembly: GCA_026315105.1. Taxonomy (NCBI): domain Eukaryota; kingdom Metazoa; phylum Arthropoda; class Insecta; order Orthoptera; family Acrididae; genus Locusta; species Locusta migratoria. The sequence goes on from CM048745.1 coordinate 134,455,405, forward strand.
ATAGTCTTCCTTTTTCTACACTATATTTCATTCCATAAATCTCGATCTCAGCATTCAGGATGTCTGTTGTCGTATCTCCTTACGTCTTGATCCCCACACCACAATATCTTCAGCAAATAACAAAATCTTCGTTTCCCTTCCTCTAAGGACTTCTTTTGCTTCTTTGACTATATCATCCATCACAATTACAAATATTAATATCACACTTTCTTATCTCAACCCTGCAACATTCTTAAACCAATTAGTTCTTCCAACTTGTATCTGGACACTTCTGCAGCTGTTTTCATACATTTTATGGAGGATTTCTAATTCTTGTTTTTCAACTCCTTTTCTCTCCAAGCTTGTCCACTCTTTTTAGCTGGGTAGACTGACATATGCCTTTACTAGATCGATAATGTTATCACCTGGTCTTTCCCACACTCCTAATACTTTTCTATCAACTGTCTCATACTGAAGATTGGGTCCACTGTTGATCTACTATATCGGAAGCCATCTTCTAACTGCCTTTCTACGTTTTCTCTTACTCTTCAATATCCTCTTCATTATTTTTGCTACTTGGGGTATGATTGTAGTTGACACATACTTTACTGTCTCCTTTCTTGAAAACTGGGTATATTATTCTCTTTCCCCATTCTTCAGGTACACATTTTTGAGTCCAAATACATCTTATTATTCTATGTACCCATTGTAGCCCAACTAGTCCAGCAGCCTTTATCATCTCCACAGTAATTTCATCTATTCCAGGTGCCTTACCTGTTTTCATTTTTCGTAAAGCTAGTTATACTTCTTCTTCCAGAAACAAGCCCCCTGACATATTTCTACGTATTTCCTCTCCATAGCCGCTCTTCACATTTAGTAATTTATCAGACTATTCTTTCATCGTTTCCTTATCTCTACTGGTTGTGTTAATAGCTCTCCATTTTCCCATTGCATCAGCTTTGTGTATGTTCAAACCTTCTTCCATACTTTTTGTAATACACTTAAGCATCCTTTTAGTACTATTAACATCTTTTTCCAGTAATTGAGTGAACTTCTATCCGCTTTTCCCTTCTTCTACCACTTTGTTACACTTATTTTTACTATCCTGGTATTTACTTTTACTTTCCTCTGTTCGGTCTTTGTTCCATTCTTGCCATGGTTTCTCCTTTTATTTTATTGTCTTCTTCAGCTTTTCATTCCACCATGGTGTCCTCTTTTCTCTTACCCTTTCAGACACTCTGCCACATATTCTCTCAGCAGAGCTTATAAACGCTTCTTTGAACTTACCCCACTCATCTTCATCTTTAGGAATATTAAGCTTCAGCTACACCTTAAAATTTTCTTTTACTTGCTATCCTGTAGTTTCCAAACTTTTATTTTCTTTTCAGTTTCTTCCTTTATGTCTTCCAGTTTATCGAACCTCATCTTTGCCACCACAACTCAATGGTCTCCATCAAAAGCTTCTCCTGGGAGTGAAGCGACATCCATCAACTGACTCCGATTTTTCTTTCCCGCCAGAAAGTAATCGATGAGCGTCTTCGTCCGCCCATTACCCCATCCACCTCTCTTAATCTTCTGGCTATAATTCTTTCGGAACCACATGTTGGCCACAATCCGCCTATTTCTTTCACGGTAATTACCTGCTATTATGGTGTTTTATTCCAGTCTGTTATCAACCACTGTTGCGACGGACCAACATAAATGTGCTGTTCATAAACATATTCTGCACCGTCGAACTGAGATTTGTACGAAGCCTGGGTTTCGAATCCCGGTCTCCCGCTTACTAGGCAGTTGTGTTATTCATTGTACCTTTAACCGACTCCGGAGACATCTCATTCACGAACCATCCAAGTACGTTTGGCTGCCACTTTCGTCCCACAACTGCTGAATCAAAACCAGAAAGAGCATCGCCTCGCTATCTCTAAAGAGCTATTCGAACGCGCAAATGAGATTTTCTTTAATATAACCGTAACTAGGTAAGACGTGGATTGGAAGCCCCATTGAAAGGACAAAGATTTGCAACGATAACCGAAATGACAGAAAATTCGCAGACGGTGGACTCTAGAAAGAGGCGTACCAAGACTGCTTCCGGACTGGAAACGGCATTGAGAGAGGTGTATCAGCTGTGGAGAGGACTACTTCGAAGGAGACCATGCACAAAAAGCGAAACGAAGCGTAGGAAAATGTTATGGGCAAACTTTCGGAAGGGAGATGATCTATTGTAGTCCGTACAGGGGTGAGATCGAAAAGTGCCAGGATGGTCTAATGGATAATGCAACTGTCGACTACGCAAAAGACTCTGCTTCGAAACCCGACTTTGGCGCAAACTTTAATTCGGTGCTTCAACATATTTGTTACCATCAATAGTAATGAAACTAAATATGTCTCGAGATCATGTAATATATTCGAACTACATTTGTTGCATTCATGAGATATACTGCTAATGTATAATGATGTTAACTGTTTACTGTGAACACCAATGGAACGAGTTTATCATGCTGAACCTATGCATCGCTTAAATTGTAGGAAAATTTACGTTACGTACGAAACCCACTCCAATCTATTGATCATTTATCTATTATTTATACGCGTGCAGGTGTCGGTCCTTTCTGTCCTCTTTTTATGGAGCACAGAATTGTAATCCGTGGGGGCAACCAGCTGTATATGTATCCCACAATCAAAATAAAAACGAAATGAGGTTTAAGGTCATCGAAGTGTTCTGACGGCTAGAATTCACTCTCTTTCTAGCATTTGGGCCCGTTTGCTTTAAGTTGTTACGTGACTGAGTCGTCTTCAACCTTCATTTCGCGATAATCGAGGTTAAAATCAGCTGTTTCTCACTGCGAATCGACTCATACTGGACTGACGAAATGACTATAATTGGCTTTACTGTTAAAATTCATACCTAGATTATATCTTTCCTTTTTTCAAGGTTGGAGGGATTCTTTCATGATTCGACCATCACTCCTTCCATCTGTGGGAGATTGTCGAATCTTAGACACTAACTTCACATTTCTTTCTTATACAACTTTCACTTGGGGTAGAGGAAATTCACTTGTGCGCTTCCGTTGGGACGTTTCCTTTGAACTATACCGAAATATTTCTTTCCACTTCTTGATTCGGATACTGTTTATGTTATACACAATAATCTCTCTTTGGTTCAAGAAGGTTGTGATTACTAATGTACAGCCCAAAATGGGTGTTTTCTAATTGCATTGCATAGTCCCTACTTCTGTTTTAAGTAATACTTGCTTGTTTCTACATAAATGGTACATACACAGTCCTATCCAGTTTATGTATTCTTTCTACCGTCATCTCTCTCTCTTCCTGTTCGCGGCTGCTGCAGGAGTACGCGAATAGACCCTTAGTATTCCACTACAAAAGAACTTTTTTCATAATAGTTATACACAATTCAACCCAGTATCTCTTCTTCTATTTCGGAACACTCTATAACACCCTTAAATGCCAAAGTGAAAATGCTACTTACAAATGTTTACATGTACGATACCGTTATTAATTTCTTTTTCGTTAAAAGGCGTACTGCATTTCGTCTACAGTTACTCTCAACATGAAAAGTCATGTCCAAGGGTCTTGTTAATTTCTTTGACCACTCTCTTCTCACACTACCGTCATTAGTAGTACTTGACATTTGTCTAAACCTTTATAGGATTTTACTTGCGCTCGTCGTGTTATTAATATCTTTCTTTCCATACCTTTAAAACTTTTAGCATCTGATAGAAATGGCGCAGTCCTTTCTGTAGTTCTGTTATGAAAGAATCGCATATACAGGTTGATGCTTTTCCAGCGTATACAAACTCTAGGGCTTAATCAAAAAGGGGGGAGGGTCAGAACAAGAAAGGTCTGATGATGTCCGCAAATGTATGTTTTGCATGCTAGAGACCATTTATTCAGCCTTACTTTATTACGGAGACTCTAGTGTAATAGGCGCTCTGCCAAGCAGCCACCCGTTACAGTATGTTTTGAAAATGTTTTCTACGTGCCTCAAAGCATGGGTATTCATGCTGCCTTTGACACAACAGCGCTGCTCCAATATCGCCATATCTTGAATGGGATCTGCATACACGAGTGAGATGCATCCGGGCGTTACTGGAGAAGTGAGAGGGAGCACCATAACCGTTGCAATCATCAATGGTACAGTGAGAGGAACGGTATCACCACCTCTGCGCGAATGAGGCGACAGTCTCTGCAACAAAGCGTGATCCAATAGATATTCTCTAGCATTGAAACCAAGCATTTCCGGACGTAAGTTTGTCATAACATTTTTGTTCCGTATCCTCTCCTCGAAGAATCTCTAGAGTTTCTACACGGTGTAAAAAATCACCGTCTACATTATAGGAAGATTGGAACAATTTATTCACAACAGCTATAAAAGCGTTACATGTTTGCACCTTTTACTGTCCAAAGTAGTATACGTCGTTGTTCAGAACCCGTTACCAGCAAAGTGGAAGGCATAGTATACCGTTAGCAGAGCCTGTTCTGTTTATGGAGCGAATGGAGGGGTATACTGCCTGTCGAATGTCTGGAACAGTTTTGAAGTGAATTCCACGCAGTGAGACCTTCACCTTCGGAATGAAATCAAAGTCACAAGGACTTGAGTTCGAGAGTATGGTGGATGGATCAGTACGTTCCAGTCCCATCGACTGAACAGAGCAGCCACAGCTTGCGCTGTATGCGTCCGCGCATTGTCGTGCAAATTGATGGGTGGGTTGCACAGAAAGTGTTGCCGCTTCTTTCGCAAAGCTGTTCGCACGTGATACTCCAAAGACGAACAGTAATGATCTGCATTGATTGTCTTCTGTACGTTAGGATGACACCACCACAGTCGTACACGAGAATCACCATAACTTTCACCATACTGGAGCTGTGCCTCACTTTTGAATTTCGCGGCGATCCTTAATGAGTTTCAGTTTTGGCTGGTACGATGTGGTCCATGTCTCACCCTGTGTTACGATACGGCTTAAGAAAGCCTATCGTCCTTGCTCACAGCACTCCAAGTGCGTCTGACTAACTCCCTAACGCATCCATTTCTGCATTTCCGTCAATTCATGTGGAATCCATCTTGGAATTCCCATGCCCAGTTACATTAATGCTTGATCCAACTCCGTTCTTCCTGTTTAGAAAAGACAGTGACACCGTTGCGTTAGACCGCTCGCTCACAAGTGACTGTGTTTCCCTCGACTGTGCGCACGCCGCTGACGTGGAACGGGCGAATCCATTTACTCTGACGCGGTATTTCAACAACGTGTGCTATCAGTGACAATAGCAGATCCCATTGAATACTGTCTCCACAACACTGTTGCCACTATTTCAGATCCAACCGTCCTACTTAGGCCCGGACCTATTGCATACTGTACTGAAAATAGCAGGAATTGTGTGAAACTAGGGACATATTGTTTCCGTTCCTACCAATTTTCCTGCTACATCGTAATATAATGACACTCTGTTATTGTTGGATGCGGTCTTTCAAGTACTCCTGTCGTCTGCTGATGGTACTTGCAAGTCTGAAACTTCTCGAACTCCAGTAAACGACAAATTGTATCTAGTATGTCACTTGGTCACTGAGTATTACTCATGGTATTCGGTAGTAGCAGACTATTTTCTGTAATAATCCTGCGCAGGGTAGTGAACTGCTACGACGAATTCGGACAGGATACCATGAACATTGTGATTAATACGTTATTTGTTCTGTTGCTGTCTTTCGTCCAAACAAAGTAGAGGTTGTAATGTATTTATAAACATGAATACATTATGAAATACCTTAAATCACCTGTTGTTCCTCTGCCACGCCATCAGCTCGCCTGCCAATAAATTTTTGAAGTCCTAATTGTTAAATTATCGAGGTGTTTCTCTATGTCTAAGGAACTACAAACTGCGACTCCATGATCAGTTGACTTATTTTATGTAGGCAGAATAACGTTGTTACAACAAAATTTTACAACATGACTACATAATTTGTGTATCAGATAATGACTGCCTAACAGTCTAACTGAGTATTTGACTTGATCATGACTAAATTGCGTACAATCCCGCGCGCCGATATATACATAATGTTGCTTTCTCGAATGTTCCAGAACAAATTTGTTACAATCTAGTTACTGAATTTCATTATCTGCTAAACATAGATTAGTCATTCACAAACAAGAAGTACAGCGAATTATTCAGTAAAAACCAAAAGTATTTTTAAAAGTATTTACGTACAAAATCAAAATAGACGATACGTGTGTATGCAGATTACGATTAGAGCGGTGTTGTTTACATAACTTAAATTGGATGTGTGGTGCCGTTCTTATGAGGAGATGAAAAGGCTTACTCAGGATATAGTAAGATGGATTGCTGCATCAAACCAGTCTGAAGATCATAACAACAACAACAATAAAAAGTAATTATACTCAAAAGTATATGGGCTTATTAGAAAGACGAGTGAAGTGTAAAAATGTTCGAATCATTAGACCCATATCGAATTTTAGCTCAAAGAAAATTCCTGTTACATAAAAACAGACCACAACGGCAATTAATGTTTCTCGTCTGTATATATTCTCTCACTTTCAGTAGGGTAGGCTACAAAATATACATATATTCGTATTTATTCATGAAGAAATTTTTGTTTATATCACTGAAGTAGGGAAATCGGCTGCTTTTACATTTATTTCACGATTATTTATAACTCTGGATTTTTAGTAATGTCTGGAACGCAAACATTACAGAAACTATTTAATTAAGTACATATGAAAGTAATTAAAACTAAACATATTTTTTACGGCACCTTGCGCACCACTAGGAGCGCTAGTGTCGTTGGAACTGTCAGTTGGTAACAACTTTTACAGCAGTGAGTGTCGCGACTGTGTACGTTAGACCTTGTTATTAATGTGCCAGACCATATGTGCATAGTTCTTACCTTGCTGAAATATAACGTCGGAGAGGTTTCGAAGCTGTAATAATGGCACCAGCCTTAACATGAGATTCCAGAACTGCAAACCTACTGTTCACACTACCAGAAACATAGGTCACTTCAGGTAGCAAAGAGCAAAGCATAGCACTCACAAGATGGGCCCATCTCACAAAGACGAGTGCTAGCTGTCGTCGTCCATTGGCCTTAGACCTTCTACACACGGACTGACAATCCTGACTGTGTGCACAGAAACTCCGCCGGTATGAAAAGCGGACCTGGTGCCACAGCTACGTCGAGTCGTGTAGTTGGAAGGACTAACCTGTAGTCCTGAATCCATCGCTTTCATAATATCTATGAGTTACAAGTAATAAGTCATAATCAAAATATCGGAAGAAAGGTTCCTGAATGATGCGACTGCTTCTAATTGAGTGTCTCTTGTTCGGCAGGTCGCTGCATGCTCCGGCGAAGAGGTGAAGCCGCTGCCGGCAGTGGACACCACGGACGGCAACGCGACGGACGCATCGAGCACGACCAGTGACTCTGCTCAGAAGCCCAGCGAGCACCAGCAGGCGACAGTGTATCCCAGCTGGGGCGGCCTGCTGCCTACAAACAGGTGGCCGGGGTCGCATCACCACCACGGCGGCGCGAGCCTGAACCCCATATACCCAGGAATCAACCCAGGCATTAACCAAGGCATATTCCCAGGAATCAACCCAGGCTTCCCTGGCATCAACCCAGGAGTCAACCCAGGCATTAACCAAGGCATATTCCCAGGAGTCAACCCAGGCCTCCCTGGCATCAACCCAGGAGTCAACCCAGGCCTCCCTGGCATCAACCCAGGAGTCAACCCAGGGTTCCCTGGCATCAACCCAGGAGTCAACCCAGGCTTCCCTGGCATCAACCCAGGAGTCAACCCAGGCTTCCCTGGCATCAACCCAGGAGTCAACCCAGGCTTCCCTGGCGTCAATCCTGGCCAGCTGCCAGGGTTTGGGCAACAACTGCCGTTCCCTGGAATCGGCCGCTAAGTCCTCACTTTCTCAGTAATTGTAATCTATTAATATTGTAGAGACCAGAGATGACACATTAAACATGCTAATATTTGTATCGTAAGTCGTTTTTCAATATCTGTGACCTCTTTTTTCCTCTCCTTACAGAACAAATCCCATTGAACACATGTTGGTACTGGTACTGTTAAGTAGAAATTTGGATAGAGAATTGAAGATTAAAGATAAAAATGATGTTTGCTGGTGCCGTTAATATTCTATCACACAATACTTTGAAGATAATTGGAACAGACTAGATAAGGTCCTTATAGTTAGTAACATAAAAGTGAAATACTTCCTGAAGAAGAAATATATTTACGCTCAACGTAAATTCTAGGCCGGTGCTGTGTGACAGAGGAATCGTAAATTATTTCTCGGAATGTACAGCGTATTCATATTAGCTACTTCCTCTGGAGTAGACGACATTTCCTAAGACCTACTGAAGTTTCTGGGAGAGCCAGCCACAACAAAATTATTTCATTTGGTGACAAAGATGTATGGAGACAGGCGAAATATCTTCAAGACTTCAAGAAAAACCTAATAGTGCCCATTTCAGTGAAAACAGGTGCAGACAGGTATGAAAATTACAACTTTGTTCTCTTAAGGTTTTTTCATATCTCGTATCGTTTAAGAGATATTTGCAAAAATATTGTCGATTTTGGGATGTCTGTCCGTAACGTGTTCCCACTTTTTAAGTCGAACCGTTCAACGAATCAGCACCAAATTTTACAGACATAATTGTAGGCCGCCAGAGACCAGAACCTCCCGTTTTCAAATTTTTCGTACAAAAAAAAAAAAAAAAAAAAAAAAAAAAAACGTTAGAAACACTAAAAAAAAAAAAGGCCAGTTGTAATGTAATTGTAATTGCAATCGAACCGATTATCTGACACGAAAATTGAATAACCGAATTTGTAGAGGGAAACATTGTCTAAAAATTAGCTCTCTTATGATTTTTTTTTTCATATCTTGCATCGTTGCAGAGATATTTGCAAAAATTTCGGCGATTTGACGATGTATGTCTGTCTGTAACGTGTTCCAACTTTTTAGGTCGAACCGTTCAACCGATCGGCACAAAATTTAACAGACAAAATTTTTGGCCACCAGAGATCAGAATCTCTCTTTTTCAAATATTTCGGACAAAAAATACGTTAGTAACACCAAAAAAACCGTTTGTAATTTTAATTGCAAATAAACCGTTCATCTGACACGAAAATTGAGTAAGAGAATTTGTAGAGGAGAAAATTTACAACTTTGCTCTCTTATGTTTCCTTCATATCTCGTAACGTTTAAGCGATATTTGCAAAAATAACGGTGATTTGACACCGCCCTTTGAATTTACGAAAACCAGGCGTTCGGAGATGTCACGTGAGATTCCTCTCCCAGGAATCTCTCTGGCCTACGCCATCTTGCGTTGCGTATTTGATGATTGTCTTATTAATACTTACACGTTGTCATTTCAAAACAATGGCGCACTGACGAATTACCAAAAATACGTCGTTCTTCAAACGATAAATGATAATGTAGTGTCTAAAAATGCCATATTATCATCAGTTAACAACTGTCATCAATAGTACGAGATTAAAGAACGCATTTTTAGTTGTTCGCCGTAGTGTAGTTGGCAGCGTGTTAGACTCTAATGCGCATGGTTTGTGGTTCGGAACCCGCCAATAGCAAAAGATTTATTTGCCTAAAAGGGTTTTGGGCACTCTTATTAATTAAATAGAACTATGTTCTTCGATGTTTAGAGTTGTGCATATATAAGGTTGCTCCCTCTAAAATGCGTGTTTGTTCAATTTCGTGAACATGCCGTGAAATACTAACAACGAACTAAACAATAGTCTTCTGAAGCATAAGCACATAAACTAGGAGGATACTGTAATAGTGAATATTCTGAACAACGTGCTGATACTGGTAGCTTCGTATATAAAGGAAGTCCTAGAGATCTGTGGCAAGTGTAGTTCTTTAATTAAACGGAAGGGAAGTGTATACATTGCAACAAATTACCTTGTTTATCTTTGTTTCTAAGCGTTTATTTAATATTTATGGAAAATATTGTAAGTTAGTAATTAGAATCAATGCATCTACTAAAATGTTTGTCTTCGACATGGTTGCTTTGGACGCTTTTAACTTAGATGGTATTGCCTTTCCTGTAGTTCATTTATGACTTCATTCATGTTACTCTGTTCTGCGCTAGAATAAAGAGCAAATATTCTCTTTCAAACTGTGATTACTTCTTTTTACGGTTAAAATCACAAACGGAATAAGTGTAGTAATACTGAAGTCCACATAACTCTAGTAATATAAAACAAAGTATTAGCATTACGTCATTTACAACAGTCATTGTAACAGTATCTCCCCAGTTTATGTGACTAAGAAATCTATGTTTACAATTCGTTGGTATGTATTTCGTGGCTTGTTCTCGAAACAGAACAAATGCACTTTTCAGAGAAAGCGGTGTTACCTTTGAACAGATCTGAATCTTGAAGATTATAGTTGTATTCAGTTAACTAGAGTGTGCGAAAACCTTTAAGGAAGCAAGAGGGAAAAAATGGTAGTGGTGGTTATATATTCTTCCAACAGGGAGATCGATGCTTTGCGGTCGTTTGTTCATGTTTTCTTCTGGGTTGTTCGTTGATAATTTTACTCAGTTGTTTTATTAGAGATGGCGTTGAACCAACACCGTCTGAAGAGAAGGCCCGTGCGCTACCGTGTTACGTCACGTCAAACAGAGTAGGTCGCGATCGCGTAGCTCACTGGCTGGCTGATAGGGCACAGCCCACTGCCTCACGTCGGCCAGCCAGTGAGCTACGCGATGACGGCCTAATGTGATTGAATGACGTGGCACGGCAGCGCACGGGCCTTCTGGTGTTAATTTAACCGTCTTTCGTTGGTTTGTTTTGTTCCATTTTGATTGTTTCGGGTAACTCAGTTTTCTCGTTACAGAGAGAGTCGAGCTACCATGCCAGCAACCGCGCCCTAGCAAGTTTCGAACCACCCTCTGACATGTTTGTACATCACAAACTAATTCCTCGCCTCTCACGCTATAGCGAACAGCTGCGAGAGTAATCCGTAATTGTCGTACCATCGATGGCAGGTGTTAACTAATTAACTAACATTATATTATAATTCATTGTCCTAAGAAAGACGGGTTTCAGTGGACCATTCGTTTGAAATGACAACGCTTGGGTTATAATAAGAAAATCATCAGGTAGAGAAAGCAAGATGGTGTACGCAAAACAGATTTTGGGGAGAGGGTTGTCACGTGACTGATTTACGAACACCAAATGTACGCTGTGTTCCATCCAGGCTATAGTCACTCGTCCGAACGCCAAATGTACGCTACGTTCGTTCCTGGCTATAGTCATTCGTAACCAGTACAGGCAAAGAAAATAAACTTAGAACTGCCAAGGCGAGACAGATGATAATATTTTAACGGAAAAATATGATGAAAATGTGGGAGATATATTAAAATGATAGTTCGAAGAAGTAAAACTTCATAAGAGTATGTTTCTCAAAGCTAAACGTAAATATCATATAATTTGGCTGTTTGTTAAAATACGGTCAGAAAGAATATTACGAGTTGGGAGCACAGATATTATCACAATAGTAGAGTCATAATCGTATCACCATTATTTTTTTATTATTTACATTATTATTTTGGTCCGAAATGTTAGCAAAAAATTATAAAACTACAAATCTAAGGTGGACCATAAAACAAGTCAGTGCGATTTTTTAAATACAGTTTTTATTCTATATGTTTGAAAGTTTTACAGTGTGTAGATACATCCTTTAGGATCTATATTTTCATTTCTCCACATAATCCCCATCCCTCTGTGAGTTTAACGCCCAATAGAAATATTGGTAATTAATAGCATTTGATAATTAAACACTATGAAGTTCACTGCAAACAATGACCATGCCAATGCACCAAATGTTACACAATTTTAATCTTATTAATTATGGTAGCAATGTATGTACGCAGTTGGGTGACAACATTTATAGTTAGGCCATAGGTAGAAATTCTCCACGTTGAGATTTGCTGTGTGCTTGTAGCTGACGGGAGGCCAGCGAGCAGGCCGACGTTGGTGGCTTGTTCCAGCTTAGGATTTTCCAGGCTCGTTTCCGGTGAAGGGAGAGAGGGACAATGGCGAGTGCCAGGCGCAGTGCAGTGCACAGCGTGAAATAAAATATTCTAATACTACTTGCGTTTGAAGTAATATGAAGCAGTTAGGAACCTTTAAGGCCCTCATTACAAAATAGCCTGTTGACAAATAAACAATACATCAGCTGATATAGTCACATCTGGCGTAATATGTTTAATTGACAATGAAAAGTAATAAATTACCAATGAATACAAGACAGTTACACAACTAGCTTGGCAATGTTTGTTTATAAAAATAATATATTAACTATTTCTCATTTTATTTTCAATTAATCTTGTTTATTTTATTTTGAAATATTTAGTTAAATCACTTATCTATGATATAAGAAATTGCACGATTATAATAAATAGTACAAAGGATGTTTATACCAATGTAAAAACCTAAGAAGACATTTGTTTAATGTGTAGTGTAATTATTTTGGTTTTAAGTAAAGTTTTAGAAATGTATTGGCTGAGCGCTGTACGTTGGCAAGTCGGTTAGAACAGCTCACATGGGGAAGTTGATGACGTAAGGAAAAAAACCCGGCAGTTGGGCTTTTGGCGCGCGTGCGCGTGGCCCAAGTGAGGAGTTGGGAGCGAGTGGGATAGCTGGCCGGGAGCGGCGTCGGTCTGCACGGTCGGCATATGGATCTCCAGGTGGAGACTATAGATTTTTGTGTGGCAATTGCCAGGTGTGGTTGCTCGTCGTAGACTGCACCAAGTTGAATCGAGTGCTACTGTGTGTTATGAATATTTAGCCGGTTGAACAAGGTGTGCATCGCACTGAATTAAAGTGACTGTGTTTTGTTAATGTAACACGTGTCGTCGCATAGGCATGAACATAAACGGTGTTTGAGACAGCCACATGGTGTGAAAACAATTTGCGACAAATATTCATTTTGTCTGGGGGTTCACGAGCTATAACTTTATTTGATAAATGTGTCGACATACAGACGTATCAGCCACAGGTTTTTAATATGGTCTAATAAACAACATAAAGTGAACTTTCAAGCGTTTTCAAAAACAGTAGTTAGTACACCCTTTTCTCACATGAACTTACTTTATTATGAATTTTTTTGTTAATCATATGCAGGGAAGGAAAGCTGCGAACGTGTGATATCATCCCCTAGAAAACGAGTCAAACAGTAGCAATCACAGTTCAAGTGTTTTTGCATGTTTGGGAATTTGGTTCGCAGTTGGTGGTTGTGAGTTTTAAAAATTAATCTTTCCCTATTTAAACTTCCACCCCGATCCTTCTCCCTCGCACCTCACAACTACCTTACGCCATCTTGGAACCAGCGCCTGTATACTCGCTGCGAGGACAATCCTCAATATTGCTGTGTCCGCTTCAAAGACGTGAAAAAAAAAAAAAAAAGAAACGGCGCTGCTATCGGGGGATTTGAACCTTCCGCCAGCCGCCATAGTAGTGGCAAGCGTCAGATAAGTACCAGTGTAATTGACAGGTAAATCGTGTATTATATAGCTAGTGCCAAGGCCAGCCCGTCCATATGGGCAAACTAGGCAATTGCCTAGGGCGCTCGAATTTGGGGGGCGGCAAATTTGTCGTGCGCGACGAACCCTCGTCCGCTCGCGGTGTACTTTGCTGTTGAGCTGCGGTTCCAGGAGCGATAGATTTCCGGTTACTATGTAACGAAGTCGTTTGTTATAATTTAACACACACACACATCAATTAATTATCTTGGGTCGCCACCATATTTCTCCAAAATATGGAAAATGGAAATGTTACTGATCAGCTATGATGTGATCATAGATATTTTCAACCATATAATAAATATTCCTACTCTATTGCAATGTATCAGTTGTACCAAACAAACAAAAATTGTACTTGAAAAATTATTGGTAAACTGTGGAATTTGACAATTCTGTTTCCCCTCCAAAATAGTGAAAAAGGAATGTTCTTAAATAAAAGACGATCTGCTCAAAATCAATTTATTATAATTAAACATAAAAAAATCAGATGACATTTCCTATCATGTAAGACAAATAATGGTGTTGAAACAATCTTTTACAAATGTTAAAATTTTGAGTCACAAAAATGACTGGCTGAGTCAAATGTCGGAGGTTTTGCAAAACAGAATGCTATTAGATTGGCTACACAGGGGGTTGAAATTATCGTTAGCCCTAAGCTCCCCAAAGTAAATAGGCAGATCTCAACAGAATAAAATAAGGGACAGAATCCAACAAGTCTGATTCATATAATCCTCCAGCAAGTGCGTCACCTTACCCACACAGATGATCATTGACGGCAGCGTCTCAGGCTCGTAGGCAGCAGGCGGTGGGAGCGGATGAGCTGAAATATTTATCCGACCGTTATTGCTGCGACCTGTTAAACAGGGTCGACATGTATCTTAACACAGCATCACTGGCGTCGGTGTCGCTAGACAGTTGCTGTGCGTTTCTATCATGCTAGTAGACTAATCAATATTTTCCATAGGTGGCACAAAGGCCACTTGGCACAAATTGATCAGTCACTTGCGTAATAAGATCTGTAAAAACTAGCGAGGTCCGTACACTTCGGACGCTCAGACACGAGAGACTGTCCCTCCTCGCGCTCTGCCGCAGTTCACGGCAAGCGCCGGGCGGCCCCACCCCCCACGAAAAGACGCACCAATATCTGCTAATGGCTAATAGACAAACTAATCGGATGGCATATTGCCGTTGACAAATTGTTTAGCTGTCATACTAAAATACTCTGCCGAATCAGGACGCGTCCTCTGTGGCTGCCATGAGGCTCCACCCACGCCACCAACGCTTCCCAGGGATTTCACCATTTTCAGGGTGAATGCCCTGCAAGGAATTTCACACGACCTAAAAATGTTAAAGTTGTGCTATATATACAGCCCCTGGAGCCAAACCCCCTGGGGCGCCAGACGGGCAGAAAGCTTTCCACTCAACCTAACCATTTGTCACAGTAACTGTGTTCAAACTCTGCTGCTTTCTAGGAAGGTTTTTTAGATAACGCCTAAGGGCAATACATCTCCATAAGCAGCCCGAGGCCCAGAGCACTCGGCTATTGTTTGTATCCGGCAAATTCCTCTCTTGCGAAACGGCCGAATGACTAAACAGGCAGTCCCCGCTACCGCCCACCGTAAAGTGCGGGCCAGCATTGTGTAAACCGTCCCAGAGACTCAAAAAATTCTGCCAGGTATACTCCGCCGCCTGTAGCGTCGGCGCCAAACAGGTCAAGCTAGCCCCTCTCGTCCTTCCCTGAAGGCGAGCGAAAGTTGGTGGGAGGGGGAGACCCCCAAGAGCGTCTCTGCTCTGCGCGGCCTGACCGTGCCCAACACGTAAAACCACTTTTTAGTAGCCAAACTGCGCCAATAAACATTAATATCCTGAAATTTTCATATAAACATAGAATGTACTACAATCCCAGGAGCCCATCACCCCTGATGTGTCCCCAAAGGCACAGAAATCAAAATAGATAAAGATCTACAAAGAAAAATGTTACATATTTCAATAATTAGCGTAAAGAGAAAGGTAAGGTAACACAAGGTTGGTATGAAAAATAGACTAATTACAGCCCCCTTCTCACAACTACACATAGGCAGAGCGACAGGCAACAGACAAGTCGCAAGTCAATGTTACATGCATTCTCTTTGACTCTTCAGAATTTTGCTAGTAAGCGTTTAATGACTAGACGAGTAGCAGTTTACAACTAGTCATCAGAGCTGGCGTGCCACCAATCTTGTCAGGTTGGGCGCCATCACGGCCCCGCGCAGTCCGCCGCTCTGTAGTATGCAATGGGGGCGCCATAACACCACACACATCATCAGTGGTAAAAAAAAGTAGGTTGAGGGCGCCAAATAACACAGGACGTGCCTTATATATGTACATAAACAAAAACTGCGTTTTGTTGCCGGCCGCGGTGGCCGAGGGGACTGAGGCGCTCCAGTCACGGTCTGCACGGCCACTACGGTCGGGGGTTCGAATCCCCCTCGGGCATGGGTATTTGTGCCGTCCTTAGTATAAGGTAGTTGATAAGTAGTTTGTAAGTTTAGGGACTGATGACCCCGTAGTTAAGTCCCATAAGCTTAACAAACATTTGAACGCTATTCGAGAATGGAATGGGAGATAAATAGTATAATTGTGGTTCGATGAACCCTCTGCCAGGCACTTAAATGTGATTTTCAGAGTATCCCATGTAGATGTAGATGTAGATGTAGAAAGGGGGCTGGCTGCGGTGGCCGAGGGGACTGAGGCGCTCCAGTCACAGTCTGCACGGTCACTACGGCCGGGGGTTCGAATCCCCCCTCGGGCATGGATA
Source organism: Locusta migratoria (assembly GCA_026315105.1). NCBI lineage: Eukaryota > Metazoa > Arthropoda > Insecta > Orthoptera > Acrididae > Locusta > Locusta migratoria. The sequence goes on from CM048745.1 coordinate 134,471,766, forward strand.
TTTGTGCCGTCCTTAGTATAAGTTAGTTCATAAGTAGTAGTAGGGACTGATAACCCCGTAGTTAAGTCCCATAAGCTATACAAACATTTGAACATTTGTAGAAAGGGGAAAATATAATAAATAATTTTTTTACTTTAGTCCTGTATATTGCTGCTGCCATCAGGTTATCAGCTTCTTGGTAAGAAAGATCCCCCTCTATGAAGCTATAAATAATTATTCTTGGGTGCAAGTACGGTTTTGTGACGCACAAAGACATTGTGTGTTTGTGCCTCTCTCACTGAACAGATAGGCTATGTCTCGTCAAGTGAAGCAGGGGAGGGTTTTCCCAACTATGTATCTTTGTTGCTGTCGAAACTAAACGTCCACAGACTACAGGGACGGAACAGGACGAAGCATTTCCGTATAGTTTTAGTAACGTGCGAAATGTCAGCCAGCCCCCCCCCCCCCCCCGCCGTCACTCGAGCGTAACCTGCCTGCGGGCACTTGCAACAGTAAGTACAGTTCCACTCTGTTACACTATTGTGTGGCCTTTTTATTTTATTTTATTTTATTGTTCCGAGGACAACCCTTCCTCCCTTTCTTCCCCCCCCTTCCCACCCCCCACGAGAACCGCTCGTTCTTTATTTTACGCACAGACTGATCGACTATACCCTTTCCAGTATTTTCTGTCCAGTTCTCTTCCGTGAGTGACTGAAACAACTTCAAAAAATTCAAATGTTTGCAGAGCGTATGGAACTATGGGGTCATCAGTCCCTAAACTTACAAACTACTTATGAACTCACTGTAAGGTTTTAAAATAAACGCCTTTTGCTACTGCGAATGGTTTTATTTTTATATTTTTAAATCACCCATACGCGTTTCGCCTTTCTCTCAAGGCATCATCAGTGGGTGTCCTGAAATATTTACATCTTTTTGTTTATACATATAGGTTAGGTCTCTTACATATCTAAAACATTTCATTTCTGATTTAAAACAGTTCGTTTTTTGGAATAAAATGGTGTACTTACAGCACTTGCTACTCCACTTCAGTCTTATTCTGGCAACCAGGTCGAAATGTTACACTGTTTTTCGAAACACATTGTAGTTCTCTGGTTCTGCTGTCACCTGCTGCCATACTGTGTCTACTGCTGTTTGTTTTGTAGTGTTGCCAACCTTAGCTTATTTGAAATTCAACTGTTTCAATGAAAATGTTTGAAGGTATCTTTGTGTGTGTGTGTGTGTGTGTGTGTGTGTGTGTGTGTGTGTGTGTCTGTATGTGGGTGGGTGGGGTTTTTATTTTTATTTTTATTTTTTTTTCTCTGTTTCTGTGTGTGTGTGTGTGTGTGTGTGGTGGGGGGGGGTGTGATTATGTGTTGGGATTTGTGTCTATCATATGGTCAATCAGTGAGAACAATGATTGATTGGTCAGGTTTATTTGGTCATTTAGTAGCATCTTTTTCTCAGCTTTTGTTTTATATATGTGATAATTTTCTTGTAATGTTAGGAGATGTTTTTCATTATTTATTCTAATTACCTTCATGTCTTTTTCTATTGTGGTGGGTTTTTGGTTATATGCTATTAGATGTTCTGCAAAAGTGGAGGGGTTTGTTCCGTATTTCCATGCCCTGATGTGTTCCTTGTATCGGGTATCGAATGTTCTGCTGGTTTGTCCTACATACCTTCCATCACATGAGTTGCATTGTAGTTGGTATATTCCAGCTCTTTGGTAGATATCTGTGTCTGTTTTGATTTTTGGGATATATTTTTGGATTGGGTTATCTGTTTTGAGAGCTATTTTTATGCCCTGTCTTTTGAAAATATTTATTATTTTATGTGTTAGTTTGTGTTTGTATGTCATTGTGTACGATCTTGAATTTTCTTTTTTGCTTTCATGTGTTCTTTGTACTGCAGTTTGTGTTGTGTGTGTTTGTGTGCTGCTTTGCTGTGTTGTTGTCTGGGGGTCTGAACGTTTGGTGTTTTTTGCCCGTATCTGTTTTTTAATTTTTTTGTTTAATTTTTCTACTATATTACCATCGTATCCATTGTTTGTTGCTATTTGTGTGATGATGTCTAGTTCCTTTTGGTAATTTTCTTTGTTGAGTGGTACTGTGTTGAGTCTGTGGAGCATGTATCTGATTGCTGGTTGTTTTTGTGCATGTGGGTGATTGGAGGTCTGGTGTATAATTGTATCAGTTGTTGTCGGTTTACGGTAAATGTCAAAGGTATGCTAGTTGTTTTCCTTTTTGATGGTTATATCCAAGAAGTTTATTTGGTTGTTATGTTCTTTTTCTATTGTGAATTTTATTTTTTTGTGTATAGTGTTTAAATCTGTATGGAGCTGGTCTATTCTTTCCGGAGGTTCATCAGTTAGGCAGAGGATGTCATCCATGTACCTTATCCAGTAGAGTATTTTATAGTTTTTTGTGGTTACTTTTTTAAAAATCTTGCTTTCTACATGGTTCATGAAAATATTGGCTAGGGTACCTGACACTGGTGATCCCATGGGTAAGCCTTCTTCTTTCAGGTAATATTCATTATTAAATTGAAAATAGTTTTGTTCGGTTATCAATTTTAGCAATGAGTATATCTCTTTTATGTGTTCATCTGATAGTTGACTCTTTTCTTTTAGATTTTGTTCTATGATAGTTATTGTTTCATCTACTGGTATGTTAGTGTACATATTTTCTATGTCAAAGGAAAGAAGGGTAGCTGAGTCTGGGATTCTTGCATCTTTTATGAGTCGTATTAAGTGTGAGGTGTTGTTGATGGTTTTGTCATCTTTCATTTGATAGGTTTCTGATAGTACTTTCATCATGTGTCTTGCAAGTTTATAAGTGGGAGCATTTTTGAAACTCACAATGGACCGTAACGGGATATTTGGTTTATGTACCTTTGGTTGGCATCGGAGGGTTGGTGCTGTGGAATTATTCTGAATTAATTTTCTTTTTTCTGTGTCATCCAATGTGTAGTCTATATCTTTTAAGGTGTTTTTTACTTTTGTCTGAAATCTGTTTGTTGGGTCTGATTTTAATTTTTTAACATTTCTTTGAGAGATGAGATCATTTGTTTTCTCAATGTACTGTTGTTTGTCCATCAAAACGATTGTGCCTCCCTTGTCTGCTTTGGAAATGATGACGTTTTCCTCTTGGAGTTTTCTCTTTAGGTTTTTGAGTGTTATAGAATGTTTTAAAAATATAAAAATAAAACCATTCGCAGTAGCAAAAGGCGTTTATTTTAAAACCTTACAGTGAAATACAATTCAGCTGCTGCTCAAAATGGCCACTGCAAGCAACGTACTTATGAACTACCTTATACTAAAGACGGCACAAACATCCATGTCCGCTGGGGGATTCGAATCCCCGACAGCGAACTGCCGCGCGCACCGAAACACGGCGCTCCAGTACGCACGGCTAATCCGCCGCGGCGAACTTCAAAAAAATGTTCAAATGTTTGTACAGCTTATGGGACTCAACTATGGGGTCATCAGTCCCTAAACTTACAAACTACTTATGAACTACTTAACACTAATGACGGCACAAATATACATGCCCGAGGGGGATGCGAACCCCCGAGCGTAGTGGCCGTGCAGACCGTGACTGGAGCGCCTCAGTCCCCTCGGCCACCGCGGCCGGCACGGCGAACTTCACTGTGCTTGTGCATCTTCATGTTTTCGCGGCGCAATGACTGTTCAAAGAAGTTTCGGGCGTGCAGCCGCATAAAGTTTAATTCTTCTAATATTTCGGTTGAGAAACGTTCAGCCATCTTCAGAGACGAGTCGAAGACTGACGCTCCAGCACGCGCTTCGTGCTTAAAAACCGCGCCGGTCGCGCTACTGCGCATGCGGTCACATATACAAGAAGTCGCCAAAGACGTTACTCGGCGGCAGTAATCGACCATGCAGCCACAGACATAATTTACACATACGTGTACTTACTTGCCGCCGAATAACGTCTTTGGCGCCTTGTTGTATCTGTGGCCGCATGCGCAGTCGCGCGATTCGCGCGTTTATAAGCACGAAGCGCGTGCTGGAGCGTCAGTCTTCGACTCGTCTCTGAAGATGGCTGAACGTTTCTCAGCCGAAATATTAGAAGAAGTAAACTTTATGCAGCTGCATGCCCGAAACTTCTTTGAACATTCACTGTGCTTGTTTTTAAATAGTGGAGTAAGCTCAGCGTTGCCCAGAGCCTGTAAAAGTATGTTTCTACCATCGCACTATTTACTTATAATGCCATTTAATGGTTTAGATAGGTTCACGAATCAGATAACTCATGTAATAATTACTTTGTTACAATAGTCAGATGTGTGTTGGAGAAAGTTGCCTTGCACTCCACTGTAACGATAGTAAGTGAATATGTCGACTGAGTTGTTTTATTCATTGACATGCACTAGCATATACGTCATGGAGCCTGGAAGGGTCAAGGCTGAATGCAAACTGTTTTCAGCAAACAAATTCGATCCACCCTCCTCCCCCCATTTACGACAAAACCAACGTCTATTCTTCAATGGCTACATTTCAAAAATCAACAAATGCATCATCGTCACCATCTTGGAGATTAACAGTGCACACATACCATAGCACATTTTTAGAGTGAACAAAAAAAAATGCTGGTAGAAGCAGGAGAAATTTTAGAAGCAGCCAACATTTCCTTATCATTTTCATCAGATATGGAACCACTCCGTCTAAGACACAAAAAAGACAGTTTGGTTATGAAGCAGAAGATGAACCTATTCGTGACAAGCAAAATCATTTCAAAATTAATTATTATTTTACAATGTTGGATACTGCAATAAATTCAACTGACGAGAGATTTGATCAGATTAACAACCTAAAACGTGTATTTTGCTAACTGTACAACGTACATGATGTACACAATAAAACTTCCAAAGCTGTTCTTGAAGAATGTGTTTAATTTGGAAAAGTCTCTAACTCACAAAGTAAATACATTGATGCTACTGATCTATGCAATGAATTACAAACCATTGCTAGAAGAGTACCCAATAACTCAGGGCCACTGGGCGTTCTGAGTTATATTTATAAGAATGGACTTCTAGAGATTCTACGTAATTTAGTAACTGCACTAACAGGGTGGCTTACTCTTTTTTTAACTGCAGTTAATGGTGAGCGCAGCTTCGAGAAATTAAAACTCATAACAACATATCTGCGATCCACAATGACTCAAGAAAGACTTGTGGAAGAATTAGAAATCACTTAGGTTTGTGAAACGGTCCCCGGAACACAGTATCAACGAACAGCTAATTACAAAAAATCAAACTTTTTACGATATCATGTTATCCATCTTTTTCCAAAATGACCTCCCTCCTGACATTTCAGAACATCTTTCTTCCGCCCCACCCCCAGGTCTCTAATAATTTCCTTTTCATTCTTTTATTATTGTTTCACTGGCTAGTGCGATCAACAGCCACGTCTGTACTGTTTGACTATTGCGGTGTACCTGAAGCACGATGGTGAAGAGCTGCTCAGCGTTTAACTGCATAAATCAATTTAAGAAAGGAATAAAAAGAACTAATACTGTCTTCCCATTTATATGTCTCAGGAATACAAGTAGTCCTACTACTTATGTTCAGAGATAGTTACACTTGCTTAACAAGCTGTCAGTCAAGACAATATAGGATTGAATGAAATAAATAACAGGCTTTTACAATACTGGTAGCTCGTAAAAACGAACTACTTTAGGCAGTACTGATGGATAGGAAGTTCAAAAAGTTTCATCTTATGATTGTGTAAAATAACTATTGGGGTCACGATATTATTTGCCTCGCTGCAGTTCGAATTTTTGTTTCTGAAATTAATATTAGCAACTTGTAACACAGAATTTAAAGGTCATGTGCTTTACATATAGGTATAACATCTGAAAAGGGTTTGCAGAACTGTGTATAGTTCCATACATGAATGACACATAGCCACACTGGCTGCACTTTGTGAAGTTGAACCCTATGACAACAGTTGTTGACTTTTGAGCAATTCACGCTACTGTAAGACATTTGGTTTACAGCATTAAAAATGCTAATATTCTTGCTAGATACCCTAATGCTAATGTCAGATGTATTAGTTAAGAAAAAGTTATGGCATATTTCATATTTTTAAAAGAATTTGCTCCTGGCTGGTTGCTGTATACAAAATGTGAGAAGCTATTTTACAGTTATGTCTCTGATGGTATATTTCACTTTCACAATCGATTTTTAACATTTGCTGTTTCAGGCAGCTCTGTTTCACTTTTTGATGCTATGAAATATCTAAATATTGGAGAATACAGCACTAAAGCAAAGACGTAAAGTGTGAAACTCTTCCGAAATTAATGTTTGTACAAAAGTTTCACCATCGTACAATAAACTGAGAAAGTGCCAAAAAATGTGTCTGAAGATAAGTTCCTATCATATGCTGCACGTAGAACGCTAAATAGCTAAATGTTATAGTTCGGTTTTGTTAGGAAGGGGAAACGTTGTTGGCCAATTTCTACACCGTACGGTATGTGTAATAAATTTACACACAACCTATAGTTGCTGTATATTCAAGGAGTCTGAAGCTGTTTTGTAGTTATAATTTCAATTACACATAGTTTTCATGACTTAAATCAAACCTGATTACCCACCGACTAACTGTACTGCGATCGACAGTCATCCATACACCTTTTTCATCCTCTTGTGGATGTTTCCCACTGTTTCGTTTTCACAGCACAGCAATTCAATGACAGCACGTCAAGTGTAGCAGCCATCTTGAAGACATGCTGTCACGTCGCCACTCACAGGAACAGGTTGAAGTAAGTTTGAAAACCAGCGGAAAGGATGTAGCTACACACTGTAAAACTTTCAAACATGAAGAATAAAAACTGTATTAAAAAAAAAATAGAGTGCTTTTCTTTTGGAGTGACCCTCGTACAACAGCAACAGAAGCACTGGACTAAACAAATATACGCTTCCTCAAAAGGGTGATCTGAGACAAGATTATAAAAGAAAATGAACCGTATTGAAAGGAAAATTCAGGTACGTTGAAAGCAATAGGTGGCAAAATTGTACTGCAGATAACGAACATGATTTGAGAAGACGGAAAGACAAAGCATACAAAATAGTAAGACACCTCTAACCGAAGGAGTTAATGACCATCTGCAAATAAATACACTATCTGAATCTAATTGGCTACAATAACATAAACCACTCTGGACGAATGTATAACATGGGGTCGTCCTAACAGAACTACATAGGAAGGAAGGAAAGAAGGAAGCTTAGCTTGTAATGCCTCGTCAATAGCGTGGTCATTAGAGGTGGAGCTCACGCTTGTATTTTTGGGTAAGGGTGGGGAAGGAAATCAGCCGTGCCCTTTCATAGGAACCATCCCGGCATTTGCCTCGAGTAATTTAGGGAAATCACGGGAAACCTAAACCTGATGATCCAGAGGTGGATTTGAACCACCGTCCTACAGAATGCGACTCCAATGTGTTACCTCTGCGTCAACTCGTTCGCTTACTAGATATGAATGTAGACGCAATAACTTTGGAGGCACTACAGTACATAACAACGTCTAGCAAAATCCGAAACACTAGAGGTTGTGACAAAAGCAACACTATACAGATAAAATAGCAAATATTGGAAAAATAAGAATTATCGCTAGGCAGAATATGTGATGGAAGTACGTTTCTATTCCTGCAGTTTGGAATATTGCCCATGTACATCCAATTTGGAGGAAAGGAAACAATGTCAAAACTATAGAGGTATTAGCCTTCGAACATATATTATGAAAGGGATGCTAGAATACTTACAAAACGACTATCGCTAATCGCTGTAACCATGTTATCTGTCGTTCATCAAGTTTTTCGAAAAGGACGATCAGGCTCAGACTACATCTTCACTGTGACGTAAACCGCATTTATCAACATTTGCCTTCAGTGACTACGACAGGAATTTGATAAAGTCAATCGAAAAGAATTGTAATAAATGATAGAAGCAGCGGGGTCTTATCTTATAGGACCTGTACAAAGCTGTACAAAAATTAGAAAATGAACATAAAAACAGCAGGCTGCACTCATGACATGTCAGAAACAAGTCAAGGAGGTAAACAAAAGTTTCTCTTTCGCCCACTCTATTTAATAGTTACATTGCTGATGTAACCAAAACTTGGCTACAGGAAAAGGAAACATTTTAAAATTAACAGTGTGGATGTCAGAATATTTTTGCTGATATGCAGAATGAAAGTAACTTACAATAATATGTCTTTAACTGAAGTAAAGTAGCCAAAGAATATAATCTGTGTATCTCTATTACAAAGACCAAATCAACAGCATTTTTAGGACATCGGCCAATGCATGTTAAGATTGAAATAGACAAGCAGATCATTCAGGAAAATACATTTAAATATGGGTTAAAAGACGGAAGCCGGAAGAGGTTATACCTTTAAAACTATTCCATTGGTGCAGGACGGTCACAGTGACACTTTACTAGTGTTTCGTAACGTTGTTGCCCTAAGGTTTTAAAAATGGGCGTTTAAGAAAAGAAATGTGAGATTATTTTCTAACATTGATTTTATGTATGTTAAAACGTTGGCTGCTCCCTTAAAGAGTGAACAGTTAGATAAATTTCCATTGCACATGTACTGTGGCCACTCATAATGTAATTTAGAGCAGCAGTGAGCGTTTTAACTTACATTTGCAGCTCTCAACTGCCCCAGATCTTGTTTATTTTAATAACAGGCTATTTACAATATTCCACTAACAAAGCACTTTTTCATTAGATTTGATACAGAATTCGGTCCAGTATCTCTTCTTGTATTTCGGTACAATGCATAGCCCTCTCATATGCGTAAAGTGAAAAGACTAGTTAAATTTGTTTGAACGTAAGTACGATAAGGTTATTAACATCTCTACATTTGGCCCATAGGGCCTCCCAGTATGAAAAGATCCTCTCCACTGTCTTGTTAATGCCTTTAACCACCACTCAGCAATCCACCCAAAGGTGCATGACGGAAGGTACTCAGTAGGGTGGGCCGAAAAAAGTGAATTTTTGAGTATCTAGTTGTAATAGGACTCGAAAGTTGCGTATTTATGTGCTGATTAAGGAAAAAACAATTTAAAAAATCTAACTTAATATCTTCAGCTCGCGCAATGGGCTTAAAGTCTCTAAAAAACGATAAATTTATAGAATTTCTGAAAGATCATATAAAAATATATCTTTAAGTACCACGTCCTAATAGGACTCAAAAACTGCGTATCCATGTATAGTTTAACATAAAAATATTTTTGATAGTCCTAGCGTATGTAATCAGTTTGCGCTAAGGGCCTTAACAATCGAAATAGCACAACATTTCTAAATATTCAAAATGTTACGGAAATTCACTAATATCTCGTATTTATACGTATGTTTTCAATATGTTAGGTTTTATTTATTTTGATTTGATTATTTAAAGAGATAACATCGTAACTTTGCAGCTTTTCGCCCATTTCACCAGCAAATTTGGTTAAATGACCCAGAACTCACCACGAGGAGCTGGCTGCAATTCGAGTTCCACCCACACCCTACCCAACCAATCAACCGCCCAAGGAGGTCATACTATTTATATATTCATATTTATCGTTTTTTTAGAGACTTTAAGCACTTTGCGCGAACTGAAGATATTAAGTTAAATTTTTTATATTATTTTTTCGTTAATCAGCACATAAATACGCAACTTTCGAGCCCTTTTACAACTCGATACTCAAAATTCACTTTTTTCGGCCCAGCCTAGTACTCAGTACCACTACTAGTTACTTGCCTTCCTGTTCCACTTCCATATAGAGCGAGGAAAAAAAAAAACGAACAGTTGTATGCATCTGTAAGAGCCCACGTCTCTCTGATCTTATCTTTGTGGCCTTTACGCGAAATGTAGGTTGGCGGCAGTCGAATCGTTCGGCATTCGGCCTCAAATTCCCGCCCTCTAAATTTCCTCATCAGTGCTTCTCGAAAAGGACGTCGCCTTCTCTCCAGCGACTCCTAGTTGACTACCGAACCATTTCATTAACACTTGCGCACTGATCCAATCTACCATTTATAAACCTCGCCGCCTGCCTCTGAAGTGTCTCTGTATCAGAGGTGGGCACAAATCGGCTCAATGAGCAACGCTCCAGCTCAGGCCAGAAAAAGAGGAGCGTTCGCGCTCGGCCGGTAGTTTATATAAAATGTTCAAATCTCTGTAAATCTATCGGACCAAACTGCGTGGTCATCAGTCCGTAGCTTACAAACTACTTAAACCTAGGTAAACTAACTTACGGACAAACACACACACCCATGCCCCAGGGAGGACTCGAACCTCCACGGCGAGCAACCGCGCGCTCGGCAGCGAGACGCTTCAGACCGCTCGGCTATTCCACCGTGGCGGTAGTTATCCTAGTTGCCGCTAGAGGTCTGCATGATTGCTGGCGCACCTGACAAAACGTTCGATACGGCGAGTTACAGCACGCCGCGACAGACTCAAACATGCAAAATAACGTGATAACTGTGGACATAGTTCGTCTGCTAAGACTTCCAAGCTCTGCTTCACAAATTCACCGTCACAAAATGGTCGGGAAGTACGGGCTATCAGCAAAGTTATTCTGTAACTAACACGAACAGCTGCATCAGAGGATGAGGCATCACATTCCTGTTTAATAAATTAACAGAAATGTCATTTCAAAAGAAAATTGGTTTTATTAAACAAAACACTGTGATTAAGTTATCTCGTAAGTAGGTACAGCATATAATACATACCTCTACTTTACTACCTTCCTCGCGTAGATTATTAAGAAGATTAAGTCGCATTCCACCTTCTACACTTCCATACTGATTGAAGTGATGTGTTCTATAGTGGCGTTCTAAATTGTACTTCTTTATGCTTAGTATTTTACCATATACCAAACATTTTGCTCCTCCTTTGCTTTCAGTGAACAAGTAATCACACTCCCAACTAGAGTTGAACTGGAAAATTGAACGCCGCTTTACCACGCCGATTCGACTAGCCATTTCAACTTCACAGCATACTGTACCATAACGCAATATCATAGATTATAACGAAAACCCTGAAGTACAAAATTCGAACTAACAGATGGCAGTGTTAGCGGTGTCTTCTGGAAAAAAAAAAAAAAAAAAAAAAAAAAAAAAAAAAAAAAAAAAAAAAAAAGTCGCTCTTATCTTTATAAGATATTTGCCGGCTCGACTGCACGTGCTGGACGTTTTAGAGAAGTTTCCAGTGTCATATTTATAAGTTACTTTCTTATAAACATAATAGCCTTTTTCAGGATATACCCCTAGCAGTGGAATCTGTTCATTCGAGTTGTGTACTAAAGAGTTTACACTGTTATCTTTATAAGTTATTTTATAACGCACTCAGCCAGGTGCATTTCTGCGGCTACGTTAGCGCGTTGGCTGCGCATAACACCATCTAGTCTTTCAGCAGGAACTACGTGATGGACGCCAGCTGCTCGCGGCTCTGCTCCCGCTCAGGCAGGCGGCTCTGAGAGCGCGGCTCGCTTATTGCCCACCTCTGCTCTATATCATCCTTTAAACCAATCTGGTGGAGATGCCAAATACTTGCGAAATACTCATGACAGGGTCGTAAAGCCTTTTATATGAAGTCTTCTTTACAGACGAATCACGCCTTCCAAATTTCTCCCAATAAAGCGAAATAGACCATTTGTCATCCTCACAACTGTCCTTATATGCTCGTCCCATGTCATATCGCTATGCAGCGTTACACCTAGGTATTTAATTGACGCGACTCTGTCAAGCAGCACACTTCTAATACTGTATTCCAACATTACGCGATTGTTTCTCCAACTCATCTGCATCACCTTACATTTTTCTACATTTGGCGCTAGCTGTCATTCTTCACACCACCTAAAAATTTAGTCCAAGCAATACTGCATCCTACAGTCATCCAGTGACGACACCTCTTGTACACAAGAACATCATCAGCAAACAGCTTCAGATAGCAACTCATTCCGTCAGATTATTTATATCTATATAAAATAATAGCGGTCCTGTCACACTTCCCTGGAACACCCTTGATGACGCAATGCCAGCAAAGGACGACGACATCCGAACGGGATGAAGACGCTCATACTTTCTTCTGGCCTCTGAGTACGTTAATCTGTCCAGGGTTTCGATTTCCAAGATCTTTCGTTCTTTATGGAGCAAACTACAGGTCGGCGAGCAAGGTGGATGTTGCAGCCCACAATTCACACACACAGGAGGAGGTGTACACGGAGCGTCCAGGTGTGATGGATGCCCACAGTCTCTACATGTGGAGCTGGAAGTGCATTGGGAGGACATATGCCCGAACCTCCAGCACCGACAGCATCGCATAGCGGGAGGAATGTACGGTTTTACATCACACCGGTATATCATTATGTTGACTTTCTCTGGCAACCCTGCGATCTTTCGGTCCTTTGTAGATGCGCCGGACGAAGTGAATTCTTCGTCGCTCTAAGTCAGCGCGCAATCCGTCGTCTGTCTGTGACAGGAGATCACGGTGGAATATTAAACCCTGGATGATGTTGAGCGTCTTATGCAGCCTACAGCTTACAGCGACGTCTCCCAGCTTGTCGCAGGCGAGTAAAGCCTTTGACTGTGCAGTGATGCAGCTTGTATTAGGACAGACCCGCTTCTCATTTTAGAAACTGATGCCACTTCGCCGAATCTATTTTCAATAGCGTCAACAAAAAATTGCGGTTTAGTGTTAGTAAAAGATTCCACATCAGCCCGAGTACAGACTAAGTACTGGGGCGAGTAAGGCTCAGATCGGTTAAGGACCCGACGTCCTTCCCAAGGAGTGGCCAGGGAAAAGAACGATCGGGGGTCATACTGTGCACTTTTAAATTCATTTCTTCCTATCTTAGAGACGGCGTTTTTGCGACCGCCCACGCTATTTATGGCTCATTTCATTTCCGTCCCACGAGCAGCTAGGGAAATAAGGTCGATCCAGGGAGAGTCCCGCTTAACTGGGTAAGCCCTATATAACTGAGGTGCGGCAGGTTCCTCAGAGGTTGCTCGCTAGCGAGTGTTCAACCTCAACAGTCATGCATCTCCTCGGCACGTAGCACACCTTGAGATTGAGGTTTTTTTTTTTTTTTTTTTTTTTTTTTTTTTTTTTTTTTTTTTTTAGGTTTATACCGTCCTCGCGACCCGGGCGATTAAGCAAAGATCCCCGACCTCTGAAGCGTACAACGTTCCACCGTCGCGCCGAACGATGTTTGTTGAAGCACGCACAGAGTTTACGGTGTAGCGGACTGTTGGCGTGATACAGTCCACGGCTCAGGACTCCGGGTTCGCCAAGCCCGTACTCAGCAAATTAATGCTGAGCCCCTGAGGGGGCGTATTTAGGTATGCCAATAACGTGTGCCAAGGTTACAGTTTGCATGGGTTTCTCATAAACGTTGCTACTGTTCCTCATACTGTGCCACTGATGATTCGATGGATTACGTGTCTGCTGCAGGATGATGGTCCAGCACACATCGCCTTAACGTCCGGACGCATCTCATCGAGTCTTCTCTGGTCGATGGACCGGACGAGGAGCTCCAGTTACATGGCCTGCTCGTCCATGCGATTTTTGATTATAGCGTCATCTCACAGGTATCTCATACGAACAGGGCATTTCGGATGTGGAGACAGTGGTGCAGGGTATTCATCCGGTGTCGTCACCATTGCGATTTTAGCTCTCGTGTGTCAAAGGCAGCATTACTGAATATTATTAGTCGTTTTTTTTTTTTTTTTTTTTTTTTTTTTTTTTTTTTTTTTTTCGTTAGCTCTCTTTGATCAATCTGTAGATTTTGTGCACGGTGGAAAAATGTGACCATGTATATGCGACTTTTTCGTAAGAAAAGTATATGAATGGCCGCGCCGTTTGTATCAAATGCCAGTGAGCTTATTAAGGTTTTGAAAGAAAGATGTTGATAATGCGCAAGCAAAAACCCAAGCAATTTAAGACAAGAGACAAATACCAGACAAATACCTTGAGACAGAAGAACGCTTCTGTCCATGCGTCAACACGGCTTTTGGAAGCATCGAAAGTGCAAAACCCTGATTTTGCTTTTCTCTCATGACATCCTGCGTGCTATGCATGAAGGGCAACAAGCAGGCTGTATATATCTCGATTTTAGAAAGGCGGTTGACACGGTACCACACAACAGACTCCTAATGAACGTATGAACTTATGGAATAGGTGCCAAAATATGTGAGTGGCTCGGAGATTATTCAAGTAACAAAACCCAGTACATTGCCCTCGATGGCGAGTGTTCATCAGAGACTAGGGTGATGTGGAATCTCTTACTAACACTAAACCGCAATTTTTTGTTGACGCTATTGAAAATAGATTCGGCGAAGTGGCATCATTTTCTAAAATGAGAAGCGGGTCTGTCCTAATACAAGCTGCATCACTGCACAGTCAAAGGCTTTACTCGCCTGCGACAAGCTGGGAGACGTCGCTGTAAGCTGTAGCTGCATAAGACGCTCAACATGATCCAGGGTTTAATATTCCACCGTGATCTCCTGTCACAGACAGACGACGGATTGCGCGCTGACTTAGAGCGACGAAGAATTCACTTTGTCCGGCGCATCTACAAAGGACCGAAAGATCGCAGGGTTGCCAGAGAAAGTCAACATAATGATATACCGGTGTGATGTAAAACCGTACATTCCTCCCGCTATGCGATGCTGTCGGTGCTGGAGGTTCGGGCATATGTCCTCCCAATGCACTTCCAGCTCCACATGTAGAGACTGTGGGCATCCATCACACCTGGACGCTCCGTGTACACCTCCTCCTGTGTGTGTGAATTGTGGGCTGCAACATCCACCTTGCTCGCCGACCTGTAGTTTGCTCCATAAAGAACGAAAGATCTTGGAAATCGAAACCCTGGACAGATTAACGTACTCAGAGGCCAGAAGAAAGTATGAGCGTCTTCATCCCGTTCGGATGTCGTCGTCCTTTGCTGGCATTGCGTCATCTCCGATCACAATGGGGATGTCAGTCTCCCATGTCTCGCCAGCTCCTGTGGCCCCTGCAGGCCAACAAAATCAAACTGCCCCCTTGACGGTTGGGGGCCCTTCTTCTGTTTCCCACCCACTACCTCCTGTGGGGGCAACTGCCACACAACCATTGAGGACTCGAGTCCCCACACCCAGCCAGAGAAGAAGCAGCCTTCTCCAGCACCTCTCGTCAGGAAGGGATCCCTAGGCTCCCTTCCTACTATGGTTTCTCCTACTGATAATGTGGGTACCACTGAGTAGCTGAGACAGCCAAGGACGTCGTGTCGTGGTCGTAGGGCTTCAAGGTCCTCCTCAGTCCCTGAGGCTGAGGTCGAGGCCGCAAAACCCTCCCAGCAAGAGAAACCAAAAAAGGAGCAAGAGAAGAAAAAGTCTAAGGCTGCTAAGCAAACGGATTCCACGGTGGAAACCGTGCCATCACCACCACCACCACCACCACCACCATCTCACACGTCTGAGGACATGGTGGAACTCCTCGCCTCACCAGAAGACTTTGCTATCACCAAGACTTTGGAGGCCATGGATATAGAGGCCCTGCCTCCACCATTAGTGACGACAGGTGATTCCGTGGAACCAACAGCAACATCGATACTGCCATGCCTCAGCAATCAAGAAGTAGCATGATCTTGCAGTGGAACTGTGACGGTGTTTTCCGCCAGTTACCTGAGCTGCAACAATAACTGTGCCGCTATCCTGCTTTCTGTGTAGCCCTACAGGAAACATGGTTTCCTGTCCAGCGAACCCCAGCCCTCTGTGGCTATTGGGGCGACTATAACAACCGCACTGACTACAACAGGGTATCTGGAGGTGTCTGCACTGACTACAACAGGGTATCTGGAGGTGTCTGCATTTATGTCCTCGCCACTGTTCCTAGTGCTGCCGTGCCTCTCAACACGGCTCTCAAGGCAGTAGCTGTAAGAGAACAATGCAGGACATAACTGTCTGTTCTCTGTGCCTCCCACCAGATGAGGTCATGTCCCTTGCTGACCTCACTGCCTTGGTCGCGCAATCACCCCCACCATTTATCCTTTTGGGGGACTTCAACGCCCACCACCCTCTCTGGGGCAGTATACAGCCCTCGGGACATGGTAGAGACGTTGAAATGTTACTGACACTGCAGGATATATGCCTCTTAAACACCGGTGCACCCACACATTTTAGTATAGCACATGGCACATATTATGCTATTGACCTATCTGTATGTAGCCCAAGCCTGCTCCCACATTTAAGTTGGAGGGTCCATGACGACCTTTGCGGGAGTGACCATTTCCCCTTTCTTCTGTCACTCCAGCACTTTGAACCTGCAGGCTACCCATCCAGATGGTGTCTACTTCGAGCAGACTGGCAGCGTTACACCTCGGCTGCTGTGGTTTCTGTTCCACTACCACTGATATTGATTCAGCAGTCCAGCAGGTCAGTGCTGCTATAGTCTCAGCTGCAGAGGAGACCGTTCCGATCATCACTGGCTCCCCTCGGCGCAAGGACGTGCCCTGATGGACGCCTGAGATTGTTGAGGCCATCTGGGACCGTCGGTAAGCACTGCAACGGCACCGGCGCCGCCCCACAATTGAAAATCTGATAGCCTTTAAAAGGATCAGGACTGGAGCTCGACGACTCATCCGGCAAAGTAAACAGGACTGTTGGGAGCGGTACGTTGCCTCTATACGCTCTTGTGCCTCCCCTTCTCGCGTCTGGTCTCAGGTACGGCGCCTCTTTGGATACCGCCCACCAGCGGGAATCCCATCTCTGACCGTCGATGGAACTCTCTGTACTGACCCGGCCGTTATTGCTGAGTGCGTGGCAGAACATTATGCGAGCTGCTCTGGAACGGCAAATTATAGTGCATCCTTCTGCTCCCTTAAACAATGGGTGGAGCGCAATCCTCTATCTTTCCACACTCGCCGCCGGGAACTGTACAATGCTCCATTTACGAAGTGGGAGTCCGTCATCTGTCAGCGAACTTTCATCAGAAATTGATCGCCTTATTTAATAGGGTCTGGCCAGGGGGTGTTTTCCCATCCCAGTGGAGGGATAGCATTATTATCCCTGTTATGAAACTGGGAGCAGAACCGCTGGCAGTTGACAGTTACTGCCCCATCAGCTTAACTAATGTTCTGTGTAAGTTGCTTGAGCGTATGGTGAGTCGCCGTCTTATGTGGATCCTTGAAGCTCGGAGTCTGCTGGCCCCATAACAGGGGGGGTTTCCGTCAGGGTCGCTCCACTATCGCAATTTAGTGTCACTGGAGTCCGCCATCTGTACAGCCTTCTCTAGGCGTGAGCACCTAGTTGCGGTCTTTTTTTATCTCCGGAGGGCGTATGACACGACATGGCGCCACCATATTCTTGCTACGCTGTATGACTGAGGGTTATGAATCTACTCCCAATTTTTATCAAGAATTTCCTCTCGCTACGCACTCTTACGGTTAGAGTTGGTAACTTCCTCAGCTCACACCGAGTGCTGGAAAATGGCGTCCCACAGGGCTCCATTCTCAGCGTACCGCTCTTTTTAATTGCGATAAACTGTCTTGCTGCGGCAGTGGGGTCATCAGTTTGTTGTTCTTTATTCGCCGATGACTTTTGGTTATACTACAGCTCTCCTAGCATTGGTGTTGCTGAAAGGCGTCTTCAGGGAGCCATCCGAAGGGCACAGTTATGGGCCGCAACACATGACTAGCTATCGCCCAATTGCACTTCTCAGTGTATGTTACAAGCTGCTCGAGAGACTCATCTACAATCGTATTGTTCCCATTCTCACTGCTAGTATCCCTGTTGAACAAGCTGGTTTCAAACAAGGCCGTAATTGCTGTGACCAGGTCCTAGCACTGACATCTTTCATTGAGACTGGTTTCGAAAAGAAGTGTACCACTTCCGTTGCTTTTCTGGATCTCTCGGCAGCTTATGATACCGTCTGGAAGAAGGGCCTCCTAGTGAAGCTTTACAATCTCATTCCGTGTCCTATTTTATTGCGACTTGTGAACTCAGTGCTAAGTGTCCGTCTGATCAATATCCATCTCGGTAACACAGAAATTGGGTTTAGACAGCTTCACGATGGCCTCCCCCAGGGTTCGGTTCTTGCTCCCATTCTTTTTAATGTTTACACCGATGATATTCCAGTTACACAATCTAGAAAGTTCATTTATGCCGATGATATTGCCATAGCGTCACAACTCAGAGACATCCATGTGACGGAAACTACTTTAACATCTGACCTAACTCTCCTCAGAAATTACTTCGCAATGTGGAAACTAACACCAAACCCAAATAAAACGGAAGTAGCTTGTTTCCATCTCAATAATAGGATGGTCGACTATAAACTTAACATCTCGTTTGATGGTGTTCAACTTGAACATAATGAACATCCAAAATACCTAGGAGTCATCTTGGACAGATCTCTTACTTTTAAGTACCACCTTGATAAAACAGCAGACAGAGTTAAAATTAGGAATAACATACTGCAGCACTTAGCAGGATCATCTTGGGGAGCCAGTGCTAAGGTTTTGCGTACACCGGCTTTGTCCCTAGTTTACTCTGCAGCTGAATACTGTCCTCCTGTCTGGCTCAACAGTGCTCATGTGAGAGACATTGATGTACAATTAAATAGAGCAATGAGATTGATCAGTGGCACTCTGATGGCTAAACCACTTCAATGGCTCCCAATATTATGCAACATCGTTCCTCCTGATCTAAGACGGAAGGAAGCCTAAATGAGAGAGTATTATAAGATCTTGTCCACTCCTGAGCTTCCTATCCTGCAAAACCTTCCACCACAGGTAAGCCGGCTGAAATCATGTAAACCACCTCTGAAAACAGCTGTGCAACTACATGAGAGTGGCTTCTCGCCTAAATCAAACTGGGCAAGAACTTGGGATTCGTTTAATGGAAAAAAACAGCATCTGGATAGACGATCCCTCTAAGGAGCTCGAAGGAATGGACCTTCCCAGGAGAGAATGGTCTTTGATCAACCGCTTCCGAACTGGTGTTGGTCGCTGTAACTATTGGAAAATCAAATGGGGACAGACAGACGAC
The DNA here is from genome assembly GCA_026315105.1 of Locusta migratoria. Lineage (NCBI taxonomy): Eukaryota > Metazoa > Arthropoda > Insecta > Orthoptera > Acrididae > Locusta > Locusta migratoria. The sequence continues at coordinate 134,490,771 of CM048745.1, forward strand.
CAGTCATGTGACTGTGGAGCAGACATACAAACGATGACCCACATAATTACTAATTGCCCATTACGATCATTCTCAGGAGGGATGACCGAACTCCATATAGTCAGTAAAGAAGCTTTCCAGTGGTTAAAGGAGTTGGCTCTGTGACAAAGATATCTTTTATCTTATTAATTAGACACTAGTATATCTTACTAAAGTATTCTATGTAGCTGACATTATACCATACGATATATTCTATGTAGCTGACATTATACCATATGTGTGTGTGTGTAAATATCTTCGGCATCACCGTACAGTAACTTGCTCAACAAAACACAATGAGGACTTCAATTTATACTAAAGCACGACTTTTCTACGGGAATATCAACACTCTGCTGATGACATCCGATAAATAACGGTATACCACCACACGTAACGAAAAGGCGCAAAACTTAGTTTATCTCCATACTCAATAAAAATTGGAAAAATTTTATAACGCCTTTTTATTGAAATTCTGCTTCCATCTCCTAAAATATTTTCAATTTTTTAAAACACCCTGAATAAGTTAATTTACGACGACGGTTCGGTTACAAAGAATGTCGATTGGGACGGTATTCATCTGTTGAAACCTGACATGATGGTAGATAAACAGCTAAACCAAAAAATAAATAAATAATTGATGTATTTTATGTTGGGAAAAAGTGTTCACTTGTATATTAATCACTTCTCAGAATTTCGCTCTTAGTTCGAAACAAAAACAAGCTATGACGTCTGATGGCTTCACGGAATGCAGCACAATAACCATTTGTTCTCATCTGCGCGTGTGATAGCCCGCATCTGAAAACAAGGAATGCTCGTGTCAGGCTGTCACGCGATTCTTAGGTATAAAAGGTCGGTGCACTGCTCAGTTCAGCCAACATTCGCACCAAGATGAAAGTGTCTCTTTTCTTCTTCTCTCTGGCGGTAAGTGTTTCCGACATCCAGTCACTGTATCTCGCGATGTTAGTGAATGACGATGAGAGGTAGAGGTAAACTATCTCCACCCTTTCCTCCCCAGAACGAAATTTGTACATTCCATCTGACTGCTTCCACTTTTATCTCGTGCAAAACGGTGAGAGCATTTTCTCAATAAGGCAGAACGATGGTACCAGCTCGATATCCACCTAGCTAGAAATAAGGAAGCAGTGTATACCCACGGCCATGTTGACCAGTTTGACTCTCCCCATTAATCCGACGCGGGTTCCTGTCGGTACAGATGATCCTTACTAGCTGTTCTCCTTCTTCTTCTTCTTCTTCGTTGTTCTTCGTTTCCCCTCTATTCTGCATCTGGCCGGATTGGTGTGTCTATAGTGCTTCTCCACTCTCCTCGGTCTCTCCATCAGTCCTTTTCCACTATTTGGTCCCATTTCATGTTTCTCCTCTTCGAATTCGTCTTTATTGTATCAGTCCAGCCAACTTTTTTTCGGTCTTCCACTGGCCTTAAATCTGGAACTTCTACATTCTTCTAGGTATTCTACCCTCTCCCATCCTCTTTACGTGCCTACAGATTTCAATCTGCTCTTTTCAGTTCTCTCATTCAACTTCTCCAGTCCAATTTCCTTAATAACACCTTCATTTTTCACTGTATCTCTCCTCATCTTCCCTAACATACGTCTCAGGAATTTCATGTCATTGGCTTGTATCTAATTCTCCTCTGTTCTAGTCAACGGTCGGGGGTTTGAATCCCCCCTCGGGCATGGATATTTGTGCCGTCCTTAGTATTAGCTGGTTGATAAGTAGTTTGTTAGTTTAGGGACTGATGACCCCGTAGTTAAGTCCCATAAGCTCTACAAACATTTGAACATTCTCTTCTAGTCATAGTCTGTGTCAGTGTCTGATCAATATGTTGGCGTGGGTGTGGACTAGGTCTTGTACAGTACCAACTTGCGACTGATTGGCACCTCCCTCCCTCATACCAAGCCTCTCATACACTCATAAAATGCACTGCTTTGTTGTGTTCTTTTATTGCTTTCTGCCTCCACATTTCCGGATATTTAAGATTGTTAACTATTTCAATATCCTGTCCCTCAATATGTATTTGTCCCTAGCCCTTTCTGTCCTCTCTGGTTATCACCATGGTCTTGCTTTTCTCTAGACTGTATTTCTTCCATAATTCTCGATCTTATCATTCAGGATTTATATTTGTTGTTGTACCTTCTTACTGCTTGTTTCCCACATCACAACATTTTCGAAAAATAATAACAATAAGATTTCAATTGTTTGTTTTTTAACTTCTTTTCTCTCCAAGCTTACCCACACCTTTTCGCTGGGTAGACTGAAATATGCCGTCGCTAGAGCGAGAAACGTCATCACCAGGTCTTTAATGCTTTTCCATCAATTGTCTCATACTGAAGATTGGGTCCACTGCGCCTCTTCTAACTGCCCATCTTCCTTTTCTAGCACTCTTCTTTCCAGTATCCTCTCCATTATTTTTGCTACTTGGAACATGATTGTAGTTGTCACACACTTTTGTATTACCCTTATTGAAACCTGGGATTATTATTCCCTGCATCCATTCTTCAGGTATAGATGTTTGAGTCCAAGTGCATCTTATTAGTCTCTACTTCAACTGTAGACCAACCGGTGTCCAGCAGCCTTTATCTTATAGTAATTTCATCTATCGCTGCTGCCTTCTTCTGTTTTCATTTTTAGTAGAACTAGTTATACTTCTAATATCGTAACATCATCCTCTTCTTCCAGAAACCTGCCCCCTGCCTTCCATTTCCGTTCTCCACATTTAGTAATTTATCAAATTACTCATTCATCATTTCCTTATCTTCTCTGGTTACGTTAATAGCTCTCCGCCTTCTCCTTTCGTCAGCTTCGTATATTTTTTCACGTCTTCATGTTCTTTGTGATACACTATAGCATCCTTTCACCACTATTAACATCTTTTTTTACTTTCTTTTACCACTTTCTTACCCTTATTTTTACTATCCTCGTTTTTTCTTTTACTTTCTTTCGAGCATCCCTGTTCCATTCATGCGATGTCTTCTTCGCCTGTTCATCCCGCCATGGTGTCCCCTTTTCCTTTACCCTTTCAGACACTCTGCAACATATTCTCGCGGCAGAGTTTACAAACGCTTGTTTCAGTTTACCCCATTCATCTTCACCCTTGCCACATTGATTGTTACGGAATTTAAGCTTCAGTAACACCTTAAAACTTTCTTAGACCATGCTATTTTACGACTGCCATCACCACTCAATGGTCTCCATCAAATCTTCCCCCTAGGAGAGCAGCTACATCTATCAAATATCTCCGATTTTTCTTCTGCACCAGAAACTAATCGATGATCGTCTTCGTCCGTCCATCACTACATCCACATCTGGGTACCTTTCGGCTATTCTTTCAGATCCACGTGTTGCCCACAATCAAACTATCTCTTTCAGGGGAATTACCTGCGCTTATGGTGTGTTACTCCAGTCTGTTATCAACTACTGTGTGCTGCCTACCAACATAAATTTGTTGTTAATAAATATATACAGTACTATCGAATTAAGATTTGTTCCAAGTCTGGGTTTCGAATCCGGGTCTCTGCTTACTAGGCAGTTGCGCTATTCATTGCACCTTTCTCGCACTCTGGTTACCTCTCCGCGAACCAGCCAAGTTGGTTTTGCTACTAAGTTCGTCCCGCGGCTCCTGAGTCAGTTCAAAAATGTTTGTTAAGCTTATGAGACTTAACTACGGGGTTGTCAGTCCCTAAACTTACAAACTACTTATCAACTACCTTATACTAAAGACGGCACAAATATCCATGCCCTAGGGGGGATTGGAACCCCCGACCGTAGTGGCCGTGCAGACCGTGACTGGAGCGCCTCAGTCTCCTCGGCCATCGCGGCCGGCCTGAGTGAGTAACAGAAAGATCATCGCCTTGGTATCTCTAATGAGCTATTCTATGGCACAAATGAGATTTTCTTTAAGAGAATCGTAACTAGATAAGACGTGTATTGAAAATCCCACTGAAAGGACGTAGATCTACAACGATACCCGAAATGGCAGAAAATTCGCAGACGGTGATTCGCGCGCTCTAGCACGAGGTGTACCAAGACTGCTCCCGGAAGTGGAAACGGCGTTAAAAGCGGTGTATCAGTTGTGAAGGGCCTCGGTGTATCAGTTGTGAAGGACCTCGGCCTGCTATCTATTGTTTATACTCGTGCAGGAGTCGGTCTTTACCTATGGAGCACAGGGTTGTAATTCGTTATGAGACGTAACAGACAATGTATCTCAAAATCGAAATGAAAACGAAGTGACGTTTATGGTCATCTAAGTCCTCTGACGGACAGAAGTGACTCTCTTTCTAACATTTCGGTCCGTTTGCTTAAAGCTATTACGTGACTGAGTCACCTTTAACCTTCAATTCGCGATAGACGAGGATAAAATCAACTGTTTGACGGCATGACTATACCTAGGTTCTATATATTTTCGCTTTTAGAGGGAGGGGGGATTCCTTCATTATTCGATCATCACTCCTTCCACCTGTGGGAGATTGTCCTCATATTTTACACACCACATTTCTTTCTTATACAAGTTGCACTTGGGGTAGTGGAATTTCCTCTTTTGCGAGATTTGCTAGATCGCAGCACGTATTTCTGTTTCTTGGTCCGCATACTGTTTATGTTATACCTAACAATCACTCTTTGGTTCAAGAAGGTCGTGATTACTAATGCCCAGTCCAAAATGCGTGTTTTCTAATTTCACAGCCTCTACTTCTATTTTAGGTAATACCCGCTTGTTTTCTACATAAGTGGTACATACACAGTGCTATCCAGTTTATGTATTCTTTCTACCGTCATCTCTCTCTCTTTCTTCCTATTCGCGGCTACTGCTAGGAGTACGCGAATAGAGCCGTGGTATTCCACTTCAAAAGAACTTTTTTCATAATATTTATTAAGAATTCAACCCAGTATCTCTTATTCTACTACGGAACACTCTCCCCTACATGCCAAAGTGGAAAAATTACTTAAATTTGTTTACATGTCCGGTACCATTATTAATTTCTTTTTTGTTAACAGGAGCACTAAATTTGGTCCATAGTTCTCGCAACGTGAAAACGTCCTCTCCAGGGGCTTGTTAATTCCTTTGACCACTCTCTTCTCACACTAGTAGTATTTGTCATAGGATTTTACTTGCTCTCATAGTATTGTTAATACCCTTTTTTTAAATACCTTAACAACTCTTTAGTACCCGATACAAATGGCGCAGTCCTTCCTGTAGTTCTGTTATGAAAAAATCGCACATACAGGATTACTTTTCCACAGTGTACAAACTCTAGGGATTAATCAAAGAGAGGATACGGAGCAAATAATGTCTAATATTGTGCGCAAGTGCATGGTTTCTGACCTAAGACTATCTATTCGATCATACTTTGTTACAGAGACTGTAGTCTAATACGCCCTATAATATACAGCCACAGTTATGGTATGTGTTGTAAATCGTTTCCATGTGTCTCAACGCATGCTTATTCCTGCTGCCTTTGACACGCGAACGCTAAAATCGCAGTGACGATAACACTGCATGAACACGCTGCTCTAATGTATCCACATTACGAAGGGGATCTGCATACCCGATACTATTCAGATGATCCTATGACCAGAAATCGCACGGGTTGAGATCCGGTGACCGAGCAGGCCATCCGAATGGACCTCCTCGTTTGATCCTTCGACCAGAAAACACGATTGAGCTGCGTCCGGATGTTACCGGAGAGGTGGGAGGTAGCACCATCATGTAGCAGCCACGTAACCATTGAAAACATCAGTGGTACAGTGTGAGAAACGGTACCACCTTCTAAAAGTAAACATGTAACCTGTAACTGTGTCTGCAAGGTACAGCGCGTATAAGGCCGCAGTCTCTGTAACAAAACGCCATTCAACAAATATTATCTGGCTCTGAAACCAAGCATTTCCGGGCGTAAGTCCGTGATACCGTTTTTGTTCCGTATCCTCACCTCGATCACTCGCTATGGTTTCAACACGGTGGATAAAATCACCATATATTATACTTTGGGCCGGGCTATTGCATACTGTACCGAAAATAGCAGGAATTGTGTGAAACCAGTGGCGTATTGTTCCTCTCAATTTTCTTGTTTCATCCCCATATAATGACAATCTGTTATTATTGGATCCCTTCTTTCAATTACTCCTATCGTCTGCTGATTGTACATGCAAGTTTGAAACTTCTCTATCTGCAGTAAACTACAAACTGTCTTTAGTCTGTCACTATTTTCTGTAATAAGATTCCGCAGACTTGTGATATGATACTACGAATTCGGACAGGGTACCATGAGATTACTACATTATGAAATACATTACATCACTTGTTGTTCTTCTGCCACGCCATCAGCTCGCCTGCCAATAAAATTTTGAAGTCCTAATTGTTAAATAGTTCGGATGTTTTTTTATGTCTCATGAACTACAAACAGCGAATAATTGATCAGTTGACTTCTTTTATTTCGGCAGAATGAAGTTGTTAAAACAAATCTTTAAAACACGGTTACATAATTCCAGTATCAGAAAATGACTGCCTAACATACTCACTGAGTACTTGATCATGACTAAATTGCGTGCAATCACGCACGCGTGTATATATATAATGTTTCTTTCTCGAATGTTCCAGAACAAATTTGTTATAATGTAGTCACTGAATTTCATTATCTGCTAAATATAGGTAAGTCCTTCACAAACCAAAAGTATTTTTAAAAGTATTTACGTACCAAATCAAAATATAAATTAGGTGTATATGCAGATTACGATTAGTGTTAAGTGGATCACAAAAATCATCAGGAAATGTTAGTAATGAAATCTGTCAAAAAACATCGATCATTGCACAATTTTACAACTTGCTATTACGAAGTTCTTATGAACAGGAGTAATGTAACAAAATGACCCAGACAGCAAAGTTTACAGTATGACAAAATATTTTCGTAATATATTTTAATACTCTGTAAGTTTATTCATACTCCCACATATGTAAGGCTTCTGTTACATATGGTAATCGGAAGTTCACTTGACCAAACAAATAATTTCCCAATGCTAAATTCATCACAAGTTTATATATATGAATCTCTCTAACAGATGATGGTTGATGATATGAATTTCCTAAAACAATGTTGTCTTTATTTTCTTTCTTTCCTTCTTGATAGGGAACTTAAAAGGTGGATAGGCCTCATAATCTAATAAATATCACGTTTATTTTTATGTGGAAAACAGAAACTTACCTAAGGACAGTAAAGTAGCACAGTAAAGAAAGAAAATGCAGAAAATACAAAGAATAAAAGAATGCACAATCCAATGAGTTTGTAAACAAATAGATGGAAATATCCAAAAATTTATTACAATTGGAATAACAAAAAGATCAGGAAATAAAAATTTTACATGTTGTGTTAATACAGCATAGCAAGAAAAATACAAGATTAAAACTATTATTAGTTTGGGTTTGTTCAAAACTCAGAATATTCCACCTCTGACATGAATAAGAAATCCAAACTTGTCCAAATAAATTCAGATGCGTCTTCTGATACGTCACAGTCCATCTATTGTAGTCACTGGCGAATGGTGTCATGTCAGTGTATGCGCAGCGCATGACCAACTGTTTTAGGTGGGTGAGATATTTAAGCGAGGAAACATTCTCTGTTTCGAGATAGGTTTCCTCACGCCTACTGCTACCCTGCACTGGAATGTGCACCGACATGAAACTTCTTGGTACATTAAACCTGTGAGCCGGAAATGGGATTTGAAGCTGGGACCTTTGCCTTTCGCGAGCAAGCACTCTACCCACTGAACTATCCCGGCACGCTTCACGACTCGTCCTCACAGCTTTATATCCGCCAGTACCTCGCCTCCTACTTTCCAGACTTAAGAGACGTACTCCTATGAATCTTGCAGGACTAGAACTCATGGAAGAAATGATATGGTGGAGACATGGCTTAGCCAAAGCATTAGGGATGTTTCCAGGGTTATATTTTCACTCTGCACGCGAATGTGCTCTGATATGAAACGTCTTGGGAATTCTAACTGTCTCTCTAAGCTGTCCTTCCTTCCATGAGTGGTAGTCCTGCTAGGTTCACAGGAGAATGTCTGTGAAGTTTGGAAGACGACATACTAATGGAACTGAAGTTGTGAGGACGGCTGGTGAGAGGCTGACAGTTAGTTCAGCAGGTAGAGGGTTTTATCGGGAAGGGAAAAGGCCTAGGGTTAGAGTCGCGCGCGGCGTACATTTTGTCAGATAGTTTGATATTACTTTCTGGTGCACAGTATTAATGTGCCAGAACATTTCATCGTAGCTCTTATCTTGCTGAAATATAACGTCGTCGAGGTTTAGAAGCTGTAACAACCAGACTTCGCTGAAGTTGTCACGTGAACCTTACAAAACTAGAACTACTGGAAGAAAGGATATTATGGAGACATGGCTTAGCCACAGCATGGGGGATGTTTCTAGGGTTGAATTTTTACTGTGCAGAGGAGTGTTCTCCGATATGAAAAGTCTTGGCAAAATTTAAACTGTGTCTACAAGCTGTGGTTCCTTCCAGGAGTGCTAGTCCTGCATGGTTCATACGAGAACTTCTCTGAAGTTTGGAAGACGACGTTCTGATGGAACTGAATCTATGAGGACGGGCTGTAAGAGGTAGAGGGCTTTCTCACGCAAGGCAAAGGCCTTGGGTTCGAGTCCCAGTTGGCACACAGTTTCATTCTGTCAGATACTTTGATAATAATTTCTGGCGCACAGTATTAATGTGCCAGAACATTTCATCGGAGTTCTTATCTTGCTGAAATATAACGTCGTAGAGGTTTCGAAGCTACAACACCGGCACCACCGTTAAGATGAGATTCCAGAACTGTAAACTTACTGTCCACCCTGCACGACACATAGCTATTCATTTCAGATACAAAGGAGCAAACCATAGCACTCACAAGGGGGGCCCATCTCACAGAGACAACTGCTTGCTGTCATCGTCCATTGGCCTCAGAGCTTCTACAGATGGACTGACCATCCTGACGGTGTGCACAGAAACTTCGCTGGTGTGAAAAGCAGACCTGGCACCACTGCTACGTTGAGTCTTGCAGTTGGATGTACAGATCTGCAGTCTGTCCTGAATCCGTCGCTTTCGTAATATCTATGGCGTTATAATTAATAAGTCATCATCAAAATATCGGAAGAAAGCTTCATGAATGATGCGACTGGTTCTAATTGAGTGTCTTTTGTTCGGCAGGTCGCCGCTTGCTGCGGAGAGGAGGTGAAGCCCCTGCCGGCAGTGGACACCACGGACGGCAATGCGACGGACGCATCGAGCGCGACCAGTGACTCTGCTCAGCAGCCCAGCGAGCACAGCGAGCACCAGCAGGCGACTGTGCATCCCAGCTGGGGCGGCATGCTGCCAACAGACAGGCGGCCGGGATCGCATCACCACCATGGCGGCGCGAACCTGAACCCAGGCAGCAACCAAGGATTCTTGCCCCCCACATACCCAGGAGTCAACCCAGGCTTCCCTGGCATCAACCCAGGAGTCAACCCAGGTATTAACCAAGGCATCAACCCAGGAGTCAACCCAGGCCTCCCTGGCATCAACCCAGGAGTCAACCCAGGCTTCCCTGACATCAACCCAGGGGTCAACCCAGGCCTCCCTGGCATCAACCCAGGAGTCAACCCAGGCTTCCCTGGCATCAACCCAGGAGTCAACCCAGGCCTCCCTGGCATCAACCAAGGAGTCAACCCAGGTTTCCCTGGCATCAACCCAGGTTTCAATCCTGGCCAGCTCCCAGGAATTGGGCCACAACAGCCGTTCCCTGCAGGTGGCCGCTAAGTCATCATTTTCTTTGTCTTTGTAATCTATTAATGTTGTAGAGACCAGAGGTGACACATTAAACACAATAGCATTTGTATCCTAAGTTAAAACGTTTTTCAATATCTTTGACCTCTTTCTTCCTCTCCTTTCAGAACAACGTTCTTTGAGCACATGTTGCTACTGGTACTGTTAAGTAGAAATTTGGAAACAGAACTAAAGATCAAAGATAAAAAATGAATGCTTGCTGGTCTCATTAATATTCAGTCGCACAATACTCTGGACATCATTCGAACAGAGCAGATAAACTCCTTAAAGTTAGTAAAATAAAAGTAACGGACTTCCTGAAAAAGAAATATTTACACTCAACATAAATTCTAGGCCGGTACCGTGTGACAGAGGAATTATAAATTATCACTCGGAATATACAGCGTATTCACAATAGCCACTTCCCCTGGAGCATAGCGACCATTCCAAAGGAAACAGGCACAGACAGATATGAAAATTACAGGACCATCAATTTAATAAGTCATGTTTGCAAAAATTTAACACGATTATTTACAGAAGTATGAAAAAGCCAGTAGAAGCTGACCTCTGGGAAGATCAATTTGGATTCAGGAGAAATGTAGGAACACAGGAGGCAATACTCACTTTACAATTTATCTTAGGACATACATTAAGTAAAGGCAATCATACTCCTCCAGCTTTTATACATTATTGGGAAAGCTTTTCACTATGTTGTCTGGAATACACTCTTTCAAATTCTGAATCCGGAAGGGTAAATTATAATGAACGGAATATTATTTACAAATTTAACACAAACTAAACAGCAGTCGAAGGTCAGGAAAGGAACGCAGTGGTTTGTTAAGACTGGATTGTACGTTTTCCCCAATGTTATTCAATCTCCACATTGCGAAATCTATGAAGGAATACAAGGAGAAATTTGGAGAAGGATTTCTAGTTCAGGGAGAAGAAATAAAAACAGTGCGGTTTGCCGACAACATTGTAATTCTGCCAGAGACAGGAATCGACCTGGATGAGCAGTTGAACGGAATGGACAGGGCGCTGAAATGAGCGTATGCGGTGAACATTAACAAGAGCAAAACAGGGTTAATGGAATGCAGTCTAAGAAAATCAGGCGATGCAGAAGGGATTAGATTGGGTAACGAAATAAAAAGGGTGTTAGATAATTTTTGTTACTTGAGCAGTAATATAACATTTGACGGTCGCAGTACAGAGAATATAAAATGTAGAATAGTAATGGGAAGGAAAGCTATTTTGAAAAAGAGAAGTTTGTCAACATATATTAATTTAAGCAGAAGGAAGTATACGAAATATTGAAACATTTCAACTGTTTCGCAGGGGTTGAATTAAATTCCACGGCGAATTTGAAAATTTGTGCTGGAACGGCATTCGAATCCGAATTTCCAGCTTCGGGACAGTGGTCGTCTTAAACAATTAGGTTGTCGAGGCACGCTTTCCTTCCATCCCAAATTCTAAGATATAATATTGTCATGACCAGTATCACAGAAAGAAAAAGGATTTAAAATGGTTCTATCACAAAACACAGATATGACGTGCTCTATGGTAGAGTCTGTCTGAAGGAAAGAGCCAGTGCTGGAGTTGCTATTTTATGAATTTTATGTCAGAATATAGATACCAAGAGTTTATGTATCGGTAATTGGAGTATATGCTCCAGAATCAGGTGGTCACAATAACTATATCTTGCAAATAATCCTACATAAGATCAACAAAAATCATTATGTTATTATAGTAGGTAATCTAAATGCGAGTGTAGTAAACAAATGTGGAAGATGTTATTGGTAGTGAAGAGGAAAGTGTAATATATAATATTCTGTGTAGACTGAAGGCGTTTCATTAAATAATGAATTAAGGATAAGAAACACAGTCCTCAGGCACAAAAAGGTCCACAAATGTGCCTTGTCTGATAGAGGTTATGTTGAGATAGGTACAAAAAATAAGGATAGCGCTAGACAGTGGCAGTAGATCCCATTGTTCACCGTGTTCTATAAAAGGTTGCCAATAGACGGTGGCCCTAGATGCCACAAACTGAACGTTTTGCTGATACGCTCTTTAGATTGGCAGTAAACGCCAAAGATGTACAAGTACCATGGACGCAGATCCATTTTGTATATCTGCCTGCAATGGCGTATTATAATGATATATATTATGTGATGAGTCAGGCGTCTCTCACATTATTACGGTGTGAGAAGAAGTCATCACAAGGTATTGATACTGTACTTATATGTATGTAGTTTGTTGCAAAGTTGATTGCACAACTGTGACTTATAGTTTCATTGTTTGATCTTTCTTGAATGATGTTTTTCTATTAGAAGTCTATGGTTCTCATTTCAGTAGATAATACCTACACCATCGTAGTTAATTTTAAAACTTATTCTACAGGAGTAATGATTTTTTAAGTGTGATGTTATTTATGAAAAAGTGGCAGAAAGATAATCGTCACAGCAGTGACCTTTTTGTGAAAGAAAATATGGCGGTCCGTTTCGTAGGAAAGAAAGGTGCTGAAAGATATTAGAACAGTGTTTTGTTATGTTTCTTATTCTTAACAGCATCAGTAGAATCATTTCAATTAGTTTCATATCACAATGTCACAATTACAACTATGTAAGAAAAATAATATGATTGGCCTTTTGTGCAAGACACAAGAGTCTTAAGAGATCCAGATGTCAGTTCAGATTACTTCTTGTTAGTCTCGAAACTACTGAAAGATAAAAGATAACCTCTAAAAAGAAGCAAGGTGATGCTGATAGAGCATTTAAAGTGCATTTACTTCAGGAAGATGTTATCCGTACACTATATCAAAAAAGAATTTTAGACTATACGAATCTAATTTCAAAACTGGACAACATCAACCAAGAGTGGAATGATATAAAGGGAACACCAACAACAACAGCAACAGAAGCACTGGACTGAAGAAAGAGGCGTTTTCTCAGGAGGGGGATCTGAAACAAGATTATGAAAGAAAATAAACCATTGTGAAGGGAAACTTCAAGCAAGTTAAAAACAATAGCTGACAAAACTGTACTGCAGATAATGAACATGATTTAGGAGGATGGAAAGACAACGCATACAAAATAATGGCTCATCTAAACAAATATCTGAAAATACTTGGTTGCAATAACATAAACCACTCTGGCCAAATATATAAGATAAGGTGGTCCTGTTGGGACAACATAAGAAGGAAGGAAAGAAGGAAACTTAAGGCCTAATGCCTAGCCGACAACGTGGTCATTAGAAGTGGAGGCTTGTATTTTTGGGTAAGGGTGGGGAAGAAAATCAACCATGTCCTTTCATAGGAACCATCCTGGAATTTGCCTAGAGTGATGTATGGAAATCACGAGAAACCTAAATCTGGATGGCTGGAAGTGGATTTGAACCTCAGTCCCCATGTATGCGACTCCATTGTTACTACCGCGCCAGCTCTCTCGGTAACTGGACATGAATCTAGACTCAATAACTTTGGGGGAACTACGGTATACAATAACGTTTAGCAAAAACCGAAATACTAGAGGATGTGGAAAAAGCAACACTGGTCAGGTAAAATACCAACTACTGCAAAAAATGAGAATTATCGATGTCGTGGAAAAGCGTTTCTATTCCTGTGGAATGGAATATAGATCACATATGTCCAATTTATAGGAAAGGAAATAGTCGTGAATGTCAGAACCATGTGGGATTAGCCTTTCAATATATATTATGAGTAGTATGCTAGAATACTAACAAAACAACTGTTGTCAATCGCTGAAATTATTTTTTGTGTTTTCTGTCGTTTTCGAAAAGCACCATCAGGTTCAGACTATATCTCCACCATGAATTTATCAACATTTGCCTTCGATGACTACGTAAGGAGTTTGATAAAGTCAATAGAAACAAAGTGTAAGAAACTTTATGAGGCAGAGGGTCCTGTCTTATAAGAGCTGTACAAAGCAGTACATAAATAAGAAAATGAAAATAAAAATAGCAGGCTTCACCCGTAACATGTCTAAAATCAACCAAGGAGATAAACAAGGGTATGCCTTTCAACGAATGTTTGTAATAGTTACATTCCCTAAGAAAACCGTTTAAAATTAACAATGTGGATGTCAGTAGATTACTTTTCGCTGACAACTAAGTAATTGTCACGCAGAATGAAAAATGAAAATAACTTTCAATAAGGTGTCTCCAAGAAAGTTAAATAGCCAAAGAATATCATCTATGTATCTCTGTTAGACAAAATCATTAACATTTTAGGACACCAGTCACTGCATGATAAGATTGTAATAGACAAGCAAATCATTCCGCAAAATATATTTATGTATGGTGTAGTATTATATATGGGTTAAAAATAAAGTCCAGAATAGGTTAGACCTATTGAACTGAAAATATATTTAATTATTTATGGCGTAGTATTATACTGTATATGGGTTAAAAATGGAATGCAGAATAAGTTAGACCTTTTGAACTATTTCTGGCGAACCTTGGTGCAGAACTATCGCAGTGACATTTTTCTAGGCGTTTATAAGGTTGTTGCTCTACGGTTTTGAAAACGGGCCCTTAAAGGGAAGGGATGAGAGTAGAAGCAAAGGAGATGAATTTCCTTAGGTATGCTGGTGGATATGCTTTGATGGCTATAAAAAGAAAGATGACAATCGAGCTGGACTGAATATGTAGAACATAACTATCACAATAAAGCAATATCAGCTGAGGTGGAAAAAACTGTGGTGTCGCACAAGTCTGAAGTGCGCGCCACGTACTTTCGCCGCGCGCCGCCATGCAAGCACGGCGCGGCGTTCTTACTACGTCAGCCACGAGCGCCCTCTGCTGCAACTCCACTCGTGGCCACCACTGAACTGTATCGGTCACTTGGGATTCAGACAGGCACTAGGAAAGTCTCTCATCAGTAGGCAGGCCATTACGTCGTTCAACTATGTACCAGCATTCTGCAGTCATGATACTTGTAAAAGTATTATCAGTTTGATACGAAATACATATCTTGTTCTAATCTAGCTTAGTGTTTCTAGTTTCTGCTGTCCCACTGGCTGGTCACCTCAGACTCTGTACCAGCCCATACATGCATCCTATTTCCTATTTCCCTGTGTCAGTCTCTCTGTATTCGGCCACCGATAACTAGGACAACCGGCGGCAACGAGACTGAAAAAAAAAAAAAAAAACACAAAGGGTAGCTAAAATTGTAAATAAATACAAATCTAGAGGCAAAAGATCCTCAGCCAGACCAAAAAAGGGATTCTCTGATCAGTTTTATAGGAGACTGAAGGATTCAAACGGTCAAATCCTTAATTTATATTAGGGCAATGACGATAAATTTTAGTCTTAGGTATACTTTTCAGTAATTCTTTGCTTGTATAATTGTATGATGTGGGAAGGAAGGAAGTTTAGAGTTGAGATCATGGTCATTACACAAGGTGATTTAGGAGTGAAAAGTTGATTTTAAAATGTGGAAAGAACAACAGAAGGGAATTTAAAAAAACGATTTTACAGAAGAATTCTAATATTAGATTGGTAGACCAGGTCAGAAACGTAATTTTATCGTGGACAAAAGCTCTTTGTGTGACATCACAACCATAGAAGAAAAATTTCAACAACATTAGAAGATCGTAATGTACTTCATTAGACCAGCTTTTGAATGTAACATTTGGTTTAGGTCCCCGAGATCTACTTCAATTAGTGCTTTTATTTCACGTAATTTCCGTCAGCCAGTCATGATGAGAATGTTGCGCCTTGTGTGCAAGATTTATGAGACAGGAGAAATATCCTTAGACATCACGAAAAAGATAATAATTCCAATTCCTAAGCATCTGCAGACAAGTGTGGAGATTACAGAACCATCAGTTTAATAAGTCATAAAAACTAGAATTATTTACAGTCAAATGGGAAAACTGATGGAATCCGACATTGGGCAGGATCAGTTTGAATTTAGGAGAAGTGGAGGAACACGTGAGGCAATACCCACATTACGACTTTTCCTAGTAGTTAGATTGGTAGGACACATTCTTAGACATCAAGGAATTGTAAATTTAGCGTTGGAGGGAAGTGTGTGGGGTAAAAACCGCACAGGCAGACCAAGAGATGGATACAGTAAGCAGATTCAGACAGATGTATGTGGAGATGAAGAGGCTTGCTCAGGATAGGGTAGTATGGAGAGCTGCATCAAACCAGTCTCCGGACTGAAGACCACAACAACAACAGGTTAAGGAAAGGTAAATCTAAATTTGTAGCTTTTGTAGGTTTAGAAAAAGCTTCTGATAATGTTGACTGTAAAACATTTATTCACATTCTGAAGGTAGCATTCTGAATATAGTGAATGAAAGTTTATTTACAACTTGTATAAAAGTCAGACAGCAATTATTAAAGAGACGCAGTGATTGGCAAGGGAGTAAGACCTGGTTGCAGCCTTTCCCGAAAGTCATTCAGTCTGTGCATTGAGAATGCTGTGAAGGAATGCAAGAAGAAATTTGGAGAATAAATTGAAGTTCAGGGAGAAGAAATAGAAACTTTTTAGTTCGCCTGCTTTTCTGTCAGGATCAGCAAAGAAACAGGAAGAGCAAATTAACTGAATGGAAGTGTCACAGACGATTGCTGAAGAATATATGGATACAGCGCGTAATTGATGAGGAGGCGCAGAAGAGAATTGGGGAGAAGCGAAGTTTCTGGGATATCTTGACTAAGAGAAGGGATCAATTAGAGGGACACATTCTGAGACATCAATGAATTGTCAATTTAACACTGAAAGAAAGTGTGTGGGGGTAAAAATAGGTGATGGAGGCCGAGAGATAAATACAGTGAGCAGATGCAAAAGGATGTGGATTGCTTTCTTATTCAGAAATGAGGAGGCTTTCACAGTATAGAGTAAGATGGAGAGCTGCATCAAACCAGTCTGCGGACTGAAGACCACAACAACAACACAATTTCAAAACATTATGGATATTATTGATGTAAAGATAGATTTAGGATATATATATGAATTAAGTTAGTTGTGAGTGCATTGTTACTGTCTTTTTAAATATAAAAAGGTATTAATTTTGAAGGTGGAATTTTATTGCCTCAATACAGCGTTAACTGATTTTCATTAGAGAAAGTTGAACAAATCATATGTTAGTATTTGTGCAGTTGTAAAAGCGTTACAATGACCTAAATAAACTGAGATACTCCAGTTCAAATTACGAAATAAAATACTGACCTTAAGAAATGTTTTGACCTTAAGAGATTTGTCTCATCTACAGTATTGTTAAATAATTCTGTATCCAAAACGTGAGGGATGATGGAGGAGACACAAAAGAATAATTCAAACTAATCATGAACCAGCCTAGACCACATAAATATTTAGTAATCTGTGTCATTAAGGATCCATATGTCAGAAACGCATTTTGGAGTACTGAGTATAGAGGAGGAGACGGTGTAATTCAAAACAGTATACGATATAATTTATGTTAAGTTGCGGGCTGATTTTAAGCACGCATATATTGTTGGGCCAAAATGAAAATTGAATAAGATTTAACAAGAGAGTTGTATGAATAGCTCTGAGAACATTACAAATAATTTAAGGCAGAAAATGAACATCTAGGCAAAAACAAAGCCGAAGTAAGAACCCTTGGATAACTTTCCAGATATACAACAGCAAAAGAAGCAGTAAAAAAGGAGTAGACACGCCTAATAAGAAGAATCGACATCCCTATGAATTTTTGTTTAAGTTGAGACACTTTGATCAAATAAAACTGCATACCATTTGAAATAAGCCCTGAGGTTACCACATTCAGAGAATTAAGGAAATTTTTTATGACTGATATTTAGTTAACTCATTGTAATAAACTTGTGAAACCCTTTTTAAACATTATAAAAAAAGTCTAATGTGATTTGAATCGGAAACGATTGTAGGAATCACCGTAATTTTACTTGAAGGCTTTGATATCCAGTAGTCCAAGTGAGGTCAAACAAAATGTTCAAATGCTTGCAATTCTATGGAACCAAACTAGTTTGGTTATAAGTCCCTAGCCTTACAAACTACTTAAACTAAGTTAAACTAACCTAAGGACAACACACACATCCATGCCCAAGGACCAAGAGAGAAGGTAAGACAATACAAAGCAGAAACTAAGCAGTTTAGGAAACATTAAGCGGTTCAAAGTGCAAGTATGTACAGTAGCAGAAGGTGTTTGGCCCACTGACATTTAATGGATTTTATTATGACTGTAATTGTTGTGTGTTGATTAAGAGTACATTATAAGGCAGTTTCTTTAAATCTGGTATTATTGTCCGGACTCGTCATATTAAGATTGCTATCAATTGCTACCTTTAACACATTGACTGTCATGTGGTGTTATAACTCGTGTAACAGTGAGCTAATATTAGCTCACGTTGCAATCAATATGTCACTAATCGTCACTGGGATGTTGGAATTTTTGGTTGAAGCCCATTCATCTTGAGTATTGTAATTATTGTTCTTGGTGTTCAATAAAGTATATTTGACATATGACATAAAAGTTTTCTGGGTATGGTACCGCGTCATGATGTAAGGCTATTACTTAAATAACCAACGTTTCGGCCAACGTTACAGTGGCCTTCATCTGGGTAACTGGTGTGAGCTGGTTGTTACTGCACTTATATTACTTTCATTTAGACATTACGTCATAATTTTTTTAAATAAGCGCTCATTTAAAAAAATTATGACGTAATGTCTAAATGAAAGTAATATAAGTGTAGTAACAACCAGCTCACACCAGTTACCCAGATGAAGGCCACTGTAACGTTGGCCGACCATAACGTTGGTTATTTAAGTAATAGCCTTACATCATGACGCGGTACCATACCCAGAAAACTTTTATGTCATCTGACTCTGGCCGCGGAAGCCTACGTAATTATATATTTGACATAATTGATGAATGATGAACTTTGGGAATAAATTTCAATTTATTTTCCTTAAATTTTCTGACATCAGTGTGCAGAAGATGAGTTTCAGTTTAACTAAGGTGAGTAAACTAGGGATGTAATATAATGTGTGAAAACCAGTATGAAGCTGTACTTTCACCTGTTGTAGCAACCTGAAATAGTCAGACCATAACGTTAGCTTACCTAAATATGTGTGATTAGTACAGAATATTTTATTAAAACTGAAACTCCTGCATATCTAATCTGGATCAAGTCAGGCAACATTATAATTCGACGATACTGTACCTACACGTTATGCTGAAGTTGAAAGTTCTACGCCTTGAAAATGTTGAAAAGTGAATACAAAATCTAATCGCTGTTTGTGATTTGGAGACCAGATTTAAATAAATCTTGATGCAGCACTGTTAATTTGGATTGAGTAACGTAATTTCAGTTAACATGAGAGAAATCGAACTTCTAAATGAATTAAGAAGCTGTAAGTTCTGAAGGGAGTCACCAACCGAAAATGGGTTAGCAAAAGAATTTTTTTATGTAATGGCGACACTAAAAATAACTAACAAAAATGGCGCCCAAATCCCAACTACTGCTCTTTAAACTTTGAATTATTGATAGGAGGGAAAGATACTTTTGAAATGAAAAATTAGAACTTTCTGAATCAGTCTTTTAATAAATTTAATTTCAAATGGTTACGCTCAATCATATTATAAACATGGTAGAAGATGTAGGGCATCTGCTTCCTGCTGGATCAGGAACAAGAGGAAGAGTAATGGTAAAAGAACAAGATTTTCTTTTTCGCATTGAACACTATGTGGACCACAAATATTAATGAAAGGAAAAAAAAACGAAAAACTAGTTTGTAATATTTCAAGTTGATATTTTATTGATTCACTTGAATGTGGAACTCAAACGCCCCGTAACCGATAGTGTATTCATAAAAAGAAGAGCCTGATACTGAATAGGCTTTTTTTCCATAGTAACCAAAACTCCAACAGCCATAATTCAAAGTTTTAATCACTTATGAAACAAGTTCTGCTGTCTCAAGGTCACTCTTCTCAGGCCTCGAAATAAATAAATACTACATGCTAAGTGTAAAAACAAAAAATGAAACCCACCATATATAAAGAAAGAATACAAACAATACCATCCATCTACATAGAAATCTAGCATAAGATAAAATTTAAAAACTTGCAATACATAAGAAGCAAATACAAACCAAGTTGAATTCGTGAAAACGTGTGTATTTGAATTAATGAACTACAACATATTTAATAAAATATTTTAAAAGCCAACAAACCGAACATACAAATCCTGTAAAACTTCCCATCATTGCAGTAAAAAAAGTGACATGAATGGTATGTTTTCTCAACATGTCATAAATTAGTAAATTATACATTGACCATACTATAACGAAATGTTTCCAGAAAAGAAATACTGCCTCAATCAACTATTACAACTATGGGTAAAGAAGAACCCAAATATATATAATGGGACATCATTTAAACAGATAAACATCACTTTAAGAACGCATGTATCTGGAGGAGAGACTAGATTAAGGAGCAAGAGAAATGGAGCGATCTAAGAAACACAAACATGACTGTATTCAAGGGCTAATATGACTAATAGTGTATTCTTTAATTCGTGTACCATATTCAGCAGAAATATAAATAAAAAACAATATATACGAAGAATAAAACAAAATTAATCGAAAAAAACTGAGAGATTGAGAATTTTCTGAAAAAGATCACCAATCTGCTGACCGAGCGAAGGCGCATGGTAGTAGTCACACTGCAGCCGCCTTTCGAAAAATCTGCCTACATTAATCCAGATATGTGTTTTCCCTACAACAGTTCTCACCAATGCTGAGATGGTTTCATTCAGAGGGCAGGGCCGATTTACTTCCCCATCCTAGATAAATGCTACCTGAGCTTGTGTTCTGTCCCGCCGATAAAGAATTCATTAGTGACATCACGGAAAATCAGTTTTGTTTTGTTATGGGTGGGGAAGGAAATTGGTCATGCCCTTTGAGAAAATTCATTCCCAGTATTTTCCTGCAGTGACGACAGAAAACACGAATCTGGATGCAAGTTTGCACCTTCGAATCACCGCCCTCCAGGATGGGTGTCCAGTGTGTTAATCGCTGCTGCACCTCGCTCGGTATAAAATACAGGAGTAAAATGGAACAATTATCCAATGCCCACAGTCTGTTTGGAATCGAGTGAAGAAAAAGAGAAAGGCAACCCTCAGGTGGATACTCAATAGTTACAAGTGATTGACACAAAAAAACAGAGAAGATGAAATATGTATCTGTGAGCAATGTCGGTGGAACAAAACATCAGTTCACGTGGGATAATATCACATGTGTTATTTAAAATAAAAATCTAAGAGGGAGTGAGGTCTTAATAGAAACAGGCTAGGCAACCAATAAATAAAAGACATAAATATTAAAAACTGACCTCATCATAATATTATGAGCAGGTTCATGTGGAATTAACAAAGAAAGAAGGTCGTGGACACAAAAAGCAGACAAAACAACAAAAACCAACTTTAAATCTCTTGACAATGAAATGAACATCATAACAATAAGAAACTCTAGATTATACAACCATTCTATATGTACATTGTAACACACTTTGTTTGAATGGTAAAAAAAGCTTAAAAGCAGTCCGCTATATATTTTCAAATGGTAAAAGCCGTCTGGTGATATATTTAAATAAATAGGCTGCTGAATTAATTGCCAAACTAAGCACAATGTTGGGTAGGATCACCACAAAAATGTATCTGGTACAAGCACTGTAACAAATTCTTGTTATTAATAAATTACTTAAAATTAATTTATCATGGTCTTAGTCATAATATATGTTAATTTAGAAGAAATATTCTTATTATGGCTTATGTGAATCAACTCGTTCCTTTCTACAATTACAGTGTGTATGTGGTTAACTGATTGAAAGAAATATGACTGCGAGAAAGAATTCTACTGAATCAGAAAACGTAATTTATATCACCTGCGAGAATCTACTCAGCTCCATAAAATGAAATAACATGCACTTTCATATAATAATGACTTTAAGGAGCTATTGATTATTTCAGACAACAATCAGTATTATTCATTTATCATTTTATGCTGAATCAAGAAAATGATTTTTGAAAACTAATCAGCAAAATTTATCCTGTACTCAGTATCTCTTTGAACATCTATCATAAGTTGAAAGAAAGGGGTTAGGTAACTAACTACATGAATGAAACAATACCGCAAATAAAATTACGAATTATTATTATGCAAGAGCAACCACTTACATTACGTTAGTTTTCAGAATGCACAAAATAGCAGATACAAGAAAGTGGTCTGGTTTGTCCTCCCAATAAACGATAATTATGAAGAACAATTTATATGTTCGATTGATCCGCACAACGCCTCACAGCCATTGCACACAGCAGTTGCCGCCACCATTGAATAGGGCTGGTCAAACGGTACTCATGTTCGAACATGCTCGAGATTTTCCAATACAGCAAAGAGCTCTATATAGTATTGAACTGCGTATCTGCAAACAGTATGCAGGAAATTTTGAAGTTACCAGGCTATTGCTTTGCTCAGAACTAATTTCATAGGATATATACACTGCATCAAATTACTGCCAAGCTAACAGTCAAAGGGAAAGATATTGTTTCTGCAAGTATGTTACATTACGCTTAACGTGGTAAGAGATACTGTAGGTTGCAAATGACATTTCCATTTCTGTTCATGCGGTACAGTAACACATAAAAATGTTACCACCTTTAATCCCCTGGAAAACAAGATTAAAAGAGAAGAAATAGGAAAAACATTATAAATTTAATACCCAATAAAGATAATAATTCATACAAAAATGCACTGTAATTGCGACCACGGAATGAACAGTGCACTAGCTGCTGTATACGTAGTACCAAGAGTCGTCGCTAGATCGCAGCACTAGAATTTTAAATCGTGATTGCTATCGTTTATGTATAGCCTAAATTCGTTACTGTTTTTACATATGACCTACTACAGTCATACTTATTATTACCCATAATAGATTAATGACCTTGTCTTCGTTATAAATAGTTTACTGACCAGCGCCGGAAAGATTTACGAATATCATCGCTGTAAACGTTAGTGATAGTACCACCTGACATTGCTAGATAGCATTGTGATCGAATGTTCGAACACATCCCGAGATTTCTCGAACTATGACGTAAATTGTTCGAACAGTCCGAGTCATGTTCAAACCCAGCTTTACCGCTGAACTGATACTACTGCAGATCAGCCTACAGCCTAAAATTTTTTGACACAGACACACCACGTCTTGAGAAGTTTCCTATGTCACAGATCAGAGATAACAAAACTCAGTCAAACTTACACAAATTCACACTGTTTCATCAGTCCACAAATTTCACAGTACGTGTTTCATTGCTCCACAAATTCCAATGACACGTGTTTAAAGCTAGGGCCATAGTACACATAATTGACATAAAAAGCAGGAAGAATAAAATATAGTTGCTTAAATGCATTAATTATCAGTACCTATTGGCAGAATAAAATGAAGAGACAGATAAAGTAGAATTAAAATGACGAGCACTACAGATTTTAGAAAACAGGCAATGAATGAGGAGTTATAAGGCTGTACAAAACAAATGTTAAGTAAAGCAACAAACAAAAACCTGAAAAAGTCTCACTATAACAAGTGGAAGGTCTACCTATTAACTATTCTTACACATCCAAGAAAACCAATTCCATATGTGTGTACTATGAGGCATTATGTTAAAATGGGAAAGGGTAGCCCCTGCACGTTCAAACGACATAGTCCCATGTAGCAGACATAAAAAAACGATGAAGAGAAGGTATCTGTTAAATTAGTTCATATTTCTACCACCTGAAAAAGAGAAATATATTTCTGTTTAAAAGCTCTGACAGAAAAATTGGGGACCAATCTTCATTCTGGCTTCCTCGTCAAAAATATTGTCATGCGAACATATTGCCGATCTCTTAAGAGAAAATGGACGTGATTGCATAATCTAACACAGTTTACGGTGTTTGAAAGATGATAGAACCAAATTTTGCGCTTGAGGTAATTACGTTATGGGCTAAATTCTGGAATTTATTTAAATTTTTTTCTCAAAAAATTTGATCATGGCATTGTTGGAAACTTTCGCAATACATACTATCACACAAGGAACATTTTCTCAAAAATTACTTTACCTTCATATTGTGGTAGGTAATTCTTAGTAATCAGAAAAGCAAACGTGTGGAACAGTTTTTAAAATTATGTGTTGAAACAAAGCAATTTCAAATTCACAAAAATGTAAAAAAAATTGGCAGAAATACACTTGGAAAAAATTTGAACCACAAGAAATTGTGTTATTCTATGAACAAAGTCTGCAGAAAATTTCACTTATCTATTCCCATTGGTTCAGGAAAAAGTGTTCCTTTTACACCGAAAAATGAAAATTATGGGAAATGCACATAAAAGATTTTACAAACATTATACCATAAAATAGTACCTTAATCTTGACTATAACTATACATCTGGTCATCTTGCTCTTCTTGGACATGTTTCCTTTGTAAATGATGTTTCAGGCGTGCCCTTTTTGCTATATACTTCACAGACATTCCAGATCTTGCAAAATGCGCATTATCTGTCTTCTTCAATAGCTTGTCGGTAAAGGAAAAAGCGAAAAATCCCAGTCCAGTAAGGGTCCTTATTCTTCCAGTGTTAAACATCAGACATGCATCATATGTGGCAATTTTAACAACAGTAGATGAACTAAATGATGTTTTGGGGCATCTCTTCCAAATGTGACTGTTCAGACTCTCATTCGGGTTTTATGTTCCACCGTGGATACATTTATTTAACAAATCTGGATGAGCTAGAAACTGGAATGTTGGCTTTATGGTACCTACGACTGCTTCAGGAAGACTGCGTTTAAGTGAATATGTTTTGTTTTCTGCTTTTGCCTGCTTATATTTGCACCAGGATATATCTCACAATTCATGTACTGGCTTCTCATCAGTTGACAAATTATGAAAATGTATTGCCCACACTACCTTCTGCTTTACCTTCAAATCCCCAGTATTTTGCGAGCTTTAGTCACTTTCTTGAACACTTTACCACTGTATCCTGTCATTTTAAACGATAAATCATACAAAGAAAGCTTGAACACATTCGTAATTATCGCAGTAACCGCAGATTTGAATTGTTTATATTTCCACAGCGTAGACAATAACAGCTTCCAAATCTAGCCAGCGGAAGTCAAAGATAACATGACATAAATGGGTCCACAGCCTTCTATACTCTTCCGATGCTTTTATGACAGAAGAAGGTAATAAAACATCGCAAACAAAGAGAGTGTCGTCTAGAAAAGGAGGCATGGCGCTGCGCAGTGATTGAAACAAAACAGCTTTTTTATTATTTATAATTCGAATTAATCTGTGAAAATTGGTGACAGTATTTCTACCATGCTACAGATTTATATGGAGGTAAAATGTTTCTTGTTATTGTTTACCAATTTCACCTACGTCCCCCCTTAACACAGAACATGTTCAATCTTTTCACACAGTCTCTCACCGTAATGTAGCTTTCACACTCAGCACCTTCCTATCACTGTCACTACCTAGGTAAGTCTCTCTCCGACTGTCCCTTTTTCCTTCCAGTTACCACTTTCGTCTCTGTGTCCCACTGTAACTGTCTTCAACATTTTCTTTCAATATTTCGCTCACTGCCTTCTCTACCACTTTCAAACCCACTCTACCATTGCTGTGTCGCTTTCCTTTTCTCATATATTGTCGCCGCCTCTTTTTTTTTAACGGTTTGCAGTCTACCATTCTTTCTTCTCTACACATGTCCTTTTGTAAATTCCTGTACTGAGAAACTAACACATGGGTACATCGGATGAAGGAAGTGGACTTTTTTTCGTTATTTGAGTTCGAGGTTCTGGGGGATCCAGACCAGAAACGTTGTGCACGGTCTCCACTCTTTTTTTTTTCTACTTTCACTGTCTCCTCTCACTTTTGCTCTTACTGCTCCTATCTTTATCCATTCATCGTTTTTTTTTGCCAGTCATGCTCTCTCTTTCTTCCACGACCACTCTGCTATGACCCGAATACATTCACATACCAAAATTTTCGTAAGGAAAGACGAATGCAGACTGAGGAGGAAGCTGGTTTCCAAGTTTACTATCAGTTACTATCAGACTTTTAACAGGAACACATTTTGTTTTGTTTTGTTTGAGAAGAGTATTTTTCAGCTGGTTATACTGTTTTCCTTGCTACAGCACGTTGTGCTGCCTATACAAGATAAATGTTGATCATTAAAGACATAATAATGGCTTTACATATACAGGGTGATGCAGCTAAGTCATAACACCCATTGTGTCGCCCCAACCGTAATTGATACAAAGATGCCGTTTGGACAGTGAATTGCAGGGACAGGGGCTACTGAATTCATGACATTTCATGTTATTCCTATTTTTTTTTTTATTATAGAGGTATGAGGCAATCTTTGGTTTTATTAATGGAACCCTATGTTAAATTTTTGCGTAACATAATGGGCTTCAAATATGTGTATATCATAATATTTTGGCGAATAGTGTTTGAGAGACAGATATGTTTCCATATCGTATTCGTCCTTCGAAGCGGCGATGTTTGTGTAAGGACGGACTCGCGATGTTTACCATCTAGTCTACACAACAGGAAAGGTTGCATTGGACAACGCTGCTTCGAAGGCCGAATACCACAGAATATATAAGTATCTCAAAAACTATTCGCTTAAATATTATGATATACACATATGTGAAAACGTCTTTTTAAGCCCATCACATCTCTGTAATTAAAAAAAAAACATAGCACGAAAGGTGATGTATTTAATTAGCCCATGTCCCTGAAATTCATTGCCCAAACGGCATGTTTGTATCATTTACGGCTCGGGAGGGGAGATACAAGGGGTGTTAGAACTTAGCTGCCTCACCCTGCATATCAGTGACAGTTTTTTTTTTGTTTTTATTTTTTTTTATTTTTTTTATTTTTTATTTTTTTTTTTTTTTTTTTTTTGGTGTGGTTACGACATGCTGCAACCCGATACTTCTCCTGTACCTTTATCTGTACGTGCCTCACTCACACAGCTTCTAATCACGATATTTTCCAGTCTCTTTTTTTAATATGACTTGTGGTATCCTTTTGTAGTTAGTCAGCACTTTAAAATGGTATCTATACACCCAATACACCCATACCTGTTGCACGAATAAAATATTAAATTAAATCAAACTTCTTCACCCCGCGAGGTGGCGCAGTGGTAACAACTGGACTAGAATTCGGGAGGAAGATGGTTCAAATCTACCTCCGGCCATCCAGATTTAGGTTTTCCGTAATTTACGTAAATTACTCGAAGAAAATGCCGAGATGATTCCTATCAAAGGGCACGGTTGATTTCATTCCCCATTCTTACCCAAAATTCCGAGCGTTAGCTCCGTCTCTAATGACCACGCTGTCGACGGAACGCTAAACCCTAAGCATCCTTCCTTCAAACTGCTTCACGTAACAGTTTTCCTAAAATGGAGTTAAAGGTATTTCCTAACAACCATCAATCTGCGTGGACAGAAGTGGAAACACGGTACGAAAACAGTATGTAGAGAACCTAAAGAAATACTGTTGTTCTCTAAATTTTAAATAAAATTTCGATATAACCTTTGTTATACTAAAATAAAATAAACATTAAGTCCACAATATATGTTTTTACGTATTCAGACTCTCTAAAATACTTACGTCATATCATTTGAAGTTGCACCGTATAACCTGCCTTCGTCATGTCTTGCTAAAATGAGAACACCGGCATGTGATTTAGATGTTTAGATTGGAAGTCAATCTCTTCACGATGCAGTGCTCTTTTTTTTTTTTTTTTTTTTTTTTTTTTTTTTTTTTTTTGTGTGTGTGTGTGTAAATATTTGCTGGGTTATACTCCGAGTCCTTACTCATCGGAAGAAAAACAAGTAACGTCTTTTTCACAGCACGTCACGATATATCGACTTTGTAACTCCTGAATATCGACTCTGCGAACTGATCTCTCTTAAACCGACTGACACCGAATTCTTTTATGAATTTTGTATTGCTTCAAACAATTAATATTTTTGGTTACAATTACTTTTCAAAGAACTAACTTGAACAAAGGCTATAGGACAGTCATGAATATTTACAACAATCGCATGCTATAACATTTTCATAAATCTTTGCATACAAGGAGGTACAATATGTGGAATACTTTACAAGCAATTTATATATTTATTTGTCTAGTTACACGAAAAATTCTAAAGTTATCACTTCGTAGGCAATACAGAGTTTTGGAATGATACCCAGCATCTTTGCAGTTTACAGATATTTTGTGTATTCTTGATTCAAATGCGGAACTGATAAATACGTAATGTCTAATGAAGCCACCGTTCCAAATCCTTAATCCTCAACTAATTAATTGGAAGAGTTTTTGACTAGATAGACATTCGGACGTATTTGTGTAAGTTTAAAAATGTAATTTTCATTGATAAAGGATTGCCAAAAGGTGCAAATAAGTGACAAATACGAATAAATTAGATACAACTAGCTCGTTAAGGTATTAATTCACTGACTTAGCTGTTTTTGGGGAAAGTACATACACTAGTTTTGATATGTCTATCAGTTTGATTCATAACAACGTTAATTGTCCTCATGTATAAAAAGCTGATTCATCAGAGTGTCTCTCTAACTCATAATAGAAGTCAGTATAAATGAAGTTCCTTGGTAGGGTAGATGAGCTGCATATGTTTCGTTACACCCGTAACTCTGACGATTAACGATGATAAAACGAAACCTTAATCGAGGGAAGATATAAAATGGTAACATGCTCAAAAATAAAATATTTTTTCTGAATAGATTTTTTTGTAATCAAATAGTATGTTTTATAATGGCCGGATCGCCGTGTATCTAACACAATCGCCACTTTTCGTACCTAAACATAATTGTTTATAAAGATTTTCGAATACGGTAAAATTGTATTTCTAGATAAATATTTAAATCATATGTAGTCGAAATTTAGGTCACTATCTATAGTTAGTTATTTAGATATTTGCGTCCCTTGGTGAAAAAGTGGCTAAAACAGGTTTTTGTAATTTTGTGCATAATTACGGTAACTTTGAACCTCCAGTTTTCTGAAACAGATAAACATATCGAAAATTTTAAAAATTAGTTATGAAATATCATCTTAAGAACATGCAGTAAAAAATTTCGACGATTTCCAATGAATAAGAAGTATGGAAACAGCAGTCCCATAATTCGTTATTTTCGTTCCCAAAAATTGTCGCTTTTCGTGGTTCTCTCGGTAACTGCCCATGAAAAAATGGCGAATTTTTAAGACATATTAAGCTCACTCTAAATAATACGTAATATACAAAAGCAATATATTTGCATAATTTTTTTGGGCTTCAGGTAGGGTGTAACGTTTAAATTTGCTGATTCTTTTGATAGATTTAAAAAAAAAATGATCAGTAGCCCACAAGACTATCTACAACACTGTATCCCCTATGTCTCTGATCATTAGAAGCAAATGACATATATTACTAGACTGACAATGCCGTATACACTATCATTGGTGTTACTAAAGTCTTGCCGACATATTTCTATACAACAATAGTGCGACCAGTCGTATGGGTATTTACAGAGAACATTCGTAAATATACGGATGAACCCATGTGACTACGTTGTCTTTAGAAATCTGACATAATGATCGATTCATGTTTTGTATGTAGCTGTAATATTTCGAACAGCAAACGGAAGTATAGGGCCAATTCAGACTGTCCGTGACGTCAACGTTACGTTACGTCACAGCATCGTCACGTCAAGATGTATTTACACTGTTCGGTTCCTCGATTCGTTTATTCTAATTCCCGATTGTCAAAGTGATGTTATGAGAAGCAATCTGTTATGTACAAAGTGATAGTTCAATACTGGAATAGCGGAAACAATAATGTTAAATGTTACTGAAGGCCAAAGAATACTTTACAACGTATATTTATGGTGAACGTAATACGGTAAAGTGCTGGGAAGTGAAACAACATTTCAGAACTTCGACATTATTTTCAAGCGTAAATATAAACATGCTAACAAATCAAACGATATTTATAAGAGCTTACATAGCGATCTTTATCCATTATGATTTTCCCGCTGACATTGTTAATACCACCGGAAACAATTGAATTTTTGTCCTTCATTAGCACTTACATTTTCATTTAAACAGTTATCTAATGAAAATTGCGTTATCAAATTAAATCTTAACTCAAACAGTTTGCTTCAGTCTTACTTTTACGATATTGCAAAACATTAATCAGTTTTCGGTTTCAGATATCCGACCTCGCCTTTAGGAAAACACTCAAACATGAAAAATTGAAATTTACCGCTAAAACAAGGTGATAATAAAATACACATTAATAAGATACATTTGCGTGTAATCTGTGTAATCGACTACTACAACATGAAACTCGCGTGACGAAAGTAGGTTAACTTCCGATGTTAGCAGACAACCGTTCCGTGAAAACATTCCCTTCGAGAAATCTTGACGTGACATGACATGAGGGTTCGTTGACGGACAGTCCGAATTCCGCCATTAGAAATACATTGTGGAATGTTCTGACGGAACGTGACGTAACGAACAGTATAAACTGCCCTATATACAGTAATGAGTTATACAGTAATGACTCCCGTTAATTACCTGTTTTTGTTCATCTCTTACCAATCTCGATCAACCGCGAGCTTTTATTTCAATGACCGTTAAAACGTGCTGTTTGTCATGGATAACAGGTATCATTTGCCGGGACGGATTAGCCGTGCGCATTGGGACGCCGTGTTGCGGTGCGCGCTGCTCTTCGCCGTCGGGGGTTCGAGTCCCCCCTAGGGAATGTGTGTTTGTGTTGTCCTTAGGTTAGTTTATCTTAGTTTAAGCAGTTTGTAAGCTACAGACTAATAACCACGCAATTGAGTCCGATAGATTTATAAACATTTGAACTGGTATCTTTATTCTTCTTAGTATTTTTCCGATAACTACAGTCTGCTTTAATTGTATTTAACGGTAAAATTTTATTTACCATCCCGGTGACCTCATATGATTATGTTGGCAAGATCATCAAAACGGTAGAAGGCCCTAACCAACCAAGATGTTGATATTTTTAGTAATCCATACAGTGTGAGTTGATTAGTGATTCGTACAGATGATAAAGTAAATAAATAATGTTGTTCGTGCTGTATAGTTCACAGATTTTTGTATGTGCCCTGGTTAATAGTAATTGCCCTCGTAAAACTAAGATTTCATGACTAAACATATGCATCGTCAAGCGAATGGCTAATTCCAATGTCACACGGCTGACAATATAATCACGCGTGGCACCCAGGACAATAAGTAAAATTTAAGCGTACGTAACACGTTCTTCTCATAACGTGATTCGACAATGTCGACCTACCTGTTAAATTCAACTATTGCGGAAGTGTTAGCTCAAATGCAAATCATGATCAAACCAACTAGTAAAGCTTACAAGCTCATATCGTTTCAGAAGATCATAGTAGTACCGTATATAAATTTTTGACCTGAGGTGAGGCAAGATGGCGGCATCAGGCTTCAGTCACAGAAATACGTTTGCCAGTCTAGTAATGTATGTCTGTGTTAGAAGCCTAGTGGCTCCGAAATAGTAGTTTCCTGTCCCGTCTTAATTATCTGCGGGTTACCTGAACGTTACCTACAAAATAGGTTTCCGAGACAACAGTTACAGTCAGAGCCGTAGTTACCTGTCCGTTAAAGATTAATGCGCATTCCCCTGGGGTTACCCACACGTTAACATTAGTTTTAACTATATCCGCTACGTAGCGCTAGTGGCTTCCAAACTCATGTCCATAAATTATTTAACAGTTGTTATTTGTTTTTGTTTTTTTGACTGGTTTCCGTGTAATTTTCGCACAATTTTACGAGTTTTGAAGCTGAAGAATGGAAATTCTTTCGTCGTCGTCATCACCGTCTTCTTTTGATCCTATGCAGGTCTTCAGAAGAGGAAAACTTAGCTGTACTCGGCGACGTTGAAAGACCACGACGCGTTTTTCGGGTCAGAACACAACAATTTGATCTGACAATGAGAGCGAGAGTTTGATATGCATTTCAGATTGAAAACAAAAAAATTTTGACCAATGACGTAATTCTCGGGTTCATACTAAACGGCAAAAAACTTGGAAAACAACATTCCGGGTTAAATTTTACATCGTGGTCGGCGGTCACGAGAGATAATGTTGGCAACGGGTGACGTATGCATTAGCTGCATCTCCCTGGCGATTGGTCAAGCAACATCTCGACACTGACCAACAGTGGCCAACATTATCTCTCGCGATCGTCGACCTGCATTTAAAATTTTACCATATGGCGAATCACAAAACCGTGCTCTCATAATAGAGCTTTCAATACCATAAAGATACTTCCCTTTACAATAGCGTTCTGCCATGCAATTGCCACTACGATCAATCAAGATGTTTCAAGTGATTAGTGTTTTTCATTAAAACATGGGGCTCGGGTACATTTGATGGGTGGACGTAAATTGTTCAGCTGGTAGTGTAAAACGTATTGTAACATTCACAGAACAATTGGAAAAGGAAAACTTAAATTCATTAAAATAGTTGTTGACAAGAGAAATAAAACATATGATTTTTATTATGAACCCTATCTTTGTTGTTTGTCCTGACTTTTCTTTTTAAAACAAAATGCAGTTCTTTGAGCTGCCTTACCGTTCTTTCTCCTGCTTTAAGGAATTGTACAGTTTTGCGACATCTTCCAAGGCGTGTTGCTTTTCCTAAATAGACGAGCCATCTGTATTTTTATCTTCTATAAGTGATTTCCTGTCTAAAACTAGGTCGTTCAAAAGGTTTTTTTCTCAAATTTTTTCCTCGCTTGACGCCCATTGCCTTTCAAAACAGAAGCAGAAAACTCGTGACAGCTATACAAACTATTAAGCGTCTTCGATTTCCCTTAATAATCGATAAAAATTGAGTTATTGCGAGGTTCGTTTGTAATGACATCTGTGATCGGTTGAGACGAACTATTAGCATCGACAGAAGGATTAGTTACCTCACAGTTAACTAACGGTCGTTGAAATTAGCTACGGGAAACCCAAGGAAGTTATCTGGCATGTTAAATTATAACATGACGCTAGCGAACGGCACGGTAACTGTAGTTCTCCAGAAATCGGGCATAGATGTGGACCCGAAGAGAAAAGAGATTTTGAGCATACTAATACCGTGCATTTTCCCGCACGCTATGACAAATATTATGTTTGAAACATATCATATGCTAATCCAAAATGAAGAAGAAGTATATATTGTGCAATGATATAACTTTTATTACACTTACTTAAAGTTAACAAATTTTGGCCCAATATTTGCCGCCCCTATTATCTGCCACCCTAGGCTCCAGCCTATCCAGCCTACTAGTAATAATAATAATAATAATAATAAGTTACCCACAAAAAGCCAGTTCGAGTCACAGTCTGGCACAAAACGTCAACTTCGCCACTGAATTTAATTAAATGCCCTGAAACAGACGATAATCTGAAATATTTGTAATTTATTGCATACAGGACTTACTGCTAAATCAATATTTTATGTTTTAGTCCTATATGCTCTACGTGAACTGTATGGCGAGAAGGCACAGGGAGAACTGTGCAGGGAAAATTCGAAAAATTTCACCATTAATTTCTGCGAATATGCGACGCATAATGCATTTTCCGTAATTCACAATACATCTAAACGACGTAAAGTAATTCGGGTTAGAATTCTGTTTCAGCAAGTGATTAGATAGAAATACAAGTCTGCTAGCGCTTCACAGTATATTGTTGTGGTACTCAGTCCGTAGACTGATTTGAAGCAGCTCTCCATCCTACTCTATCCTCAGCAAGCCTCTTCATCTCCGTATAAGAACGGCAACCAACATCCATCTGAACCTGCTTACTACATTCGTATCTTGGTCTCCCTCTACAATTCCTTACCCGCCCCCGCCCCCCCCCTACAAACTTCTCTCCAATGCCAAAAAATCCTTTTCTTCCCAATTCTAAGCAGGTTTCCATAAATGGGGACACACCCAAAAGACTTTACAGTAGTATATTACGAATTCCAGTATTATTGCACCACAAATCCATTCTATCGCGAATGTCCACAGGTCTGTATCTCTTATAACCGTTGCTATTTTCTTCCTTCGATATTGTACTATCCTTAATCACTGTAACAACATATGGGAAACTTTTTCATTTATGCCTTACACACTTTCGGCGGGTACCGAACAATAAATATTTACCAATCCTGATATGAAATACTGGAAGTATGTGTTACGTGGTACAGTACTTCGTAAGAAATACATCTGACACCTTTCTCTACAGCGAAATAATTTACAATCTATGTCTATAAATGTGAATGTCTGTTCGGAGTACGTTTATCACGTTTGAACCACAAGACATAAAGAGCTAAACATTTGTACAGTTACTAATGTCTACCCGGGAAAGGCTTTAGACACGGTTTTATGGCGATCGGATAGCTATATATATATATATATATATATATATATATATATATATATATATGTCTGTTCGGTGTACGCTTATCACGTCCGAAGGACAAGACGCAGAGACTTAAATATTTACACAGTTACAAATTTATACCTGAGGAATGTTTTAGGCACGGTTTTATACCGATCTGATATATATTTCGTAATTTGAAGAATATAACGCGAAATGCGGAACGATAATTACTCTTTGAAAATTATATTTACTCTTTGAAAATGGTTTTATTGGCTGCATAGTTGCTTGAGGTTTGATAATGATAAAACGGTGGAGTATATTGGGATGGAAAGTTATCGGTGTATATAAAATTCTACGTGTGTGTTAATATTTCGCTCTGTAGCGAAAAAAACAGAACGCAAACGAATGGTCTGTATGTAATTGCTGTCCGAAATCTCCCGTTGTACACCATAGCAGTTCCATACCGATAGCTATAAGGCGTTGGAAGATATGGTGGTTCAATGTCTTCAAATTATATATATATATATATATATATATATATATATATATATATGTAAAGAAAAAATCGGACTGAAGGCCAGCGATGACATTTGCGACTTTATAGCGAGGAGGTTACATACAGCGAATCGTGATGCCACAGACCATATCTTTGGTATATGCGTGATACAAGTCTTCTGCTCTTTCTCTGTAAGAATGAGCACACGAATAAGGAAATATAAGAATAAATAAATAAATCAGTAAAAAAGAAATTTCTTCCAATACAGCTCTTTAAATAAAAATTGATTTGACGTTTCGTGCATTATCTATCATAATCAACCAACACGTGAGCGAAGCCGCGGGTTTAAGCTAGTAGCCCATAAATCTGCAAAAAAAAACTGTCACACCATCTGATAGCACGCTGAAGCGCATACGCAATTCGTATGCATCACTCCACTGTATTGTACTGAGTTGTCAAAACAGCGCTCTTAGTTCGAAACAAAAACAAGGCTTGACGAATGAAGCCTTCCCTGAATACAGTGCAACAATAGCAGTTCCTGCTGCGTCTGCAAGCTGCCAGCCTTTGTCGACATCTGCGTGTGTGACGTCCCCCGTCTACAAACAATGAGTCCTCAGT
The DNA here is from genome assembly GCA_026315105.1 of Locusta migratoria. Lineage (NCBI taxonomy): Eukaryota > Metazoa > Arthropoda > Insecta > Orthoptera > Acrididae > Locusta > Locusta migratoria. The sequence continues at coordinate 134,526,171 of CM048745.1, forward strand.
CGGGCTGTCACGCAACACTCAAATGAGGTATAAAAGACGGCCCCCTGCTCCGTACCGTTACAATTCGCACCAACATGAGAGCGCTGCTTTTCTTCTTCTTCCTGGCGGTAAGTCGTTCATATGATACAGAGAGGTTTACTTTGAAAACAGCTGATTTTATAATTTCATACTATGTACTTTCTATTTTCATACTACCTCACTGTTCGTGAAATGTAGCTGTATAAATATTCGTTCTCTGTTGCTCAGGTCAACTACAAAAAATTGAACGTGCTTAGGTCTTATTTGTTCTGCTGTACTTGCTACATGGTTATATTTAATTGGAACATATTAATTTACTTAAACTTCTACCTTGGCTACTGTTGTAAGTTACTTTTCTGAAGCTGAAAATTGTCCTAATAGCCATGTGACGTAGTTTCGATTCTGTCTTACGCCTTGTAAACTCATTGAGTGAAAGTTTCATCGACATACATAGTTATTTTCTTTTATTGACCATGAAGAAACAGAAAAGATTAATGGCTTCGGCTAAGGAAACTATTAAATGATCTGCCATATTCCCGGAGTCGGCATTTTAATCACTCTTATCTAGCAATATATGTGACAGAAGTCGGGTGGTATACCTTTGCGTCGACACCATTTCCTCCCCAGAACGAAAGTTGGGTCCACTGGTATCCCAGGCTGACGTGAGAGAACTTTGGAAATTAATGCTCCCCAGGTTGGTAATACGTTTCACCGGCCGCGGTGGCCGAGCGGTCTAAATGTTTGTATAGCTTATGGGACTTAACTGCGGGGTCAACAGTCCCTAAACTTACAAACTACTTACGAACTAGCTAATACTAAGGACGGCACAAATATCCGTGCCCGAGGGGGGATTCGAACCCCCGACCGTAGTGGCCGTGCAGAGCGTGACTGGAGCGCCTCAGTCCCCTCGGCCACCGCGGAAGACCCGAGCGGTCTGCGGCGTGCCATTCACGTTCTGCACGGCCACTACGGTCGGAGGTTCGAATCCCCCCTCAGGGACGGATATTTGTGCCGTCCTTAGTATCAGCTAATTCTTAAGTTTAGGGACTGATGACCTCGTAGTTAAGTCCCATAAGCTCTACAAACATTTGAACATTTTAACAGTTTTGGTAATACGTTTCCGTACAATAGCGTTTTAAATAGGAGAAAGTTGTTCGATCTTCGTACATGATTTGAGTTCAATATCGTCATGTGTCTCACAATCGAAATGCAAACGATGTGGGACTTTAGGTCATCGAAACCTGTTAACTGGAAATCTTCTCTATCCGACATTTTGTTCCGTTTGCCTAATAGCTTCGCCTTTTTCCCCCAATTGGCAATCAGCACAGTGAAAGGACCGCATTCTCATTGCGTATGACACCAAACTGGTCCAGTGCAATTGCCCAGCACTTTCTAAGCTAATAACGTAAATATCGATGAAATATGGCTTACATTCAAAGAAATAAAATCGGTAGCAAATCAAATCCTTGTACCACGTAAATTACCAAAAGATTGTTTGAAATACATTTCTGGGGGACACATATACAGATGTCTACTTTGAGACAACAAACTGAACTGAACTGATTGGTTCCCCGAAACAACGTTCTATATCACTTTTTAGCGATTTTGAGTTCTGTACATAGTAATTTTGTACTTCATCTCTGGAATCGATTGCTGCTATTACGACACTAGTATGATATCTCTAAATTGTTTTAATGAACTTTCAAAAATAAGTCTCTCTGGAATAACGTGGCCGACGTTCGATGTGTTAGCATGTTTCCTAGTGCATTAAACGTCGAAAGTTATAACTAGTAAGCGGGCAAGAGTCTAACTGCCACTTTTCCTCGCCGAAAAAGGACATCGTCTTTACTTTTAGATACTACGCCGACACAATTAGAGTTACAGACTAGCACGTAGTAGCAAATGAAAGAGGAGATCAACACGATTCAGATGATGTGTTGACATCCTTTATATTAATTTCATATCAAAAGTTATTCAGAAAATATGTATTCATTTGGAAAAGTCCAGAGGCTAAAGTAATTGAACTACAGTAATGAGTGAGAGCTCAAATGAAAGGTCTAATCAAGACCCAAAGTTTCGTATAACCATATTATCTGCATCATTTATATTGCGCATAATAAAGCACTTTTAAGGAAGAACAATAGTGATCTGTTAAAAACAATTAATACAAGACAGACACACAAACAGCGAGGCAGTGGTAAGTTGCAGGTGTCATAAACACACATTATGACCTATTTAGAAGATATTATTTTTGTTTATTTTAAATGTTGCCTTTGTGTAAACTAAATTGATTTGTTTATGACCGTAATTTGTTTAAATTTATGAGCGTAAAACACTTTACCTAAGTGATTACTTAAATATTCATTGTGCGACGACTGAAAGACTTATTTATCTGTCATGCTGAAAGCACTCATTTGTTTAAATTTAAGATTTTGGGGGTATTATTAGTTTTGTAAATTAAAGTAAATAATGTATTCATAAGAATGTTAGTGCGCATCTAACGATGCTGTCATGTCAACATTTCTGTCATTATTAAAAGAGGTTTGTGCACTACTGGGAGAGCCACTGAACCTCGTTAGGGGAACGTATTACTGGAAAGGCCCCACACATCATATATAATGGGGTGCCATAGGAGGCCCAGGGGGAGTTAACAGCAGTTCAGTCTTAATGGAAGACCTGTATTGGGAGTGCAGTTGAATCGAGTGAGACGATAGGCGATGAACATAGCCGCAGAATCCGCCGAGCTGAACTCTGAAATACAGGGTGTCTCACGAAAGACGCCTGCCAGGCGACCGCGGATCGCGCAGTACCGCTCACAGCCGCTGCCATCGCATCCGCCGGCCATGGCAGCGACCGATTCTCGGACTCTATTGTGCCGTGGGCGCATACACAAAGTCTAAAAAACATTGCCATCTGAGTAACCTAAGCTTACCTTTATTTTACAGTAGATGGTGAAAATGATGTCCCTTTATGGAAAGAGAGGCCTGACATCTCTTGAACACATTTGCGAACATGACGAATTTCGGCTGCCGAAATCTGAGAATGATTAGTCTAAACCTGTCTTCCAACTGTTCGAGTGTATGCATACACCTTGTCTCTTAATATTCCCAAATATAAAAGTCACAGGGATTTAGATCTAGAGAACGAGGAGGCCAGTGAAACATCAGTCAGTCATCAAAAACACTTCGTATTGCTGCCATAGAAGCATTGGCAATGTGTGGTCTTGCATTGTCCTGCATGAAATAATCGTACAGCTTTTCGTTGGGTGAAAGTTCTTGAAAAAATGGACGCAGAATAATGTTCACATAACTGTCAGAATTTATTGTTTCGTGAAAAAAGATTCGACTAGTCATTTCCCAGATTTCGGCAGTCGAAATTCGTCGAGTGTTCGCAAATGTGTTCAAAAGATGTCAGGCCGCTCTTTCCGTAGAGGGACATAATTTTGAACATCTACTGTAAATAAAGGTAAGCTTAGGTTACTCAGATGGCAATGTTTTTTAGACTTTAACTCAGTGTATGCGCCCGCGGGACAATAGTCCGAGAATTGGGCGCTGCCGTGACCGGCGGTTGTGGTGGTGGTGGCCGGGAGCCGTACCGCGCGATCCGCGGACTCCTGGCAGGCGTCTTTCGTGAGACACCCTGTATTTCGAACGTATTTGGGTTTTTATTTTGAAACAGTTGTCGGAACTCATAATTTTTTATCGCATTCTGACTTGGGTTTTGGGGTAGAACAACGAACATTAATAGCTATCATTTTAGAAACATTATTCAAATGATTAAACATTCATATAGCTATTTTCTTAGCAATGTTTTATATCCAGTTTTTTTAACAAGATGACCAGACTATGACCAGATGATAGTGACACAGTGCACCGACACCGGTCGTCACTTAATAAATTGGTAGTTTGCGATCTTGGCTTATCATTTGGAAACTATAAAACGAATTCATCGCCTCCAGACCAGACGATGTCAGGAAATCTTTGTTTTTTCTATCGTGCATTGGATTCGTTGAAACCAGTTGCGTCCAAATCAATTGAAACTACATTCCTATCACTGTTAGTTTGGGAGCTACAACCCTTCAAAGTTTAGGGGGCGGAGGCTACGACAGCGTAGCTCACTGGCTGGTGGTCATGAGACAGTGGGCCGTGCCCAGGGGATAGCCACTCGGCCAATCAGCTAGGCTATCGCAGCCTCCGCCCCCGGAACTTTGAAGGGTTGTAGCTCCCAATCTAACAGTGATAGGATTGTAGTTTAAATTGATTTGGACGCAGCTGGTTTCAACGAATCCAATGCACGATAGAAAAAAACAATTATTCCATTAAAAAAATATATCTTTGTGTTGTAACTCTTTGGAAAATGATAGAATAAACTATGTTCATAGCTCCGCAGAAAGTGTAACATTTCTTGTGTTGACCTACCGCATTAAAATTTCCGGTCACCAATATTTTATAAGTTACAGAGGCAAACACACTTAGTGAAACACCCTGCATATTCAAGAAAGGCAGTAGGAGTAACCCACTAAACTGCAGGCCTATTTCATTGACGTCAATTTGCAGCTGGGTTTTGGAACACATCCTGTATTCAAGTATTATGAATTATCTCGAACAGAATGATCTATTGGCCCAAGGTGAACATGGATTTGGAAGATATCGTTCATGTGAAACACAACTAGAAGTGATGTGTGCTATCGACAAGGGTTCACAAATTGATTCAGCATTTCTTGATTTCCAGAGGGCTTCTGACACCGTACCTCACAAACGGGATTCAATAAAACTGCGTGGTTATAGAATATCGCCATAGATTTGCGACTGGATTGGGCATTTCCTCTCAGAGAGGACACAGTTTGTAGTAAACGATGGAAAGGCTCTCTTAGGTTGTTTGCAGATGACGCCGTCATTTAGCATCTAGTAAAATCATCTGAAGACCAAAACCAACTGCAGAACGATTTGAATAAGATATCAGTATGGTGCTAGAATTGGCAGTTGACTCTAAATAATGAGAAGTGTGAAGTCGTCCACATCAGTACGAAAAAAACACCCTGTAGGTGTGACCTGTGGAACTTTTCAATCTTTTGGTACAGATCCTTCATTGAGAGTGCGGTTGGTTGTATATGGCTGTTAAGTAAGGAGCTATCGCTTTGTAAGAAAATTGCCTGTTGGAGGTCGTCAAATAATCTCAAAATTTAGAATGCGCAATAATATACTCTAGTAATAATAATTTCGTTATTTAATGTTGCAGCAAATCACAACTAATGGGCCGCAACAACACTTTCGCAGTGAAAGTTAAAATTTTGAATAAAAAAAGATATAAATTAAGTTGAAACTGTCACTGTGGTAATTAAGTTTGGCCCCATCTGACTTAGCATTGACTACAGCCCCCAACTAGCACCTCTTACGATTCACGAACAGCACAACTTCACTAATGTGTCAGAATTCATGTAGTGGTGATGGCGTGTTCGTGTTATAATCAAAATTGTAATAGCAGATAGACTCTGACTGCAAGATAATAGCTCAGTACAGTGAAACTCCGTGGTGCAATGAGCTTCACAAATTCTACAGTCAAACTTCTCAATAATTTTGATATTATTGTTTAAAGCATTCAAGTTCCTTATAAAACTTTACGTGAACTATTTATTATTATTTTTTTAATTGGTTCCAGGGCCTGGGTAGCGTACGCGTGTAACTGGCTGAGCAGAGTTTGGGATTTAACGTATTTCATAAAAAATTTCCTTCCGTCAAGTCAGGTTAATTAACTATAATACTTTGACTACTGTTAGCCTGGTTACTTTCTATATGAATGAAACCTACTTTACTTTACTTGCAAACTCTCTTGCACTTTAATTACTAGTCTCTGTGGTTGTAACACGTTTAGCAATTCTTTAACTCGTCTAGCAATTTCTTTAAAACTGATCGTAATTACTTTGAAAAATGATTGAACTTGTTAGTCAATGTACAGGCTTGCATAATCAACATAATCTAATAATGGTGTGACTACAACTACTTACAAAATTTAGACTGCTTCAAAATAAGTCATGTATAATTGAACCAAAGTTCTGATTGGGTTGACACTACATTTACATGCATACAACATAAAATGTTACAAAAGTACTCATCTGCTTTCGTCGTCTTCGTCGTGAAGTCCAAACAAGACAGATATGATTACAATAGGTACTCTTACTACAACAACGATCACACTCGGTGACAATAGACTTGATACCAAACAATTACTTTTCTTGCACACATGAAAAAACATTACTCTGATCACTTTCGAGTGTAAATAAATAAACTCACTTCGTTCAATACATTAAACAGTACGCCTCTCAGGCTTATTGCAATTGCATAAAGCTCGCGCCACAGTGCGCCTACCGTGCCTCTGCACCATCAACAAAACATTCATGTGTTTACTACAGCGAGTCCGCTCCGCGACTGCATGTGTTTACTATAGCGAGTCCGCTCCGCGACCGCTTCAGCAGCGCGACACTGACAGCTACTACTTCTGTACCAAAGACAGTCTTTACAACAGGTCCAACATTTTCTCTGGCGCATTGCTAACTTACAGCATAATAATGTCCGTGCATTCATGCGGGTTTACACATACAGTACATGTTTACACTAAATGATTCAATATAGAAAATGACGTTACATAAGAAATACATCTAGCATACAACAAATGAAAAATACATGAAATAAACAAATTTAAGACCATATATACATTACGTTAAATCAAACTGTAAGATACAGAGACAGGTGTACTCTTACAGCTTCAGGATAATCAGATAGAAACCTAATGGGTATACAATCCGGACCAGAAGACTGGTCAGCTTGTAACGCAGCTTGTGTCTGCCGGCAGGTGTCGGCGTGCGCCGGCCTGGAGGTGCAGACGCTGCCGGCGCTGAAGCCGGCCGAGACGGCGGAGCCCGCGGCCAGCGAGTCAGCCCACCAGGAGGCCCAGCAGCCCAGCACCGGCGAGGCGGAGAAGCCGCACCTCACCACCTTCCCGTCGTTCCCCGGCCACTGGGGCGCCATCTGGGGGCCCTTCCTGCCCACCCTGCCCACCGACAGGCACATGCAGCCCAACCAGGGGTTCTTCCCGGGAGGCTTCAACCAGGGCATATACCCGGGACTCACCCCGGGCTTCGTCCCCGGCTTCAACCCGGGTCTAAACCCTAGCCCGTTCCCGGGATTTGGGCCACAAGTCCCGTTCCCCGGATTCGGGCGCTAAACATCTTCTCAGTGTCTGTAATACATTAATATTGTAGAAACCAGAGGTGACGCAATAAAGATACTAACATTTGTTGCTTAAGCTGAAAACTCTTTCTCTCTGTAAATCCGCCTATTTGCTCCCCTCCTTACACAACAAATTCCTTTTAGTACAGTATTGTTGTTGTTGTTTTTGTCGACACTTTTGTGTCTCGTTTCATCTACATCTACATGGATACTCTTCAAATCACATTCAAGTGCCTGGTAGAGGGTTCATTAACCACTTTCATAACTTTTCTCTACCGTTCCATTCTATAATAGCGCGCAGGAAGAAATAACACCTGAATCGTTCCCTTTTCGATCTGATTTCTGTTATTTTACTGGGATGGTCATGTCTCCGTAAGTAGGTGGGTGCTAGCAAAATATTTTCACATTCAGAACTAAAAGTCGGTGATTTAAACTTCGCAAACAGATCACGCCGCAATGAATAACGTCTTTCTTTTAATGATTTCCACCCCAATTCTTGCAACATTTCCGTGACACTCCCCCCCCCCCGTAACGTGATAAAAAAAAACGAGCTGCCCTTCTCTGAACCTTCTCAATATCTTCCGTCAGTCCCACCTGGTGAGGGTCCCACAAGGGGCAACAGTACTCCAGGAGAGGACGCACAAGTGTGATGTAGGCAGTCTCTTTGGTGGAGCTGGTGCATCTTCGAAGCGTTCTGCCGATGAAACGTAACCTTCGGTTCGCCTTCCCCAGAATATTTTCCGCCGGTTGTTGTAGGTGTCGGTGGCCGAGTAGAAAGAGACCGACACAAGAATAAAGGATGCACGCGTGTGCAGGTACGGAGGTGACCAGCCGGTGGGACGTGGGACAGCAGAAACTAGAACATTAGGCTAAATTAGAACAAGATATATATTTCGAGGAGTCTTGGTAATACTTACCTTTTACATAGTTCTTGACGGCAGAATGCTGATACATAGTTTAGATAGAGGCCTGCCTACTGATGATTCCTAGTGCCTATCCGCGCGCCGCCATGCACGCACGGCGCGGCGTTCTTACAACGTCGGCCAAGAGCGCCCTCTGCTGTAACCCTGCTCGTGGCCACCACGACTGCTGCATCGTTCACTTGGGAATCAGATAGGCACCAGTTAAGACTTGGCTATCGGATAGGCAGTAGGAAGCCTCTATCTAAACTATGTATCAGCATTCTGCAGTCAAGAACTATGTAAAAGTTAAGTATTATCATGACTCCATGAAATATATATCTTGTTCTAATTTAGCCTAGTGTCCTAGTTTCTGCTGTCCCGATGGCTGGTCACCTCCGTACCTCCACACGCGTGCATCCTTTATTCCTGTGTCGGTCTCTTTCTACTCGGCCACCGACACCTACGACAACCTGCGGAAACGAGACACAAAAGTTGTTGGTTTTTGAGGGGACTAAACAGCTAGGTCATCAGTCCCCTGTTCCTATCTGAGAGTCCCCTGCCAATAACGTAAAAAAAAAACTATGAAAATGGTAACGTATAAAAGAGAGAGGTTTTCAATTGACAAGCCACTGACAATACAAAACGAAAACACACAGAATTGGCAAAACAAAGTGATGAATAAAACTGGATAGCAGAGTACCATGTCTGACTGATCACAAAGATAAAATAGGATGAGCCAGCCATACTGCACATACTAAGGACCCCTAGGTATTGCACATAAGGGTCTTAAAAAGGCTTTAAAAGTGCTGGATTGGTGGTGGCCTAAGACATCAGGCCACAGCACCCACCACTAGATAGAGTCATAAAAACCAGCAGCGCGGCTAAAACTTAAAACTGCGTTAGCTTTCGAGGCGTCGTCTTCTAAAACTAAAGATAACACGTCTGGGATGTTAAAAGATTGGCGCAAGTCGGCTAAAAGCGGACAGTCCATCAAAAGATGGGCCACTGTCAACACAGTGCCACATCGACACACGGGTGGAGCCTCGCGCCGAAGGATACCCGTGGGTTAACCACGTGCCCAATACGGAGGCGACAGAGGACAACTGACTCTCGGCGGATCGGCCGCAGTGAAGATTTCCACAAAGCTGTGGATAGCTTCACTGCCCGAAGTTTGTTCGGTGCATTCGCCGTAGCCCACTCGGTGCTCCAAGTCTCGCGCACCTTCCGGTGCAACACCAGTTTAACATCCGGTTCCGTGACGCCAATACTGAGAGGTGGTGCCGCAGTGGCCTGCTTGGCCAATCGATCAACATGGTCATTCCCTGCTATGCCGACATGACCCGGCCGGCCGCGGTGGCCGAGGGGACTGAGTCACGGTCTGCACGGCCACTACGCTCGGGGGTTCGAATCCCCCCTGGGACGTGGATATTTGTGCCGTCCTTACTTGTAAGTAGTTCATAAGTAATTTGTAAGTTTAAGGACTGATTACCCCGTACTTAAGTCCCGTAGACTCTACAAACATTTGAACATTTTTGACATGACCCGGGATCCATACAAAGACCACAGAACGGCCCGATCGGCATAGAGTGTAGGCAGCATCTTGAATCGATCGCACTATTGGATGGCGAGAGAAACACTGGTCGATCGCTTGAAAGCCACTCAGGGAGTCAGTGCAGATGACAAATGACCCCCTGGGTTAGTACAGTAGCCCCTAATCTTTTTGGCCCACATTAGGTTACGGTAGTAACACTAAAAGTGGTTCTTTGCGAACATCTTTTGACAGCTCGAAATTTAAACTATCCACCTGTCACGAAAATTGAATAACCTAATTTGTAGAGGGGAAAATTCTCTACAACTTTGCTCTATTATGTTTTTTTAATATCTCGTAGCGTTTCAAAGATATTTGAAAAAATAACGGCTATTTTGGGATGTATGTATGTCTGTCTGTCCGTAACGTGTTCCCTGTGTTTAAGACGAACCGTTCAACCGATCAGCACCAAATTTTACAGACATGAATGTAGGCCACCACAACCTCCCTTTTTCAAATTTTTCTTACAAAAAATACGGTAGTAAAACCAAAAAACGTTTGTAATATAATTGTAATTGCAAACGAACCTTTCATCTGACACGAAAATTGAATAACCTAATTGGTAGGGGAGAAAATTCTCTGCAACTTAGCTCCCTTATGTTTTTTTCATATCTCTCATCGTTTGAGACATATTTGCAAAAATAACGGAGATTTAACACCCTCCATTAAATTAACGAAAACCAGTCGTTCGGAGATGTCACGTGACATTCCTCGCCCAGAACAATCTCTGGCATACGCCATCTTGCTTTGCGTATTTGATGATTTTCTGATTGTAACTTACACGTTGTCATTTCAAAGCAATGGTGCACTAAAGAATTAACGAAAACACATCGTTCTTTGTACGATAAATGATAATCTAGTGTCTACAAATTCTATATTAGCATCACGTAACAACGGCTATCAATAGTATGAGATTTAAGGATTCTTATTTTGATTTATAGCCGTAGCGTAGTGGGCAAGGCGTTGGACTATAACGCTAAAGGTCGGTGGTGCGGAACCCCTCAACTACCTGATTTTTTTCCCTAAAAGGGTTTCGGACACTCTTATTAATTAATTTTTTATTATTTAGATTATTATCTTGGTCCAAAATGTTTGCAAAAACGTATAAAACTACAAATCTAAAGTAGGCCGTAAAACACGTCAGTGCGATTTTTTTAGACTGGGGACCATTTCGATTCCTTCGATGCGAGCAGGAACCACAAGTTTTGACACTTTCAGCGCCGTGTGCCGACCAGTGGGCACTTTGAAATATCACTGTCTAACCACATGCTCACCGGTGGGCATACTCTTTGGCTTACGTTGAACATTTGCCAACATCCGCGGACATAAGTCATAAGCTCACACCACAGGATTTTTCCGTCCGATTAGACCAGTGTTTTTAAACCTGAGGGTAGCGATCCTTGGGGACGCAAAGTGTTCTTCAGGTGATAGTGTCATTAGAGGAAGTACTTGTACCATAAAATAACTAGTAGTTCAGTAATAAAAAACGTACGTCTAAATTAAATTTATTTAATTTTAACATTACGGACATCCCTGTGTGGTATTGATTATGAATTAAATTGATCATACATTTATCAATGGGAAATACTGTTGGAATATCAGTAATGGAGGATAGATAACAACTCATCGTAAAGACGCTCGCTGAGCTGCTGACAGGCACGAAAACCAGACAGTCACATTCAAACAACTAAAATGCACAACAGCCATCTGCGGCCACTATAGCGCCGCTTTTCTATTATTTTTTTTTAATGGAGGCTATTGCCGAACATTTAAGTTGTGTTAATGTAATGGTCTATTTTTCGTACCTGTCAGCAGCTCTACGATATTTTTTACGGTGAGTTGTTATCTAACCTCCATTATTGGCGTAGGTCATGAATCTTTTTACAACGTAATGTGTTACTGACGAATAAGTGCAAAGCCTGAAATCTGTTTCTGGGAGCCAATCAATAGGTGAGAGAACATGATACAATATGTGATTCTGAAAAATTCGAAAAGAAATCTACTGCTTTGCGAATTGTCTATACAGTGTGACTTTCCTTAATGAGCATAATTCGTGTTCGAGTCTTGCCTGAAATTTGAAACAATGGTTAAGCAAAATATATTTTTCTGTCGAAAATCTTTTAAAAATAGATTAATGTGCTCCATTCCGAAAAACATACAGAAAGAACTTCGTCCAACAATATAAAAGAAAAAGCGTTGTACCAAAACAAAGAAGATTACATTTGTGTCCTTCGAGATAACACAGTTTCTTTATGGTTCTTGAGGAGAGTAAGGGGTGGTCACTAGAATATTTTTACTTTTACTCATTCGAAAAGGTTGAAAAACCCCGGATTAGACAACAAAATGATACGATGACCGGGCGTAACGTGTATAATAATACCGACTTTTCAAGATCGAACATTTTAAAAGTATTATTACGATTTCACACAATTGCATTTAAACTTTGTCACGTGTCCACATAAGATTCGGTGAAATTATAGAAAAAGGACCTATCGGACGTAATTTCATTGATGTTTTCGGAAACTGTCAAGGAAAATTGATATGTTGCTTTTCTAGTAAAATCTCATAAGCAGCATTCTGTCGTTGTGTCATACGTTTGTAACATGGGCTGCACTTTTTCCTTGTAACCCTCTTCTGTTTCTCACGTTCCTTCAGTAAATGTTTTGGTTTGCAGGTGAAAGGTTTTGTAAAGTTAGTATCTATCGTAGTATACACGAGTGCTTCCACAAGAGATTGTCTGAAATAACCTATGTCCATTTTCTTATCGTTTATTTTGTTGTACAAATGCAGAACATTTACAGCACTTGTACAAGTTACGAAATGAGGGACTAGTCTCCTGAACTATTTCACAGTTCTTCTTAAGTATAGGACATATGAGGAGCGAGACAGGGTGCCGACTGATGAGTTGAATCCCTGGCTGACGTATATCTCTGGCATGATATATGCGTGGCCGCCTCGCCATTTATGCTGCCCGGAGAACTGACGCGTGCGTTGGGCTGCCTATGTGGCAGGCTGTTTGTGACACGCAGTTGTTTCCTGGTTCGAGGTGTTCACCGATGGGCATTTAAAGATACATCTTCACATATAAAGCAGAGTGTCCGTATGTTTGTGTGTTTCTGTGTACGTAGTGCATGAAAATTTACAGTTTACTTCAAATGTTTATGAAATTATGCACACGTAAGCTTTAATCCATAAGAACGGTCGTCGTAAGGATTACGTACAACACATAGTTCACCAGGTATGACGTCATAAACTATGAGATGCGAGAACAACTGCTGCATTGTATGACATTTCCTACTAAACCAATGTACCGATTTCAACTAAACTTGGTACACATATTACTTACCGCGAGGTACCTATTCTTGAATGGTAAGAACCACATACGACGCATGGTTCAGGACATACAACGTCATAAATAATATAGTTGCAAGAAACTGCCACGTAATACGACGAGACATTATTCAAATACAGTATGAGAATGACAGTACTTAGCGACTTGCAACAAACTTTAAACATAATTTCAAACCTTTATTAAACTTTTTCTCCCTGCCAACCATAGTAAAATGATGAAAGGAAAAAAGTTTCCTGCTTACTACTTTTCTGCTGTTTATGGAGTAAAACTACTGCTCCCGGTATGACATTACAATTTATAATTTGAACACTACAAATTGTAGCGACAGGAAATTTTACAGACAAAAAAAAAAATGTTTCAAATGTATAGCTTATGGCACTTAACTACGGGTTCATCAGTCCCTAAACTTACAAACTACTTATGAAGCAACTAATACTAAGGACGGCACAAATATCCATGCCCGAGGGGGGATTCGAACCCCCGATCGTAGTGGCCATGCAGACCGTGACTGGAGCGTCTCAGTTCCCTCGGCCACTGCGGCCGGCTTTTACAGACAGTATACACGAATATAATTGACTGTACCTTCTAAATTGTATCACAATACGACAAGTAGTTCATGAGATATGAGCACACAAACAGTAACGTTCAAGGAAAACCGCCCCTTAGCGCACCAAATTTTAATCTGTTACTTCTTTACTAGTAACTGTATTCCAAAGAGAGTTTATCGACATACAACCCGTATACAAATGAATATATACCTGAAAAATGACAAGAATAAATGAATAAATACCCGGGAAACGCCGGGCGCCGGGTTTTCAACTAGTCTTTACATATAAAGCAGAGTGTCCTTATGTTTGTGTGTTTCAGTGTACGTATTGTATACAAATCTACAGTTTTCTTCCAATGTTTATGAAATTTTGCACACGTAAGCTTCAATCCATAAGTACGGTCATCGTAAATATAAGGATTACGAACAAAACTTACTTCAAGAGATAAACAATGAGATGCTGCATTACACGACAATGTTGCACAATTCCTCGTAAACCAATGCACCGATTTCAACTAAATTTGGTACACATATTCCTTACCATGAGGTACCTATTTATTGAATGGGAAGAACCACATACGACACATAGTTCAAGAGATACAACGTCATAAACAATATACTTGCAAGAAACTGCCACGTAATGGGACAAGACATTACTCACACTGTATGAGAATGACAGTATTTAGCGACTTGCAACCAACTTTAAACATAATTTCAAACCTCTATTGAACTTTTTCTCGCTGACAACCATAGCAAAATCATGAAAAGAAAAAAAGTTTCTCGATTACTACTTTTCCGCTGTACATGGACTAAAACTATGGCATTCGGTACAACGTTACAATTTATAATTTCTACACTACAAATTCTAGCAGCAGAAAATTTTACACAGTAAACACACATACAGCTGAATGTACTGTACCTTCCAAATTGTATCACAGTACGACGCGTAGTTCATGAGATATGAGCTCATAGACAGTAACGTTATACTGCAAGTATAATTTTGTTCATTATGGAAGATAGCCTTATTTCTTACATATTCTCCGATAAATATAACATGTTTTTAGATAAAAGGAGATGGATAGAGATAGAAGGGATAGCGAAAGTGCTAACTCAAGGCAGGAATAAATAAATACCCGAGCAACGCCGGGTTTTTAGCTAGTAAAACTATAAAAAACGAATCCAAAAGTAATTACCATGTTTAACTCATACTATTTGAAAAGTCCCTGTCACTGTCTCTCACAGTAATGTCATACAATAAATAGTCACTTATTAACCACAGAAGTGTGTTGTATTCTGAAGTTATGAATAAGATTTACTGATATTGTAATATTATTAGTCTGGTACCACACTGCAATTTTTCGTCATAACAGCCTCATTAAACACAAGACGTATCATGTACTTCGAGATTGTTGAGAACTGCTTACAATCTTAGGTCACCATCATATACTCTGCAGAATGTGGTAAGTCTCTAAAATAAATTTTAACACAATGCATACCAGTATTCTTTACAGTACATTATAGATGTGTAGGCCTACTACATAGGAGATAACACAATGAATGATATTTCCTGCAGTTACATCACTAGACATAAACGGAAGTCTGTTAAAAGTTTTGTCATTTGTTTCACTGCAGTAGGCTATAATTGTCTGTATGATCTAATTTCCAACTCCTAATAATGACAGCGTAAATTAACTGCCGCGGTTAATTCTCTTCAATACTCATTGCTGAGTAAAGAGTATGGCGCTTATCATTATCGTTATACTGCTATCCAAGCTACAGTTACCAGTATTGGTATCCCAATAACTGCCAGTGAAAGTTCACTGTAACTGATATTTCCATAGTTCGTCAACACTCAATACTCCCTACAGCGTCTACGGTTATCATAGTACCATGAATTTAGAATGGTCACTCTATGAAGTTAGATACAAGTTTTCCATGAGAATGCAGCACACCTTTCCACCAACAGACGGATAATCGGTTAAACAGTTATTACACAGTTAATTCCATGGACTGTAGAACTGACGAGCACGAAGGTAAAAGAAGGGAAGATGACATGACATCACATAAGCGAAGCCAAAGTCCACCATCTTAGTAGATCCAAATCATAAGCAGACAGCCATACACATTGAGGTGTAAGATTGGAGACTACGAGTCACGATTTTACTTTCATGCAGGAACATTTGTTTTTGATATGTTACTTGTGTAGTGTAACTATGTGATAAAAATACCAGTTTATGTTGTTTCTGGCTGTACTAATCGTTCCGATTGAATCTTAAGTATAAGGGAATAACATTCCATTTGTAAGTGAAGCCATTCAAACGATATTTCCTTTTATACTAATGAATTACGGTTATGCAGTTTACTTTTACTCTTACGCTTTATTTCTTTTCTGTACTTTAGATTTACTCTGAATCCTGTTCGCAACGCTCTCTGGGTGAATGCTGTGTGAAGGAATGATTGGAAACCAAGCAAATCTAGGAGTAGAGAATATGGACTGAACATCACTTTCGTCAGTGTGTATTAAGGAAAATGCTGTGCCATCAATTTTTCCTGCGATTCATCATTATTCATAAAAGTTACGGTAACTAATGTGTAGAATATTTATTTTGAATTCAGATCCTATTAAATTACAATGCGGAAACTTTCTGTCAAAGTATCATACGTTACTTTTGTTCCTGTGTACTTTAATGCAGAACTGGCCATTTTGTAAAGAAATGTGATGTAAATACGTTGAAAGGAGTCTAATTAATATAGATACTGGATGTGTCTCCTAACAGAATGTAAATAAGTAGATTAAGGTGTAACTTATAATACAGTGCTATTTTATTATGTTTATTATCAACTGATACCGTTTTTATTTAGAACGAGAAGATAAGAATCCAACTGGCACCACTACCAACAGAGCAGTAGATGGCTGCAATAAGTGTTGATGAACTTATTTACACTGAGTCTGACACTGACCTCCTCTCCATGTGTCAGTAATCAAACTGATTAAGAGTTAGTTGCCGTCAAAACGCTAAAGAGTTTTTCTGCATTGCCTCATTACTTACAAAAGGTAAGTAAATTGTCAATTAATAATGTTGAATTCAGCTCCTTAAAAATCACACTGTAATGGCTTTCTGCTGAGGAGTGTACATTTTTGCACAATTGATATTTAATTAAAACCATACATGTATTAGCCACATGAGTGAGTGAGTTTAGGAGTGGAATTCAAAAATCTCAGTCAAGGCTCTTGAGTAGTTTCAGTGAAATGTTAAACAATGAAATTAATATTTAAAAAAACAGAAATATTCTGCAGCTCTCTTTTTCTAGCATTTATCACAATTAACTTACAGAAGTTACATCGGTGGCAATGGTAGAAAGTATGTGACAAGTTGACACTGATTTCTCAGCATTATTGGTGAACAGTTCATTATCAGGCTACTTTTCAGTAGAAGAGTCTTTCTATTAAACCTGTAGGAAACCTGAAAACTGTTGAACATTTCTAAGTTCCTATATTAAATTTCACCTTCGCTGTGTAAGCTGCCCTGCGCATTACTATAATTATACATTGGTTATATTTGTATGCTTACTTTTTGGTATAGTTAAAGACTACTGAACTATGTAAAACATTTTATTTCATATCATTTATCTATTAAAAACCAGCAGTACATATGCCTCTTATTTAAAAATAAAACAAAATTTAAAAAAAAAACTAAAGTAATACATGGGGTATGATGCTTGTGAAACAATTTATATGAGATAAATAAGCAATAACCTAACGCATAAAAAACCAAAATATGGCACATTTAAAATGGGTTTACTTAATTTAAATAGTAAATAAAAAAATTTCTCTCTTGTTTCAGTTTAATGGTCCAATGTGGATTTGTGAGTGAAATATTAAGCCTACATAAATTCAATAGCTTTTCTGACTTATATGTTATTTATTATGAAATTATTTATTTCACTACAGCTTTATTTCCAATTCAGTAACTTTCCATAAAAGGGAGTGTTTTCTTACTCTGATGTAGAGAATATGTTGGTAATGATTACCGCAAATGGTTTAGATAGTAGCAGTGTTATAGTTTTCAACATGTCTTTTCATAATTATGTTTCCTGCTTTCACATTTCTTGGCTTTGTCAACTCACAACAAATCTGTTGCCTTCCAACTTAACCTTGATCTTGGCCAATGTTACAGTTTAGCCTGTCCCACATATTTCATATTTTCTGGCCATATAACAGAGGTCTTGAACCACACCACACATTCTAGAGCTTAATCTCCCTTCCTACTATTGCTTCATAAACGTTATGATCATAAAAGTGTTAATTACTATTTTCGACATTTCCCATCCATCATGTAACCTGCCCCATCCAACACATAACATTTCATGTTTCCGAAACATTAAATTTCCTTATGGTCCTACATTAATATCTGATGTTTGAATGGAATGTAAAGTTGATGTTGCATTTGGTTTAATACCGTATGTATACAAAATTCATATAAATAATGCCTTGTTCTGCAGTCTGCAACACACTGAGGGTCAGTTTTGTTTCTGTCTGCAACACTATTAATTTTTCTGAATTGCTGCAAAAATAGTGGTTAATTACTAATATTGTCTGTTACACATTTTAACCAAATAAGAAAATTTATTAGTCTGAAAAAAGTAAAGAATTTCATTTTATTTAACTCTCATGGAAAGGCCACATACATTTGAAGGCGTTGTAGAATTTGAATTCTCCTGAAAGAACGAAATAAAGTAAAACTAGGCTATAACTTGTTATACAGTGCATTATTATTACATTTATCTCTATTGTTTGTGTTCACAACGTTCAGAATGAGAACAGACCACCACCAACACACCAACAGATGGTTGCAGTGAGTATTACTGGAGCTGACACTTAGGAGGTCTCTCATACTGCTGACAATGCCTCTCCCTGTTCAGTGAAAACCTGGTGAGTCAGCATTAGTAAGAAGTCTGAAGAGAAGTGTGAATGACTTCAAAAAATTACAACTCAAGAAAAAAACATAAAGTTCTTCAACAGGCAAAGAACAGGCAAATGCATCCTGTTTTTGAAAGTGCTCTTAGTGTATGGAAAACATAACAAGAATTTTTGTGTAAGGATATACAGAATTGTCTTTGTTTAGCATTACCTGTAAAGCTATCCTTGATTTGTATGTGTATCATCGTTTATAAGCCTACCAGGAAACTCGCCATGTAAAAAAATTAGTAACGCATCAAGCTTGGTACCTCTATGGTGCATGTTAACCCAAGCATTGTCAATAAAGACTATAATTCACTGTGGGCTTGTTTATTTTGATTCCTTATCCTTTCACATTTTGTTATTTAATTGAAATGTCCATTTGATTATTCCAACATTAAATGGACTATCCGCCTAGCCATATCCAATAATTGTTACTTGTCACAGGTAAAGTATGAGTATTCAACAAATCCCTCCAGTATGATTATTTATCAATCAATTGTGGCAAAATAAATCACTTAGTGAATGGTGAACATTGAAGGAATTAATTTTTAGATCTCATTAACTCAATGACATGTGCTAACTATCAACATTTGTAGCATTCCACATTTTGTAAGATAATTGTATTCATATCCTGTAAATCACTAATATTGGCCACATGCTGAATAACTTAGGTATTTTTAAAGTGAGATGATGAGTAAATGGCAGAGGGACCGAAATCCTGATAAAGAAATATCTACCTCAGTCTTGTCCTTTGCCTCTGGAGAATCTGTAGGTTTTGAAATGAAACATGACCCTTAGTATGTGCTTAACTTCATAACCTGCAAATCTCTTAGTTTATTGCAATGTACAAGATGTGATAGCATATCCTGCTTCTTCCCTCAGTGCACACATTTATTGGCTAGCAAAGAAAACTTAGGTTCATTTTTTTGTTGTATTTTTTAAACATTTCAGGTGTTATCCGTTCGAAATGAAAATTCAAAATATGAGTAATAAAATCCAGTAGCAGTAAGCAAAGAAGCATTGCTTTCAGAGTTCTGGATTCATCAGCTGTAGACGTAGGGGCGAAACAAAGATTAAAATACGTTACAAAAACAACTTCTTCTCATCACATTTTTCTACCCTTTGTAATTCAAAATGTACAAACAAAAACAAAGACACAGTAACGAATCCAAACGTCTGATTTCGCTTCATCAAATGCATAGGCCCATTCAAGGCCAGAAAAACGTTTGACACTGCTCTCCTGACATACGTTATTAATGTAAGCACTGTATATTTAAAAACATTTGTTGCCTGCACACGACAGAAATTTCAAGAATGAAAAGAGACCTTGAACTGTTGTTTGCTATTGTCTGTATAAACTAAGTTTACATGTGATTCAGAGCTCCTATCAGGTACCACGCTTTCGATCTATCAAAATGACCCTGCCCACTGGCTTCTAAACAACATATGGCGGAAATCCGTAGTACCAACTCCAAGGAGGTGGGAGGTGCTCTTAACGACATATAACTATATGGTCTGTATTTGTCCACAAAAGTATATTATATCAAATGTGTAATCGACAGTCATTTAAATGTATGAAAGCTAACAGAGCAAGAACCACAGAGCGCTTTATTCTGAAAACATTTCCTTGGCTCCTAACACACCATACTAATTTTTTCCTTGCTCTGTCGTACATGGTATCCCTTGTGGAGAAATATTTATTATGAAATGCTTTGTTGTTATGACGCTATAAGTTGTTAGCAAGAACTGTAAACTCTGAAACAACAAGGGGCATTGTGTGACTGGATTGAGGAGTTCCTAGAAAACAGAATTCAGCATGTCATTCTCAATGGAGAGAAGTCTTCCGCAGTAAGAGTGATATCGGATGTGCCACAGGGGAGTTTCGTGGGTCCGTTGCTGTTCACATTATACATAAATAACCTTGCGGATAATTTTGGATGTTCACTGAGGCTTTTTGCGCATGATGCTATAATATATAGAGAGGTTGTAACAATGGAAAATTGTATTGAAATACAGAAGGCTGTGCATCGAATTGACGCATGGTGCAGGCAATGGAATTGAATCTCAATGTAGACAAGTGCTGCCAATACATAGAAAGGAATATCCTACATAATTTAGCGACACTATAGTAGGTCAGCAGCTGGAAGCAGTTAATTCCATAAATTATCTGGGAGTAGGCATTAGGAGTGATTTAAAATGGAACGACCATATAAAATCAATCGTTGGTAAAGCAGATGTCGGACTTAGATTCATTGGAAGAATCCTAAGGAAATGCAGTCTCGAAACGAAGGAAGTAGGTTACAGTACATTTGTTCGCCCACAGCTTGAATACTGCTCACCGGTGTGGGAGCCATACCAGGTGGAATTGATAGAGGAAGTAGAAAAGATCCAAGGGAGAGCAGCGCGCTTCGTTACAGGCTCATTTGGTAATCGTGAAAGCGTTACGGAGATGATCGCTAAACTCCAGTGGAAGACTGCAGGAGAGACGCTCTGTCGCTCGGTACGGGCTTTTGTCGCAGTTTCGAGAACATACCTTTACCGAGGAGTCTAGCAGTATATTGCTCCCTCCTACGTATATCTCGCGAACAGATCATGAAGATAAAATCAGAGAGATTTGAGCCCACACAGAGGCAAACCGTCAATCTTTCTTTCCGCGAACAATACTTGACTGAAATAGGAGGGAGAACCAATAGTGGTACTCAAGGTACCCTCCGCCACACACCAGCTGGTGGCTTGCGGAGTATGTATGTAGATGTAGATGAAATTGTACATCTAAACTGACCAAACCAGGAGGAACTAAACAGTGAACTGTATTGGAACTATTTTTGAACTGTTTGACTGACATTTAACGCTAAACTAAACTATCAAAACTGATGCTTCAGACTCTCATTCATCATATGTTGAGGAAGTGATCCTTGTGAAGTCATGTAAAAGGGATGGAGCATGTGTAGTTAAAGTGAAATCAAAGTCAAATGCACAGTCTATGGGATTACGTATTAAATTGCTTCAAGAACCAGGAGAATACGAAACAGCATAGAAGAGAGAATGCAGCGAGACGCCCGTTGAATGGGGCTGGTGTGCCCACACTCTGCAGGCAGCAGAAGGTGTTTCGCTGGCATTGCGGAACCTAAGATTTATTAATGAGCATCCAACCTGTTAAATGAAGTGCTTAGAATACTAAGTAAAGCCGGCCGCGGTGGCCGAGGAGACTGAGGCGCTTCAGTCACGGTCTGCACGGCCACTACGGTCGGGGGTTCGAATCCCCCCTCGGGCATGGATATTTGTGCCGTCCTAGTTCGTAAGTAGTTCATAAGTAGTTTGTAAGTTTAGGGACTGATAACCCCGTAGTTAAGTCCCATAGACTATACAAACATTTGAACATTTTACTAAGTAAATTAGTAAGAATTTTTCCAGATAAATTTGCTAGTGAAATGGGTAATGTAAGAGAGAGAAGGTATTACCTTTGAAATAGAGACAGAAATTATGCTCATGAGAATGGCAACGATCCTATGGATCAGCCACTACAAATAGAGGTAGACAATATTAATGCTGATGTATAGAATCAATTACAAAGTACAAATTATAATGTTGAAAATAATGAGAATATAGATAATGTCGATCTTAACCACAATGATGTGGTTTTTTTTGGTGGAAACGTCAGAGACCTTGCAATCATATAGGGCGAGTCATGGGATTGCTTCAGCAGGTTCAATAGACGTTAATGGAGAGAACAGAGCTATTATCACGCTAAATAAAGAGTCAATGCTAGGATTAATTTTAAAGAGGCAAAAAGGAAGTAAAGCAATGCAAGAAAAAAATGTAAAATTATTAAAAACAGAAATCAAAGACGAAATAAAAAGATTAGGAAAGGGGCATAGAGGAAGTATGATGGGGTAAAAAGAATCCATAGAAACAGTAAAAGATTAAAACCGTATTACAAGTATCTGCAGAAAGGCCAGAGACTAGGTTAAATGAATTAGTTAATATGAACCGTAAGTTTGAGGCCATGAAAAACAGGGCAAATGGCAATAAAGCCAGATCAGAGACGTTTCGAGCAAAGACTGACCGTGGAAGACTAGAAATGGGTGAAAAATTAAAAATGGATATATCTGAAGTTCTCACCAAGTTTATATTCAAGTAAAGGTAATTAATCATAATGTTCAAGATCAAAAAAACACTTTGTTATTAATTAGCACTAAAAGTTTTGTCTGTAAATTCCGTTTGTAAAGGTAATGCAAGAACGATTCAAGGTGAATTATGAGAAATGGAGCAATCATTGGAAACATTCTGAGAAATACACGAAGTAAATGACAATTTAAGTAAACAGGTGAAATTGAGCAGTGAGGAAAATGAACCAGAGAAAATGAAACACATTCTTCAGGTTAGTAATTCTCATCACATTGATTTCAGTCAACAGTTTTAAAAGGTCAATACACAAGAACACTTTATAAAACAGCAAAGGAAAGCTAATGCATTGTATCATAGATAATATTCCTGCAAAAAGATCTTTGACTTACGGAATGAAGTTTCAGTACACAAAACAATAGCTGACAGTATACTAAACAAAGCTTCTGGAATGTTCCTTTAGTAGAGAATTGAAATCTGCCTAGTCTCTGGGGCCATTTGTAATATCAGTGTTAGTGTCGCGGAATGAGAAGACTTTGTTCTTTGAAGAAATTAACATTTAGCAACACATGTATGTGTCCAAAGAATGAACAGTATAAGTCAGAGAAGTTACAGCTCCTCCTGTAGTAGCAGTAGCAGTACACAGTGAGTAGTTGTATGCAGAGAGTCACAGTATTGACATGGCTTAAATATGGAGACTGGCTTATGAAGCAGTTTTACTAGAGAACATTTATTTTGAGGAAGATATTTTTGGAAAGATTAATTATGAGATTTTTCTGTTTATGAAAGGAACTTGCATATGAGAAATATCAAGACGAAAATGGAACATTAAACTGTTCCGTAATTGTAGAGATATTGTAGAAATCGTTGGTATTGTGTGCAAGAGATGAACTAAATAACAATCATAATATGTTTTATATATCGTAGGTCGCATTCTTTTAGTACTTATTAGCATTTGACACCACATTTCTTAGAAGTTTTGATACAATTATTTGTGTTGCATTGTTTGATATGTGTGATCGTGTTACAATGCACGTGGTAATCATGATAATGAAGACTAATTTTTGGTGTGTTGATGAAAGTCGTAATAGTGGTAGATTTTGATGGAAATTAGTGCATTACAAAACGAGTGTTTTCGTGTGCACAAGCAGCCATATTGAATAAGGGTTTATTGAAGTTTGGATACATTACAGAGCTCAGTAGTATCCAAATGTTTTTGATGAAGTGAAATGTTAATAACAGTTTTGTGGTTTACGTAATTAAAAGTGTCCTGTTGTACTTATTAAACGAGGCAGATGTAAAATGTTATGCGTTCTTTCTCTCACGCTCTTGAATTTGCGATTCACAATATAGACATTGTTACGCAAATAACAAACAAGATACTGATGAGTAACAGTTGTTTATCAAATATTTTAATACGCAGTCGTATATCAGTGTTAAAATTCTTGAAAGTATTTTACTTTCCCGCAGCTGAATTACATCAGCTGACAAAAAGTTTGCATTTGCTTCGTGTTGCGTGATCCCCCATATTCTAACCAGAAAGTAATTTCTTAAGTCTTCTCAGAGCTTTAAGAGTACAATACTCAGAGAACAACTACTGAATTAACATTCACATTTTGTAGAACTGTATTCGGACGTAAATTTAATTTTTTTGATAAATTCAAACACTACCATTTGAGAGTTGTCAACCCATCTCTCATCAGATTTTTTATTCTATTTATTGTGATTTCTTATTTTTTAGCAATACGTGGCTCTTAAGATGAAATGGGACTGAAAACAGGTGCGGGGATGTTGGGGTTTTTAATCGTTGGGAAAGAAGCGAGCTTGCTGTGTGTATATATATCACATGGGTGGCAGGCGGCAGGCCTCCACCAGAAGGATGGGGGAGTGGAAGTGAAAGCCAAGCCGGCGTTTTACGATGCTACCGACTCTGCAGCAGCGACGGGGGCCAACGACACCCGTCGGAAGGTTAGGACGCTTACTTGTCGTAGCTGATCTGCGAAGTGAAACCAGCGTCCAAAGGGTGCGCGCTACATTGCCTGTGCGAAGACAGCGGGAGTACGTTTCCCCAGTCTGAGGGCAAACTGGTTGGCGACAGCATTGTATGTCGTGTCTGGGAATACCTAGGACCAAAAATCGGGAGAATTCCATCGTTTATTGCACCTTCTTTTACGACTTGGTATCTGCCTTCGTGTTTTAAGCTACGACTCCCTGTAGTTCGGAGACGGCAGCCACCTGCCGACCGCCGAGGGATAGATAACATCGGCGATATCTCTCCTTCTCTCTTGACAAGCACAAAAATTACTCCAACAGTGAGCTTGTACGCCAGATTAGGCGGGAACGCAGCCCGAGGGTGGGAATACCAAAGAAATGTTCAAATGTTTGTTAATCTTATGCGACTTAACTACGGGGTCATCAGTCCCTAAACTTACAAATTCCTATCCCCACTAAACCTTACATTTGGCGAAACCTTCCAGGATCCTCTCCTTTCACACCGAACAAAATCTAACACATTTCCGGTGTATTTCTCAAATCCCAAGCTCAACACTTACCAGACTAAATCTGCAATCACATGAATTACAACAAACCCATTTCACCATTAACAAACAAGTTGGTACTTTACATTCGTCTCTGAGGGACGAAGTTATCACTTGTGTTTCAAAAGAGGAACAATCAGAGGAATACACAACACTCTGGATATAATGAAATATTTCATACGAATGACAACCTCAGGTTGGAATAGCGTTCTTTGCGTTGCCAGATAATTGACGATTACCAGGCACCCTTCCGCCTCTGTAAGTCTAGTGGACAGTGTGGTGATTTACCATGCAGGAGGCCCGGGTTCGATTCCCGGTCGGGTCGGAGATTTTCTCGGTTCGGGGACTGGGTGTTGGTATCGTCCTCATCATCACCATTTCATCATCAATGACCCGTAAGTCGCCAAAGTGGCGTCACCTGAAGACTTGCACCAGGCAGGCTGAAGATGACCTCAGTAGGGGTCGAACGGCGATAAATGCCACACGCGATGATCGTTATCACCAGGTACCCGAGTTAATTGCCAGCTTACTTCCTTTACTGAACTATTCGCTAACTTCTTTCACTTTCTACACTATCACATAATCACTATTAAGAGTAGTGGAACCGCTAGGAAAGAGTACTAAGAAACGGGCCATAAAATACCAAATGTGTTGACCTAATTCCAATTAATGACTGAAACAAGTAACCCAGTAATATGAACATCTGCAAAGCATTGGTAAATATGAAAACAAAACCACCACAACACAAGCAGATCATAATGGTTCAAAGAATGTATTACAGATCCGCAGGTAAGGGAATAGTGCAAAATTGAAACTGATGGACACCAGTAGAGAGATGTCTTAGACGGGAAGAACTGAGCATTATTGTAAATCTACCCAACAAGTGTATTGTCTTATTAATTATAATTAAGTTATCAATTGAAGCTGAAGAAGAGAATGGCGCTAAACCAGGTACGTTAACATGACAAATTACGATTAAATAAAACAGTGAACACAGACATTCAGTGATGTATATGTCCCGAGACGGTAAGAAATGGGTTATAAGCGAAAGAAGATATATTGTCTATTCATTAGCATGGAATAAAACGGCAAACAAGTGTACTGGCCCGCAGTGGAGTAGCCGAGCGGTCTAAGGCGCCTCGCTGCGGAGTGCGCGGTTGCTCTCCGTTGGAGGTTCGAGTCCTTCCTGGGCCATGGGTGGGTGTCTTTTTTCCTTAAGTTAGTTTACCTTAGTTTCAGTAGTTTGTAAGCTATGGACTGATGACCACGCAGTTTGGTCCGATAGGTTTACAAACATGTCAACATTTGAACAAGTGTACTGACAAAGAGATTTGTGGTGTAATAAGGTTTATTATACGGTGTTAGGAAATTCGACTAACTATGTACGTAAAGGTCATGTACAGAGGTAAGAGTTGACAAAGAAGACGGTCAATAATGTGGAGGAGAAAGAGGTAAATAATGGTAAAAGGCCACGTGAGCGTCGGCTGATATGTATAAGAAAAATTTTAAATATATTTATACGTGAAGTACAGGGTGTCTCACGAAAGACGCCTGCCAGTCGTCCGCAGATCGCGCGGTACGGCTCTCGGCAGCCGCCGCCACATCCGCCGGTCGCGGCAGCGCCCGATTCTCGGACTCTATTGTGCCGCTGGCGCATACACTGAGTTAAAGTCTGGAAAACATTGCCGTCTGAGTAACCTAAGCTTACCTTTATTTACAGTAGGCGTTCAAAATGATATCCCTCTATGGAAAGAGCGGCGTGACATCTCTTGAACACATTTGCGAACACTGAGGAATTTCGGCTGCAGAAAGTTGGGAAATGACTAGTCCAATCCTGTCTTCCAACTCTTCGAATGTATGGAGACTGCTTGAACAAACCTTGTCTTTTAACATTCCCCAAAGATAAAACTCACAAGGATTTAGATCTGGAGAACGAGGAGGCCAGTCAACTGCCTGCGCCTGTTTCGTTAGAGTGAGGATTATTCCCTTCTTTGCTCGGTATTGGTTTTCCATCTGAATTCATCATATTCACACAGTGTTTCTTGTCTCTATACGTCTCTGTTACATTCGTTTAGGTCGTACCTGTCTTTCCCCTTGTTATACAGAGTTTCATTTCACTCTAGTCGCTCCTGCTTGGACATTTTTCACTTTCTATCTTAATTTTTAGTCTTCTATACTCCATTTTATCTGCTTCATTTGCAGTATTATTAAATCTCCTATCGTCAATGAAATTCTGTATTTCCTGTGATATTGCGAAGAAATTTTATACATCGTGTCTTTCCACTTATTTGTTTCTCTGCTACTTTCACCATTTCATCTATCAGAGCTACCCAATCATGTTCTACTGTGTTACTTTCCTCCGTATACATCAATTCTTGCCTAAATATTTTCAAGAACTTCGGCTTCCTTCAGTGTATCCAGGTCCCGTGTCATTATTTCCCATCGTTTGTGGAGTTTCTTCAGTATCAGTATACTGTTGATAAAGGCTAACATATGGTCTGCGTCTTTATCTGCCCATGGACACGTCTTACAGTTTTAAACCAGATTCCGAAATACAAAGATTTCTTTTTCTTTTTACTGAGTATATATAATCGCGCATATCAATATTTAAAGTGTAATATGTGAGTAAGCACCTGAATGTTGGTGTTTAAGAAAATAAAAAACACAAGCTAATAATAATTTTTTTAATGAATTTGTCTAGTCCTTGTGTTTGTAAGTAGATTTGTACTATCATTTTTTGTAGACAGGAAACGAATTTGCAGTATGAGTCCGCGATCTTCAGTATTTCAGGAAGAAAAGTTTAGAGGTTTTTAGATCTGATGATGGCAGATGCCGAAACGAGGTAATCAATGAATATAATTTTAGCTATCTAGACGGTTGTTATTCTTATTGTACTATTATGATAATAAAAAAACATTTTGCCCACGTCTGCGTTAAAACTAATTTTAAATGAGGAATGACTATGAGGCTAGGAGGGTCTGTAGAGTATCATTCGATAAGTTTTTTACTATTTTCTTCGTCACAAAAAGCACCCATGTTACATCTACTTTTTTACCTAATAAGATGAGTGAGTTTAAGAAGTGAGGCTGTTAACGTCATGTTTATAGTTGAATATTATGATGTCAGTATACATAGAGAAAACTTTTTCACGAAAACATCAGGAAAACTGAAAGTCGAAAGATGATATCACGGCTACTTACGTAC
The DNA here is from genome assembly GCA_026315105.1 of Locusta migratoria. Classification (NCBI taxonomy): domain Eukaryota; kingdom Metazoa; phylum Arthropoda; class Insecta; order Orthoptera; family Acrididae; genus Locusta; species Locusta migratoria. The sequence continues at coordinate 134,554,633 of CM048745.1, forward strand.
TAATATGATCGGAGATAACTGTCGGTCAGTTCACAAAGACTTACAATAGGCAGCGCACTGGAGCTAGAACTACACTACTGGTCACACAAAATGCAACACCATAATCGACAGGCAATAGCTCAGTCCATTTTATTTGGAATGTAAGATTTTGTTCGAGATAACAGCATTAGAACCACAGCCATACGTGAAGTGATGAATATAATGAAATCAATACTGACGGAGGGGACTCCCAATCTCTCACCCTCAGATTTAGTGTCAAGTTGGAACAGCGGGTAGCCCGTCAAGCACTGAACACAGATTGAGCACTAAAGTAGGAAAACGTTGTATGGAACTTCAAAAAAGAATAAGAATGTAAACAATGAGCTGCTCGAGCGCATGATGTGCACCATGTCGTCTTGGTTACGTGGTCATGGTGTTGACCGGCCGCGGTGGCCGAGAGGAATGAGGCGCGTCAGTCACGGTCTGCACGACCACTACGGTCGGGGGTTCGAATCCCCCCTCGGGCATGGATATTTGTGCCGTCCTTAGTCTTAGCTAGTTCATAAGTAGTTTGTAAGCTTAGGGACTGGTGACCCCGTAGTTAAGTCCCATAAGTTCTACAAACATTTGAGCATTTTGAACATGGGTTGGTCTATCCCTCGTGCTGTATAATTTAATTGTTTTGTTTGTCACAAATTATCAGCTGTCCGTCCGATGTCTGACATGTAGTGTAATGTCCATACTGCACAAGTGTTCTATTAACAGTGGAAATGTAGTGACTTTCCAATGAGAGCTGCAAACGTTTGACGACAAGACGACAGCCGAATCCTCCACTGGGAGACACGCTTGATCATACACAACATTTTAGACAGTACGTGCGTCAGAGGACAGGAATCGCTTTCCGGCGACTTAGCTTGTATGCCTGGTGCGTGAGTGGTATATGCCCCCATGTCAGATTTATGCGTTCCTATGAACGTCAATGCGATCACTCCCATTAAAATGAAGAAAACATAACAGTTAGTCACATAAGTGCAAGAGCTGAACGCAACAGTTTTATAATCGCACTCTTTTCCTTGTCTGCCATCAAAACATGTGATTTAACGTTTTGGAAGTCTTTGACATGTATACCATCGAATTCTGCATGTGTACAAGCAAATAAGAGCATGTCCTGGAATTTCCGAGAGAGAAAGGTGAGTATTACTTATTGTTTTCATTTCAGCGAGAGGTCTTGCCTGCTCTCAGTACGATCACATTAACTTGCAACGGTAATATATACACTCCTGGCCTTTAAAATTGCTACACCACGAAGATGACGTGCTACAGACGCGAAATTTAACCGACAGGAAGAAGATTCTATGATATGCAAATAATTAGCTTTTCAGAGCATTCACACAAGCTTGGCGCCGGTGGCGACACCTACAACGTGCTGACATGAGGAAAGTTTCCCACCGATTTCTCATACACAAACAGCAGTTGACCGGCGTTGCCTGGTGAAACGTTGTTGTGATGCCTCGTGTAAGGAGGAGAAATGCGTACCATCACGTTTCCGACTTCGTTAGAGGTCGGATTGTAACCTATCTCGATTTCGGTTTATCGTATCGCGACATTGCTGCTCGCGTTGGTCACGATCCAATAACGATTAGCAGAATATGGAATCGGTGGATTCAGAACGGCCATACGGAACGTCGTACTGGATCCCAACGGCCTCGTATCACTAGCAGTCGACATGACAGGCATCTTTTCCGCAAGGCTGTAACGGATCGTGCAGCCACTTCTCGATCCCTGAGTCAACAGATGAGGACGTTTGCAGCACAACAACCATCTTCACGAACAGTTCGACGACGTTTGCAGCAGCATGGACTATCAGCTCGGATGCCATGGCTGCGGTTACCCTTGACGCTGCTTCACAGACAGGAGCGCCTGCGATAGTGTACGCAACGACGAACCTGGTTGCTCGAATGGCAAAACGTTATATTTTCGGATGAATCCAGTTTCTGTTTACAGCATCATGATGGTCGCATCTGTGTTTGGCGACATCGCACATTTGAAGCGTGTATTCGTCATCGCCATACTGGCGTGTCACCTGGCGTGATGGTATAGGGTGCCATTGGTTACACCTCTTGGTTACCTCTTGTTTGCATAGACGGCACTTTGAACAGTGGCCGTTACATTTCAGGTGTGTTACGACCCGTGGCTCCACCCTTCATCCCTGCGAAACCCTACATTTCAGCAGGATAATATACGACCGAATATTGCATGTCCTGCACGGGCCTTTCTGGATAAGGAAAATGTTTGGCTGCTGCCCCGGACAGCACATTCTTCAGATCTCTCACCAACTGAAAACGTCTGGTCAATAGTGGCCGAGCAACTGGCTCGTCACAATACGCCAGTCACTACTCTTAATGAACTGTAGTATTGTGTTGAAGCTACATGGGCATCTGTACCTGTACACTGCCATGGAAGCTCTGTTTGACTCAATGCCCAGGCGTATAAATGCCGTTATTACGGCCAGCGGTGGTTGTTCTGGGTACTGATTTCTCAGGATCTACGCACCCAAATTGCGAAAAATGTAATCACATGTCAGTTTCAGTATAATATATTTGTCCAATTAATACCCGTCTATCATCTGCATTTCTTCTTGGTGTAGCAATTTTAATGGCCAGTAGTGTACTTACCACATGACTTATATACAACTAGCTTATGTGCCTGTGCTTGGCAATGGTTGTTAAAGAGAAACCTGTTGTATCATGGTTTTTTAGAGTTCCAGACCTAGGTCAGCAAAATCAGAATCCTTGTTCGATCGCTCTGTCAATAAATTCAGTTCTCCTAGCCAAGATGTCAAATTTAAGTAGAAGTCATTGTGGAAAACGATGAATGTTCATAAAGTTTTTCATACAAAAAGTTAAATTAATTTAATTCCGTACTCTGGGACGATCTAAATGCGTTGTTAGTTTGTGTTCATAAACTTAAGACTGAGGTGTGTAATTGTCTGTCTGGCATAAACTTCTGAAAACACTCCTATCGTTGAGATGAGAAATAGTAATACTGTAATAATAAAAACAGCGCCATGTATTGTGGCGTAGTATTAAACTATTTATCTCTCACAGTAAGTGTATGCTGAAGTACTAGAATGTTGAAGTGTTCCACTGGGGACAATGTAATTATTCTGTACGCAGTGCTCCATATTATCGAAAAGTCGACGAATAGCGAAAGCCTGGTAATTCAGTCATCAGAGCAGTTCATGTCTGTCATGGTGGTGTCAATGGGCGATAAAGTACGTCTGGATAATCGTTGAAGGAATGGAGTCAGATGATCTCCCGTATAGAACTTTCCATTAAATATAGTAGTATTTCCAGTGAATTGTCATGACTGTGTTAGCAGCATCGACCACTATTTTAGCTGATATATGTCCTTACGTCCTGCAGTGATTACTTCGTAAAGCACGAAGTTGAAATCTATCTTGTGTAATAGAACTATATACTCAGAAGTCGGATTATGACTTTAAGTATAATTGTCTGTGCAAAATAAGACTTCTTTCTCTATCTTTATGTAGTCCGCACAAGAATTACAAATTTTATCACAATATTGTACCGACAATTATGAAAGCAAGGAGGTTACTGATGAGTTTGTCGCTCGCGTGTGTATATTATCTCTAGTGGCAGGCACAGAGCAGAAATATCCCTGGAGTGAGCATTCAGACGCGCAGAACAGATTCTCTATCCTCAACATTAAGTTGGAAATATCACCTGATAATGGGAAAAATCTACTAATCGATGACTTCACCTTAGTCCTTTTTTGTCCGGTTAAGGTGGATGACTATGTGTAAAGGGCCCTTTTAGCGACGCTTCCTCAATTTTCTTGTTGCTTCTATGACACATTTATTTAGATATTATTTCATGTTACGTGGTTGCTCTGCGAAAGGGAGGTGGGGCTTCTATGCAGCCAATGCGGTACAAACCAATCCTAAGAGCAAATAAATATGCGGAAATAGTGGAATTGTCTCAGTATCACTTGGTAAATTCTGCTTAGTGTTGGGAAGATGCTCACTCCACAGATATTTCTACTTTATGTATAATTTAGTGGTTATACCCGTCGAAAGACGCACTTCTTCTCTTTCCATAACATTGCAAAGCATATGGCATACAGCCAGGAAGAAAAAAAATGTTTGTGTTCTACCTGGGCTAAACTTTACTTGCAGTAGCAGCGGTTTAGTTTACTATCGTTGACAACGAACTATTCGCTTTAGCAGGATGATAAATTTACTGACCAGAATAGCATAAATTATGTATTTCATCGTAAACATAAATAATTATTTCCCTTTTTCTACGTAACTCATTTTTGAAGAAGTATTCAACGGCCTTTGCCAACATCAGCGCACAACGCAGCCGCCTTAAGTAAAATTGTACCCCTTCTCGTAATGTATTACACCATAGTTATGAGAACGATAAAAAACGCAGCAACGCCATAATTAGTTATTTGGTGTACTATGTAACTAACGTCGCCTCACTTTGTCATTTCCTGTACTGTGGCGTTTTCGAGGCATTCCTAAACGGGATGCACTCAAAATGTAATGAGGATAGACCGAAATCATAAAGGGAACTACATAAATTCCATTTTCCTTTCAAACAATTCTTATGTAAATTAGAGCATCGATAGACGCGAAGGAATGTCGTTATGTTTTAAATTCAAATGTTACCCGCGGAAAGAAGTTATTTTTTTCCTTTCCATGGCATTGCAAGGCATGAGAGAGAGAGAGAGAGAGAGGAAAAAAGAATTGTGCTGTTGCTGGATTAAATTTTACTTGTAGTGGCAGCGGTTTAGTATGTTAACGTTCGCAACGAAATATTCGCTTTAGGTGGTCATTAATTTACTGATCGGAACAATTATTTATTTCATTATCAACAGTAAGAATTATTCCCCTCATTGAACGTGACTGATATTTCATAAAGGATTCAACGGCCGTTACCAACATGGATACACTACACTGCTGCCGTAAGGAAAATCATAGCCCTTGTTTCAGTGTATTAGACTTTAGTTATAACAATAAATAACGCAGCATCGCCATATATTAGGTATTTGGTATACTATGTCAGTAACAGCGCCTGTATCGGATCTTTGCTATACTACCCTACAATTCAAGCATAGCATACACCAGAAACTACAAATTACGATATCTTTTTTCCCCTGATCCTACTTTGATGAAATGAAGCTTATATGTTGCCCCAAAGTACTCTCAGTTGACCTATGAAAACCCATGAATGTTAATGTAGTACTCTTGGAGATTTGTAGTACTACACTATACTTTAAGCATAGTATACACAAAAACTTCAAATTACGATATATTTCCTTCCTCTGATCCGATTTTGATGAAACTAAGCCTATGTTACTCTCCAAACTATTCTCAATTTACCCCTTGGAAACCCATGAATGTTCGTGTAGTACTTTTGGAGATTACCCTCACCAAATAAACATACACGATGGCTTTTAAGCAAATGATTAAGTTATGAGATCTTTATTTTCTGTGATCCGATTTTAATTATTGAAGCCTTTATGTAACCGTAGGATGTTCTAAAGTTACGTGTGAAAACACCAAGAAAATTCCTCAAGTAGTTTTGGAGAAATACGCATTGAAAGAGACAGACAGACATAACGATCATAGATAAAAAAAATTGAAATTACGATATTCTTTTTCCCTGATTCGACTTTTATGAAACTAAGACTATATATTATCCAGTTAAGCTCAAGTTACCCATGAAAACCCCACGTAAATACGTGAAGTATTTTTGGAGATGAGAGGGTTTTTATAGTAGAACAAACAGACACAACGATTACCGAAAAAACTTAAAATTACGATATCTTTTTTTCCGTGATCCGATTTTGATAAAATAATGCCTTTATGTTGACCCAAACTTTTCTCGTGTTACCTGTGAAAACCGCATGAGGATTCTTCAAGTAGTTTTGAAGATTGAAGGGAACAGCGACAGCCCTACATTTACAGATTTATTATTAGTATAGATATGACAATTTCCAAGGCTAGAGAAAGAGAACGGAGATGTCAATGAACGAACTGACAGCTAACAATTTTGTGAAAAACGAAAAGTAAAAAGAGTAGACTGAGAGAAGTTTGAACACAGACCTCCTGCATCACAGTCCATCACGTCATAACCATGACGCCACGGCTTTGGCACAGTGCTCTGTTCCATATCCAGCACTTCGACCACTAATTATTTCTATCTTTCCATTTAAATTCACAACTTCTTCCTGTTGTCATGCTTGATCATTTTTCAGTTTTTAATGTGCTGTCCGCTGCGTCATCTAAACACAAAATATGAGGTGTGAGCCACAGGTAGTTTCCCCTGTGAGTGTTGCCACCACTGCTGGCTATAACCGCTGCTACACGTCTTGGCAATAAATAAAATAAGCTTTTCATTAGCTGATGAGGTGTATCAAGTCATGCTGCTTCGACCTATTGCCAAGGCTCATCTAGTATAGTAGCTGGTGGTAAATCCTGGGTGAGTCGTTCTACAATTAAAGACCAGTACATAGGTTAGAGATAGGGAGAACAACGCGATACTTTGGGCAACGAAGAAGTCTCGAATATTGGATGCGAAGTGAGACTGCGTAGTATGGTGTTGCAGTTTGGCCGTTGCAAGCTCTGAATGTATGGGAGAAATACAGGCTAGAACAAGTCAGAGATGTAACACTGATTGGTATCAGCATGGTGACGTACAAAGCAGTAGTGTCTCACCATTGTGTCTCCAGACTCCAATCCGACCATCACGATGGTACAGGCACAATCTGGGTTGGAACGAGATTGTTTTTACCTCCGGAATTCGATAGACAACAGCGCACATTACATACTATAGGGCAGAAATGGCGAACCTTAGTACGTATACATGTACAAAAAACGCATTATTTTACATATTTATTAGTGATATTAATTACATTTATTATAGATTCAATCTGAGAACATTAAATACAGTGACATATATTGCAGATCTAAAGCTGCAGATTAGAAGGTATAGAGGGTATGTTCTAATGTTTGTATAGCTTATGGGACTTAACTACGGGGTCATCAGTCTCTAAACTTACAAACTACTTATGAACTAGCTAACACTAAGGACGGCACAAATAAACATGCCCGAGGAGTGATTTGAAGCCCCGACCGTAGCGGCCGTGCAGAGCGTGACTGGCGCGCCGCAGTCCCTTCGGCCACCGCGGCCGGGTATAGAGGGTATTAACGTTTCAAGGTTCTGATAACAGGTTTTCCATGACGGTCAATGACATTTGCAACCGAGAAGCTTGTGGCAGTTTATGGCATTTCTTGCTAACAGACTTAATCATATATGTTGACTGTTTACTTATATCTCGAATTGCACATGCTATTGCACCAAACTACTGCGGTCATCAGTTCATGGACATACAACTTACTTAAACTAACTTACACTAAGGACAACACATACACACAAGCGCACGCACGCGCATGCACGCCCGTACGCACACACACACACACACACACATACCTGAGGGAGGAATCGAAGCTCCAGCGGGAGCGGCCGCCTTGTCGTAGCACCATGCCTTAGACTACGCGGCTACTTCCGCACGTCTCTTTTTTTCCGCATCACTTTTTTGATAAAGATATTTGTGATTCGTTTCAAAGTGCTGTTTACGGTAGATATTCAACAAACCACTGTCCTGGAACATCAGAGCCAGCCGCGGTGGCCGAGGAAACTGCGGCGCGCCAGTCACGGTCTGCACGGCCACTACGATCGGGGCTTCGAATCCTCCCCTCGGGCAGGGATCTTTGTGCCGTCCTTAGTGTTAGATAGTTCATAAGTAGTTTGTAAGTTTAGGGACTGATGACCCCGTAGTTAAGTCCCATAAGCTATACAAACATTTGAACATTTGATTTTGGAAAAACAGACAAACACTGCGTAGTCGCATCCGCTAATCCTTCCATATTTATGTCCACCAGCTTTCGAAGACTCTTCAACTTTTATTTTGCAATTTTTATTGCTTTACTAAACTATCCATGTTCACCAAACAAGTTAACTCTGTCGTAGACGACGTACCTCAGCTGATACTCACGCAATGTTGGTAAGGATATTGTCAAATCCACTGGTATATGCCGCAATTCATTGTTCGATCCCGCAGGTTGGTTTCAAGAACGACATCTTCCGACCTACTGACAAGCATTGCCGCAGCCCTACAAACATTTGAACATTTGTAATGGAGGTTTAGAAAACAAAATTCATGTGTTTATGAAGCCCTAAAGTAGTAGTTGCTATAATATTTCTAACAATGTTTGCCTCTCTATCACACATTGAAATCTCCAATTATCAGTGAACATCGAAAGTTAAAATGCTACCAACTTCAGATCTATGTACCTATCAGGTTCTATGGTACGAATGGCACACAGAAGTAATAACGTTTCGTGAAATCGCATACTAAGAACATTCATCTTGAAATAGTATATTTGTAGTAGCAGACACATATCAGGCAGCTACAATGCGACAGCTGCTAGTTCTATGATATTGTCAGCATTGGTTATCAAAGAGTAGTAATAATGTCTGCAAGCAACTTTCGTTATTGAATTTCTTATTTCACTTACTTTTCTATGAGAGTAATCCTCTGGTGACTTGACACAGTTACCACAAAATATTGTGTAAGTTCCTGAATCGTAATTTCTTCACTCTGAGTGTCTATGACGAAGGAAAGAAGTAATGGACAGAGAGTGAGAGTGAGGGAGGGAGATGACCGAAGAAAGGAGAGAGGAAGAGATGAGAGTCAGAATGAAGAGAGAGGTGAGATGGACAGGGACGAGGGTTGGATAGAAGAAGGTGGAGGAGGAGCAGTGAGGTGTTTGTTAGAGTGGGACGAAGAAACGGACAGAGACTGGATTTGCGGAGTAGATGGATAGAATGAAGAAAACAATTGATTTTTTACGGGCAACTGTACGTCGCTTCTTACAGATTGAGTAAACCACCTGATCGTTTGTTTACATAGAAAAAGGATATACGAAGCAGTTAGTAAATCTACTGTCACAATAAATGATTTTCAGACAAAATATATTTTTTCTTCCTTCCCTCTCGTTTATCCCACGTAGACACAACAAACCTAAAATACGGATTTGATTTCTTAGTGCCTCTTTGTTTGAAAGACTCTTTCATTCGCTTTCCAGTTCATTTTACATCTGAATGAGGCACAGTAGAGCATGGTATGCTTCAGCTAGCTTCGATTAATCTCAAAATCCATGTGGTGTCGATGCTCGCAAAATAAATTATGCTTATCATAGTGATAATTGTTTCATATGTTTGTCTGTAACTACTGAAGTCTTTCAAGTCTCTAAGATTAAGTTTATAAAGCAACTTGGGTATGTGAATTGATAATAGTTGTTATTTCTAGTCTTATACGGCATTCAGTGCTAAAAACACGACAAGCTGTACCGAGTATGTTCTCATTTAGTTATTTAATCAATTGGAAATCTTCGTATAATTTGCTATTCTGTTTCTACTCTGTTACTAACACAGTTAATATTACTGTACCATTAATTTTCACTTCATAAATCTGGAAATTATGATTAATTCAGTACAAAGCCATAACGTAGCCTGGTTATCGTAATTTCTTCCTTGTGGGATTCATTCTGAAACCGTAATGCCAACGAAATAACGAACACCTATGTTACATATGAAATTAAAAAACTGTTACAGTTTATTTTAACGAAAAATGGCCCATAATGCCTGAATTGATAAATACTCGAAACAGCTAAAACAACACAGCCGGCCGCGGTGGCCGAGGGGACTGAGGCGCTCCAGTCGCGGTCTGCACGGCCACTACGGTCGGGGGTTCGAATCCCCCCTCGGGCATGGATATTTGTGCCGTCCTTAGTTGTAGCTAGTTCATAGTAGTTTGTAAGTTTAGGGACTGATGACCCCGTAGTTAAGTCCCATAAGCTCTACAAACATTAGAACATTTTTAAAACAACACAAATGAACTTGGTTCAGAATTCTGACAGAAATCATTCTGCCAGAACAAGTGAATTGTTAAATACACCTTTACCCACGCTTCACCAGACGAAAATATATGCTATATATGTTATCTGCGCCAAAACATTTTGCTACACACAGGAACCACTGCGTTTTCATTGTGAAATATTATACTGTGTTCTTCACAGTTTGTGCTTTCTATAATCTATTTATAAGAACCTTTTTTTCATTTACCTTAGTGTATTATTACTCATTTACTTATATATTCTCAGCTAAAATCGAAAAGTTAAAAATCTCCAAGCCCCATGGAAAAATATTAGAACTACACGATTTCTACCAAACAGATTTTCCAGTAATCCATGAAATCTAAAAATAGCGACCACACTGTTTGGTAGCAGGCTGAAGCACATATGCAGTTCGCACGTCACTCCCTTACAGTTTATTCAGTTGTCACAACATCTCTCTTCGCTCGAAACAAAAACAAGCTCTGGTGACGAGTGACGCCTTCGCGGAATATCACGCAGTATCGTACAATAGCGACACGTCCTGCGTCTGCAGAATGTCAACTTTTATCGACATCTGCACGTGACGTATCCCCCATAACAAACAAGGAGTTCTCAGCCAGCTTATCACGCAACACTTAATGAGGTATAAAAGCTAGACCACTGGCCCGTTCAGCTACAGTTCGCATCAAGATGAGAGCTCTGCTTGTCTTCTTCTTCCTGGCGGTAAGTGGTTCATATATGCGGCTTGGAGAAGGTGCTTCGTTGTTTACTAACAAGACGACTGAATTCATGTATCCATATTGTCATCCTCCTGTTTACACGCGGTCGTAGCTTACCAGTGTTGTTCGTACGGTAGCTGTAGAAAAATATTCATTCTCTTTTGCTCAGCTCAACTCTTAAAATTATTGACTTCAGTACTTTGCTGAGTGGGTGCTTTTAACTTAAACAATGGAAAGTAACTTCATATTCACGGAATGTACGACATTAATTGCGAATGGGTAAAGTTGAAATTGTGTACCCATGTCATATATTGATTTTACTGTTGGAATTGTTGAGAGGCTGTGTGAGCCACAGAGACGCACTCCAGGCTGAGAAATAGAGACCACTGCAGATAACATGCTAAAACAGACACGTATATCTTACTAGATGTAGGCACTAAAGAAATCTCCTAGTGAACTGCTGATGCCCTCGACCACCGTCCCAGGGTAGAGGTTACCTTTCGGAGAAGATGGGCGTAACTTCATATAGCGTCTAGACGCTGTTGTAAGACGTTACATTAGTACTTGGTGGCCAATAGGCACGTTTTAATGTACGTAGCAAAGTTGATACCAGTCACTTGGGAACAGCAACGTCAGTGGTTCCACGAGGCTAGAGTGAGAGGGTAAAGAAGAAAAACTGCAAGTTAGCAGCTCCCCTGAGGCGTAGCCTAAGGCGGAGCCTAAGGTGTGGCCAACTGACGTAAAACATTGTTGTTGTTGCCCATATTGGGTAGCGTCGTGACGTTTTACTTTCAGCTGAACAATGTTGCTACCAAGTATGGATTTTCTTAGTGCACAAACAAGCCACCTCCCCACCCGGGGAATGGCAGAAAGGACAGGGCTGAAACGTGGTTCGCTAGAGGACAAGCCACAATTTAGATTGGTTGAACCAAGCAGCGGCCAATAGGAAATTGTTAACTGTCGGAAAGTGGGGAAAAGAGGTGCGCCCATACCGGCCGTTAAAACCCCGGTTTTTGGATCAAGAGGGGAGGTCTCAGTCAGACGAGTCGTGCGCCAGCCCGTGACTAACGCCGTCGGCCTCGGGGTGCTCCATGACAGTCTGTTTCTCGCTGGGAGTGCGTCTGTCTAGGGGATGAGTGGATGCTGCTAGGGAACGTAATTACTGGCTTCTGTTGTGGCAAACGATTTATACTTCTTGTTTGATTTTTTTTAAATAACTAACCCCAGTGTAGTAGACTTAGAATGGGATGCAATAAATTCAATGCAAGGTACCTAGGAGTTCTATAAAGTTTCCTAAACAAGTATCCTCTCGAGTCCCGAAATCCGCATCTCTAGTAGATGCCTGTACTGTCTCTCTGCAATCACTCCTTTCCGCTCGGGATATGCAGACTCACCTTGCTACCTCTTCCCTCTTTCCTATGTAGGACACGACACCCAGCCGGGACTCAAACCTGGGTATCTTGCTCTCTAGGCAGTTGTGCTGACCTCTACAACACAGGGGACACAGCGATCACCACTCCTGCACAGAATTATTCAAGTACGCGTCCCTTCAGATACAAATTCTTAACTGTACCCTGCCCACTATAGTCGGGCCGAAATACGATGATCCCTGGCTCCGCCTATTGGGCTGGGAGACCGCCCCGGCCTCGGAAACTGAATGCAACCATGTTGCCAAGTAGTTAGTTAGCTGATGGACAGTGTAGGTAACGGTCGCTGTTGTCTGACAGAACTGGCAAAAGTGCACAGCGCAGCCGGGCGCGCGCATGCGCAGAGCAACGTTCGCGTTTGACTTACTCCAAGCCGATTGGCGCAACCACCATATGGATAATCCTATTTCGGCTCAACTATAGAACTCAAACTCGTAAGGGCCTAGGAGTGCCTGCGCACTGAAGAAAGGATAATTTCCCCTTATCGGCATTTATATAAGTTATCAGTGTGTTACAAAAAGGTACGGCCAAACTTTCAGGAAACATTCCTCACACATACAGAAAATATGTTCTGTGGACATGTGTCCGGAAACGCTTAATTTCCATGTTAGAGCTCATTTTATTACTTCTCTTCAAATCATTAATCATGGAATGGAAACACACAGCAACAGAACGTGCCAGCGTGACTTCAAACACTTTGTTGCAGGAAATGTTCAAAATGTCCTCCGTTAGCGAGGATACATGCATCCACCATCCGTCGCATGGAATACCTGATGCAGCCCTGGAGAATGGCGTATTGTATAACAGCCGTCCACAATAAGAGCACGGAGAGTCTCTACATTTGGTACCGGGGTTGCGTAGACAAGAGCTTTGAAATGCCCCCAGAAATGAAAGTCAAGAGGGTTGAGGTCAGGAGAGCGTGGAGGCCATGGAACTGGTCCGCCCTTACCAATACATCGGTCACCGAATCTGTTGTTGAAAAGCGCACGAACACGTCGACTGAAATTTGCAAGAGCTTCATCGTGCATAAACCACATTTTGTGTCGTACTTGTAAAGGCACGTGTTCTAGCAGCACAGGTAGAGTATCCCGTATGAAATCATGATAACGTGCTCCAGTGAGCGTAGGTGGAAGAACATGAGAAATACTAAAATGAGCTCTAATCCATCGGTCACCGAATCTGTTGTTGAAATGCGTACGAACACGTCGACTGAAATGTGCACGAGCTTCATCGTGCATAAACCACATGTTGCGTCGTACTTGTAAAGGCACGTGTTCTAGCAGCATAGATACAGTATCCCGTATGAAATCATGATAACGTGCTCCAGTGATCGTAGGGAAGAACATGAGAAATACTAAAATGAGCTCTAACATGGAAATTAAGCGTTTCCGGACACATGTCCACATAACATATTTCCTTTCTTTGTGTGTGAGTAATGTTTCCTGAAAGTTTGGCCGTACCTTTTTGTAACACCCTGTATGTATGTCACGTATGTTCTTTTGGACATTGCCGAAAGAACAGACGCCATGAAAGTAACTTGCTGAAAATTCCTCCTGCCTTGCGGGAATGGCCGAGTGGTATCTGGATTGTCGTTAGTTTAAGTTCGTTTAAGTAGTTTGTAAGTCTAGGAACCGATGACCCTAGCTATTTGGTGCCGTAGATTCACAAACATTTGAACATTTTGAAAATTCTGCCAAGGGTATGATTTAATGGTGGGTACCTAAGCCTGATCTTTCAGGCAGCAGCCACTCAAACAGTTTTAATCTGTTGTTACTTTTGTATTGTCAGTCCTATTTTTGACTGGCAGTTTTAGTGTATGCAAAGTGTCTGGCTCATCCATTATTACCCTCACGATCAGCCAGCCACGGTATTCTGCTTTATTTGAGTCAATCTTTAGGCCTGGCCCTTCATAATTTTATTGTTTTATGCTTCTTTTATCAGTCCAGCGGTTATTGTCACTCTCTCTACCTTGTGGGTTACTCCTGTATGTGTTAAATGATGAACTGCCTTCGTTTGAAACGGGGAGCTGATGACTTAGCAATTTAATACCCTTTAAATGACAACAACAACAATCTCTTACATCTCGTTAACTCGTTCAAATGTTCAAATGTTTGTTAAGCTTATGGGACTTAACTACGGGGTCATCAGTCCCTAAACTTACAAACTACTTATGAACTACTTACGAACTAGGACGGCACAAATATCCATGCCCGAGAGGGGATTCGAACCCCCGACCGTAGTGGCCGTGCTGACCGTGACTGGAGCGCCTCAGTCACCTCGGCCGTTAACTCGTGCTGCGAGAAAACTACGTAATACACTACCACAGAAAATATTCATATACCTATGTGTCCAACGTCCTCAGCTCTGTTTATTTATAAAAAGGCTTAATTTTGTGATTATGGTGAAGATCAGTGGCTCGGGCTATTAAATCAGGGGCGGGCAAGTGTTCTGTAGCAAGCGTGGAGGCCCGCGGGTAGTTCTCCCTCCACCTCCCCGTCAACATCGCTAGCCAGGCTCACAGCACGGCCATCTTTTCTAGTTCATGTCCTTGGTGTTTTTGATTCCCAAGTCTCATTGGCGTTCGTGGTTGTACAAAATTACAGAGGGTAAAATGGCTGCGTAACTTGGATTCTAAAAACGAAATTGAATACAACTTGCATTTCTGATTGACCGTACGATGCACACAAATGTCTGTAGTATAACTTTGCTCGGAACGCATCTCTTAACTGCTGATATTTTTCATACTTTTTTGCGCTTTTAAAAGGAATATCATTCGCGCACTTTTCCAATACTGCGCTAGTTACAAATGAAATAACTGTTGACAGGGAGACATTGAGTGACCAGTTTGATGAATTTGCTTATTTATTTATTTTTGCACGCGTTGTCGCAAATTTTCAGACTAGATTTAGTGACTTACGTGAATATGAAACTGATTTAGCATAATGTTGTTCATATTTATTTGTTCATATCTTATTACTCAGTTACTGATCCATTTTGGTAGATTTGTCTTAAAGATAAGAAATTCCCTTCTTTTACAACTGTAAATTTTTATGCTTCAGTACCATGTTAAGGAATTTCGGACATTTATGAAGCAATTTTTGTTGTTGATGTTGTTGTTGGGATTCTTCAATACCATTCCAGTTGACAAAGGAGGCAGTCTCCTATCTGCATGACATAACGTTCAAAATTTATAACATTCCCTACCTGGTTGACTTTAAGGAAAATTTGGAATATGCAGGAAAGGACACCAATAATCTTTTCTTGATCCTCACCTCTTAACTAAAAGAAATTATATAATTATTTACAGTATGGTGGGGCGGCAGGAAACGCTATAACGCAGCATATACTTATCATGGAATGTTCGTAGTGGGTGGAGAATTTATTTCTTTGAATCAAGGGTTAAAGAAGAATGCCGTAAAAGTTTTCAGAAAGACTAATTGCAGGTTCACATGTAATAAAATTGAAAGGTGATTCCACAGAACCAAAATAAAATTAAATAATGATAATCAAATTATTATTCTTTATATAGCATTTTATTTTTATATATTATTAGACTTGTCACACTCACATGAAAAAATCCAAGTAGACCGCGACAGAATATTCCGCGGAATTATTCGTTTTAATTATTCGAAGAACAATTGTTGACTGAGTCAAAAGCAGCGCTTTCTTCTTCCTTCTTACAGCACAAAAAATAACGATCAGTGAATGACAAAAACGGCTATGGTATATCGCCCCAAATATGCAACTGGATTTCCTATCATAGCGGACACAATATGTAGTAATCGACGGTAAGGCATCGAATAAAACAGAGGTGATATCGAGCGTTCCACAGGGTAGTAGTGTCACTTATTCCTTATTTACATTAACGATTTGGGAGAAAATCTAAGTAGCTCTCTTAGGTTGTTTGCCGACATTTCCCGTCTAGTAAAATCTTCTGAAGATCAAAACCAACTGCATAACGATCTAAATAAGATATCACAATGGTGTAAAAATTGGCAATTGACTCTAAATAATGCGAACTGTGAATTCGTCCACATGGGTAGCAGCACGAAAAGAAATCCGTTAAATTTTGTTTACAAGATAAATCAATCAAACGTGAAGGCCGTAAACTCCACAAAATATCTAGAAATTACTGATACTTCAGACTTAAACTGGAAAGAACACGTAGAACATGTCGTGGGAAAGGTGAACCAGAGACTGCTTTTTATTAGCAGAACCCTTAAAAGACGCAACAGAACTACTAAAGAGACTGCATACACTACGCTTGTCCGACCTTTTTTGGATTATTACTGCCCAGTGTGGGATCCTTATCAGGTGTGTTTGACAGAGGACATCGAAAAAGTCCAAAAAAGGGCAGCCCGTTTCGTATTTTCACGATACAGGTGAGACAGCGTCACGGAAATGATACAGGATCTGGGATGGGAATCATTGGAACAACGGCACTTATCGCTACGGCGTGGGCTACTTACGAAACTCCCAATTGGCAACGTTCTCCTCCGAATGCGAAAATATATTGTTGAGTCCCATTTACAAACGTAGAAATGATCCTCAGAATAAAATACGAGAAATCAGACCTCGAGCGGAGAGATTCAGGTGTTCTTTCTTCCCGCGCGCTATTCGAGAATGGAATGGGAGATAAATTGTATAACGGTGGTTCGATGAACCCTCTGCCAAGCACTTAAATGTGATTTGCAGAGTATCCCATGTAGATGCAGATGTATAATTACCTCTATGGGATCGCCAGAGACCGATCGTAATGCTTCAAATTTAATTGGCAACTGAGGATTATGGTTGAAACCATTATCAATGTCATGCTAAACCAGTTTCAGATTCTTATAGTACAACAGATTTAGTATTTTGGCGCTGGCTTTAGAAGCTAAATTCATTTGGAGATTCGTGTATTTCACTGAAGTCGTGTGCTCGTATACCACGCGTCGACACATTTATGCCCCAGTGCCCGCGGCCTGCCTAGTGAGCAAATCACGTGCCCACCCTGGCACCATCCCGGAGTCGACATCAGTCACTCGATGTAGTGATGTCAGTGACAGAGCGCGGCTGATAGACTTCCTGCCCCCCCCCCCCCCCCCCACCACAGAACGAGCATTCTGAACCCCTAACTGTAACTGTGTGCGCCTACTGTTGTTCCACGCGTAAATATGAGAACCTTTTCTAAGTGTTTGTGAGTATTAACAGGCAGGACGTGGGTATCAGCGCGATATCCACATAGCGGATGAGAGAAACCATATAAAACCACTCGCTGTAACATCCCGTCGACATAGTGATCATTAGGTTGGTGCACATTCTCGGATACTTTTTGACAGGGATGGTGAAGGAAAGACCGTGCCCTTTAAATGGAGGTCTCCTGGCATTTGCCTGGAGTTATTTAGTGTGCACATACACTAGCGTCGTTTTGTCTATGTCCGGATATTATTTATTCCTTTCTTTTGTTATACATCTCATTTCAACCACGGTGTCTATCGTCTTCTGCCCCAAATTGTCAATTTCAGTTTCGTTTTCATGCAGCTCAATCATTACGTCGCCATGTATCATATCTTCTATATATACATAAAAATGAATGTTTGTCTGTATGTCCTCTATGTGTTAATAAACCATTCATTCGATTGCAATGAAACTTTGGTGAACTGTTCACCGTACGCCCACGAAGGTTCCTGACCAAAAAGCATAACAGCACGACACATAGCACGGGGGATATGACGTCATAAATAATGAGAGGCCAAAGCGTGACAATACCCATATTTATGCGTCAATTATTGTAAAATAGTAATTAGGGACCTGCAACAAAGTTTGCATGTAATTTCGGACGTTTATGAATCGTTTTGTAACTGACACCCCCCTCGTCCCCACACAATGATGAAACGAAAAGAAGTCTACCGTTCACAACATTTTTGCTGTAGATGCCGTAAAACTGTCACATTGTATCAAATAAAGTTATCATTACAGCTTTGCTTGTTTCTATTTATTTTTGTCTGCAAGTCTCCCTTATTTCTCTTGGCTCCCAAATTAAGCAATCCATTTTCTTAATCTCCAAGTATATAAAAGCGAAAGGACACTCACTCACTGACAAAACACGAAATCTCGAAAACTACTTCACCTACGAAGCTGAAATTTATCAGTAATGTAAATTTAGTTTATAGGTAGAAAACGTCAGCTAAGAAAGTATTTTTTTGATAGGTGCATGGCGGAACATACTTTTCCTACAGACTCATGAAATCTACAGTTTCATACCGATCTTCACAAAATTTTTCACGCTTGACCTTCAAAACAAGAGGAAAGTCGCCTTCTACATTAAGTTTCATACGGTACACGGGGGAGGGTTCTTTGCAACATAATAATGGATTGATTGCAAGAATTAATCTGTCTTATGCTGACTGCAATTCAGAGATTTATTTTACACCAGACGCGTTTCGCTTTTTTATTTTAAAAGCATCTTCTGTGGTCTGTAAATGACACAAAGATTTGTACTGTTTGTTTTCGATAAATATATTAAAAACGGGTTTTAAAAAATATTTTGCACGTTAGGTCTAAGTGTTTTTAACTTAATATTCCGTCTACTCACGGTGTTGATGTCATTACATATCACCTGTTATAAGTGGGATGCCTGTCTGTTTATTTATCATTTCACAGGAATTCCACTTATAACATGTGATATGTAATCTGTATACATTTCAAAAAGTGAAGTGATGTGATGTGCAGTGATGAAAAGGAAGAAACGAAACAAAAACACACGAAAAGTGCTGTACACTGCCGATAAACTCGTGCCAGCCAAGAAGACGGAGAAACAGTAGTAACATGTGAAGAAGAGACATCAACACCGTGACTAGACAGAATATTAAGTTAAAAACACATAGGCCTAACGTGCAAAATGTTTTTTTTAAAAACTGTTTTTAATATGTTTACCGAAAACAAACTGTAAAAACCTTTGTATCATTTACAGACCACAGAAGATGCTTTTAAATTAAAAAAGCGAAACGCGTCTGGTGTAAAATAAATCTTTTTTTTCGTTATTCTCAGAACAAGGGTTGTATTAAATAAAACTGGAATATTTGAGGACAACGAAGTGCGTTTTTCAATGTGACCCTACGTTTCTTTTGCATAGAAATCTATAGTTTTGTTTCGATATTGATAAAATTTTGTACCCTCTACCTTAAAAACAAGAGGAATGTCACTGTCTGTTTAAAATTTCGTTTACTGCATGATAGAGGGTACTTACGGAATTTTACAAAACGCATAGTTTTGCTACGATATTAATGAACTTTTGCACCCATGACCTTTAAACCAAGAGGAAGATCACTGGGTCCAGAAATGTTTGTGTGGCTGAGAGAGGGAAAGGTGAAAACGATCAGAGAGATTGGAGAGGGAGAGATGCATGCAGAGAGAGGAGGGGAGGGGATGTGGACTACGAGAGAGTAGGATAAACAAACACACGGGCAAAGCCTGGTTTACAGCTAGTTTATATTATATAAAGCAGAGTGTCCGTGTATTTGTTTGTGTGTGCGTATTGCATACAAATCTATATTTATATTCCAAGCTTTATGAATCTTTTCTCACGTAAGCTTCGATCCATAAGGACGGCCGTCGTAAGTCTAAGGATTACGTACAACATATAGTTTACGAGATAAGACGTCATAAACAATGAGATGGGAGAGGACAAAGGAATGTCAACACCGAATCTTATCAATATCCTTCCACCCTGCGTTTTTATGCCATTCTTGAACTTGTCTTTTACTTCAGTAATTGCTAGAGTAGAAGTAAGGTGCATCCGTTGTAACCGCTGCCGAGTGGTAACACTCCAAAGTCTCGGTCGTCCATAACGAATCATTGTCAGTGATTACCATTCATCATTACTGTATTGAGGTAGATCTGGACCACGAGGATAACGTGGGTCTTGTCTCATCTTTCTGAATAATAACACTGTAGACAATTCGGACACAGAAAATGCGATGTCAGAAATATATAGGTCCTACTGTTCACACTATTGAGAGGGAGGTATTCATTTTGCATACCATAGAGAATTATCGCAAGTTGCTGAGCCCATATTACAACGATGATTTCAATCTGTCTGGTTCTACACACGGATTGTTCATCGTGATGATGTGGAAAGAATGTTGGCTGGTATTACTGAAGGAGCTGGTGCCTGCCCTACGTCGCGTCTTGAAGTTGGGTTCACTGCTTTAGACCATCACCTAAAGCAATTTATTCCACACGCAGACGGAAATAAAAAATTAGTACGCCCTCTTAAGAGTTAATTCACCTTATACTGATGATTAAACAGTGCATATGGATTACATGAAACTGTTACATATACAGAAAAATAGCTCAAGTGGGACTTAGTACCAAGTGCCGATCCATGTTGAAACACCCTATCACTAGGTATTGTTGCCTCCACAGTCCGCAAGGCAGGCACTGAATCTAATATACACACTACTGTCTTGGGATACACTATTCCACGTCTGCTCGACCTCTTCATGTAGTTCTGCAAGAGTTGTGGGTTGACAAGTCCATGCTGTCAGTTGTCGTCCCATTGTGTCCTATTAGAGAGAGGGTGTGCCGTTCAGGGAAGTTGCTACACGAAGAGCATAGCACAGTAAATTTCAAGCGCAATCTGTTGAAATAGTAGATCACTTTCCTGTTGCAAGTTTGTCAAAAGATCTGGTATTAAGATTCCAAGATTCCACATGTACCAAGTTTTGGTCAGCGTTCCCTCCACTAATACCAAAGGCGGATGACAGCTGTAGCTTATCACATCACAGACAGTAAGGCCTGTGTTTGGGAAGAAAGCACGCTACGGATCAGCGCTCACAAGATCTAGGTCGTAAGCACGGACGCCTATCCCTTGCGTGCAGGCAGGATCTGTTTTCATCGCTAGACCACGGTCTGCCAGCCCATTTACGAAGTGATCCTCTGACTGCACCAGTTGAGCCTTGCACATGCTAGCTATGGCCCGAGTGAAGGGAGCAAGACGGAGTGCGTGCTCATAGGCCACATTGCTAGTAACTGGCTGGCAACAGTTCGTGTTGACACTTCTGGGCTCACAAACCCCCTTATGTATGCTGTGGTAGCTGTACGATCTGCCACTGATTCCCTTACAGTAGGACGATCGTCGCGGCCATCTGTACCATCTGGTCAGCATTCCCTACACTAATACCAAAGGTGGATGAGAGCTGTAGCTTATCACATCACCGACTGTAAGGCCTGTGTCTGGGAAGAGCGCACTCTTCGGAACAGCGCTCGCCAGGTCTAGGGCGTACGCACAGGCGGCTATCACTTGTGTGCAGGCAGGATATGCTTTCATCGCTAGACCATGGTCCGCCAGCCAATTTACGAAGTGATACTCTCACTACACCAGTTGAGCCTTGCACATCCTAGCTCTGGCACGAGTGAAGGGGGTCAAGACGGAGTGCGTGCTCACAATCCCCCTGCTAGTAACTGGCTGGCAACAGTTCGTGTTGACACTTCTGGACTCACAAACCTCCTTATCTATGCTGTGGTAGTTGTACGGTCTCCCCTGGCCCCCTTACACTACGACGATCGTCGTGGCCAACTGTACTCTGTGTCCAGAACCTCGTCTTCAGGATGAGAATGTTCATGTAACCAGAAAAATCTTCGCTAGACCACGGTCCACCAGTCCATTTTCGAAGTGATCCTCTGACTACACCAGTTGAGCCTTTCACATCCTAGCTATGGCACGAGTGAAGGGGGTCAAGACGGAGTGCGTGTTCACAGTCCACCTGCTAGTAACTGGCTGGCAGCAGTTCGTGTTGACACTTCTAGACTGACAAACCTCCTTATCTATGCTGTGGTAGCTGTACGATCTACCCTGGCCCCCCTTACACTACGACGATCGTCGTGACCAACTGTACTCTGTGTCCAGAACCTCGTCTACAGGATGAGAATGTTCATGAAACCAGAAAAATCTTCAAAAAGTACCTGTCAGCTACCAATAGTCCATCTTCTGTTCCCCAGGTGTCCACCTGCGCTGCCGAGGAGCTGAAACCGTTCCCGGCAACAAACTCCACGGACAGCCAGGCGACCGAGGCGGCAGCCACAACCGGCAGCACCACCGCGAAGCCCAGCACCACCCCGACGACCAGCGCCACCTCGACGACCAGTGCCACCCCTACGCCCAGCGCCAGTGAGGGACACCACGAGCAGCAACAGCAGCACGAACAGCAGCATGAGCAGGCGACCGTGAGGCCCTCATGGGGCGGCATGTGGGGCGTCGTGAGGCCACCCAGTGGGCGGCCGGGATTCCACATCCCAGGCATGCCGAGCATCCCGGGCATTCCGAGCATTCCGAGCATCCCGAGCATCCCGGGCATTCCGAGCATCCCAGGCATTCCAGGCTTCAACCAAGGCGCCAACCAAGGAGTCCCGGGTGTTAACCCTGGCAACGTTGGCAACCCTGGCGGCCTCCCTGGCATCCCCGGCCTCAGCCCAGGTTTCAATATCCCTCAGTTCCAATTCCCTATATTCGGCCGCTAAGTGCTTATTTTCTCAGTGTCAAAAATGTATTAATGTTGTAGAAACGAGATGTGACACATTAAACACACTGACATCTGTGTCTTAAGCATAAAAAGTTTTTCAATAAATGTAACCCATCCCTCTTTTGAGTATATGTCACAGGCAGTGTTGTTAAAGAGAGAACTGAAAACAGAAGTTCAAGGGAAAAAAATTGCTTGCTGATGTCATTAAAGTTCTACCAGAAGGTGCATTGGACCTTGAAACATCATGGGAACAAATGTACTTGTATTTACAACAGCTTATTATGATTATTTGATATGCATGTCAAGATTGTACTGTGACCGGACTCATTGACTGTTACTACAATACCTTTAAGATGGTCATTGACATATAGTAATGATACTGATGGCTGGGTAATGATAGACACTAAACACATATAGCCTACGATCAAAGGTTTTCCAAGTGTTAAATAAATAACACTGAAGTTAATGTAACGCTTCATAAATCTGTTAGAAAGGTTCGTGAAGTTTGTAACGGCGAAATCCATTTCTAAATGGATATTTGTGCCGTCCTTAGGATAAGCTAGTTGATAAGTAGTTTGTAAGTGTAGTGACCGATGACCCCATAGTTAAGTCCCATAAGCTATACAAACATTTGAACAACATTTGAATTAATTTTTATATTTTCTCCTTTCTTCAATTTAGTTCAGTATCTCCTGTGTTATTGCAGGATTTAAAATTGAATGTTTGTATAGCTTATGGGACTTAACTACGGGGTCATCAGTCCCTAAACTTACAAACTACTTATCAACTAGCTTATCCTAAGGACGGCACAAACATCCATGCCCAAGGAGGGATTCGAACCACCGTAGTGGCCGTACAGACCATGACTGGAGCGCCTCCGTGCCCTCGGCCACCGCGGCCGGCACAGCTTATAAAATAAACTTAAAAGTGAAACAGATTTAATGGACTGAAGACTAATAGTGAGGTAGTGGTAGGGTAACTGGATTAGTTAATGAGATTCTGAATGTTGTAGATTTGGTGGCACGGCAGTGCCCCCGCCAAGTCGAGCACACGGCCGTACCATCTTTTTCTCTAAGCAATTTACTTCACTCTCGAACCCCCAGTATTCCGTTGTGGATAAATAAGCCTGGCTTTCGGTTACAGCTTACAATTTACGAAATATCAGCAGTCGAAAATCGCTAATTCGGTCACTTACTGAGTCACCGATCATCAAAATTCAAAGGCACTTCTAGCAAACACACAAACGTCAAATTTTGTATTTAGATAGTGTTAAGCCTGTAATGGAAAGAAAAATTCAAACATTTGTAAATATTAATACCGTTTTTGAACACACATTTTCTCTTGACGGAATAATATCTGGTATCTTGAGGTTACACTAACTGTGTTTGTAATGGTCTTGTGGTAGACAGACACGTTCACGTCCGAGAGTAGCGGGTTCGATTCCTGGTGCTGTAGCCTCTGTAGTTTTACTTTTCATTTTAATATAACCGTCACCTTTCTACTAAGTGAAGAATCGTCCGAAATGACGTGATTAAAGAATGAAGAATAACTGGTAAGATATCGTTTAAAATGGTGCAAATGAAAACAGTACCAATAACACCGACATACTCGTTTGTTTTCAGTTATAAATGAGTAAACTGTTGCTGGTAATGTCGAAAATTCCGTCACATGACGCGGAGCAAAAACTTTAGACCAAGAGTAAAAACGTTAGATTTTGGTTTTAAACCACAACATGGTAGACATAGAGAGACGCCATTGATCTTGGAGACGCGCAGTCTATGTTATCTATGGTCTATGTCATAACGTTGAAATTGTCTGGAGCGAGTACTGTGTTCTGTCTTCTCTAGGTAGAGCTGGTTCTGCTCATGTCATCAACATTAAGCTAGAATTTTCACTTTATATCATTATATAAATACGCGAACTTGAATATTGAAGTACCGCTTTTCTACGATAATTTTATCAGGAGGCCTATGAAACTTACATAATTCAAAAGATGGTTTGCTTTAGATGTGTACAATACAATAATCATGAGTATACATAGGCGTTAACAGGGGTAAAACGAAGTACATGTTTTAAAATCTATACCTCGGATCACGATTTAAATTCTCCAACTCTAATAAAAAGTAAACGTCAAAAATTGAAGAGCTACCAACTACTGTCCTAAGGATGATCGATAATAGAAGAACATCGACGGTAACATCAATGTGAACATCAATTAAAAATACAGATGTACAATGAGTATCGAAAGGAAGTCGTCAGAGAATATAATTGTTTTGGGTGCCAAAACAATCATCGGCAGAGCCACAGACACACATTACTAGACTGGCACTACCGTATACAGTATTCTTCGCCTCCCTGTCACTTTCGACAATGTATCAACAATTATACGTGTACGGATATAGCAGTCGTAAGAAATAGGGATAAACTGATAAAATTTCGCTACATTTAGAGTTTTGACGTAAAGGCTAAATTTTACTTACGGCGGTGGCGTAGTGTGCAAATGATGACAACGAAAAGTACCCTTTATGAGAGTTACGTACAAGAACCTGTCGACTACAGAGCAGGAACAGAGTTAATTATTTACTTCATGGCCAACACGAAAGACTATGCACTCATTCTACGTGAGTGGTTTTCCAAAGTGTCTCATTTGTCGGTCGCTGCCAACTACAGCACACTACGCCGCCACTGCCGTAAGTAAAATTCTATAGAGTACTACCCAAAGTTGCTAATGTTTGTGTAATACTACATTCTCGTATTCAGGAAAATATCTTATCCGCAACTTCCGTGTATTATGAAGTTCACAAACTGATGCGAATTGCAACATTAACTAGTTGATATTTGTGTAGTGATCCTCCACAGCTGTCAGTACTGTACATGATGAAAGGATTGAACAATTGCAATGTAATAGACTTTCCGGACTCCCCAAATACTATTATATGAAACCAAACGAAACCGAACCAAACCAAAGAGGCAGGGAATGGGTTTTAAGAAAATCCGTATCTGGTGTACAACTAGTTTTACAAAAAGAAATGGTATCCCACCAAAAACATAAAATGCACAAAAATTCAAGTCTCGCTACGAATTCCTTCCGCCACAGTAATTCGTGAGATATCATGGGACAATAAGTCGGTTATTTCATTTGCTGTTCATGGAACCACCTATTCAACACTTTGTCATAATGTTTTATCTACTTAGTTATTAACCTACATCTGCAATGACTATATCAAAATTATAAATCTTTATTTCTATAATAAATATGATAACTTGGCTGTCACATGGCCACGTAAACTAATATTTAACGACGACGCCGCGCGCAGTGCAGTCCATAGGGGCCCGCATAGCCCGGAGACAACAGCGGCCGCGCGTACACAGAGCAAACAGCACGCTCTAGCCGGCGCTAGGCATCAGTGCTACGTCACTGCTACCACCGCTCCTCACTCGCCAGGTTCAACCAATGACAAACATTAATATAAATACCAATTCTGGACTTCCTTTTCCACCAATAGGAAGAAATAAAGTAAACACCAATGAAAGAGAGCCGAACCACCAATAACAACTAGCAACATTTAGTATTTAAAACACCAGCTTTCCGTCACCCAGCAGTAAACGTAACACCCAGAAGATGGCCACTTGCAATAGTGGCCGAAACGTCGGTGAAGTATTTGATATATTGACGATGCGGTCCAACAACCAGAAGAGTTTTATAAACAATGACAACGGCCGCGGAAGCCTTCGTTTACATTTAACCAACCTGTATGGGCAGGACGTTTATGGAAACATCAGGAACTTCGAGTCGCTAAGACTAAGAAAAGGAAAACTGCTGAATGACCTCGCCTTCTTGAAGAGATGCAGGGACCACAATACTGTGCCAAAATTTCTGCAGCTGGCGTGCTACATAAAGTCGAACAGGGCGAAGAATATTTGTGCACAAGCCAGCAAGGACTTGCTACGGGAAAGGATCCGCCATACACGCAGCAGCCTCGAATCCAGCAACAAGAAGCTTACTGAACTACACCTCGCCCTTTCGAGTAAACTTGCTGAAGAGGACTGGGAGAAAGTGGATAGGTTAACCTTCCAGCAAGCCGAAAGGGCAAACGATAGTGTCGCCACCCGTTAGATGAAGAAATTTGATAACCTGCAGCAGAAAACTACGGGTAATGGACAAACAATGGACACGCAGCGAACGGTGGTCAACCTTTCCAGTCATGAATTAAGTGACGCAGCAACACAAATCCTGTCCAAGGGGATGAATTTCGCGATCACACCACGACGAGTCCCTAAAGAAGACATCATAGAATCCGTCGAGGCATCGCTACGTCACCTTCCACAAGCAGAAGCAGAGAAGATCCGACAAGAGACAGTTGGAGTCTTGGCGCATGCAAAGCCACCAAAGCAGAACATCAGCAATGAGGAACGTCCTGCTATCATAGAGTTAAAGAACAACCCCGACCTAGTAGTGGTACAGTCCGACAAGGGGAACGCCACAGTGGTGATGAATACTACAGATTACGACGACCGGATGGAAAAACTTCTAACTGAACCCATCTATAAGAAGCTCAAGGGGGATAAGACGGTCAAGGTAATAAAAAAGACGCAAGCACTGCTTAAGATACCCAGAATGAACTTCGACACGGCCAGACGACTCAACCCGCAAGTCCCACAGGCACCAAGGATTTATGGGGTTCCGAAGATCCACCGGGAGTTTTTTTCCTCTAAGGCCTATTGTCTGCAGTATAGATTCACTGACTTACCGACTTGCAAAAGAACTAGTACCGAAACTCCAACATCTCGTGGGCCACACGGACTCTTACGTCAAGGACTCAACCCATTTTGTAGCACTTTTAGAAGAAAAACGAATCTCCACCACGGATTTGATGGTCAGCTTCGACGTGAAGTCCTTATTTACAAATGTACCAGTGTCGGATACCATGAGCATCCTAGAGGAACGTGTTCCACCCGACGTTTGCGATCTGGTGCAACATTGTTTAACGACCACCTATTTCAGGTGGAAAGGGAAATTTTATGAACAGACGGACGGAGTTGCAATGGGTTCACCTCTCTCACCCGTTGCAGCCGATATTTTCATGGAGGCATTCGAGGAAACAGCTCTCCAGTCCGCACCACTACGTCCAGACTGCTGGCTGCGATATGTAGACGACACGTTTGTCATCTGGCCTCATGGAGAAGAGGAACTGCAGAATTTCCATCAACACCTCAATCAACAGCACAACAAAATCCAGTTCACCATGGAGATTGAGAAGAATGGGGTGCTCCCTTTCCTCGATGTAGAGGTTTATCGGAAACCAGAGGGCAAACTGGGCTATCGGGTATATAGAAAAGCTACCAGCACAGGCAAGTACCTTCACGCAACTTCCCACCATCATCCTACGCAAAAGAAGTGCGTGCTCCACACTTTAACTAAGAGGGCCCAGCGGATTAGCGATGAACAACGCCTGAAAGCAGAATTAAAAAACATCAGGTCCACCTTCGAAGCAAACGGTTATGGGAAAAGGATGATTGAGCAAACTATGACATCTAATGATAGAAACAAAAGGGAAGAGCCAAAGGAAGGACAAACCATCGCCCTATTGCCATATGTAAAAGGAGTCACTGAACGAGTAGGCATAATTCTTCGTCGAGAGGGCATCAAAACTATATTTCGCAGCAACAATAAAATAAGAGATGTCCCAGGCTCACTAAAGGACAAAACTGATATGTTGCACACAGCTGGAGTCTACGAAATCGGCTGTGAGTGCGGCCAGGTGTACATTGTAGAAACTGGGCGGCCGATTAAAATAAGGATAGCCGAGCACGAGAGGTACATTCGGCTAGGACAGCATACAAGGTCGGCAGTAGCTGAACACCAAGAAGAGTGCGGCAAACATATGGAGTTTCGGAAAGTCGCTGTACTGGCAAAACAACCCTATACTTTGAAGAGGACAATCAGGGAAGCAATAGAAATAGCTAAGCGACCCGGAAATATGAACAGAGAAGACGGGTACAGACTTCCCGCGTCTTGGCTGCCAGCAGTAGCAGCGCTTCGCGACGACACCGCGCGCAGTGCAGTCCATAAGGGCCCGCATAGCCCGGAGACAACAGCGGCCGCGCGTACACAGAGCAAACAGCACGCTCTAGCCGGCGCTAGGCATCAGTGCTACGTCACTGCTACCACCGCTCCTCACTCGCCAGGTTCAACCAATGACAAACATTAATATAAACACCAATCCTGGACTTCCTTTTCCACCAACAGGAAGAAATAAAGTAAACACCAATGAAAGAGAGCTGAACCACCAATAACAACTAGCAACATTTAGTATTTAAAACACCAGCTTTCCGTCACCCAGCAGTAAACGTAACACCCAGAAGATGGCCACTTGCGATAGTGGCCGAAACGTCGGTGAAGTATTTGATATATTGACGATGCGGTCCAACACCCAGAAGAGTTTTATAAACAATAATATTTAAAATACTTTGTGCAAATGGGAGATATTTCATTCCCACGTGATTACGTTTGGTTACATAGTGGAATATAAATTCGTTTTATACGTCGATGTGTAATTGCCCAATCATTATATGTATTCTGATGTCATTATATTATTGCGCGATTGCGAAGTTATTATATGTATTATAGAAATAAAGGTATATAATACTAATATAGTCCCTATAAACGTTGGTAGATAACAAATAAGTGGTTCTATGAACACTAACTAAAATAACCGAATTGGTTTTCTGTGATAACATACACTAATACTTCAAAAACTTCATGCAAATGTGAGTTTACTTCATTCTTATATGACTACGTTTGATTATACAATGGAATATAAATATTGTTATTATGCCAGATCATTATATTTATTCTTATGTCATTATATTATGGTGCGATTGCCAAGAAATTATATTTATTACAGAAATAGAGGTGTACATCTTCGCTATATTCACTACAGATGTTGGTATATAACTAATTACATAAGAAAATTATGACAAAGTGCTGAATAGATCGTTCCATGAACACTAATTACAATAACCGACTTGGTTTCCTATGAAAGTTCACGACTTTTTATGGCTAAAGGAATTCCTCGCGAGGCTTGCATTTTTGTACATTTTATGTTTTTGGTGGGATAAGATTTACTAGTTAAAATGCAATAAGATTGCTTAAAATACAATAAAAAGTGCATCCTGTCAATATTAGTGAAATATTTTGTGGATACAAAAATATATTTATGCTAAATATGACATCTCGCATCAGGTAGGCTTTTCTGGAAGTTTTTCATTGATGGTGAAAGTGAAAAGTCGGTTATAAAACATACCAATATGATCAGAATAGAATTTTCAAATATGAATTTACAGACGAATTACGAAGAACAGATTGGTATATCAGGTAACTAATGTAGACTTGTCGAATTTAATTGGAAAGACAATCTCTTTGAGCCATAAGTGTGATGTACTTCAGAAGTGATTTACGAGGATACAGCCTCAAGCATCATTAGCTATTATGATAATGAACAATAGTCAGGTATAAAACCGAAATTTAAAAGGAAAAAAATATTGCAGTTGAGGTTCTTTTCAATAATAGTGAAGATTCGGGAACACTTGAACAAAATTAGAAGATCGTGAACTTCATCAAACCAGCATTGGATTTTAACATTTGGCAGTAGGTCGTCGAGTTTTACTTGTTTTACCGCTTTTGCTTTAAATAATTTCGACATTATTCATCTAACAAAAGATTGTTGTAGACATGTAAATAATCTGTAGGTTGCCAAGCATTTTATCGGCATTTACGTAAGAAAAATTATAATTTTTTGATGTGAATTACTCTCACCCCAGTATGTTGTTGTTGTGGTCTTCAGTCCGGAGACTGGTTTGATGCAGCTCTCCAGCCTACTCTATCCTGAGCAAGCCTTTTCATCTTCTCATAAGAACGGCAACCCACATCCACTTGAATCTACTTACTATACGCGTCTCTTGGTCTCCCTCTGCGATTTTTACCCCACACACTTCCCTCCAATGCTAAATTTACGATTCCCCGATGTCTAAGAATGTGTCCTACCAAGCGATCCCTTCTTTTAGCCAGGGTATGCCAAAAATTCCTTTTCTCACTAATTCTGTTCAGTACTTCTTCATTGGTTATGCGATCTACCCACCTAATCTTCAGCATTCTTCTGTAACACCACATTTCAAAAGCCTCTATTCTCTTCCTGTCCGCACTGCTTATTGTCCATGTTTCACTCCCGTACAAGGCAACACTCCACACAAATGCTTTCAGAAAAGAATTCCTTACACTTAAATTAATATTCGATGTTAGCAAATTTCTCTTTTTCAAAAATGCTTTTCTTCCCATTGCCATTCTGCATTTTATATCCTCTGTACTACGACCATCACATGTTATTTTACTACCCAAGTAACAAAAGTCATCTACCACCTTCATTGTTTCGTTACCTAATCTAATTCCTTCAGCATCACCTGATTTTCTAAGACCACATTCCATTAGTTTGGTTTTGCTCTTGTTAATGTTCATTTTATAATCTCTCTTCAACCACAAAGTAATTTACATTAGAGGATTTTAATGATGCTACATATTAGTTGTGCAGTTCAAAACACGACACAATTATCTGAACATAACTGAGAAAATCTGCGATTATAGAATGAAATAATGTAGTTGTGATTGGCTATGCAAATGAGTTAGAACTATATTGTTAGGACATAACGAATAATGATTAGTATTATACAAACAGAAATAGACGGTTAACAATTAATCAAGTTTAACAAAATGTTAAGAACCATTTGAGTCCCTGAGCATGCCGGTGGTAGCGTTGTGGCATTACAACCAGAGGGTCCAATGTTCGAATGCTGCCACGGCAGTTTTACTTATGTTTTTCAGTTATTTTCGAACACTTGCACAATTTTAATATCTAATCGTAATTTTTACGAAAAAAGCACGTGTTTTTGTATATTTGTAATTTTTTATATTTTATAAAATGTTGTTAATAATGATGGTTTCAATAAAAAAACAAGTTATATTTTTTTACAGTTGGGTTCACTATTAGTTGACGACGGTAGTCTATGATTGTTGAGTTTGTGACGACCTATGACGCGTTTTTTTGGAAAGTCGCCTTCATAGCTATTAATGACTTTCCAAGCTGCTAATCTACTCAACCATCGTTTTTGGTGACGACAAGATGTTCAGCTTGTCTACGTATACATAAACAAAAACGGACACAACACGTGGAATTAGAAATCCCAAAATGTTTGATTCAACTTAATTCGAAGCTCTATGGGTAGTTCTGTTCGTTGCGGTAGCTGATCCTGTTTGTTAATGGTTGTTCGACGTGTTCTTGGCTCAGCTTTTCTATTACAGAGAGCATGCGGCCCTCAGACCGGGCGCGCTGAGCCACGGCGCCCGGCACTTCAGCTGCACAGACAGTCGCTGCAACTGTTTTGATTATCGGTACTTAACGTTCACTTGCAAAACTTAAAAAAGTCGATTTTCTCGAGAGTGTTTGAGAGTTGCGAATAATGGCTTTGGCGGATTGTTATTTAAGTTCTGAACTTCACGTACTATAAAGAAATTCTAAAATCCGATACTCATGTGGTCTCCTTGTAAGAGATAATAGAAGTGATTAGAATATCTAAGTGATACCAAAATATTGAACAGAATGGTAATGTCGCAAACAGTATTACATACAAACCTAATCGATACCGCAGGAGTCCTTGAATGTAACCATTCCAGGCTTACTGTACACCTCCGAAGAGGTCAGTCTCTGACCCCAGTGTCCTGGTACTGACTTCGATTCATGCTACTGTCATAGACGCCAGCTGGCGTAACAGTGTGCTCACCACTTACCCCTCCATCTCACTTAATTAAACAACTGAACTCACCAATTACAAGTGAACAACATACAATGAAGAGCCAAAGAAACAGGCACACCTGCCAAATATCGTGTAGCGCCCTCGTAAGTATGCAGTAGTGCCGCAGCAACAACGTGGCAGGGGACTCGTCTGAAGGGAACTGAAGCCACACACCCTGCAGGGGTGTCCATAAATTCCTAAGAGCACGAGGGGGTGGGGGGTGTGAAGATCTCTTCTGCACAGCATGTTGCAAGGCATTCCAGATATGCTCAATAATGATTATGTTTAGGACGTTTGATGACCTGCGGAGGTATTCTAAACTCAGAAGAGTGTTCCTGTAACCAGTCTGCAGCAATTTCGGTCGTATGGGGTGTCGCGTTGTACTCCTGGAATTATACCAAGTTGGTCGGAGTGCACAATGGACATGAATGGGTACAGATGATCAGCCAAGTTTCATAGGTACATTACACCTATCAGATTCGTATCTGTGTGTATCAGGGGTCTCATATCACTCCAATTGCGCACGCAGTACGTCATTACGGAGCCTCCACCAGATTGAATGTCCCCTGGTGATGATGATTTAATTTGGCATTTTCGGCTGTTACACCCCTGCTGGGATCGTGTTCGACCTGCCTGGTGCATGTCTTCACGTGACGCCACTTGGAAGGACCGTTGTTTATCATCGCTTCGGACGGCCTACTATCGATATGTATCGAATACGCGAGTATCGCAGCGACGTATATCGAACACACGAACGTCGCTGTGTCGTAAGAAACAAATGTTGGTGGAGAAATGAAAACAGATATTCAGTTCGACGTATATAAACAGTGGTGTTTAAGTGATTCAAAATCTTCCTTTTACGAGGGCAATTATTTTTAGTGAGCGGACAGGGATACATACAAGAACCTGTCAACCATAGAGCAGGTATAGCATGTTTTATTTATTTTATGATCTGTATGCAATCTTCGGTTCATAAAGGTATTTTCGTGGTCTACGCTATTTCACTTAAGAAACTGATCTGTAGCGTAGCCTTAAGAATGTTAGGTTTAGGTTAAGCATTTTTTTTTTCTTTTTTTAGTGCGTGAATCTCCGGTTCAGAAAAGTATTATCATGGTCTAGGCTAAACAATTTTCTCCTATTTCATAAAGGCAACTGATTTCGCCTACGCTTGCTAGTAAACAAACTACGATAGCATTCTGATGCTCGTAAGTTCGATACAAATTGACTCTACGCAACTATCGATAGTCCGTCATTATCGATAGCAGGCTGTCCGAAGCGATATACAACGGTCCTTACAAATTACCGACTTGGGCATCGAAGATAATGAAATGATGAAGAGGACACAACAACACCCAGCCCCTGAGTGGAGAAAATCTCCAATCCGACCGGTAATCGAACCCGGCCCTCCTGTGTGGCGATCTACCATGCTGTCCACTGGACTACGGAGACGTACAGTCCACTGGTAACATGCAGGGTCCATGGATTCATGAGGTTGTCTCCACACCCGGCCATCCGCTCGATACAATTGGAAACGAGACTCCTCAGACCAGGCAACGTGTTTCCAATCATCAACAGTCCAATGTCGGTGTTGACGGGCGTAAAGCTTTGTGCCATGCAGTAATCAAGGTTACACAAATGGGCCTTAGCGTCTAAAAGTCCATGTCCGTGATGATTCGTTGTAGGGTATGCACGTTGACACTTATTGATGAACCAGCACAGAAATCCGCAGTGATTTGCGGGAGTGTTGCACTTCTGTCACGTTGAACGTTTCCCTTCATTCGTCTTTGGTCTCGTTCTTGCGGGATATTTATCCGGCCACAGCGATATAGTAGATTTTATGTTTGATGAGATTCCCGATTTCATGGTGCATTTGTCTGTCATATTACTCGTGCGCTTACTGTAAGACCACGTTCAGACTCAATTAAATCGTGATAAACTGTCAATGTAGCAGTAGTAACCGTCTGCGCAAGATCCTGTTCTCTTATAAAGAAACTGCTGACCGCAGCAAAGTCCTTTCAGTGTTTATATATCTCTGTGTTTTCGTACCCATGTCTGTTGTTGTTTCTTTGGCTCTTGAGTGTAACTGAAACTCATTATCACAGTCACAGAAGAAAGAGAGATATTTACAATAAATAACTAGAGCTACTACTACTAATATATTAAATACTAGCTTAAACCCGCGGCTCCGCTCGCGTGTTGCTTGATTATGATAGATAAGCTATCTTTCAGTAATGTGCTATGAGACTGAATAGTAAGTAGTGTAGATCAAATCACACGTAAAAATGCACTCGTTTCGAAGAAATCAATCACAAAATTCAACAATAATGATTGTAATAATATTACAGCCGGCCGCGGTGGCCGAGGGGACTAAGGCGCTCCAGTCACGGTCCGCACGGCCACTACGGTCGGGGGTTCGAATCCCCCCTCGGGCATG
The DNA here is from genome assembly GCA_026315105.1 of Locusta migratoria. NCBI lineage: Eukaryota > Metazoa > Arthropoda > Insecta > Orthoptera > Acrididae > Locusta > Locusta migratoria. Next base: position 134,589,534 of record CM048745.1, read on the forward strand.
GATATTTGTGCCGTCCTAGTTCGTAAGTAGTTCATAAGTAGTTTGTAAGTTTAGGGACTGATAGCCCCGTAGTTAAGTCCCATAGACTTTACAAACAAACAAACAAACAATAATATTACAGATCGATCACTTGACGTAATGCACGAAACGTCAAATCGATTTTTTTTAAGAGATGTAATAAAAGAAATTTCTTACTGCTTTGTTTATTTATCATTATATTACCTTATTCCTATGCTTATCCTTACAGAGAAAGAGCTGAAGACATTGTAGCACGCATAGACCAAATATATGGTCTGTGGCATCACGTTTCGCTGTATGTTACAAATGTTTGTATAGCTTATGGGACTTAACAACGAGGTCATCAGTCCCTAAACTTACAAACTACTTATGAGCTAGCTAATACTAAGGACGGCACAAATATCCATGCCCGAGGGGGGATTCGAACCTCCGACCGTAGTGGCCGTACAGACCGTGACTGGAGCGCCTCAGTCCCCTCGGCCACCGCGGCCGGCTCGCTGTATGTAACCTCCTTGCTATAGAGTCGCTAAAGTCATCGCTGGACTTCAGTCCCAATTTTTTTTATAATTTGACGACTTTCAACCACCATATATTCCACCCTCTTATAGCTATCGACATGGAACTGCTATGGTGTACAACGGGAGACTTCCGACAACAATTACATACAAACTATTTGTTTGCGTTCTGTAGTTTTCGCTGCAGAGCGAAATATTAACACACACATACACATAGAATTTTATATACACCGATAACTTTCCATCCCAATTTACTCCACCCTTTTATCATTATCAAACCTCAAGCAACAGTGCAACCAATAAAACCATTTTCAAAAATCAAATGTTTGTTAAGCTTATAGGACTTAACAACGGGGTCATCAGTCCCTAAACTTACAAACTACTTATGTACTACTTACGAACTAGGACGGCACAAATAACCATGCCCGAGGGGGGATTCGAACCCCCGACCGTAGTGGCCGTGCTGACCGTGACTGGAGCGCCTCAGCCACCTCGGCCACCGCGGCTGGCAAAACATTTTCAAAGTGTAAATATAATTTTCAAAGAGTAGCCTAATTATTGTTCCGCATTTCGCGTTATATTCTTCAAATTTCTAAATATCTATCAGATTGCTACAAAACCTTGCCACATGAATATATATATATATATATATATATATATATATATATATATATATATATAGCTATCCGATCGCCATAAAACCGTGCCTAAAGCCTTCCCCGGGTAGACATTGGTAACTGTGCAAATTTTTAGCTCTTCATGTCTTCATGTCTTGTAGTTCAGACGTGATGAACGTACACCGAACAGACATTCACATTTATATATATAGATTTCAAAATGTTCAAATGTTTGTAGAGTTTATGGGAGTTACCTAAGGGGTCATCAGTTCCTAAACTTACAAAATACTAATGAACTAGCTAAGACTAAAGACGGCACAAATATCCATGCCCGAGGGGGCATTCGAACCCCCGACCGTGCAGAACGTGACTGGCGCTCAGCAGACCGCTCGGCCACTGCGGCCGGCTTAAATATTTCAGTCGTCCTATATATTATACATAATTAAGAAACTTTCACACAGTTAAAAATTAGGTGTTACAATTGTAATAGTCTGAATGAAAGTCCTTGGTTCACTTGAGCTGTTATTTTATTGTAGTTGAGAGGACCCGCACAACCGGTTTCGCAACCTAAAGCTGCATCTTCAGGCGCTTTTTTTAAAAGTTTCCCATATAAGTCATTTGTGATAGATAACGGAGTTATGGTGAGGTCGTACCGCAAGCACCTTGGCTCTTTTCGTCAAATATCTATAAATATTTTAGCTGTGGTTGCCCGTCATACAAAGTTCTTTGTCCTATATATTGTCTAGTGTTACAGTCTAGTCTAGATGGTGCAATTCTAGATTCCGAAACATGTCGCGTATGCAGTAAACATTGTATAATTAGAAAAATTTTATAGGCTTATTCAATTTACATTATGTACTATAAAGCATTTTTTCAGTGATACAACACATAAATTTACTTTTCCATTATCTATACATAAACATGGCCAGTCAGGAGGAAAAAGATATTCTTGGAGGAGTGGTACTACAGGTGATTCTCAAAAAAAATATTCTAAAAATCATATGCACTTTTCTTAAACGTTTCCGGCTAAACCAATGAAAACAAGTAGGAACGGTAAAAGGGTATCATTGTCTTTACAAACCGTGTCAGCACGCAGTTCACTTGCTCAAATCTCACTATGACAGTGCTTGTCGTAGTGCATGATACTACAGTGTTGCTACGTGAACAAAGATTACAGCTTAGTGTAGTGAAAATACCACATATTTTCACGCGTGCTGATATACTGACGTGATGTTTGTCTGTGGTTTGTCCAATTCCACAGCTGCTGTGCAAGAATAACAACAACAATTTCCGAATTGTACACCCCTCAGGGGCTCAGCATTAATTTGCTGGGTACGCTTGGCGAACCCGGGGTCATGAGCTGTGGGCTGTGTCGCGCCAACAGTCCGCTACACCGTAAGCTCTGTGCGTGCCTCAACGACCATCGTTGGGCGCGACGGTGGAACGTTGTACGTTGCAGAGTCCGGGGATCTTGGCTTAATTGCCCGGGTCGCGAGGACGGTACAAACGTCTATATATATAAAAAAAACCTCAATCTTAAGGTGTGCTACGTGCCGAGGAGATGCATGGCTGTTACGGTTGAACAGCCGCTAGCGAGCAACCCCTGAGGAACCTGCCGCACCTCAGTTGTATACCCAGGCAAGCGGGGCTCTGCCTGGGTGGACCTTTAGTTCCCTAGCTGCTCGTGGGAACGAGTAAACAAAAGCGTGGCCGGCCGCGTAAACGGCGTCTCAAAGCGTGGAAGAGTTTCCTTCAATGCAGTATCGTATGACCCCCAATCGTTCCCATCCCTGGCTACGCCATGGGAGGAACGTCGGGCTCGTCATCAGGGTGAGGCGTATGCCCCCCGATACCTGGTGTGCAGTCAAACAGATGGCGAATCGTTTATGTCGACTAAGCCTCTGTTTTTTGTGGAGAACATTGAAGACAAGTTTGGCGAGGTAGACGGAATATCTAAGATGAGATCCGGGTCGATTCTCATAACGACGTCGTCCCCAGCCCAATCACGGGCACTGCTTGCCTGTGACAAGCTGGGTGACGTTCCCGTTACCATCACACCGCATAAAAGTTTGAACATGGTCCAGGGTATTATCTTTCAACGTGATCTCTTACTTCAGTCCGATGACGAACTCCGGAAGAATTTGGAGAGGCGAGGAGTGCAGTTTATTCGGCGCATATACAGGGGTCCGAAGGACAACAGGGTCGCCACTGGTGCCTTCATCTTGGCTTTTGAGGGTGATGCATGGCCCGAAAAAGTCAAGGTGATGGTTTACCTGTGTGACGTCCAACCCTACGTTCCTCCCCCTATGCGCTGCTTTAAGTGCTGGAGGTTTGGCCTTATGTCATCTCGCTGCGATGCCAACCCCACCTGTCGGGAGTGCGGACGTGCATCACATCCAGACGTCACATGTACCCCGCCTCCAGTCTGTGTTAACTGTGGCCAGCACCACTCTCCCTGCTCGACACACTGCACAGTTCTCCAAAAAGAGAGAAAGATAATGGAGTACAAGACCCTGAACAGGCTCTCATATTCCGAGGCCAAGCACAAATATGAAAAGATTCACCCTGTCAACATGAAGTCTACCTATGCTACAGCAACATCTATGATAAAGTCACATCAGGTTCCATCTACCATCCTGGGCCCTCCTGCCCAACAGTTACCAGTTGCCCTTCAATGTTAGGGGGCGCTTCCTCTTCTGTTGCCCCAAGGTCCCTACTTTGGGAGCAACGAGTACAAAACCACCGGGGACAACAGTCCCCATCCCTGAGCCAGAAAAGCAACAACCATCTCTGGCTCCTCCTGCAAGGAAGGGCTCCCTCGATGCCCTTCCTCCTAAGGTCTCTGACGCTGGTACGGCAGATACCAGTGAGCGGCTGAAAAAGCCACTACCTGCTGGTCGCGGGGCCTCGAGGGCAACCTTCGTCCCCAAGAATGTAGCAGAAAAGCCCTCCCAGCAGGAGAGACCAAAGGACAGGCGGGAAAGGAAGAAAAAGAGGTCAAAAAGACAGAAGACCAGATGGCTACTGAGCCACCAAAACAAACGTCAGCCTCAGAGGACGAAATAGTACTTCTCACGTCCCCTGAGGACTTGGCTTTTGCTGAGTCCCCAGACGTGATGGACGTTGAGGCTCTGCCTCCGCCACCAGCGACAGCAAACACCCTTGCAGACTCCAGTGCACCATCTGCATGTCCCAACGACCAGGGGCCTCTATGATCATGCAGTGGAACTGTGGCGGTTTTTTCCGCCATTTGTCCGAATTGCAGCAATTGTTGTGCCGATTTCCAACATTCTGTATAGCCCTGCAGGAAACTTGGTTCCCTGCACAGAGTAACCCAGCCCTTTGTGGCTATCGGGGCTATTACAGCAATCATTCCATCTATAACAGGGTATCTGGAGGAGTTTGTGTCTATGTTCTTGCAACAGTCCCCAGTGCTGCTGTGCCTCTCACCATGACCCTGGAGGCTGTGGCTGTTCGACTCTGGGTAATAAAGGAATTTACCATCTGTTCCCTATACCTTCCTCCGGATGTTGTTGTCTCTCCTGCTGACCTCACTGCATTGGTTGCCCAATTACCACAACCGTTTATCCTCTTTGGTGATTTCAATGCCCACCACCCTCTATGGGGTGGAACTGAGAGCACAGGCTGTGGTAGAGACCTTGAGAACCTTCTCACACAGCTTGACGTTTGCATCTTGAACAGTGGGGCACCCACACACTTCAGTGTGGCACATGGCTCTTTCTCCGCCATCGACCTATCCATTTGTAGCCCGAGTCTCCTTCCGCATTTATCTTGGAAGGTCCATGATGACCTTTGTGGGAGCGACCACTTTCCTCTCCTTTTGTCGCTCTCACAATTTCACCCTGCAGGACGCCTGCTTCGGTGGTCCCTCCATAGGGCTGACTGGCATGGCTATACCTCGACAGTTGTGGCTACTACTCCATTGCCAGATAACATCGATATGGCAGTACAACAACTAACTGAGGACATTATTTCCGCTGCTGAAACGAATGTCCCGACTGCCACAGGCTCACTTAGGCGCATGTCGGTGCCTTGGTGGACGCGGGAGATAGCTGACGCTATCCGGGAGCGACGATGGGCGCTTCAACGCCACCGGCGCCGCCACCCCAGAATTGAACGTCTAACCGCTTTTAAGCGTCTCTGGGCCCGAGCCCGGCGACTGATCCAACAGAGTAAGCAGGACTGTTGGGAGCGATATGTAGCCACCATAGGCTCCTGCGCCTCCACTTCTCAAGTGTGGTACCACCCGCCAAGCAGAATCCCGTCACTCCGAATCGACGGTAGTCTTTGTACTGACCCGACGGTAATTGCGGAGCTCATGGCAGGGCACTTTGCACGTTGCTCTGCGACCGCAGCCTACAGTGCACAATTTCGCGCCCTCAAAGAGCGGGTTGAGCGGAGGCAATTGTCCTTCCCCACACGTCAACAGGAAGCGTACAATGCCGCATTTAGTGAGTGGGAGTTCCAGACTGCTCTTGCTGCATCCCCCAATACCTCTCCTGGTCCGGACCGTATTCACAGCCAGTTCGTCCGTAACCTCTCAGCGGACTTTAAACGGCAGCTACTCGCCCTTTATAATCGTCTCTGGACAGAAGGCCTTTTCCCATCACAATGCCGGAGAAGTACTATCGTCCCAGTGATGAAACCAGACGCAGATCCGTCCGACGCTGTGAGCTACCGCCCCACCAGTCTCACCAACGTTCTGTGTAAGATCCTCGAACGTATGGCGAGTCGACGGCTTATGTGACTACTGGAGGATCGAGGTCTCCTGGCTCCACAACAGGGAGGCTTCCGTCAGGGCCGTTCCACTCTAGACAACCTCGTGTCCCTGGAATCAGCCATACCTACCGCTTTTACTCACCGAGAACACCTTGTCGCAGTCTTTTTTGACTTCCGCAAGGCTTATGATACAACCTGGCGTCATCACATCCTCTCTACACTTTATGATTGGGGCTTACGTGGCCCCCTACCAACTTTCATACAGAACTTCCTGTCACTACGCTCTTTTCAGGTTCGGGTTGGCACCTCTCTTAGCTCCGCTCATGTTTTAGAGAATGGCGTCCCACAGGGCTCCGTGCTAAGTGTACCGTTATTTTTGATAGCTATTAACGGACTAGCTGCGGCAATAGGAACGTCTTTCTCTTCCTCCTTGTTTGCCGACGACTTTTGCCTTTACGTCAGCTCCAGCAGCATTAACGTCACAGAACGGCGGCTGCAGGGAGCCATTCGAAAGGCCCAGTCTTGGGCCTCTGAGCATGGTTTCCAATTTTCCGCGCAGAAAACCCGCGTCATGCACTTTTGTCGCCGTCATCCAGACCCTGAGCTATATTTGAATGATGAACCCCTTCGCGTTGAGGAGACACACCGCTTCCTATGTATGCTTTTCAATGCCCGCGTGACCTGGATTCCGCATCTTTGCCAACTAAAACAAAAATGCTGCAGACACTTAAACATCCTCCGCTGCCTCAGCCACACAGGTCGGGGAGCTGCTCGCCCCACTCTACTGCACCTGTATAAGGCACTTATTCAGTCACGCCTGGATTATGGCTGCCTTGTGTATGATTCTGCAGCTCCAACTTCACTGCAAATCTTAGATCCGGTCCATCACAGTGGCATCCGTTTAGCTACAGGGGCCTTCCGTACCAGTACTGTGACAAGCCTTCTTGCTGAGACTGGGGTTTCCCCCCTGCGATTCAGAAGGCAACAGCTAATTGCTTCTTATGTTGCCCGTATTCATGCCGTATCTCACCACCCAAATCACAGGTTCCTCTTCCCAGCTGTCGCACTCCTTTCCTCACGACGACGGCCGCGGTCGGGCCTCCCGATTGCGGTTCGAGTTCGTTCCCTTCTTTCTTCTCTAGAGCCCCTTCCTATTTCTCTCGTACTCCTCCTTGGGCCCTTCCTCGCCTCCAGCTTCAGTTGGACTTGTCCCGAGATTCCAAAGCCTCTATTGCACGAACGACTCTGCGTCAACAGTTCCAGGCCCTTCTAGATTCGTACCATGGCGCTGAATTTTTATATACACCGATGGCTCCCTAGTCGATGGCCATGTTGGGTATGTCTATACCCACGGCCGGCATATAGAACAACGTTCATTGCGCTGTGGGAGTAGTGTGTTTACGACGGAACTTGTCGCCATTTGGCGGGCCCTTGAACATCTCAGAGCCTGCACTGGGGAGTCTGCGGTTATCTGTACTGACTCCCTGAGTGGTTTGCAAGCCCTTAACCAGTATTTCCCAAAACATCCTTTGGTACGGTCCATTCAGGAAGCTGTATAAAGACTAGGTACATCTGGTCCCACTGTGGTCTTCCTTTGGACTCCAGGCCACGTTGGAATAACAGGAAATGAACGTGTTGACCAACTGGTGAAGGAGGCTACTACATCAACCATGCTGTAAATCGCTCTCCAGGAGAGGGATCTCCGGGCGGTGCTCAATCGGAAGGTATTAAGCCTTTGGAACACAGAGTGGGCTGAATCGAACGCACCGAATAAGCTCCGTGCTGTTAAGCCTTCTACGGCAATGTGGAGGTCCTCCCTACGAGCCTCTCGTAGGGAGTCCGTTGTACTCAGCCGACTATGCATTGGCCATGCGTGGTTAACACACGGCCACCTCTTGCGTCGAGAGGGCCCACCAGTTTGCTGTTGTGGCGCCCAGCTGACTGAGGTCCACATACTGTTGTATTGTCCGTTTTTAGCCGCTTTGCGGCAGTCCTTTAGCCTACCAGATTCGCTGCCATCAGTTTTAGGTGACAATGCCTCCTTGGCTACACCTTTTTAAAATTTTATTCGTGCAACTGGTTTCTACCCTTCCATTTAATGGAAGGCGCTTCTGCCTGATTCAAAACCCTCATGTTTACACTGTTTTTAAGTTACTTGATAGCCTCTACCTTTTCGGTTGAGATGGTTTTTTAGTGTGTACAGCATGGCTCGCTCATCCGTTTTTATCCTAGTGATCAGCCACCCATTGCATTCTGCTTTGAAATTCTACTTTTATCCCTTTTGTGCACTCCTCTGTGTGTAAGTGAAGAAGTGAAGTGTTTCTCTTCGTTTTACACTCAAAGAATTCTCTAATCCTTGTTCTCTCAGTTTTCGTTCTGTCACATGTTACATCATTGCTTGGAACAGGGGACTGATGACCTTGTAGTTTGGTCCCCTATAAACAACAACAACGAATTTTACAGTTCGAGATAGCAGGGTGTTTAGCAAGGCGTTTCACGGAATCCGTGAGCATGGTACGCTTCCCAGCGTAAATGTCGTCTCTGAACGCCCCGTATAACAAACTTTTCATGAAGTTAAGAGTATTCTTCAAGTAGTGCAACACAGTCCAGCAGAAAAATCTGCTGCACAACTTGGTACTCCTCAAACACGTGTGATACGCACAGAACGTGAGCAACGTCTGTAACCATTTCATCGGCAGAGTGTGCAACATCTTCATGAAGGAGATGCTGCCGCCTGGCAAGAATTCTGTCAATAGGTCCTTATCAATGATCGATTAATTCCACGTATTCTGTTTTCTGCTGAGTCAACATTTACTCACAAAGGAATCAACAACACGCACAACCCTCAAGTTTGGGCAGATGAAAGTATGTACGGTACTGTGGAAACGAATTTTTAACGAGGCTTCTCAGTCGACGTTTGGTGCGGTATTACCGCTTTAATGGGACACGACATCCTGATTTTTTTTAAAATTTGTTACCAGAATGCGTGGAGGACATCCCTTGGGCAACACGAGCTCGTATGTACTTTCAGCACGACGAAGCTCCTACACATTCTGTACCATCAGTAACAGAGTAACTCAACATACGCATCGTGGTCGTTGGATCGATCGTCTTCGAGTTACTGCTTAGCCACCGAAGTCACCCGATCTTACCCCGTTGGATTACTGTTTATGGGGGTGGCTGAAGAGCAATATGTACAAGCCCAGATTGGACACAAGAGAGGAACGTATCGATAGTTTTTACATGTTTGTACTCAAGTAGCGGAATGCGGAAGTGAGCTCCGACCAGCAATACAGCACCAGTCTATAACACCTGTTAATTAGATTTTTTTTTTTTTTTTTTTTTTTTTTTTTTTTTTTTTTTTTTTTTAGAATCACCAGTAGCGGCCCCCCCCCCCTCCGAAGCATGTACCTGGCCTCCTGGCTCATCATGCTCAGTACTGTCATTTAGGTCTACTGTTATAAATTTTGTTAAAAAAAATTGCAGTCTTTGAAATTTTTCTTACATTGCGACAGTATTTTTACGGGAAATAGGAACAATAATGTAAATTAAATTTGAAATGAATAAACGAAATTAGTTATAGTGGATTTAGGGAAATGTGGTAGCAGAAATAACAGGATATCTACTCACGTAAATACAAAGTGTCACAAATTAAAACAGAGCTACCGTAGGAGCAAGGTCAGTAATGAATAGGAAAACTGAAATACAGATAAAATGAAATGAATGCACTATTGTGTGCAAGCTATGTACAAAGCTAATAATCACCACTGTAAAATAACTCTACATGGCTACTAGCTCGTCAAATAGAAAAGTGCAGCGCTAACACGGCTCTTAACATAACCGACAGTGCAGTGCTTACATAGAAAAAAGGATACTTTGTTACATAACTAAGCAATAGCTGGAGAAACACTAGAAGCAGTGACTTCCATAAAATGTCTGGTAGTTGGCATAAGCAGCGGAAATGGAACGACCAAATAACATTAATCGTGCGTAAGACAGATTCCAGACTGAGATTCATTGGAAGATTCCTTAGGAAGTGTATTCTATCCACAAAGGAAATAGTTTATAAAAGATTCGTTCTCACGACGTATTGCTTATCAGCGTGGGAATCGTACCAGTTAGCGCTGAGCTGACATAAAATATAGAGAAGACTGAACGGAAAGCAGCACACTTCGTTACGGGCTCCTTAAGTAAATTTGAGGGCGTCACGGAGATGATCAGCAAACTTCAGAGCCAGACTCTGCAAGAGAGAGGTTCTGTATCGCTGTACGGGCTTCTGTCAAAGTCCCTGGGGTATACGTTTCTCGAGGAGTCAACCGATATATTGCTTCTTTCTATGAATATCTCGCGATAAGACCACAAGGACAATATTAGCGAGATTAGGGACCACGCGGAAGAATACCGACAATGGTTTTTCCGCGAACGATACGTGACTGCAGTAGGGAAATCAGGAAGTGACAATGGTAGGCAAAGCACCCTCCCCCACACACCTCGAGGTGGCTTGCGGAGAATTGATGTAAATGTGAAAGTGAAAAAAAATATAGAGGCCTCAAAAAAATTATTGAGATTGTTAATTGTGACGAAAATATACGCGAAATTGTGACATTAGAATTCTATAGTAGGAAAACGAACTCAAGGAATAGTAGTAGATTAAAACATTGGAAGAAATAGGATGTCAAATGACAGAGTTTTGCAGAGAACACAATTTAAACACTACAAACCCTTGGAATACGACTAACAAAGAATATTTGCAGCAAGAGAAAGAAAATCAATGCAAATTTTCTGATGTATATTATAATGATAAGACAGTTATTTCAAATCTCAGATTTTAAACTTAATAAGATTTCTAGACAGAGTGTGGAATCTGCTGACGGTCGAGCCAATGCAGCCAGACCTCGGATTCTCCTGTATGATTGTGGGCATGCGTGGAGCTGGGGGTGGCGGTTCGGGAAGGGGTTCTTTCTTTTCCTGACGAAGGCTGTGGCAAAAAATTTAAGGTTATGAGATTGTCATTTCTGTGTGTGTGTCTGCCGTTCAGAGATGGCATTTTCGATGAGTTGAGACATATCTACGAGGGTTGTAACTTAAATAGTGGCACCTATTTATTCGCAGCAAATACAAAAGCATTACATGTTTGCACCTGTTACTGTCCTTCGAAGTAGTCACTAGGGTTGTGTAGAACCCGTTGCCAGCAATGTGGAAGGCTTAGTGTACCATTAGCAGAGCCTGTTCTGTTGATGGTGCGAACGGAGTGGTCTACTGCCTGTCGAATCTCTGGAACAGTTCTGAAGCGAATGCCACGAAGTGGTTCCGTCATCTTCAGAATCAAATCAAAGTCACTAGGTCTTAATTTCGGGGAGTATGGTTCGTACCATCAACAGAACAGGCTCTGGTAACGGTATACTACGCTTTTCAAATCGTTGGCAACGGGTTCTACACAGCACTGGTGACTACTTTGAATGAAAGTAACAGGTGTAAAAATGTAAGCCTTTGTATCGGTTGGCCTCTATTTAAGTTACAACCGTCATAGTAAGTCGTTTAATAAGTATAGGAAATACTCATCTTCTAACTTATCTTAGACGGCCACAGTGGCCGAGCGGTCTTCGGCTCGCCAGTCACAGTCTGCACGGCCGCTATGGTCGGGGGGTTCGAATCCCCCCCTCGGGCATGGATATTTGTGTCATCTTTAGTATAAGGTAGTTCATAAGTAGTTTGTAAGTTTAGGGACTGATGACCCCGCAGTTAAGTCCCTTAAGCTCAACAAACATTTTAACATTTTAATATATCTTACGAGATAGATTATAAAAACGTAAACCTATGTTTACACAAATTTTAGACTACGAGGAAAGTTGAAAGCATTTGCTCTAACAATTCTGAAGGTATCAGAGATAGATCATAGAAAGCGTTTGGTTACTGGCAGACTATAGCGAAACCAGCCAACAGTTGTAATCGTCGAAACACATAGAATAAAACAGGAATTTTCATCAATTACATTAGATTCACTTGTCGTTCAGTTGATATGTAGTGAGGAATCTTTTAGGACAACGAATATGCTAGAAAAGAAGAATACCCAATAAATATTTACAAAATAAAATACCTATGTCAACTTAGCTTCCACAATTCCTAAATAAAATTGTCCTTCGGCGTAAAAAAAAAAAAAAAAAAATAAATAAAAAAAAATAAAAAAAAAATAAAAAAATAAAAAAATAAATAAAATCTAAATTTTAAGCACATTCACATTTAAAAGGGTGTAACGGGATTGGTTTTGTGGGAGGTGGGGGAGGGGATTTATGGTGAGAAAGGAACTGGAACTGTTATTAATAATACTTCATAATATTTGTCAAGAATTACCAGGGCGACCGTAAGGTGCGGGCGACTTAAGACAACATTTGTTGACATACACTGCACATGTTTTTAACCTGGCTTCCGCGGCCTACAGTGGCCTTGGCAGAGTCAGTGTTGGAGGTGACGCAGTGGTGACAACGGAGTGTGGACGTTTGCAGGCGTCCCTTACGGCGGCCGCTGCTGTCTGCGAGTTATTGCGCTTCCAGGCCACAGCCGGCCTGAAGTGCGTTGCCCCGTTTTCCGTGCCGGTGGTGCCGTGTTCGCGCCCCGGAGGCCCGTAGCGCGTGTAGAATGCCTCCCGTTTCCCCCTCGCGTTGTCGTGCCGGATGGTGCGCTGACCGGGACTCGAACAGGCGCCTTCTGCTTCGGTGTCTTCAGCTGGTCTCACCGCGTAGGTCACCAGTGCAGTCTCCCGGAGGTAGGTAGCGGCACAGACAAATATATACAGACGGGAAACCTCCGTAAGGGCCCGGTACAACGCTCAGGGGTGCGGGGAGGGAGGGTTTCCAGCAGTTCCGTAAGATGTCTCATGATGGCGCTGCGGTCAGAAGCAGCTCTTTAAACTGGCTAGAGCAGGCGGCAGGTAGCGGCTCTCTCCACCACCACCTCCCTTCAAACGCCAGCAAGCCGGACACAGCCGTGGCCTCGTGGCAGGCGGCACGAGCTCTCCTCTCAGCCTCCCCTCCACGCTACCCTCTGACGTGCGAGAGGCCCCCTAAGGCAGCGATCCGCCTGACACCTGCTAGCATCTTACGGAACTACTAGGACAGCGTAGGACAGTGGTGTAGGGGTGGTTTCTTCTCTGTATGTTACTCTGTGGTAGCGGGCTGCTACCCCTTGCTGCAGGAGCCGCCATTGCGGGGACCTCGTTACTGACAGCTAGGCGGCGGTCGTTGGGTGTGGCCGGCTCTTCTTGCCACGTTCGCGGGTGCGTGTCCCGGTGCTAGCCCCTCAGTGCCGCCGCGGCGGAGCGGCCAAGCACGCTGCGATACGCGAAGCCGTTCCCCGTCGGGGCTTCGAATCCCTCTACTGAGGATAATGAGATTGCCGTTCGTCTTCAAGACATACTGTGGACCAATCATGCATAGTTTCTTTTGTTGTGATTTTCCAAGAAGAGGAATTTCAGTTACATATTTCCACGATGGATCAGAAGATACCAGTACCTCCAGACTAAAGCGTAAGATAGCTCGCCGAAGAAGAAGAAAGGAAATAAAAAATAAAAAATAAAAAATAAAAATAATAAAATAAAAAAAAAGAATTAAAAAATCCCCCCTCGGGCATGGATGTTTTTGCTGTCGTAAGTATAAGGTACTCCGTAAGTGGTTTGTAAGTTTAGGGACTGATGACCCCGCAGTTAAGTCCCATAAGCTTTACAAACATTTGAAGTTAGATAGTGTGCAGTATACTCATTATTAATGACATAGGTCAGTCAGTTCTTCTAAGAAGACAATATATACTCTTCTCAATCTGAACTTTTTATGGTTGCTGGCGTGTTATTGAAAATGTATTTCGTTGAATAGTGGCCATCTTTCTGAACCAAAGTAAATTTGAATCTTTCTGAAAATTATTCTTATTTCGAATATTAATTCCATGAAACGAGCTATTGCTTTGAAATATGATAAATTTCATTATGAAATAAATAAATCATTAGTAAGTTTGCCTCACTTCGTTAAACAGCACTGTGTATGGCGTTCTTGAGTTGACACCACAAACAATTCGTATTGCTCATTTTTGGGCTCGGAAAACTTCTGGACTTGATGAGGTAACTCAGAAATTAATCCCGAACAGCATTATGGAATAAAAGTAACCATAGTATTCTGGTTTTCTATATCGTTAAATCACATACATCTAATAATATTCAGAAAGGAGATTTGTAGAGGCGATTCAGCGGTGCTCTGTTACATTTATTATCAGGATCTAACCCCCAGAATTTGGCGCTGAGAACTTCTTCTATTTGCTTCTCTATTTTCTTGAAGCATATTTTGGAACATACAGGCAAGAAACAGTTGACAAGTTGAATCTCCTGGCAGATTAATATTCTGTGTCGCAACAGGGACTCAAACCTGGGACATTTGCTTTTCGCAGGCAAACGCTCTCCCACCGAGCTATCTTGATACAACTCACGGTCCGTCCTCACAACTTTACTTCTGCCAAGTACCTCGCCTCCTACTTTCCAAACTTCACTGAAGTTCTCTTGCGAACCTTGCAAGACTAGCACTCCTGAAAGAAAGGATATTGGGGGATACATGGCTTAGCCACAGCCTAAGGGATGTTTCCAGAATGAAACTTTCACTCTGCAACGGAGTGTACGCTGATATGAAATTTCCTGGCAGATTAAAATTGGCCGCGTGGGAGTAGCCGAACGGTCTGGATCGCGCTGCCTCCCGCGTCGGAGATTCGAATCCTACATCGGACATTGATGTGTGTGTTGTCCTTAGATTAGTTTAACATAGTTTAAGTAGTTTATAAGTCTAGGGACTAATGGCCAACGTAGTTTGGTCCAATAGGATTTCAAATATTTGAACATTTTGATTACAATTGTGCGCCAGAACCGGGGCTCGAACCTGGGACCTTTGCCTTCCGAGTGCAAACTCAGATTTGTGAGGACGGAGTCGTCTCGGGATAGCTAAGACGTACAGCGCTTGCCCGCGAAAGGCAAACATCCCACTTTCGAAACCCGGTTCCAGCATATTATTTTAATCTGCCAGGAAGTTTTACAACAGCGCACACTTTGCTGCAGAGTGAAACTTTCATTCTAGTTGACAGGTTCTATAATGCATACATTTTTTTCGAAGTTTCAGTGATGCGGGATTGGCTATGAACTAGTCATTGATGTTCATGAATTTTTCATTAGTTGAACTTTCTAAGGATATACTTGATTTACTATTTATTCCAATAACTGTGTCGTTAGCAAAGTAAACAAATTGGTATCTGTTACGTTATTGATAATGGTAATTGATATAAACAAGTAATGGCCGTAAGATTGAACTTTGGGGGACACTACATGTTATTTTTCCCATCTGAATACACATATCTTTCCTAACGACATCCTTTGATTTCAGTCAGATATACAGGATCTGGACAATATCGGAGCATTTTCTGTTGCACCACAATGTTCTAATTTACGTAAATGGATATTGTGATTTTCACAGTCAAAAATCTTTGAAAGATCAAATGTTAGATGTTTGTAAATCTATCGGACCAAACTGCGTGGTCATCAGTCCGTAGCTTACAAACAACTTAAACCTAGGTAAACTAACCTAAGGACAAACACACACACACACACACACACACACACAGATGCCCCAGGGAGGACTCGAACCTCCACGGCGAGCAACCGTGCGCTCCGCAGCGAGACGGTTTAGGCCGCTCGGCTACTCCACCGCGGCTTTGAAAGATCCCACGACATACCGATAGCCTAATTTATTGTATTATACATTAAGTACAGTATCTCTGTATGTGCAGATAACTTTATCATTATTGGAACCCTTTAAAAATACGTGGTCACTTCTTTTCTTTGGATCTTTTCTGTCAATCTTCTCTGATACCTGTCCACGACTGATGACCGATATTCAAGTATTGACCATACGAGTTCAAATGTTTGTAATTCTAAGGGACCAAACTACTCTGGTCATCGTCACTAAACTTACCATTTACTTAAACTAACTTATTCTAAGGACGGCAGACTCGCATGCGACGCGAGGGACCGCGCGACAGGTAATGTGAAGCTCCACACCGCACGGTCATTTCCGCGGCAGTCGTACGAGTGTTCGCTAAGATACCATCCTTTCGGGTGGACTACAGTTCTGAGGATTCTTCCAATGAATTGCAGTCTGGCTTCTTTCTAACTCGCATTAAATTTTATGTAGGCGTTGCACTTCAAATTACTCCCTACACATACTCCCAAATACTGTATGCAAGTAGCTTCTGCACCAGTTGTTCTGTAATTTTACAATAGTGCGTCTTTCTGCCTATTTATTCCCCATACTACACATTAGTTTATATTCAGAGTCCGTTGCTACTGCCTAGATCAGGCATCGATCCGTTGCAGATCTTCCCCATTTCGTTACGTTGTAACTTTTCTCTATGCTAACAGAGCAATGTCCATCAGGGTAGAATATACGACGGCACCCACCAGAGGAATATGACTATTCACAGGTATCGCTTTCAACCTCTGCATCACGATGAAACAGAAACACGACACCACCGGTGGGACGACACCGACAGCTACATCAAACCAGTCTCAGGACTAAGGACCACAACAACAACACATATTAGTAAAGAATGCTCATCTTCAGACGATCTTTCGATGTACAGCATTGAAAACGCGATTTTCCATCAACTTTTGACCTTGACGTTTTTTCAAAAACTACTGAGTGTCCAACAAAGAGCCCAAAAACGTGTCTATTTATATTCAATATAAAAAGTCCATTCAAATTTTGATCTAAATCGGTGACCCTCATGTCAGACCCTCTCCATGTAAATCTTTGACTTATTTTTAAAATCTATATAGAAAAGTACTATAAAAAGGAACGTGTTTATACATGTATTACACTATGTTCATTCACAATGTACTGTTTAACCATCCACCCTTAATAGAAGCAAACCAAGCCTGAGATGTAAACAAATGTACATTGGCGATATCTCCTGATGAGCCCCCTGCCTGTAAATGATGTGTGATTGAAGAAGTGACACAAACGCAGTGAGGCATTATGTGCTTCAAAGTAGTGAAATTAGGTGGGATAAAAGCAAAAGTATTTATACTGTATTTATAACGTAATTTATACTACAGGTTACACTAGGGTTGGGCAGTTCATTTGTTTGACGCCCCATAAAACATTATTCTAACGGTTCTATCTATTCCGGCGTCACCCAAAGTCTGCAGGGGGGGGGAGGGTACAAATTTTATTCCTTCCCCTCTGCCCCCACATCCATCTGCCCCCCCCTCCCCCATCTAGATCAGTAACTGGCAGCAACTGTTGTTCACTCATTCATCTAGCGCTGCCATCCATTCAGAAAGGACACATAAGAAAGCTGAATGAAAACTACACTGCCAGGCATGCAACGCAACAGTAACTAGCAAAAAACAAAGGCCACTATAAGAGCTGATACAAGCACGCTAAGAGAAACAACAAACAATGCTGTGCCACATGAAACACTTACAGATACCAAAACGAAATATCTTTACATAAAGCATCAGAATTTATAGCATCTGAAATTCTTAAGCAAATAAGACTAAAAAATTAAGAACAAAGTTATACATTCAGTTTCAACTGCCTAAATCCCGAAAACAACGAAGATGATTTCAGCTACAAATATTTATTTCTTCTATTTCAACAACTTCTCATGGATGAAGAAACGAAACCTGACTAGTGAGAATGTTTTTATTGTACGCATTGACACAGTTTCGTCTCCAGTTAGAAATTTATTTAATTTCCATGTTTCTCAACGGAAATGATAAAAAAATTGTTATTTAGAATTACACAGATATTTCTGTATATTTGTTACTTGCGTCCCTTCATTTTGATTCATAACATACGGAAGGCAATCCAAAAAAGTATGCATCATTTGGATTATTTTTCGCTAAAACTGTTTTACTCACTAATCCATAATATGAAATAAATGCAAAAATATAATTCTGGATAACTTTACATTGTGATTTCCCAAGATAAATACATACAATATCGTGCATATAGGCTTGTTCTTAATACCAACATTCTTTGTCTTGGAATTTCCATGATCAGCTTGTTATGATTATTTGATAAGCACGTCATGAAAGTTACAAAGATTGTACTGTGACCTGACTCATTGACTGTTACTACCAAGGAGGTTACAACCTCCTTGGTTACTACAATACCATTAAGATGGTCATTGATACATAGTAATGATACTGATGGCTGGGTAATGTTAGACAATAAACACGAGTAGCCTACGACCAAACATTTTCCAAGTGTTAAATAACACTGAAGTTATTGTAACGCTTCATAAATCTGTTAGAAAGCTTCGCCAAGTTTGCAAAGGCGAAATCCTGATTTTTGTCACGTCCTAACTGTCAAAAGTTGTTATTAGTTAGCCCTATGGTCGCCTGTTAAGTTAGAATTAATGACAACGTTACAATATTGCGGTATTGATGCTATAAATGTTACGCATCTGACTCGTCTTTATCCCAGAAAATCTCTTATAAGGTTCTAAGAGCATCAGATACCGCCCAGGATGAATATATTTATTTCGGTTGGGAACACAAAACCAGTCTTAGAAAGATATGTAGTCACTATATTAAATCAAAAGCGTGGGTACTGAACTAGAATTTATGGTCACGTAAACTAACATTGTTACCCACTCAAAGTTAACATCCACCTACGTAATATGCTACATTATTAATAGAAATGAATTTCTTCATTAGCGATAGTCATCATGAAAGACTATTATTGTACATATTAATCTGATACTCGTTAATAAGAGTAGTTTTTACTTATGAACTGAATAACATATAAACCATTGGCTTCCAATAGCAGATAAAAAGTCAGTTCCTTTTCTTCTTTACTTTAAAATTGTTATGAAATCCTTTTCCTGACGAAATAAACTTCTTCCAAAGACAGATTTGGACAATGTAATTTAGGCTTCTTACTTCTAAATTATGTTACTTTTATTTTTACGTAACATTTAAATTTCACAGATATTACTTTCCCGCAAACAAAGATTCTAGTTGTATCACTCTCAACTGATAACTTGTGAATAAAATAATAGTCTTTCTTTTTAACCCGATAACAACGCTCTCTTATTTAAATACTTTATTTGATTTTAAAACCCTTATATTCACAGATCGACAACTTTAGTACCTTCAATTTTTAAAAGAAACATTTATTACTGATATTTATCTCCGTTTACTGAAGTCAACGAGTTCGATTAGAGGAGTTACCTGCCCTCTGCAATAAAATAAATAAATAAATAAAAACTGAGACAAAATCTCATCGCTCAACTAGGAGTAAATACCATCCACGATCGTAAAGAATGGAACTATCCAACGGTAAAGAGGAAATAAAAATAAAAATATATAATTAAGGCGTCTGCTGGCCCGAAGCAGGAAGTCTGGTTTCGAATCCCGGGCCAGCACAAATTATTTACTTTGCTACTGATTTTCTTTCAATGGTCTGCAACGGTCGATATGTTTTAATGTTTTCAATTCGTAATACTGGGAAGATCTCAAACAGAAAATACAGTAATAACAGTTACGCCTGAGCAGTGTATAACTCGCTGCTTTGTTTATGTAGAAGCAGAAATAACTAGTCATAAAGAAACTGAAATAGAGAGACCAGAGGAAAAAAATTGTTTTCGTTTAATGTTAAACTGGACTATCATCTATGGCGTCACTTTGCAACCTTCTGCCCACATTCTGAAGAGACAAAAACTATCTTTTCTCAATTTGGAAATTAGTTTTTCGTTCAGTTTCTCCGGGGTCATCATTTAGTATTAGTGAGTTATACTACCATTATGACAGGGAAACAAAACATGTTTGCTTTGCGACGATTGTTATGCGAGGTAAAGTTGCTTACATTGCCACAGCTGGTTAAACACGCATGGAAACTCCCCACAAAATGCAAGCAGTATTATGTAATCGCCGCATTCTTAACGCTGAAAGAAACGATAGGTGTTAATGACACGCAACATGAAGCAACTATAAAAAGTGGTCGCCTGACTGAGGCCAATCACACTGCGTCAAGATGGGGACGCGGTTTGTCACCCACATTCTGTGCCTTGCCTTGGCGGTGAGTATAGCACATTTTGCTGCTAAATTGTGTATTTATAAAGCTGCAGATTAAGGAACAAATTTTTGACGTTAGTTGTTCTAATCATTGTAGGTAGCAACTACGATACCACGCTATCAGCATCTGACGATGATACAGTTTCTAAAACATTATTACTTTCCCTGGTTAGCCTGTCACATTCAAACAATTACAGCTTGTATTCTACGTTGAAAGATATTCACTTAACTTTTTCTTGTTCATAAAATATTTACAAACGTTCATTAGTAAACAAACGCCACTGAATGTAAACAACATCACAAGCCTAATCTGTATTATACAGAGTGTTACAAAAAGGTACGGCCAAACTTTCAGGAAACATTCCTCACACACAAAGAAAGAAAAATTTTATGTGGACATGTGTCCGGAAACGCTTAATTTCCATGTTAGAGCTCATTTTATTACTTCTCTTCAACTCACATTAATCATGGAATGGAAACACACAGCAACAGAACGCACCAGCGTGACTTCAAACAATTTGTTACAGGAAATGTTCAAAATGTCCTCCGTTAGCGAGGATACATGCATCCACCCTCCGTCGCATGGAATCCCTGATGTGCTGATGCAGCCCTGGAGAATGGCGTATTGTATCACAGCCGTCCATAATACGAGCACAAAGAGTCTCTACATTTAGTATCGGGGGTGCGTAGACAAGAGCTTTCAAATGCCCCCATAAATGAAAGTCAAGAGGATTGAGGTCAGGAGAGCGTGGAGGCCATGGAATTGGTCCGCCTCTACCAATCTATCGGTCACCGAATCTGTTGTTGAGAAGCGTACGAACATGTCGACTGAAATGTGCAGGATCTCCATCGTGCATGAACCAGATGTTGTGTCGTACTTGTAAGGGCACATGTTCTAGCAGCACAGGTAGAGTATACCGTATGAAATCATGATAACGTGCTCCAGTGAGCGTAGGTGGAAGAACATGAGGCTCAATCTAGACATCACCAACAATTCCTGTCGAAACGTTCACAGAAAATCTGTGTTGATGACGTGATTGCACAATTGCGTGCGGATTCTCGTCAGCCCACACATGTTCATTGTGAAAATTTACAAATTTGATCACGTTGGAATGAAGCCTCATCCGTCGCATGTCAACACAATCACGGAAGTGAACAGTACCTACCTTCAATTGGGCCAACTGACAGTGAATCGAGGAAGTACAGTATATACTAACGACACAATTGGATATTTTGACAATTGTCTGCACGAATTATTTCAATTTACATTTAAAGAGAAATACTAAAATGAGCTCTAACATGGAAATTAAGCGTTTCCGGACACATGTCCACCTAACATATTTTCTTGCTTTGTGTGTGAGGAATGTTTCCTGAAAGTTTGGCCGTACCTTCTTGTGCATGATGACGGAATACGAAATACACTGAAGACCCAAAGAAACAGGTATAGGCATGCGTGTGCAAACAAGGACATATGAAGACACTCGGAGAACTGAAATATCACAGACAATAGAGGAAACATAATATAGGTATTCAGGCTTTCAAGGTCTGAGGTGGTCACTAACGCTAACCACCATGACTATTGCTATAAATAATACTAATTGATTGTGAACGTTATTTATTAGACGAATCATCATTACAAACGTACAAAACTAACGAAAACAAATTATTTTTTATGAAAATCTGCAAAACATGTTTTACCTTTGCGTAAGCAAAGAGGCACTTTACATGTACTACACTGCCATACAGTACGCACGGGAGATATTTTAGTGCTACAATTGAAGCATCTTCTTGATGTGCTTCTTTCAGGTTGATGGCGACTGGATTCTAGACGAATTTCCTGCGGGACTGTAGGTTTGTGGCGTTTTATAAATGAAGGTCCTGGAGATGAGGCCGCGGAATTACGGCTGCTGTTCACTGAATCCGGCCTGTGTTTGTCTCTGACATATGCTGGTACCAGTAGGCCCCGATATACTTCTCTTCGGAAGTCTTTCAGAATCAGCTTGTTGAGGTCTGGGCATGAAGAGGACAGCAGTTCTTTATAAATAAAAAAAAGCATTGACAACGCAACAATCAACATAGTGAAAGAAAATCCTATGCCACCACTTATGGGATTTTCTGTCAATAGAATAGTTTCCTATGCGCTGATCAAATTTGTCGACAAAGTTCATATTTGCGTTGTAGTCGATGATGGGCTGAGGAGAAGACATTTCAGTACTGCTGCCATCACGCTCTCTGCGTTTTGCGTTTCCCACATTCGTCGGATCATGGTAGTTTGACAGAATCAATACTGATCTCTTGTCTTTCCATTTCAGCAAACTTACGTTTGTGCCACTAACCCGGTAATCATGTTGACCTCTTTGTAAATGCTTGTCATCTTTTAGCGTTGGGCCGGCCGCGGTGGCCGAGGGGACTGAGGCGCTCCAGTCACGGTCTGCACGGCCACTATGGTCGGGGGTTCGAATCCCCCCTCGGGCATGGATATTTGTGCCGTCCTTAGGATAAGCTAGTAGATAAGTAGTTTGTAAGTTTAGGGACTGATGACTCCGTAGTTAAGTTCCATAAGCTATACAAACATTTGAACAGACATTTTTTAGCGTTGGCAAGAACTTTCTATTTGCGTTCACAGTTCCACAAGCGAAAATCTGGTCCTCAAGTAGTTTCACCTGCAGAGGGTAACTATTAAAATAATTGTCAAAATGAACCTTATGATTTTTATTTTTCAAGGTTTCGCAAAACGTCCTGACAACGTTTCCACCTAAGTCCGTTTCAACGTTACTACCCTGTTTGCCTGTGTAAATATAAAAATCTAGACAGTAACCTGATAGTGCACACATCAACCATACCTGGTATCCTAGTTACGTTGGCTTTCGTGGCATGTATTGTTTTAGGGAGTTTCTGCCTTTGAATTTTATCATGCTTTCATCGATTGCAACTCTATCAGGTGCCCTGTAGTGTTTTTGAAAATTGCTATGCAGTATGGCGAGTAGAGGTCTAATTTTATACAGTTTGTTGTAATTCAGGTCAGTTCGGTCGGGCATTACACTATTGTCATTGACATGTAAGTTACTCAAAAGTCAACTGAACCTGGCCGGCCGCGGTGGCCGAGGGGACTGAGGCGCTACAGTCACGGTCTGCTCGGCCACTACGGTCGGGGGTTCGAATCCCCCCCTCGGGCATGGATATTTGTGCCGTCCTTAGTGTTAGCTAGCTCGTAAGTAGTTTGTAAGTTTAGGGACTGATAACCCCGTGTTTAAGTCCCATAAGCTATACAAACATTTGAACATTTGATCTGAACCTGTTGAACCTCATGAACTTCGAAACATAGCTGTCATGCAAATCAGGCGCTGAAGACCAATAATCTCGGTAGCTCGGCAATTTTTTTATGCCCATCACCAAATTCAAGGCAATAAAAACATCAAGCTCTTCTGTTGTGATTGGTGTATATGGATTTCCGGTTTGAGTAGCGTAAACATTAGTTTGGAAACATAAAAGGTCTTGTAAATGCTCAGTCCAAAGAAGGCGAAATAGTAAATTGGGCGTAACATTCTCCATGCTTAGAATTTGATCTGACACACCCACTCTTTCAGAAAACGCACCAGACATATCCATTCTATAATCCTTCGTTCATCTTGGAGCAATCATAACCGCCCTGTTTGCACGTACATTATTAGACTCTGTAGAATCAGGCGTCCGTTGTAACCGGCTAGACAAAGGGAGGTCATCATCAGAATCATAGCTATCGTCAGGAGCACTTTGAACTCCACTCAAATCACCTAACACCATCGGATTTGGCTGATTTGCTGCCTCTTCTTCATCATCGTCAGAGCTACAAATGCTCTCGTTACCTGAAGGGATGTCTTCAAACAAGTATTGTCCAATCTTTGTAAGCAAACCACCACATTCCCTTTATAACTACTCAGTGAAAAGAGAAAAGTACATGGCAACACACAAAAAATAGGTCTATGAGAAGTTCAATAAAATACATGACAGAAAACATGTTACTTACCCGTTGTATTGATGTTTGTATCAGACACTCGAGACAAGGTACATTAACGCTATATTCAATGCAACTGGTATGCACTGACATTCATGCAATGTACCCGGAATCTGTCTTTAGTTTTGAAGCACAGTCCAAACGGACATACTAATTCAACCGTTTATCGCTATATGGCGTGGAATAAAAGTACCGTGATCGAAAACAGGTGGTTAGTAACACTAACCACCAAGACTGAAAGAGTTAAAACAAAATGAAAGGAGTTATGTAGTTTGTGCGCTGAAGACTTTCATCAGTATACGTGACTCTTGAAGTTAATTTGCCTGATGTAGCAGCAGTGAATGCATATTTGAATTGAAAGGTAGTGTCTGTTTCAAATTATTATATTTATTTCTTTTTAACGCGTTACGCGCTTTTGGCGCATCATTAGAACACTGTAACAGGGAAAATACACAAATATGTCAGTTTCATACCGCGGACCTATCCACTACAATATCAGGAAACAATGAATTGGGGGCGTGAACATACATCTCAGAAACAGCTGGATGGCATTAGTTGGCGTAAAAGCACACGATGCTCAGCATTTTGGACTGAAGATGGGACAAAACGTCCCTAACGTGGAAGTCAGAGAATTTAAAAAACAATCGTGAATGGGCGGTGGTAAGCAGAGCGAGTGTGGAATGTATAACTTACCACATCAGCAGCGTTGTGATGGATAGATCCGCGTTCACAGAATGAATATCGATACATCACATGAGCAATCTACTTCTCTAGTAGATGTATTCACTGCGGTGTACTTCAGTGAACTGGACGACGTAACTGAGCTGAACGATGTTACCTGTCTGTGTTCGTCTGAGGAGTCTCGGCAGCTGAGCGGTGTTGACTTTTCCTTCTCGCGACCACATTTGGAATACTATACGGCAATGAATTACTAAATATCCTGCTGTTGTATATCTATAATTTGTACTTATTTGATCCTTCATTAACTGATAAAGGGAAATTCGTGAGTCTTAATCTTTGGCTTAATGTATTCTTTCCCTTAGGAACTGTGCCAGTTTATTTTGACACCACTATATACTTGATGTTCGGATCTAAGTTTTTGAGGAAATAGTTGGAATTCTGCAATAAGTTTCAGTGGATGTATTCTTTATTAATCAACTAATATTTTTGGGTACATCTCCATTTCCAAATAATCGCTTCTACTAACAGACAACAGAAGCCAGTGTAATGAGACAACATCAATGAACTTAGATGGCTGCAAGAATTTTCGTTCACTTTACCACTCTGCTTGTAGCCTCTGTGGCTACTCAGTACACTGGTTTTAACTGGTTTATCACTTATAGGAATGAGTGGTAGGAAAAATACATTGTTTTATATATTAGAAGGCAATATAATGAGTTACCTATTTCACAATCACTCATTGTTTGTTTACGAAACATTTATGGGTAACTTTCTTTGAAAATAGCCGAAAGTAGTCATCCTTTAATAATGAATATTTCCAGTGCAACTTACAATTCCAACAATATCTGCAATATATTCAAAAGTTGCAGACTTATTCCTCTGCAATTATTTAGTTAATAATACTGTCATATTAAAATACTTCCAGCAACAAGGATATTTAAGACAGGGTACAACTCCTAATAGTATACAAACGAAGAACGAATTCCGCCGATATTTTTTAAGAAAACCGTCCACACGTCGGCCTTAATTACTAATGGAACACAAATGGAATTCTAATGGATGCTGCCCTCCTCTGTAAAGTGAGTAGACTTGATAACTACAACTACAAATATACTCGGCAAATCACATTTAAGCGCCAGGCAGAGAGTTCAGCTTATCGCTTTCTTAAAATTCCTCCGACATCCCATTCCCTAATAGCGTTCACAACAAAGGAACACCTAAATCTTCCCGTAGTCGAACTGATTTATTTTATTCGGATGTTCATGTCTCCCTATGTGCGAGGGTGCTAACAAAATATGTTTGCATTCACAGTAGAAAGTTGTTCAAATATTTATAAATAAAAGGACCAAACTGCTGATGTCACCGGTTGTAGACTTGCAAACTACTTAAACTAACTTATACTAAGGACAACACACACACCCACGACCCAGAGAGAATTCGCAACTTCGGCATGCAGCGGCCGCGTAATCCAAGCATGGCGCCTTAGACCACGCGGTGAAAGAAATTTCGCAAATGTATCTCACCGCAACGAAGAACTCCTGTCTTTTAATGAGTTTTACCCCAAATGGAGCATCATTTCCGTGACACTTTCTCCCCTGTATCGCGATAAGAACTGTTGCATCTTCTAAGTGTTCTGCCAATGAAACTCAGCCTCCGGTTCGCTTTCCCCACGATTTTTTCTATAAATTCTTTCTAATTTAAGTTGTTTAAAATTGTAATTCCTAGGTACTCAGTTGAATTTATGGCCTCTAGATTTCACCTATTTAACGCGTAAATGAAGTGCAACGTATTTCTTTTTAGTACTCATATGGATAACTTCACAATTTATTTATTCAAGCCTTGAGTTAGTACTTCTCCTATCTCTTCTCTCTCTTTCTCTCTGTTCATCTCCTTTTTTTCTAAAATCATATTATATTTATGGGACAGTATTTAAGAAATAAGGCAGTCTTGCATAATGTACAAAACAATAACTTTAGTATCAAAACAAAGAAAGGTAGTCATCAAGGTGAAAATTGTATGTAACATTCACACAATCATTTAATTAGAAACTTGATTATAAACAATACTTCTGGTTACTTGTACAGGAGCTAGTATGAATAAATTCTTTGGTGAGCTCAGCCTTGAGCAAACGACATAACGTTGTCCGTGTCAGAAACATGGAGATGGCAAATCCTCTCCGCAGTGGTTAATAGTTTACTCTGTGATTGTTAATCGTAACAGAAAGGGAAGTCTCAGTGAAAACTGCAGTCTCTTGAAGCTAAAAGATAGACCTTTCGTTGGATGTACACTGTTTCATTCTCATCCTTTCACTATAGCTCTATAGAAGTGTATTGTTTTCGTCTGCAGCCGCATGTGCTTCACAGTTCAAAGTTGTCATCAGCACTGTCAGCTTATGCTGAATGGTACACAGGAGTGTCTTAGTAGTAAATAAGAAATATATTGAAACGTGGTCTATTATGTGAAAGATTTTTACCCATCACAGTAGATGTGAACTCATATTTTTTTTAAAATTATATGTTGTACAATTGTATAATTTTGCAGTTATATATACATTTGTATAGGTCTTGTATGTCGGTAAAACCTGTTACGAATTCTGTTAGTAGTAAAGAAGTAATAGATTAAAACGTGATGCGTGAAAGGCCGGTTTTCCATGAACGTTACTGTTTACGTTCTCATATCTCATCAACTACGTGACATACTGTGATTTCATTTCGAAGGTACATTTATCTGTATGTGTGTATACTGTCTGTAAAATTTCCTGGGCCTACAATTAGTAGTGTAGAAATTATAAATTTTAATGTCATACCGAATACCGTAAGTTTTAATCCATGAGCAGAGAAATAGTAAGGGAGATACTTTTTTTCCTTTCATCATTTTGATGTGGTTATCAGCGAGAAAAAGTATAATTTATGATTTAAATTATGTTTAAAGTTTGTTGCAATTCGCGAAATACTCTCTTTCTCATACAGTGAATGAATAAAGCCTCGTCGCGAGATGTGGCAGTTAAAAAAAAAAAAAAAAAAAAAAAAAAAAAAAAAAAAAAAAAAAAAAGAAAAAAAAAAAAGTTCAAATATTTGTTATGCTTATGGGACTTAACTACGGGGTCATCAGTCCCTAAACTTACAAACTACTTACCAACTACCTTATACTAAAGACGGCACAAATATCCATGCCCGAGGGAGGATTCGAACCCCCGACCGTAGTGGCCGTGCAGACCGTGACTGGAGCGCCTCAGTCTCCTCGGCCATCGCGGCCGGCGGTAGTTTTCCACGACTCCTATTGTTTATACGTTATAACTCCTAAACCTTGTGTCTTATATGGTTCTTACCCAACAGCAATTGTTACTTCACGGTGAGGAATGTGTGTATCAAATTGGGTTGAAATTGGTTTTGTGATTTAGGAGGAAATGTGCAACATTTTCAGGTGATATAACAGTTTTTCTCGCATCTCATTGTTTGTGACGTCATATCTCGTGAACTGTGTGTTGTATTTGATCCTTAAACTTACGGAGACCGTCCTCATGGATTGCAGCTTTCGTGCTCCAAATTTCATAAAGACTGGAACAAAAGTGTAGACTTGTATGCAATACGTACACACAAACAAACACACGGACACTCTGCTTTATACATAAAGACTATCTGAAAACTTGGGGTTACCCGGGTAGTTATTTATTTATTCAAGCTTTCAGTTAGTACTTCTTCCATCCCTTCTCTCTCTGTCCATCTCCTTTTTTCTAACAACATGTTCTATTTATCAGACAATATATAATAAATAAGGCTGTCTTGCATAATGAACAAGTTTATAAGTGCAATAACGAAACAAATAAAGATAGTAATCAAAATACAAATTATATGTAACATTCATACATTCATTTAATTCATAACTTTACTATAAACAATATTTCTTGTGACTTGTTCAGGAACTAAAATGAATAATTTCTTTGGTGAGGCCACACCTAAGAAAGTGACAAATTCTTCCGTTTGAGAAGCTTGGAGCTCACTAGGAACTGCAGTCCCTGGAAGTTAAAAGCGAGATCTGTCGGAAATAGTGGGTATCCGTTGTATGTACACTACCTCATTATCTTCCTTTCTTTGTACCTCTATAGAAGTCTATTGCAGCCTGTGCACGTCACAATTCAACATTGGTTGAAAAATGTCAAGAGCAGTCAGCTTTCAGGAATTTTCTTAAGCTGACTGGATTACGGGAGTGTTTTAGTGGTAAACGCGTAAATGTTTTAACATTTGGTGCAAGATGTGACAGGTTTTTACCCATCGCAATATACATGATTTCGTATCTATTGATTTATAGATTCTACAATTGTATAATTTTGCAGTTATATATTCATTTGAATTAGTGGTAAATATCGGTAAAACTGTTGCGAACAGAGTTAATTGTAAAGAAGGAATAGGTTAAAACCTGATGCCTGATGGGGTGGTTTTCCATGAAGGTTGCTGTTTATGTCCCCATATCTCATGTACTACGTGTCGTCATACTGTCTGTAAAATTTCCTGCGACTACAATTTGTAGCGTAGAAACTATAAACTGTAACGCCATACCGAATGCCGTAGTTTAGCTCCATGAAGAGCGGGGAAATAGTAAGCAAGAAAAGTCTTTCCTTTCATTATTTTGATGTGGTTGTCAGCGAGAAAAAGTGTAATGGAGGTTACAAGTTATCTTTAAAGTTGGTTGCAAGTCGCTAAGTACTGCCATTCTCATACAATATGTGAATAAATTCTCTTCGCACTATGTGGAAGAGTCTTGCAACTCCTCTTGTTTATGACGTTATATTTCCTGAACAATATGTCGTATGTGGTTCTTACCCCGAAAGCATTGTTACCTCACGGTAAGCAATATGTGTACCTAATTTAGCTGAAATCTGTCCAGTGGCTCTGAGGAAATGTGCAACTTTGTCGTTTGATGCAGCAGTTTTTCGTGCATCTCATTGTTTATGAACAATATGTTGTACGTAATCCTTACACTTACGACGACCGCCCTCATGAATTGAAGCTTACGTGCGCAAAACTTCATAAAGATAGGAACAAAACTGAAGATTTGTATGCAATACGTAGACACAAACAAACACACAAACACATGCACACTCTTCTTTATGTATAAAGAAAAAGATCAATAGCCAATTTTCTCAGCATGCAAATACCTTATCTTAATGGTTTTATTTTTATGTTCTCGTGACTTTTCAAACAACATCTCCGCCAACCGTTCAAGACGGCTGCTCAGATCGTCTCCTTATTCGCTTATAAAGAAAAGGAAAAACAGGGGCCTTATAACACTTACCTCGGGAAAGCCACATATCAATTTTGCTTTACTTGATGACTGTCCAGCAGTTTCCACGAACTATGTCTTTCCAGTTAGGATATCACAAATCCAATCGAACAACTGAGACAATATTTTATAACAATGCAATATGACTAGAAGCGGCTTTGGGGAACAGTATCGAAATCCCTCCAGAAATCTAGAAATATGGAATCAATATGAGATACTTTGTCGGTAGCACTAATCACTTTCAGAAGAACGACACTTTTTGAACTGGTGTTGTCAGTTGGTCAGTAGGTGATTCACAATATTGGAACAAATTATATCTTCTAAAACCGTGCTGCAAACCGACGTCAATTGTATGGGCCTGAGTTTTGTAGTTCACTTCTATCGCCTTTCTTGAATATTGGAGTGACCCATGTGGCTTTCCTAAATTTGCGTGTAGATCTTTAGCTGAGCGAGCGGTTTTATATGACAGATGAGGTTCTAACTCATTCGATTCTTAATTCAGTTAGTGTGCCAACAGAATAGTTTGTACTGAGCTTTTAGTTGACCTTTAGCAACTTCCTAGAGCATAAACCTTTCTCCTAATTTTTTAAATCATAATAAACGATGTAACGCTGTTGTTGTTCTTGTGGTCTTCAGTCAGGAGACTGGTTTGATGCAGCTCTCCATCCTATTGTATCCTGACCAAGCCTCTTCATCTTCTCGTAATAACGGCAACCCACATCCATTTGAACCTGCTTACTACATTTGCCTCTTGGTCTCCATCTGAAATTCTTACCCCACAAACTTCCCTCCAATGCAGAATTCACGATTCCATGATCTCTAAAATGTGCCCTACCAATCTATCCCTTCTTTTAATCAAGGTACGCCAGAAATTACTTTTGTCTCCAATTCTGTTCAGTACCTCCACTTTATTTTAACAATCTACCTATCTAATCTTCAGCATTCTGTAGCACAAATTTTCAAAAGCCTCTATTCTTTTCCAGTTAGAACTATTTATGGCCCATATTTCACTTACATACCAGGCTATACAAATGTGGATATAAAATGCCTTCAGAAAAGGCTTCCTTGTATTATTAATATTCGATGTTAACACATTTGTTATTTTAAAAAACCCTATTCTTTCCATTGCCATTCTGCATTTTATATCTTCTGTATTGCGGCCATTACATGTTATTTTACTACCCAAGTATCAAAACTCATCCACCACTTTTATTGTCTCGTTAATTAATATTATTCCGTCAACATCGAATGATTATCTTAGCCTACATTAGATTGCTCTTGTTTTACTCTTGTTAATTTTCATCTTACACGCGCTCTTCAAAACACTGTCAATTCCATTCAATTGCCCTTCCAAGTCCTTTCCAGCCTCTGAAAGAATTACAATGTCATCATCAAAACGCACTGTTTTTATTTCTTCACCCTGATCTTTAATTCCTTTTTCCAAATTTCTCTTGCTTTCCTTCACAGATTGCACAGTGTACAAATTGAATAATAATGGAGAAAGGCAACAACTCTGCCTTACTCCATTCCCAACCAATGAGTTTCTTTCATTTTCATGCCCTTCGACTCTAATAACTGTTGTCTGGTTTTTTACAAGTTGTAAATAACCTTCCGTTCCATATATTTTCTCCAGATAACGTCAGCTTTTATCCCGATCAAAACTTTCAAAAGCATTCTGCAAATCTATAAAAGAAAGCTAGAAATGTACTTTGCCTTTCCTTAATCTATCTACTGTGATAAGTTGTAATGGGAGTATTGTCTTCCATGTTCCTACATTTGTCCTAAATCCAAACATTTTCCCCGAGGTCAGCTTCTATCAGATTTTACATCACTCTGTAAATAATTCGTGTTAAAACTTTGCAACCAAGACTTATTACACCCGATGGTTTTGTAATTTTCACACCTGTCTAAGCAGGCTTTCTTTGGAATTGGGATTATTAAATTTTTCTCGAAGTAGGAGAGTATTTCATCTTCCACACCAGGTGAAATAGTTTTGTCATAGCTGGCTCTCCCAAAGACCAGTGGCTCTCATGGAATGCCGAATACTCCAGAGGATTTGTCCCGACTTTGGTTTTTCAGTACTCTGTGAAATAAATCCATCTATTTCTTCTTCCCTCCCTCCCGAAGTTCATTTGCTTTGTAGAGCTCCTTTATATTTTCTTTTCCGTCTTTGCTCAAAACGCGTTTCCCATCAGACTTCTTGATATTTATACAGCTGCTTTTCCCTTCAAATGACTCTTTTATTTTCCTGTAGGAGGTATATATTTTTCCCTAGTTACACATTTTGCTACAAACTTGCATTTAGCTCCTAGACTGACCTGCTTAGCCATTTTGCACTTCCTGTCAATATCATTTCATAGTCGTCTGTACTCCATTCAGCTGCCTCATTTACTGAATTTTTATATCTTCTCCTTTCATCAATTTAAATTCAGTATTTCTGTGATATTCAACGATTTTTTGTAGGCCTTGACGTTCTACCAATGTAATCCTCTGCCTCTCCTTTACCACCTCATACATTTCTCCAATCTCCTCATCATCAGCAGAGCTAATTGGTATATAAACTTTTACTACTGTGGTCGGCGTTGGCTTCGTATCTATGTAGAATTCGACAATGTGATCTCTCTGCTGTTCATAGTAGTTTTCACGCGGACTGTTTTACCTCCACAATATTTTACCAGAGAGTATCCATCATCATATATTCATACAGTAGACTCGGGAAAAGTAACGACTGTAGTTTCCTCTTGCTTTCAGCCACCTCGTTATCTAATGTTACAAGGCCACCATAGTCAATCATCCAGACTGTTGTCCCAGCAACTACTGAAAAGGCTGCTGCCCCTCTTCAGGAACCACACGTATGTGTGGCCTCTCTACAGATAGCTCTCCGCTATGGTTGCTTCTATGGTACGGCTGTGTGTGTCTTTACGGTACGTAAGCCACGCGGCAATATCTGTGGTTCAAGGGTTAGGTAACGTCACTCGAGAAGAAAACTTTTACAAGATGCCCGAAAACTCAGAAAATTCAAGAAGACCGAAATTTGCATTTTTCTTGCGATTTTGTTATGAATTCAAAACCTTAACTCAGGATTTAAGCGATGGAAATATGATATGTGATTTTTATTGATATTCGTTATGGCCCTGAAAATGTTTACGGAAAATATTTTCGGAAAACTTACAAAGTAAGTTACAAAATTTGGCCAAACTGCAAAAATCACAATTTTTGTAAGCACCCTCGAACTTTGCTGACGGCAGTAACGAGATCTTTAATTTGACCAATCACCATATAGGTGTTTCTTCACGGTGAAAGTGCTCGTACTAAGCATACTATGCTGCATGATCGAGAATATCTTAGAAGGGACTGCGAAACCGATTAACCAATCACAGCGAAATTTCAGAAATATGTATAACATTGACTGAAAGAAATGGAGGAGAAAATGAACTGAAACACAGGAAGCATCAGAAAGTAGAGGAGGAGTAGGAGGAGGACAGGATCGACGGAGAAGAGGCGAGGATATGAGCAAACAGAAGAGGGAAAAGTAATCGACAGAATGGAGAGAGATGAGTAAATTATTACACAGGGCTGGAGGAAGGGATCAACAGACACGAGGAAGAAGTGAACACAGACAGGGGGAAGGGAAGGTGGGCAGAGAGAGGCCACAGCAACAAGTGAACGGAAATAGGGAGAAAAAGGGTGTGGCGTTATTGAGAATTTAAATACATTCATGAAGTAAGAAATTTCACGGTCATTTTATACATACCACTGATTGTATTAGAATCAGGAGAGGAAAGGATGGACCGATAGAAGAGAGATGGAAGAGAGAAGAGAAGGAGGTGACAGACGAGGCAACAGAGGTAAATGGAAAGCAGGAGAGAGAGATACGGTGAAGGGAACAAGAGAAAAAGAGAGGAGGAATAAAACTAAATTGAAAACACAATGCCCACGCAAAGCAAGGAATTCTGATACATATGAATAATATAAAATATTTTATGGATACAGAACTCCCTCTCTGCTGATATTGCAAACAATATACATAAATTAGCAAATGTTCTTTGAGGTGAAGCAGAAAAATAACTGTATTTCTAATAAAACAGAATGAGTCTACTTAATAATGTGGTTAAGACAACTAATACATAACTATAGAAAAGTAACACATACCACAAAAGAAATTTACATCATTACCATTACCCACAAAAATTTGCATATGTTAGACACATAACATAATTTTAATATGCATTGAATGATAATGAACCTTATCTTTCAATTCTAGGTGACATCATGTACTGGGCAATTACTAAACTTCATTATGCCTCATCCAACTAGTAATTGGACTGGA
This sequence comes from Locusta migratoria, assembly GCA_026315105.1. NCBI lineage: Eukaryota > Metazoa > Arthropoda > Insecta > Orthoptera > Acrididae > Locusta > Locusta migratoria. The sequence continues at coordinate 134,623,816 of CM048745.1, forward strand.
AATGGAACAGACATCCCAGAACTTCCTGGTAACTGGACAGGAAACGGCACAGACATCCCAGTACCTCCTGGTAACTGGACAGGAAATGGAACAGACACCCCAAAGCCTCCGGGTAATTGGACAGGAAATGGAACTGACATCCCAGAACCTCCAGGTAACTGGACAGGAAATGGAACAGACATCCCAGACACTCCTGGTAACTGGACAGGAAATGGAACAGACATCCCAGACCCTCCTGGCAACTGGACAGGAAATGGAACAGACATCCCAGACCCTCCTGGTAACTGGACAGGAAATGGAACAGACATCCCAGAGCCTCCTGGTAATTGGACAGGAAATGGAACTGACATCCCAGACCCACCAGACAACTGGACAGGAAATGGTACAGACATCCCAGAGCCCCCTGGTAATTGGACAGGAAATGGAACAGACATCCCAGAACCTCCTGGTAATTGGACAGGAAATGGAACTGACATCCCAGACCCACCAGGTAACTGGACAGGAAATGGAACTGACATCCCAGACCCTCCTGGTAACTGGACTGGAAATGGAACTGACATCCCAGAACCTCCAGGTAACTGGACAGGAAATGGAACAGACATCCCAGAACCTCCTGGTAATTGGACAGGAAATGGAACAGACATCCCAGAACCTCCAGGTAACTGGACAGGAAATGGTACAGACATCCCAGAGCCACCTGGTAATTGGACAGGAAATGGAACAGACATCCCAGAACCTCCAGGTAATTGGACAGGAAATGGAACTGATATCCCAGACCCACCAGGTAACTGGACAGGAAATGGAACAGACATCCCAGAGCCTCCTGGTAATTGGACAGGAAATGGAACTGACATCCCAGACCCACCAGGTAACTGGACAGGAAATGGAACAGACATCCCAGAGCCACCTGGTAATTGGACAGGAAATGGAACAGACATCCCAGAACCTCCTGGTAATTGGACAGGAAATGGAACAGACATCCCAGAACCTCCTGGTAATTGGACAGGAAATGGAACAGACATCCCAGAACCTCCAGGTAACTGGACAGGAAATGGTACAGACATCCCAGAGCCACCTGGTAATTGGACAGGAAATGGAACAGATATCCCAGAACCTCCAGGTAATTGGACAGGAAATGGAACTGATATCCCAGACCCACCAGGTAACTGGACAGGAAATGGAACAGACATCCCAGAACCTCCTGGTAATTGGACAGGAAATGGAACAGACATCCCAGAACCTCCAGGTAACTGGACAGGAAATGGTACAGACATCCCAGAGCCACCTGGTAATTGGACAGGAAATGGAACAGACATCCCAGAACCTCCAGGTAATTGGACAGGAAATGGAACTGATATCCCAGACCCACCAGGTAACTGGACAGGAAATGGAACAGACATCCCAGAGCCACCTGGTAATTGGACAGGAAATGGAACAGACATCCCTGAACCTCCAGGTAACTGGACAGGAAATGGAACAGACATCCCAGAACCTCCTGGTAATTGGACAGGAAATGGAACAGACATCCCAGAACCTCCAGGTAACTGGACAGGAAATGGTACAGACATCCCAGAGCCACCTGGTAATTGGACAGGAAATGGAACAGACATCCCAGAACCTCCAGGTAATTGGACAGGAAATGGAACTGATATCCCAGACCCACCAGGTAACTGGACAGGAAATGGAACAGACATCCCAGAGCCACCTGGTAATTGGACAGGAAATGGAACAGACATCCCTGAACCTCCAGGTAACTGGACAGGAAATGGAACAGACACCCCAGAACCTCCAGGTAATTGGACAGGAAATGGAACAGACATCCCAGAGCCACCTGGAAATTGGACAGGAAATGGAACAGACATCCCAGAACCTCCAGGTAATTGGACAGGAAATGGAACTGACATCCCTGAACATCCAGGTAACTGGACAGGAAATGGGACTGACATCCCCGAACCTCCTGGTAACTGGACCGGAAATGGAACAGACATCCCAGAACCTCCTGGTAATTGGACAGGAAATGGAACAGACATCCCAGAACCTCCAGGTAACTGGACAGGAAATGGTACAGACATCCCAGAGCCACCTGGTAATTGGACAGGAAATGGAACAGACATCCCAGAACCTCCAGGTAATTGGACAGGAAATGGAACTGATATCCCAGACCCACCAGGTAACTGGACAGGAAATGGAACAGACATCCCAGAGCCACCTGGTAATTGGACAGGAAATGGAACAGACATCCCTGAACCTCCAGGTAACTGGACAGGAAATGGAACAGACATCCCAGAACCTCCAGGTAATTGGACAGGAAATGGAACAGACATCCCAGAGCCACCTGGAAATTGGACAGGAAATGGAACAGACATCCCAGAACCTCCAGGTAATTGGACAGGAAATGGAACTGACATCCCTGAACATCCAGGTAACTGGACAGGAAATGGGACTGAACATCCCCGAACCTCCTGGTAACTGGACCGGAAATGGAACAGACATCCCAGAACCTCCTGGTAACTGGACAGGGAACGGAACAGACATCCCAGAACCTCCTGGTAATTGGACTGGAAATGGAACTGCCACTTCTGAACCTTCTGGTAACTGGATAGGAAGTACAAACGACGTTGCAGGCTCAGAACAAAAGGTTCCTCCCATTCTCAATATGCCGTGGTTTAATCTTTTTCCTCATAGGATAGAAAATATTCCTGTTTTCAGTCCTGGACTTAACTCAATTTTCAATTTTTTTCATTCCTTACAAGAACGAGTGACAGATTTCCTGTCATCACAATAAAGGAAATAATGAAGCTTTTGTATACGCCCACCTGTTTTTAATCTGAGTATGTTCATGATGGTGCATTAAAATAAATATTTGATTTCATATAAATGTTGCCTTGTAGTTTCTCGTTCACGGTTTTTCTTCCCCAAATCATACACCCATTATAATTCCCACCGAAATGAATTGATCCCTCACACTACCACTTGACTTTCCAGAATTGTTTTTGTTATAAAAATTGTCTATACCACGAGTGGGTGTTATATTTATTCTATCAGTTAGGATTATGGGTTTCACAATGCCCATTTCGTTATTATGGCGTTTGTACTAGGAGGTAAGTGATGTAATTCTTCTACAATATGGTAGAAACTGTATTTACTTATAAAATTCTAGTACTACAACAATTTAGGAGGAAGCAATAATGTGTCGGTGTATCTTTCTGTGCACACATTTTGTATTTCTATGACGATTTGTCAATTTTCAGAAAGTTAAAAACCTGCTGAGAAATTCGAAAATGTTCATCAGTGAATCGGCAAGCAATGTGTTTAAATTTTTCACTGGCGAACATTCGCCTTATGCAGACTCTTTTTTTGCATATTGAGTTACGATAAGAATTGGAACATTGTCTCTCGAAAGAAAGTTGAATCAATTATTGTATTAAAAGAAACTTTTAATATGTGCACGATATTTTTTCATTCGCAAAACTTACTCTACGAACTTTATATGACGACTAAACTACTCTTATATAATAGCACAATAACACCTAGTATTTTTCGTTTGTTACACTTCTGTTAGAGCACTGTTTGCTTCCAAAGCGAGTGACTCGAAGGTGTTGTAAAAGAGAACACTCGAACTCTGCCATCAGCTCTCACAACTGAAATTGGAAATCTTATCAGACCAATCCATGGATTTCCAGTGTGACTCGACTTCTTCATATTGATTTTGGTTTGGTGGTAATTTCTCGTGGATGAAATGGCTCTAAATTTTACTTGTCTGTGTGAAATGTAGGTTCGTATGTCTCATAATCTTTCGTAATAAAATACTGTCTTTTATTTAACTTGCTACAATGCGTCGTATTTATCTTTTTTCTGAAATTATTTGTTAATTTAAAATTTTAGTAATCCTTGAACACGAAGATTCTTTTTCTGTGGGGCTTCTAATTTGATAATACTTGAAATTTTTTTTTTATTTCTTTTTAAGTCCTGATAGTTCATTTATGTTGAAGCCAGTTACAAAAGAGTTTATGCCTGATTTTATCTTGGGATTGACCTTACAGATTACATTTTAGGTAAATTTCTTTTCACTACGTAGCTGATAAATTATTTTTTTACGTACATTTAGCGATCTATTGAAATTCAAAGATATTTTCTATGCGATGAAGGGTTCTAATTACTGACTGCTTTCAAAACAAATTAAAATATCACTCGTCTCTATATTCTTAAAAATAACAGTTTACAATAAATTCTCTTGGACAAAACTCAGAGAGAGCTAAAGTTACAGAGAGAGCTGAACTTATAGAAAACTAAACGTACAGAGAGCTAATCTCGTAGAAAGCTAAACTTACAGAGAGAGAGAGAGAGAGAGAGAGAGTAACCAAACTGCGGGTATTATTTATACTCATATTCTGACAAAAGATTACCGTAATTTAAGGTGGTTTGATTATCTTATTCTATGGCCTTTATTACTGTAATTTACAAAGATGGTAATTGATTTGTTTAAATTTTTGAAAAATACTTAATTTCTGCCTCGCAAAAATATTGAAATATTATTTACAAATGACGGAAAATGGCGATCCTAATGCTACGACCGCGATGTAGTGTTTCACTAGTCGTCTAGGATCCAAATGTAAGGTCAAAAGCCCGAAAGTGGCGCTCCATGCGATTTCGTGCTGTTAGCACAAGCAGTTGAGTCTGTTGTCCATTGCCATTGCCTGTCAACGCCGTATTGCACCGCATTGCCCTTACAGATAGATTCGAGTGATCCCACATTGATTTCTGCGGTAATTTATGCAGTGTATGTTTACTATAAAATGTTCATATGTTCGAAAATCTAAGGAACTACAGCGGTTCAGTTATTAGTCCCTAGGCTTACAAACCACTTAAACTAATCTACACTGACCTAAGGACAACACATACACACCCGTGCCCGTGGGAGGACTCGAACCTCCGACGGCGAGCAACCGCGACCTCCGCAGCAAAGCGCCTAGAACGCTCGGCCACTCCACCGCGGCGTATGTTTTCTGTTAGCACCTATAACTCGACGCAAACATCACTACCGCGAATATTACTTGCGGTAGTCAGCTAGTACATTGTCCGCGGGAAGAGGTGATGTCTGAAGTGTGGTATTCTCGACATACGCTTGACATTGTGGATCTCGGAAGATTGAATTCCTTAACGATTTCCGATATTGACTGTCCCATGTTCAAAGTCACGTCGTGTGGCGAAAATCACGCCGGAAACCTTTCACACGAATCACGGGAGTACAAACACCGCTCTGTCAATGATCGCCTCTTTATGCCGTAACCTTTGGCACCTCTCATTACCTGTTAAGGTAGTACTTCGACTTACAGACCATTCGTCGATTAAAGTTTAAAGCTTAAAGGTTGATTCAAATGAAACCTGGTCAGTGCGTCTAACTTCGCCTAAAGGCCAAGTCACACTGCCCGTGACGTCGACGTCATTTCATGGCACCGCGTCACGTTGTAGCCCATCAAAAATATAAAATGTACAAAATTGCAAGTCTCTCGATGAATTCTTTCCACCATAAAAAAGTCGTGAGATCTTATGGGAAACCCAGTTGGTTATTTCAGTTAGCGTTCATGGAACCACCTATTTAACACTTTATCATAATTTTTTATCTGATTAGTTATCTACCAACATCTGTAGTGACTACGTCAAAATTATACATCTTTATTTCTATAATAAATATAATGACTTGGCAATCGCGACATAATATAATGACATAAGAATAAATATAATGATCTGGCAATTCACATTGTCATAATGACATAATAATAATTTGTAATCTATTATGTAACCGAACATAATCACATAAGAATGAAGTACTCGTAGAACCACATATTTGTTATCTACCACTGATTTGTTATCTACCAACATTTATAGCGATTGTATTAGTATAATACATCTTTAGTTCCATAATACATATAATAACTTCCCAATCTCACTAAATATAATGACATCAGAATACATATAATGATTGGGCAATTACACACCGACATATAAAAATAATTTATATTCCACTATGTATCCAAACATAATTACGAAGGACCAAATACCTCACATTTGTGTAAAGTGTTTGAAATATTAACTTATGTTGCCATGTGAGTGCCAAGTCGTTATATTTATTACAGAAATAAAGATGTAGAATTTTGATATAGTCACTACATATGTAGATAAAAAATGATGACAAAGTGTTGAATAGGAGGTTTCATGAATACTAACTAAAATAACCGACTTAGTTTCCTACAAGATCTCACGACTTTTTATGGTGGAAGGAATTCGTCGTGAGACTTGCATTTTTGCACATTTTATGTTTTTGATGGGATATCACTTCTTCTTGTAGGTAGTCCTTTTTTGTAATTTTTTTTTCAGTTTGTGAACTTCATAGTACACGGAAGTTGCAGATTAGTAAATTAGTATTACACAAATATCATCAAGTTTGAAACTTCCTGGCAGATTAAAATTGTGTGCCGGAACCGGGACTCGAACCTGGGACCTTTGTCTTTCGCGGCAAGGCAAAGGTCCCAGGTTCGAGTCCCGGTTCCGGCACACAATTTTGATCTGCCAGGAAGTTTCATATCAGCGCACACTCCGCTGCAGAGTGAAAGTTTCATTCTGGATCATCGAGTTTGTCTAGTACACGATACAATTTTACTTACTGCAGTGGTGGCGTAGTGTGCTGAAGTTGGCAGCGACTGACGAATGAGACTTCGGATACCAGTCATGTAGAATTAGGGGCACAATCTTTCGTGTTGACCATGAAGTAAATAATTAATTCTGTTCTTGCTCTGTAGTTGACAGATTGTAGTATGTATATATAATGCGAACATTTCATTGCCAACATCTGCAGACTACGCCATCACCGTAAGTAAAATTTAGCCTTTACGTCAAAACTGTAAATGTGGTGGAAGTTTACCAGTTTATCCCTATTTCTTACGACTGATATATCCGTATACAAACTACTTCCTGCTCTCATTAATAGACCAATTGATCATGACAAAATGCCTACACTTAACTGTTCTAATTAACACTTAACAATGATCAGAACGGATTGCAATTCAAATTGATGAAAGGAAAGAGGAACTGGTAAAATGGCTCAGGGTTAAATGATAAATGTAAGCTGCACTCAACAGTATTCATTAGCAAAAGAAGACAAACACCAACTACAATATGATTCATTAACTTCTCCTGGCGAATAAAAACTTCGAAAAACTTACGGGTATGCTGCCAGGTATCAAAATCGACGACGGCCGATATTTCGGCAGGAGACCACCCTGCCATTTTCAGTTTCGCCTTGAAAATGGCAGGGTGGTCTCCTGCCGAAATATTGGCCGACGTCGATTTTGGTATCGGGCAGCATACCCGTAAGTTTTTCGAAGGACCAACTACAATAGTTCACATACAGGCTACCATACATAAGTATAGAAAAGTACAAGTTTTACCTTATTTGAGACAGATTAATTTCCATACAAAAATTACAATCTGCAGACTTGGCTGCGATTCTTCAAAACTGTCTGAATTTATACTCTTCGAGTCTAAAACACAGACAGATTAACCCGACAGTTCCACGACTGCTACTCATCGATTCAACCCTATCATAATCACACAACTACTGCTCTCTACGACAATCATACATCGACGACTCCTGCACGAAGGTCACACAACGACTCTTTAAACGCAACAACTGCGAGTGAAAACACATTCCAAAGATAAAACAGGGTCTCTGGTTTACATCAAAGATATGAAAATAAGTACAGTACATTATATCGATTAATGAAATGGTTTACATAAATTTGTTTTCTACAGAATTATAACAAAACATGCTCAAGGCTGTATGACAGGAAGATTAAGTGAAAATTATATTCCACACTCCTTTCAACTTATCTCTTACTTTATACCTACCTAAAGTATGATATTCCAACAGCTTTATGACGGCAGTTGCTGCAGTTGTACATACACACGCTGACACGTTAGTTTACATTACAAACAGAAGCGCCTGCACACTCTGTCGCTTCAAACTGTCGTTCTCAAATATGGCGGCCAGTGTTGCTTAGTGCTGCCACCCAGAGCTCTGTAGCTTGCCTTTAGCCTCTCTATGTTGTTTATATACCTCTTTGACTGCGCATCTCGCAGATCAATGTCGTCTCCCTATCTCTGCCCTGTTGTGATCTGAACCCATAATCTAACGTTTTTGCTCCCGATCTAACGATTCTGCCCCGCGTCATGTGACGGAATTTTCGACATTACGAGCAACAGTTTTCTCATTTATAACTGAAATCAAGCTAGAATGTAGGTGTCATTGGTACTGTTTTCATTTGCAACAATTTAAGCTACATCCTATCAGTTAAGTTACTCTTCATTCCCTTATCAGGTACGTGATGTTATTTCTGACGACTCTTCACTTAGTAGGAAGGTGACTGCTACATTAAAATGAAAAGTAAAAAGTTACTGCACTAGGAATCGAACACGCGACCTTCTGTAAGTGAACCTAACGCGCTACCACAAGACCACCAGCAACACAAATACGGGCGTCGCATCTTTGGAGATACTGTTCCATCAAGCGAAAATTTTTTCCAAACGGAATTAATTTTTACAGATGTTTGTATTTTTCCTTTTCCATTACAAAATGAACGCTATCTAAATGCAAAATTTGACCTTTGTGTGTCTGCTAGAAGTACCTTAGAATTTTGATGATCGGTGAGTCAGTGAGTGACAGTATTAGCGATTTTTGACTGCTAGTATTTCGTAAACTATAAGGTGTAGAATGGTATAATTTGAAAATATAGCTAGTTACAGTAGATACTCTTGGACAACGAAAATTCAGGCTTCTAGCTTTATCCACAACTGAGATACAGGGAGGTCGAAAGTGCCGTCTACTGCTTCGAGAAAAGGATCGACTTGGCGTCAATTCTATTATCCGAATACCCGATGTTGAAAGTGAGGTTATGACTGGCGACCTGCCATGCAGAAAGTCAGTTTAATAGCAGAATTAAGTAAACAACAACGCTAAATGATACTGACGACCAAAGAAAACTTTCCAATGTATGCTTTTGGCCAACTTAGTGTGGTGAAGTGTTGGGAACTGAAACATCATTTCGAAACATCGACATATCAAGCGAAAAATAAACATAGGAACATATTAACCTTGCGACAGCGCGCGTATGTGTCAGATACGAGGCGACAAGTTTCGTATCCTTTTCTCAGAAAGTGGGAGAGTCGGAAATCCCACTCTTTGTGTTAGCCTTCTCTTCTACAATACAAGTTTGAAGTTTGTGTCTTTTTAAGGTTTATTATCAAGAGGTATCTGCAAAATAAGCCTGAACTCCTTGGCTGACTAGAAGGAGCGCCTATCGGAAGGTTAAACAATATTTATAAGAGCATAAACAAAGCCTGTTTACTTTATCCATTACGATTTGCTCGCTGACATTGTTAATACCGTCGTAAACAACAATTTTTTTAGCACTAACATTTTCATTGAAAATGTTATTTAATGAAAATAGCGTCATTAAATTACAATCTTATTCAAACAAACAGTTTGCTTCAGTCTCTTCTGTTACAATATTACGAAACACAAACATTTTTCGGTTTCATATATCCGATCGCGCTTTTAGGAGGACACTCAGTTGAGAAAAATATTTAAGTTATCATGAAACATTTGGAAATTACCGCTAAAACAAAGTATAATAATAAAATAAAGATTAGTAAGATAAACGAGGCGCGTCCAGAAAGTAAGTTCCGTTTGGTAATAAAATGAAATTGTACACAGATACAGAATAAATTTTTATTGTACAAAATTCTACAACTCTTAAACTACGTTTCCACATAACTTCCGAAATTTTGCAGGCATTTGTCAAAGCGTGGCACCACGTTTTGTATACCTTCTTCATAGAAATCTGCCGCCTGTGTCTTCAACCAGTTGGAAACATCAGTGATCGTGAAATTTGGGGGGAAGTCCATAGCGAGAGCACTAATTGTAAACCTACGGTTTTCCTGGATCTTGTCATCAATCGCGTGAACCAGTTCTTCTGTAACCAAAGGTGGACGCCAGGCAGCCCTGAGATCACTGGCAGCTCCTGCAACAAGGTCTAAAATTGTTGCAGAATGTCACAGGGTTCTGGTGGAGCTAGGGGAAAGCAATAGAGTAAACCTATTGTGGGTCCCTGGCCACTCGGGGGTCAGTGGCAACGAACATGCCGACAGATTAGCCAGGATGGGGGCAGAGTCTCCATTTATTGGACCGGAACCTGTCCTGACAATCACCAAGGCAATAATCAAATTAGAGCTACGCAACTGGCTCAGAAGACAGCATGTAGAATATTGGACCAAAGTCCATCAACAAAGACATGGCAAGGTAATGATGCCAAAGGCATGTTTTAAAAGAAGCTCTGCAATCCTGGGCCTGAACACGAGAGAGATTAGACTCGTGGTTGGATTGCTGACAGGCCATGGGAATTTCAAAAAACACCTACATACAATGGGAATAACAGAAGAGTACCCTAAATGTAGGATCTGTGATGACGGTGATGAAACTGCATCACATCTAATCTTCGAATGCATTGCATTGGAGAGTAAAAGGCACAGAACATTTGGGACAACCAGACCCGAAGAAATTGTGTCTAATAAAGAACTGGTAAAGGGACTCCTTGCACTGTTCAAGGGCATTGGTTGGCTTTAATAGATATACAGGGAGCGATACCGCACAATAAACTTAGTTTCGGTGCGTGCAGCGGCGGGTTGGACCAAGACTGTTTTGGCTTCCCTGGAAAAATCAAATCAAAGGTGTACGCCCACTTCGTTCTTCATCATGCACATCACTACGCCCGCCATTGAACTGTCGGACCCATCTTCTCACTATCGAATCACTCATCCCATTTGGTCCGTAAACACCGCAAATTTTTCGATAAATGTCCTTGGTTTCACTTTCCTCGCATTCAAAAACCGAATCACCGACCTGATTTCAAAGGCGGCGGGATTTTCAATCAACGCCGACATTTCAAACAAGCACAACAAATCGTACGTAACTGATAGCGATCACCAAATGGCGCACGTTCTTCTCCTTGATACACATCGTCTATAGCGCATGTACGGAACTGCAATCGCAGCGCTGCAGCGGAGATAAATTGAAACGGAACTTAGTTCTTGGACGCGCCTCGTATTTGGATATAAACCGTGTAGTTGTCGACTTCAGCATGACGAAAATAGGTTAACTTCCGATGTTGGCAGACGACCGTTCCGTTAAAACATTCCTCTCGAGAAAGCTTGACGTGGACTTGACGTGAAGATCCGGAGACGGACAGTGTGAATGCCGCCATTAAAAATACAATGTGGAATGTTCTGACGGAAGGTGACGTGAGGTGACGTGACGGACAGTGTGAATCGGCCTTTACACGTTAAGGTGGCAGCACGTAACTGTGGGTATGGTGGCGCCATCTACTGGTAGAGAGGCAGACGCGCGCGCCGTTTCACGTCGCTTAATGCCAGTGTGGTCAAGGTTAATAAATATAAGGTTGGGCAGTAAGCGCTCTGCTCTGCCATTGGCTGGCGCTGTGACGTCACTGTGGGACTGCGCGCTCCCAAGCGGTTGCACAGGCTTAGTCCGCTGTGGATTTATATCAGGTTTTTGACCAAAGATATTGTTTCTACCTTAAATACAAAGTGTTATTATGTTGTAAAATATTGCAGTTGAGACTGCTGGGTCATATTCTATCGTAGATTTACGCGTTACATATGAGTAACATATCAGATCACAAACATATTGACAATGTCTGTTCAAAAATGTTCAAATGTCTGTAAATCTATCGGACCGAACTGCGTGGTCATCAGTCCGTAGCTTACAAACGACTTAAACCTAGGTAAACTAACCTAAGGACAAACACACACAGACACCCATGCACCAGGGAGGACTCGAACCTCCACGGCGAGCAGCCGCGCGCTCCGCCGCGAGATGCTTTAGACCGCTCGGCTACTCCACCGCGGCTTGACAATGTATATAATACAAACTGCTGACTTTAAAAGAACGAGAATCTTTCAAACACTTTTTTCAGCGAAAAATTAAGCTATTCCGACTGTAAATCCCTTACATAATCGGTTTCTCTGAAATGCCGCGAGCGTGTTGTAGAATGTGCAACGTTTAGTGTCCTTCCTATAGCATTTGGAGAGACACACTTACTTTAACGTTTCATCTCGAGGAAAACTATGAAACGTCATTTCAGTTCCCTTTGTGTTTCAGCTGTGGGAATTATAACCAGTAATAGTACGGCCTGGCATTGTATAAATAATAACATAATTATTTCAAAGAATCACGCGCGACAAGCACTCGGGAAATCTATATACTTTCCACTATAAACTATTTACTTCCAAACTATGAAGCGAAACAAACTATTAAACCCTTTCATTCCCAGTGTTGTTCCTCGATAACAACGTATTAAACGCTGATTTATTCCGTATTTTGTGTATCGGTCCTTAAAGTCGCATTGTTGTTGATGAACAACATGCTTCTAGTACGCATTAAGCAGTTTTGTACGACGTGTAGCCACTTCTGCGGCCTTAATTTGTCCATCTTGGGAGTTGTGTTGCGTTGCCATCTGTACTTGACTGAGAGTGTGAGCGAGAATGTGTTTCATGTTATTTTATTTCAGGAGTGCTGTGGCAAAGATTATGATAGCATTATTGATCTGGCAGAGTTAACTACCAACGAAATAACGTCTGAAGTAATAAAATACCTCGATACAAACGTGTGTGTTGTGTATGAAATACATGACATAAAAAAACAATAGTTCGACCAAACATTTCAAAACACGTATTTTGATGTTTAGTGTACTGTATTAACACAGAAAACACTGAATTTTAATTTTTCCACGGCTGAATTGATAATGTGGGAATGAAGGGGTTAAGCAGATACAGAAGAAACGGTAACACACACGAGTTAGCACATGGACCTTAGACTGTGGTTTTACTCCCAGGTGTCCCACAGTGACGTCATGTGTAGACCGGCGAAAAATCGTTTCCTACTGCGCATCGCTTACTGCGGCCCCCTGAGTGTGGTTACACGCCCAAGAGGAGGTGGTCACACAAGTTACCATCCACCACCCAACAAGCAGCCGAGTAAGCAGCAACAACGAGCAGTGATTGGACTTTTGCCGGCGGAGCGAGTTGCAGGCCGTGAAATGTATCGGTGGATGGAGGCTGTCTGTGTACGGTGAGTACAGTCTGAGTCGTTCAAGTGTTATGGAATGGCGCAGAAGATTCATCGAGGGGCGCAGGTCACCGAAAGACGATGTTCGTCCTGGACAGGCTCATCGTGCCATCACACCTATAATGATTGCGGAAGTGAATGCTTTAGTCTCGGACAACCGCAGAATCACCGTGGACCAGGTCCTTCGGTTACTGAGTATTAGCATGGACACCACCCACACCATAATGCATTATCACTTTGACTTTAGAAAAATTCGTCCGCTGTGTGGGTTCCCCACCAACTGACTGCTGAGCCGGCCGCAGTGGCCGAGCGGTCTGTGGCGCGCCAGTCAGTCTGCACGGCCGCTGCGGTCGGGGGTTCGAATCCTACCTCGTGCATGGGTGTTTGTGTTGTTCTTAGCGTAAGTTAAAATTAGTCAAGTACTTAGTGTGTAGGTCTAGCGACTGATAACCAAGCAGTTTGGTCGCATAAGAGCTGACACACATTTAAACATTTTAGACCATCAAAACCGGTCGTTAAAATAAAATTATATTCTAGCGAACTTGGCTTTATCCTTTTTGAAACGTATCATAATATTGGATCGCCTCCTCACAATATAAACATACATTATCAAGTTTTATTCCATAACGGAGTCTTTCTGCCCAGTGACTGTTTTCGATTATGTAGATGCTGAAAGAATTAGTTGCGGAAATGATATACGCAATTTATAAAGATAAACGCGGAACTTGCAGCTTTCGACGCCTTTCACCTTTCAAAATAAACGTCTATCTAGTTTTATTTTTCGCCTTTCAACTCTCACCTACTACTTGGAACGAAAATGCGTGCAGTCGTCATCTTTCGCTGTTCAGCTTTTGATGAGTTAGAATGCTGATGTTGCTTCGGGAACTGGCTCTTCATAAAAGTAAGTGTGAGCAGATATGGCCTGTCTTTGTCTCTAAATACTCCCCCCCCCCCATGCCTGCCGCGGTGGCCGAGGGGACTGAAGCGCGCAAGTCACGGTCTGCATGGCCACTACGGTCGGGGGTTCGACTCCCCCCTCGGGCATGGATATTTGTGCCGTCCTTAGTGTCAGCTAGTTCATAAGTATTTTGTAAGTTTAGGGGCTGATGACCCCGTAGTTAAGTCCCATAAGATATACAAACATTTGAACATTTGAATTAACCCCCCCCCCCCCCCACACACACACATAGTTACTCTTCAAACTTGTGTACAGAGATTCATTCATGACTCCTTCTCTTATCCCAACTAATTTCAAAATTACTGTTAGTGTTGCAATTCCTTAGTACGAGGTTTGAACGCCATTAAGCGTCGTTTCTGCACTTAATCCCCACTGTCTAATATTACAGATTACCGAGCGAGATGGCGCACTGGTAACACACTGGACTCGCATTCGGTATGATGGTGGTTAAATCCACCTCCGGCAATCCAGATGTAGGTTTTCCGTGATTTCCCTAAATCAGTCCAGGAAAATGCCGGGATGGTTCCTTACAAAGGGCACGGCCGATTTCCTTCCCTGTCCTTACCTAAACAACCCGATCGTAAGCTCCGACTCTAATGACCACGCCGTCGACGGGGCGTTAAACACTAATCTTCGTTCATTACAGCTTACTTCATTTCAAATAAATAATGTCCAAATACATAGTTTGTCTCGATATCTATTAAAGATGTTAAACTGAAGGAGAGGCGTTGAATTAAAATTTATGTCGCGACGGGATTGGAACCCGGGACCGCCTGCTAACAAGGGAGACGCCAATACTAAGCCACCGTGGCTCAACAGATATGGTGACTGCACGGACTGCATAAACTTCAGTTCTGCCTCATGTTCCCTTTTAGATACGTATCAATGTTGCAGAAGCTTTCCAACAGCGGAACAGCATCCCAGCAAAGAACGTTGACGGGAACGATCCTGCCTTATACCTCAGATATCGTCCGTGCACTCACCATATCCATTCATTCACGGTGGCCTAGTGGTTAGCCGGGCGCCGTGACTCAGCGCGCCCGGTCAGGGGGCTCAACGCCCTCTGTAATAAAAAAAGCTGAGCCAATAACACTTCGAACATCAACGAACAAATCGTCAAATAATTCCTGTCAAAAAAGGGGATAGTGCAACTTTAACATCCACCACGCTCACCGAATCTTCCATTAGTCAATATCCTCCGTTCCCTCCTCTCTGTTCACCTGCTCCTCCATTTCCTCCTCCCTGTGTTCATCTCCTTTCACCTGTCTGTCACCATCTCCCCGCTCTCATTCTCCTCCTCTCCCGTATGTCTGTCCTTCCTCCCCTTTCTGCTCGTCTCCTCCTGTCCCTTCTAGATACGAAAACACACATATATGCGCCAAGTTTCATGATGATTGGTCAAACTGTGTCAAAGTCTTACGGCACCCTCCTCTATGCCAAATTCACGCTCTTGCAGATTATAAAAATCTCCTTCATGAAAACATACATTTATGTGCTGAGTTTCATGGTGACCAGTCAGATGTTTGTTCAAATGTATCCTCCACCATACAAATGTTCAAATGTTTGTAGAGCTTATGAGACTTGACTACGGGGTCATCAGTCCCTAAACTTACAAACTACTTATGAACTAGCTAATACTAAGGACGGCACAAATATCCAAGCCCGAGGGGGGATTCGAACCCCCGACCACAGTGGCCGTGCAGACCGTGAATGAAGCGCCTCAGTCCCCTCGGCCACCGCAGCCGGCTCCGCCATACACCTACAGAAACTTACGAAAGGTAACCTCTGTATTAATTCGGGGTATAAGCTATCTTCATTACACATTTCATTCAATTCCGTCCAGCTGTTTCACCGTGAAGAGAAACAAATGTATTAACTTACTGTAAGGTACCTTCCGCCACGTACTTCCGCCGAGCGCCGCCATGCACGCACGGCGCGGCGTTCTTACGACGTCAGCCACGAGCGCCATCTGCTGCAACTCCGCTCGTGGCCACGACTGCTGCATCGGCCACTTGGGAATCAGATAGGCACCAGTTAAGACTTGGCTATCGGATAGGCACTAGGAATCATCAGTAGGCAGGCCTCTATATAAACTATGTACCAGCATTCTGCAGTCAAGAACTAAGTAAAAGTTAAGTATTACCAAGACTCCACAAAATATATTTCTTGTTCTAATTTAGCCTAGTGTTCTAGTTTCTGTTGTCCCACTGGCTGGTCACCTCCGTACCTGCACACGCGTGCATCCTTTATTCCTGTGTCGGTCTCTTTCTACTCGGCCACCGACACCTGCGACAACCGGCGGAAACGAGACACAAATGTGGCGACGAGGCTGGGACACAAAACATTTCTTACTTTAAATTGCTTAAATAAAATTCACATGATGTGAACAATATTTATGTTTTAAATGTTTATTTGACGATTATCACCATGAGAAATGTAACGTAACTTCCAGAGAGAGCTGCTAGAATTATAAGAAATTTTAATTCATTCGAAACTTCGCCGAAATCTGAATGTTAAATGTTTAGTCACGTTAATTAATTGTAATTATATTAGGTAAACTGAACATATTAATATTGCACTGATAAGTTGAATTGTCCAATCATTTTTTTAAATTTCATCAGGATCGGAATACAACTGTAGAATCTTAAGTCCATATGTGTAGTATCCTCCGTCATGCACCATCCAAAATTTTATGTGACAGTGACCTTCCTCTTGTTTTGATGGTCAAATGTCCAAAATGCCATGAAGATTTTATGCTGAATTAACTGTCCTTATTCGTATGTCGCACGATGGCACAGGTTTTCAACCACGTAATTGTTTATGACGTCATATCTCCTGAACTATATGACGTAAGCAATTCTTACCCGTACATCAATTGTTACCTCATGGAAGGAATATGTGTACCAAATTTGGTTGAAGTCAGTTTAGTGGTTTAGAAGCAGATGTCGCATGATGCAGCACTTTTCTGCGCTTTTCATTGTTTATTACGTCATATTACCTGAACTATTTGTCGTGCAGTCATTTAATGGTACCTATGATCATCGCGATAGTGCAAGCAATATATTGACAAAGTTTCTTCACAATCGGTTGAACGGTACGGCCGCGCACGAACGCACAAACATTCATTTCTATATATTAGATTAAAGTTGTTATTATTTTTATCTTGCAGAGGGTCTGAAGATGATAATACTCGATTATCGAAATTTGTCCAATCAAATTTCCCCTACGTTAACTCCCGAACGTGTTTTCCCCATAGAATTCATGTTATGCCCATTTTTCCAGATAATGATTATACAAGATGAATATACAACTTCTGAAAATAAAGTTCATGAATAATCTTGTAACAAGAACGTAGATGAACTATGGACTAGAGTTAACTCACTGACTTCCCCAACTATGCGCCGCTGTGCTCTGCGATACATGTTTTGGAGACATTCCACGTAGTCTTCCTTTGGGATAGTGTTCAAAAGCCTCGTCACATTTAGTTCTATGTCAGAAATATATGTATATATGTTGGTATTTTATGCGCTGCCATAACGTTCATCTGACTGCATAATTATTTCTTGTGCGGCAGCAACGCGCCGAGTACCAGCTAGTGTAGAATAAAAACATAAAATTACGTTACAGTATTATATGGTTACTGTAGTGAAGTAAATGCTAATATCAATTATATTTTACAGCCTTTAGTTCAACACCCAACCGACCATAGACACCTTCGATACCATTGTCATCAGCGAGTAATTTCTTAAATGTTTGATACTGGTACTGGAACTGTCCCCCCTCTTCTGGACCACAGGAAAAAGACTTCTGATAAAACTTACAATGAGAAATCATTTTTGATTAAATACTGTCCTGATATATTCATATTTTTTTAACGTTGGCCGCGGTGGTCGAGGGGACTGAGGCGCTCCAGCCACTGTCTGCACGGCTACTACGGTCGGGGGTTTGAATCCCCCCTCGGGCATGGATATTTGTGCCGTCCTTAGTCTTAGTTAGTTCATAAGTAGTTTGTAAGTTTAGGGACTGATGACCCCGTAGTTAAGTCCCATAAGCTATACAAACATTTGAACATTTTATTTTTTAACCACAGATCTTATGTAAGAATGCATATTATCGCGGCGATAACATTAAATAAAAAGTTCTCGCGTTTCGGTCCGCTTCAAATGTTTAAAACTCTACGAGCTTTCAACAGGCACTCCTTGGAAATTGTGAAGTGGTGTGCTAGTGACTGCTAGTACTAGCTGCCGATCGTACCCGTGACATCACCATATATGGGCATGCGTTGAGTCGGTGTTCGATGCGCCCGCTTTAACTCGGCGATCGCTGCAGGCCGCCGTCTCTGTTAACCTTTTCAGTCTCACATTATAACATCAGCTTTGGAAAAATTAAAATTCAGTGTTTTCTGTATTAACAGTGCAGTAAACCTCAAAAGGCGTTTCAAATTTTTGGTCGGACTATTGATTTTTTATGTCATGTATTTCATGCACAACACAAATGTTTGTATCGAGGTATTTTATTACTTGGACGTTATTTTGTTGATAGTTAACACTGCCAGATCAATAATGCTAGCATAATCTTCGCCATAGTACCAGAGACAAGACAATTCACTGCTGAAATAAAATAACATGGACCACACTCACACTCACACTCTCAGCCAGCCGGCCGCGGTGGCCGAGGTGACTGAGGCGCTCCAGTCACGGTCAGCACGGCCACTACGGTCGGGGGTTCGAATCCCCCCTCGGGCATGGATATTTGTGCCGTCCTAGTCCGTAAGTAGTTCATTAGTAGTTTGTAAGTTTAGGGACTGATGACCCCGTAGTTAAGTCCCATAAGCTTAACAAACATTTGAACATTTGATTTGAACTCTCAGCCACGTACAGACGACAATGGAACACAAGCCGGCCGCGGTGGCCGAGAAGACTATGGCGCTCCAGTCACGGTCTGCACGGCCACTACGGTCGGGGGTTCGAATCCCCCCTCGGGCATGGATATTTGTGCCGTCCTAGTTCGTAAGTAGTTCATAAGTAGTTTGTAAGTGTAGGGACTGATGACCTCGTAGTTAAGTCCCATAAGCTTAACAAACATTTGAACATTTGATTTGAACTCTCAGCCACGTACAGACGACAATGGAACACAAGCCGGCCGCGGTGGCCGAGAAGACTATGGCGCTCCAGTCACGGTCTGCACGGCCACTACGGTCGGGGGTTCGAATCCCCCCTCGGGCATGGATATTTGTGCCGTCCTAGTTCGTAAGTAGTTCATAAGTAGTTTGTAAGTGTAGGGACTGATGACCTCGTAGTTAAGTCCCATAGACTTTACAAACATTTGAACATTTGAACACAACACAAAATCTAAGATGAACATATGAATGCGGTACCAAGCGGCAAAATGTCGTACTAGAAGCATGTTTTTCATCAACAAAAATGCAGTTTTAAGGATTGGTGCACAAAATACGGTATAAATCAACTTTAAATACGTTATTGTCCAGGAATAACACGGGGAACGAAAGTGTTAAGGGTTTTGTTAGAGGTTTCAATTTCTATGGTTTCTTGAATTATTCAGTCCCAGAAGCCATTTCTGCGAACCAAGACAAACGTTTTATCAAATTTGATTCGATGACCGTTGTTTAAAGAATGCTCATGGAAAGTAGATATCTCTGGGCTTCTTAAATGATAAAACTTTCACGTTTCTTCCTTTCACACTCTCAAGGTATCTTATAGACGACCCCAGGCATTCTGAGACCTTCTGCGTTTTTAAGTAGTCTTAATAACTGGTGTATTCTCGTCGGAGGCCTGAAGACTGCTTTGATCTTGGGTCTCTTTAGCAGACGGCTTATTTTGCCCGACGCAGTATGCCAAAAAAAAAGTTTCTTTTCCACTTCCTCGCTAGCATTCTTATTGTGCTTCTTTCCTGAGATCGCATCACTAACTTTTATGAACGTTGTAGCCAATATTCCTGAAGACGTTGCGTCGTTGGTTAGACATATGGGGCAGGTTATCGGCGTCTGATGTTCTTGCACGATGTCCCAATTCATATGTGTAATACTTACAACCACAAGATTCAATATAAACAGCGACTGTTATCGTCTATCGCCGTGCCAGTGTCACTTTGTTCCCTAGTTTTGTTTCATACTTATTGGCGCAAGTCGGTAGGCTCCGTGAATATGATATAGTGTTTTCAACTGCTGCCAACCGTAACGTTCGAACATTTGCTTTGTTATTACTCTATGAACGTATGTTCTGTATTAATCAACAAGGCATTTCGCGGTTAATGACGATGAAAATATTCCCGCTTCATCTAGATCTCGTAAAATTCCGATTTTGCACGTCTTCAAGAAACCTTTATTCCATGTGCAATTGATCGTTGTGTCACGCCTGAGTTGATAACAATGCGAGATAAAGAGAAAACATTCCCCTCTCTCACTCCGAGGCTGCCATGATATTTCTCCTTTCCTCTCGTCTCCTTGTCTCTCCTCCCCACAGCAGCGCAGAATACCCGCGTGGTCTAAGGCGTAATGCTACGGACTGCACGGTAGTGTCCGCCGGAGGTTCGAGTCCTCTCTCGGTCATTTATGTGTGTGTTGTCCTTAGTGTAAGTTTGTGTAAGTACTTTGTAAGTCTACGTACTGATGACCGTAGCAGTGTGGTCCAATAGGTTTACAAACATCATCACCATCGCCACGTCATGTGACACTGCCATGGGAAAAGACTGTACATAATGTTCTTCAGTCGCATTTGTCATTGAAACATTCACGATAATGGGTGAAGTTTTATTTATACAGATAATAATAAATTTTAACTAAATGTAAGTTGTAACTAAAAGAAAAAAAAAGATTTGAATACCCTCCTGGCCATTAAAATTGTTACACCACGAATATGACGTGCTACAGACGCGGAATTTAACCGACAGGAATAAGATGCTGCGATATGGAAATGATTAACTTTTCAGAGCATTCACACAAGGTTGCCGCCGGTGTCGACACCTACAACAAGCTGACATGAGGAAAGTTTTCAACCGATTTTTCATACACAAACAACAGTTGACCGGCGTTGCCTGATGAAACGTTGTTGTGTTGCATCGCGTAAGGAGAAATGCGTATATCGCGACATTGCTGCTCATGTTGGTCGCGATCCAACGACTGTTAGCAGAATACAGAATCGGTGGGTTCAGGAGAGCAATACGGAACGCCGTGCTGCATCCCAACGGCCTCGTATCACTAGCAGTCGAGACGACAGGCATCTTATCCGCATGGCTGTAACGGATCGTGCAGACAACTCTCAATCCCTGAGTCAACAGATGGGGACGTTTGGAAGACAACAACCATCTGCAGGAACAGTTCGACACGTTTGCAGCAGCATGGTCTATCAACTCGGAGACCATGGCTGCGGTTACCCTGGACGCTGCAAGACAGGCATTAGCGCCTGCGATGGTGTACGCAACGACGAACCTGGGTGAACGAATGGCAAAACGTCATTTTTTCGGAAGAATCCATGTTTTTTTTTACAGCTTCATGATGATCGCGTCCGTGTTTAGTGACATCACGGAGAACGCATATTGGAAGCTTGTAGTCGTCATCGCCATACTGGCTTATCACCCGGCGTGATGGTATGGGATACCATTAGTTACACGTCTCGGTCACGTCTTGTTCGCATCGACGGCACTTCGAACAGTGGCCGTTACATTTCATATGTGGTGCGACCCGTGGCGCTACCCTCATTCGATCCCTGCGAAACCCTACATTTCTGAAGTATAATGCACGACCGCATGTTGCAGTTCCCGTATGGGCCTTTCTGGATACGAAAAATGTTCGGCTGTTGCGCTGGCCAGCACATTCTCCAGATCTCTCACCCATTGAAAACGTCTGGTCAATGGTGACGAGCAACTGGCTCGTCACAATAGCCAGTCATTACTCTCGATGAACTGTGATATCATGTTGAAGCTGTATGGGCATCTGTACCTGTACACGCCATCCAAGCTGTGTTTCACTCAATGCCCACGCGTATCATGGCAGTTATTACGGCCAAAGGTGGTTAGGTACAGATTTCTCAGGATTTATGCACCTAAATTACGTGAAAATGCAATAACATGTCAGTTCTAATATAATATATTTGCCCAATGTATACCCGTTTATCATCTGCATTTCTTCTTGGTGTAGCAATTTTAACGGCCACTAGTTTATTTTTACACTTTTTATAATTATCTGTGTACGTACGGTATAATGTCGGCTACGTAAAAATTTACTTTACGAAAATATACTAATGTCTAACTAATAAGATATCATATATCGCTCACAGAGCCAAGCCTAACTCCTTTAACCATCGAACAGCTTTCTGACACTTTATGCAGTTCGGTCATCCCTGGTGAAAATGATCGTAATGGACGGTTAGTAAGTATGTGAGCCATTGTTTTTAAGTCTGCTCCACAGTCACAGGACTGGTCATCTGCCTGATCATCTCCTGTCTTGTTTTGAGCACTGTAATTCCTCCCGTGCTCGGCTGGCACCTGTGGCATCCCAACGCAAACTGTGTAGATGTTATGAGGTTTTATTTCATGTAGTTCAATATCTCTATCCCTTTAAGATCAACGAAACACAATCTTCCAATGCAGATCTAGTGTCAGTATTATCGTAGTATCACCTACGCCTGAGGTAGATGCAAAATTGTCCTAATTGCGTTGAATGCTAGATTGCTATTCCGACATCGGATAGCCCGGTTAATATTGATACGAATTAAAAAATGGGAACATGGAGACAGAACTGAAGTTTGTGTTGGGGTGGAAGAAATACTTAGTATGCCACGCAGCGGTGGCTGAGTGGATATCATCGCCTTCAGGTCTGGCTACCGGTCGCCCTCAGTAATAAAAAAACTGAGAGAGGAACTCATCTGAAGACTGAACAACGCAGAACAAACACGATTCCAAAGCTCTCAGAAAAAAGAAAGAAAAAAGATCTAATTGTAAAAGGAAAAAAGGTCATAAAATGTAGCTGAGCGACTGCCTAGTAAGTAGAAGACTAGGGTTTGAATCCCGGCTGTGTCACAAATTTAAATTAATTGCCTCGTCTTATAATTATTATGCGGTATATTATTTATTTCACATTCAGTGAGAGGAAGGAAGAAGAAAGAGGATTCGAAGGAATGTTTTCAGCTGAATTAGTGCATTCGAATAACTCAATAATAACCAGTGAAAATGTGAGCCGAGCTATGATTCAAACCCGGGTCTCCCACTTCGGGCCAGCGCTCACCGTAGCCAGTTGTTTTTAATTTTTTTTTAAACTCTAGGATCTAGAAATATGGAGACAGGAGCTCAGGAAGCAGGAATGACAGCAGCCAGCTCCATGTTGGTGAAGACAAAGCTGGCAGAGTTCGAATCCCGTGGCCTGTCCAGATGCCTAGCCCCTCCCATCATTGAGCTACGCACTTAGATGGTTCACTTGATTTTTATTATTTGATTTAATTTTTCTTATTTTTAACTTTTTATTCCCTTAATTAAAAACAATTTAAAGAATAAAGGGAACCGCTCGCATCGCCTTTTTTTTCGTCTTCAGTGATATTTTATTCCAAAATAGGAGTGAAAATAGAAAAACAAAAGGAGGAGGGGGGGGGTTATCAACTCATCCAAGTATTTTGCAATTAAAGTAAATGTGGAGCATACAGTGCAACATTTACTGGTAAACATTTGTGTGTGGGTGATGTAACATCACAGAGTCTTTACCCATTTACACGCAATGCTGTGAAGAGTTGAGCGTAGGACTCTTTGTAACTTATTAAAATTCATGGATTCTCTCTAGTTGATTCTGATGTTAGAAGAGTTATTATTCTTGTTCTGGTTGATGTAAAAGTACAAAAGTTGTAACTGTCACAGAAACAGCAATAAATCAGGATTGCATTGGAATTAAACAGAGGCTGCGTAATCATTGAGAATAAAATGTAGACACACAAATATAGACTACGACTTCAGGAATGTAATGAAGGTGAGAATTAATCCTGAACTCTGGATACTTATATCCGTGTGTTTGTCTTACAGCCTTTATGAAATTGTGCACACTTGACCGAAGAAAAAGGACGATCACCGTAAGTAAGATCACGCATAACACATAGTTCAGCAGATATGACGTCGGAAATAATAAGATGCGCGGAAAACTATTGCACATTTCATCCGAAACCACTGGAACTATTTCAAACAAATTTGGTACCATATTCTTTATCGTGAGATAACAATTGGTGTATGGCTAAGAACCACATACAAGGCTCAATATACATATAACGTCATAAACAAGAGGAGTTCCATAATCAGCCACATAATGCGACGAGATTTTATTGACACATTGTATCAGAATAAGAGTACTTAGCGACTTGCAACAAACTATAAACGTAACTTAAAACCTGTATTCCACTTCTTCTCGCTGACAACCAAAGTAAAAACATGAAAGGAAAAAAGTTTCTCGCTTATTACTTTTCTGCTGTTCATGGAGTAAAACTACGGCATTCCGTATGACATTAATATTTATAATTTCTACACTACAAATTGCACTCGCAGGAAGTTTTACGGACGGTGTACATACATACATCTGAATGTCCCTTCGAAATATTATCACAGTAGGTAGTTCATGAGATATGAGGAAACAAACAGTAACATTCCTGGAAAGCCGCCGCATCATCGACCAGGTTTTAATCAATTACATCTTTACAATTAATTGTATTCGCAACAGATTTTATAGACATATAGCAGTTATGCAAAAGAATATATACCTGCAAAATTTTATAGTTACGTAACGTGTAATTCAATAAATCTATCACTTTTATTGCTATAGGTAAAAACTTGTCACATTATGCACTACGTTTCAATCAATTCCTTATTTATTAGTAAGACATTCCTGTATTCCAGTCAGCTTAAGGAAATTCCTGAAAGTTGGCAAAGATGTTGACAGTTTTGAGGTGTGAAGCGCTCGTAACTGCAGGCTGAAGCAATATACTGCTATAACACTACAAGGAAAGGAAGAGAATGGAATCGTGTACATCCAACGAGTACCCATTATTTCTGACAGACTTCAACTTCAAGAGGCTAAATTTTCCAGCGAGACTTTCATTTTCTATTAAGATTAATAAATCACAGGGCAGTCTGTTAAATACTGTGGAGTGGATTTGACATCTCCATGTTTCTGACAGGAAGAACTTTATATCGCTTGCTGAGGGGTGGACTCACCAGATAATTCATTCATTTTAGATACTGGTCGAGTAATAAGAAATCTTGTTTAGTCAAGATTTGAATTAAATGAATGTATGAATGTTACATATTATTTGTATTTTGATTACTATGGTTGTTCAGATATTGCGCTTATAATTTTGTACATTGTGCAAGTAGTCTAATTTCTTATATATTCTCCCATAAATATAACATGTTTTAGAGAAAAACACGTAGATAGAGAAAAGGGATAGGAGAAGTACTAACACCAGGCTTCAATACATAAATAAATACCCGGGCAACGCTGGTTTTCAGCTAGTATACTAATAAAAAAAGTGAGAGTGTACCGATGAAACTTAAAACATCCTCCAACCTGAGCTAAACGCGGCGACAAGCATTTTTCTTCAGATGTTGGAAGTCGTCCTTTCATTATCTAAATTTCACACTGCTGAAGATAGATACTTCAGCTAATTGTGAAAGTTTCCAAATATATTTTATTAGACTCAATATGTACGGCTCCGTAGCACAGTGGTAGAGTGCCAGACTAGAAATCCAAAGGTCGAGCGTTCGATCTCCGCCAGGTCCTAGGATTTTTATCTGTCACTTTCCACTTCTTTCACCTCTGGCAGTGTTGCTGATGTGCAAAATACAGAGTAGCACCGTGGTTCGGAATCCACGTTATACTGTAGGTCCCCCTATAACTGGTGCGATACCTGCGGTGGAGTTGACACTGTGGAACACCGTGTCACGTGTCCCCGCTTCAAACTGACGTGGGATATTGCTCGTGAGATGTTGCGCATCGTCAATCTCAATACCGCTGATTGTTTTGATGCCACTACAATACTGGTTCCGGACTTCAACCCGTTCCCCGCAAGTAAACGGGCGGCCACTACCTGGATCGTCGCGCATGTGACGTATGCCATTTTTCATCTACAACTTACCGATGCAACTCAATTCCTCATGTTTTTGTGGGAACAACATCAGTATATTAGAGGACACATACATTATCAAGAGACGTTTCAGAACTTCATAAAAATACCTCTCACTACTGTTTTTCATAATCTTGTTAACGCTTCGTGGAGTTTGTGACGAACTGACGAGGGGAATATGAGGGAAACCTGGACTGTGCTGATACTTCGGATTTTGAAATTGCATTGTTTAACTGTGACATTTGTTTGCTTTTCGTTTGTGATTCTAGGAATGTTTCGGAACTGTCGGATGTCATCGTGTCTCCTCTAGATGGAGGATGCTTTTTATAAATTGTTTCGTGTGACTTGTTTGCCACATGTCATCAGAATTCACTAGGAAGCTGTGGAATAGCAGATATGATCTAATTTTCTAATTTTCAAGAAATTACATGCTGTGTCATTGTTCTGCAAGAGAGAAATTTCTTTGTCCCATCCATGTTGTGTTTGTTGAAGACACTTTTGGTTTACCCGTTTAGTTGTTCGCTACAGTGAACATTAAATTTAATTGTTCATTATGTGGAGTGTTATACTGTAATTAGTTGAAAAGTACACGTCTTGCAAGTAAAATTTCCGTTATGTTTGTGACAGCGGCGAAGAAAATTATCTCCTTTTCTTTTCTCACGATTAACCCTGTTCGGTGAAGAAACGAAACTGGCCATCTAGGACTGCCATTCCCAGAAGGGGAAAATGTTGTATTTCTTTGTTCTTATCTTCCTATGTTCTTTCTAGTTTTATGATTGTTTATTCAGTTACTACTATTTTTCCCCACCTTCCGTACCGGCAGTCAGCGGCACCATATGATAGCACTAGAAGCTCGCCGATGAAGGCATACTTGGAGAGTGTAAGGAAAAAAAAAAGTTTGAAGGTCGGAGGAAGGCAACGGCATACCACCTCCAAACAGGACCATGCCTAGTAAAGCACTGTGGTGTTCAAACCAATCTTTGGATTGTTGACTGCTTTACCTTTAGACTCAATATCCAAAAGTTTCTTTATATATTTGATAAGACTCAATAACCAAAGTTTCTGTTAATGAGTAGTGTTCCAGAATAGGCACATTTGCAAAAAATGCAGAATAATGTAGCTTCTTGAACCATTTCCAACGGGCCGAGAGCATATACTGCGGGACAGTCCAAGGATCTGCGTCATAGCTGTTCTCTGCTACATAATGCAAATAATGCTCTACGATCCACGTAATGGTATTGTTCTCCGATCACGGAAAGGAGGTGAAATCGACACGCAAGAGAATCTCGTGCGAAATATTGGTGTCCGTCGTTCGCGAAGAAAGGTCAGTTGTCGGCGAAGAAATTTCCAGTGCCCATGTATACAGGATATCAACCGACGACGTAATGTATCTGTTTCATGGCAATGACTACAACGAAGCAGTCGTACGTTAATAGGAAGTGTATTATGAACAACATCGTACCATGAGGACACCACTTCCATCGGAACAACAGGAAACTAACGTAGGACCAAACAATCTTCCAGTCCGTTTCTGGCGACAAAGATCGCAGAGAGAAAACACAATGAGGTAAAGGCGAACGAGACAGAAGAAATTTCGTTGATAGTTTCGCTTGGTAAAGAACGTCCTCTTCTGAATAACAGATATCAATAAATAATTCCGTAATATGTCTTAATTTGTAATTAATATCTAGTGTTAAGCTCGCTGGCTGCAGAGAGGCATAAAGTCGAGCTGTAAGTGACCAAGGGGCGCGAAGACATGTTAGAACAGTGCGACGAACGTATTGTGGTGTCGCACAAGTACAAAGTGCGCGCCACTTACTTTCGCCGCGCGCCGCCATGCACGCACGGCGCGGCGTTCTCACGACGACAGCCACGAGCGCCCTCTGCTGCAACCCCGCTCGTGGCCACCACGGAAAGACACCGGTCACTTCGGACTGAGATAGCAACGAGTTAGGACCTTCGTACTCAGATAGGCACCAGTGAAGACTTTGCTATTGTACAGGCACTAGGCAGGCCTCTAACAACTATGTATCAACATTCTGCAGTACTATGTAAAAGTTAAGTATTGTTACATTCTGAGCAATATATATCTTTCTAATTTACTCGAGTGTTTATAGTTTCTGGCTGCTCCCCTCCGTACCTGCACCAGCGTGTCGGTCTCATTCCACTCGGCCACCGACACCTACGACGAGGCTGGGACACAAAAGCGGCGACGAAGTTGGGACACAAAAGTGGCGACGAGGAGTGATAGAACCTTGGACCAGCCCGCTTACAGCAGCCAGACAGCAGCAGTCGGAGCACGCAGAAATTGCTCCCGCCCACCCACCCTTATTATAAGATTTTTGGGGGCACATTTTCCGTTACGTGTTTTGTGGACTTTTTTGGTTGCAGAGCGTCCTCTTTCATATTGCATTTGTGTTTTGTACTAATTTACTTGTATACGCGGCGCCTAATCGGTCAGCATGGCCACTACCCCGAACCCAAACTTCATGGAAATTATTCAGTTACAGACGGCGCAAATCACTCAACTACTGCAGGCCGTGTCGCAGTTGACGACACAGGCTGCTCACCAACAACAACAGTCGTCACATCAGCAGCCCACACATGCCGCTGCACGGCTTCCTACCTTTCGACAGTACAACGAACGTGAGGAAGAATGGAGCGACTACTTCGCACAGTTTCAAGAACTCGTCGCGGCTCATCAAATTACAGGTCAGAGAGTGAAGAACCTTTTCTTATCGATTGTGGGCCCCCAGACCTTCGTACTATTGAAATAACTTTTCCCTCTCGCATCTCCTCGTGATGTAGACTTTGAACAAATTGTAGATGCACTGAATGCTCATTACGAGAGGAAAGTTCTCGTAGCCACTGCGCGGTACCGATTTTTCAGACTTAAATAATTACCGCAGCAGTCACACCAAGAGTGGATTACGGAATTGAAGGGCTTAACCCGCCAATGTAAATTTACTTGCTCTTGTGGACTTTCTTATAGTGACGTGATGTTGCGAGATGCAATTACGCAGAATATTCAGGATCCCAGAATTAGGGCAGCAATTCTAAAACAGTCAGACCCTTCATTAGACAGTGTACTGCAGCTTATAGAAGCGCATGATACTTTTGACTTAGCAGATGTAGAAATGCAAAGCCACAGTGTTAATTCAGTGCGCCGCAACGGTCGCTTTCCTAGCCGTAGTTCTCAGTGTAGCACTAGTGATTCTTATTCCTCTATCGGCCGTGCTGAACAGACAGTGAACAGTAGCCAGTGTAAAAGTGCGACGCAAAGGTCGCCCCGTAGTGTTAGACACAGTAATTTGCATAACGGGCGCCAACGCTCATTTCAGAAAAATGTACGTAAATCTTGCCCCCAGTGTGTATCTCGCCACAAACGTGCACAGTGCCCAAGTCGCAACGCAACCTGTTATCAATGTGGCAAATCGGGACATGTACAGTCAGTGTGTATGCAGAATGTAAATTCAAAACACAGTAACGTTAGAAACAGTGCTTCGCAGGGTGCGAGAGCAGTGCATACAGTCAATGTTATACGGGCTGTGGAATTGAACAGTGCTTTCCTGGGATCTCAATTGCAAGAAAGTAGTTCTGCGCCTATGGCAAAACTATATAGTGCACCACTTAGCAAGCGCCGACGAGCGCGTAAAACAGTGCAACGGAAAAGGGTTCGGGACAAGCAAAATGACTCTGTACAGTGCAATCCTGTAGTGAACCTAGTGCCTTCTGCAACTTCTTATTGTAAAAGTGCCCAGTACTGTGTAGCTAGTAACAGTAGACTTGGTGTAGCTACTGAAAAGTGTAGTGCAGTAGTTAGTAAATCTGGAGTAGCTTCGCAGGCTTGCGCGGACGCCGATCCGGCGGTAGTGTCATCTAGTGACAGTGTTGTTAATCCGCTGCGTGCCGAGTCTGCGCCGCTTCCTTCACTACGCGGCCCGCGCAAGCGCAGTAAACAAACCGTAGCAGACGTTGCCCACATTCGCGCACCTGTCGAGCGCCGCAAGCAAAAACTTTTTGTGAATCTTTCCATTGACAATAAGACTATGCAATTTCAGCTCGACACTGGTTCCGCTGTTACCTTAATTAATAAAGATACTTATGAACTTCTGGGTTCTCCAAAATTATCGCTGTGTCAACAAGTGCTAACAGCTTATACCGGTCAAAATATTCCCGTGCTAGGAACGTGTAGCCTGCCCGCCTCTTTTCAAGGTGTAACAAAAACAGTTGCTTTTGTAGTTCTTCAGGCCAAATCGACACAGAACATTTTTGGACTAGATGCTTTTGACTTGTTTGGTTTATCAATTCAAAGAGATGTGCTTCAAATTTCGTCAATAGTGAGTGCCTCAGGATAAAATCAATGCATTGTGTGACAAATATAGTGACTTGTTTTCGCTGGAACTAGGTTGTGCAAAAGACTTCGTGGCACATGTAACTTTAAAAGAATCTGCAGTTCCAAAGTTTCGTAAAGCTAGACCAGTGCCTATCGCCTTGTGTGATACAGTTGCCGAAGAACTTAAACGTTGGCACGATAGTGGGGTGATTTCTCCTGTTTCTGCGAGTCAGTGGGCCTCGCCTATAGTAATTATACCCAAGCCGTCAGGAAAACTTCGTCTCTGTGCGGACTTCAAATCAACAGTGAACAGTCGAACAATTGTAGACACTTACCCTCTGCCCAGACCTGAGGAACTGATGGACAAATTAGGACAGTCTCGCTTCTTTTCCAAGATTGATTTAGCAGAGGCATACTTACAGATTCCACTTGATGACGAGTCAAAAAAATTTTTCGTCATTAATACTCACATGGGCATTTTCAATTTCAACGCCTACCCTTTGGCAGTTCTTCCGCTCCCGCTATTTTTCAGCGTTTTTTGGAACAGCTGACAGTTTCTGTACCGTGTTGTTCGAACTATTTACATGATATTGTGGTATCCGGACGTACAGTTGAAGAACATTTAGCAAACCTGGAGTGCCTTTTCAAAGTGTTGACTGCAGCAGGTCTACGTTGTAATAAAGCAAAGTGTTCGTTTTTTCAAACTGAAATAGAGTACCTGGGCTATGTGATTAATGCCCAAGGAATCCATCCTTTACAGTCACATCTTCGAGCAATCAAAGACTTGCCTCCTCCTAAGAATGTGCATGAATTGCAAGCAGTAATGGGAAAGCTTAACTATTATTTCAGATTTATTCCCAATGCCTCTCAGATTGCAGCTCCACTGCATCACTTACGTAGGAAGAATGTTCCTTTTGTTTGGTCCAAAGATTGCCAGGTTGCGTTTGACAACTTAAAGTCTGCACTACTCAGTGATGCATGTTTGATTCCCTTTGACCCCCAGAAGCCTGTAGTGTTAGCAGTTGACGCCTCATCGTACGGTCTGGGCGCTTTAATCTCACATCGTATTGGATGTCACGATCGTCCTATTGCCTTTGCTACTGACGCCGACGCAACAGAATTACAGTCAGATAGAAAAGGAGGCCTTAGCAATCATTTACGGCGTCTAAAAGTTTCATCATTATCTCTACGGCAGAAAATTCTATTTGTTGACAGACCACAAGCCTCTCACGTCGTTGTTCTCACCCGCAAAGCCAATTCCGCCACGTACGGCACAAAAGCTTCAGAGATGGTCCTTGATATTGTCAAATTATCAGTATGAGATTTTGTACCGACCTACCACTAAACATGCCAACGCGGACACACTTTCCCGACTTCCGGTTGGCCAGGATGTATCATTTGATTCTTCAGAAATGGCATGTTGTCAGATAGACTCCAGAGATGCTTCCGCTGTCGCAGACTTTCCTTTGAACTCTCGTCAGGTTGCACAGGAAACAGCTGCGGATGCAGACCTAAGTGTGGTAGCACGTTTTGTTCGCTCAGGTTGGCCTGCCAGAGCCAAAGACATTGATCGGCCTCTGGTTCGACGTTATTTTGCACAACGTCATGCATTATCTTTAAGTCAGGGTGTACTGTTGTTACATACGGACAACGACCAAACAAGAGTGATAGTTCCCTGTTCCCTGCAACGAGAAGTGTTACGCCTCCTGCATCAAGGACATTGGGGTATTGTTAGGACAAAGCAACTGGCCAGACGTCATTGTACCTGGGTTGGTATGGACGCTCAGATAGAGCACATGACGTCACAGTGTACTGTTTGTGCGGAGTATCAGGCGGCTCCTCCGCAACGTTTCTCAGACTGGCCACGCCCCAAGGGACCACGGCAACGTTTACACATTGACTTTGCCGGACCTTTCTGGAATACGAGCTGGTTAATTATTTAGACGCTTTCAGCAAGTTTCCTTTCGTGATTGCCATGAACTCAACGACGGCGTCTAGTACAATCAGTGCCTTAACATCAGTGTTTTGCATCGAAGGCTTGCCTGAAACTATCGTCAGTGACAATGGACCTCAGTTTGTTAGTGCGGAATTTCAACAGTTTTGTCGTGTGAATGGTATTCAGCATATTACCACTGCACCTTTTCACCCTCAGTCCAATGGTGAAGCAGAACGTTTCGTTCGAACATTCAAGTCTCACATGGAGAAGATGAAAGGTCGGCACTCCAGGCAGCAAGCTCTTCAAATTTTCCTGTCTACGTATCGGTGCATGCCACGTGACGGCCCGTCTCCTGCCGAGCTGCTACACGGCCGCCGTCACAGCACTCTCCTTCACCTGCTGCAGCCTCCCACGCACCGAGTCGGTTCGTATGGCGCTACGCGTTTTCAGGTTTCTACGCCGGTGCTGTACAGGGTGTTTGCTGGAAACAAGAAGACATGGCTGCCGGGCACCATTCAGCGCGTGCTCGGCAGCAATATGTATGTTGTACGTTCTTCCACAGGGTCGGAGCTGCGGCGCCACGCAAACCAATTGCGCCTGCACAGGCCGCGCGATCCTGTCTCCGGTTTCTTTATTCCAGACCCAGTTCACCGCCAGGGAGCACAACCACATCGTTCGTCCCCGGACTACGAGATCGTCCCGATGGAGATCGACGCGACGCCGCCGCTGTCGCCGCCGTAGATGACAGCGTCACCGAGAGGGACTCCGGGACCGTGCGTGCCGCCGCCGCCTGGGCCACGCACCTCAGAAGCAGATGACCTGCTCCCTCTGGGCGGGGGCGGGCGCCCTTCCCCAGGTTTCGGCGGGTTCCCTGGAGGATCTCAAGGCGGATGCCGGGGCGCGGACGGCGTCTCGATCCCGGCCTCAGCTACGCCCGTCCCACCAGTAACGCCCCCGCCCAGGCCCTCCTCCCAGTGCCGTCGCCGTGGCCCTCAGCCCTACGCCACGACGGCGCGGCGGTTTGGGGGGGAGGGGTGTG
Organism: Locusta migratoria; assembly: GCA_026315105.1. Classification (NCBI taxonomy): domain Eukaryota; kingdom Metazoa; phylum Arthropoda; class Insecta; order Orthoptera; family Acrididae; genus Locusta; species Locusta migratoria. Next base: position 134,657,396 of record CM048745.1, read on the forward strand.
GTGTCGCACAAGTACATAGTGCGCGCCACTTACTTTCGTCGCGCGCCGCCATGCACGCACGGCGCGGCGTTCTCACGACGACTGCCACGAGCGCCCTCTGCTGCAACCCCGCTCGTGGCCACCACGGAAAGACACCGGTCACTTCGGACTGAGATAGCAACGAGTTAGGACCTTCGTACTCAGATAGGCACCAGTGAAGACTTTGCTATTGTACAGGCACTAGGCAGGCCTCTAACAACTATGTATCAACATTCTGCAGTACTATGTAAAAGTTAAGTATTGTTACATTCTGAGCAATATATATCTTTCTAATTTACTCGAGTGTTTATAGTTTCTGGCTGCTCCCCTCCGTACCTGCACCAGCGTGTCGGTCTCATTCCACTCGGCCACCGACACCTACGACGAGGCTGGGACACAAAAGCGGCGACGAAGTTGGGACACAAAACGTATAATGCAGAAGCCTTAACTAAAATGTTGCGAAGGTCCGACTTCTCAACAGACATGGGAAAGCCATAATCCCATAACGCAAGTGAGATGTATATTCTGGTTACATATACTGCCAAATAAACTATAAAATTTGCGAGTCATCATCGCAGGTAGAGGAAAAATTTGTGCGACAAAATAAGCTTTATTGAACACGCAAGTTTCCAGGACCCGAACCATTTGAAGCAGTGAGTCAGCGACGTTCGTGTTCAACGATTGCTATCTGAATCTTATACACAAAAGACTCCAGTTGATCGTGCCAGTTGGCTGCCCGTCTCATGGCTGTAGCGGCCCTATCGCCCATGCCTCGTGATGCACGCCTTTCGTAATTCCTGCATGAGGTCGAAAGCTATTAACTCTTCTGTGGTGAAGTAATGAACCATACGCCTCATTGCATACAAACATATGTCGAGATTGGTACGGTGACTAGATATATCTCGGAAAAATTCGTATTTATTTTATCTTGTTGTTGTTGTTGTTGTTATCTTCAGTCCGGAGACTGGTTTGATGCAGATCTCCACCCTACTATACCCTGAGCAAACTTCATTTCGTCATAAAAATGGCAGCCCACATCCATTTGAATCTGTTTATTATATTCGTCTCCTGGTCTAAGTCTGCAAATTTTATTCCACTCACTTCTCTCCAACGCTAAATTCGCGATTCCTCGATGTCTAAAAATGTATCCTACCAATCGATACCTTCTTTTAGCCAAGGTATGTCAAAAGGTACTTTTCTTCCCAATTCTGTTCGGTACCATCTCAGTAGCTACGCGATCTACCCACCTAATCTTCAGCACTCTTCTGTAGCTCCACATTTCAAAAGTCTATATCCACTTCCTGACTGAACTATTTATCGTCCATGTTTCACTCCCGTGCAAGGCAACACTCCACACAAACGCCTTTAGAAAAGACTTCCTTACACTTAAATTAATGTTCGATGTTAGCAAATTTATCTTCGTCAAAAACTCTTCCCTTTTCTTTGGCGTTCTGCATTTTATATACTCTGTACTGTAGCCATGGGATGTTATGTTACTGTCCAAGGAGCAAATCTCATCTACCACTTTTACTCTTTCGTTACTTACAAGGAAAGCACATGGGCTCGAACAACCTCAATGTGCTGGTGGGTGTCGTTTTTCTGCAAATCTCTGCAACCATGCTCTAGATAGCACTGTAGATGTAATTGTAGACGCCATACGTAATGCAGATATCTTAACTATAACTTATGTAATAATCATCGTACATGTTCTCTAGCGAATTGTCATCAAAAGCCGTGATGATAGTTCAGAGCGCCACCTGCACCGTGCGTATACTCTAACCTGTCGTCCCCTACAGTTCTTACCATCTACAGCTCCCTCTGGTACCACTGAGGTTATTGCCTCATGTCTCAAGACATTTCCCACCATACTGGCTATTCTTCTTCTCAATGTTTTCCATATGTTCCTTTCTCCGCCATTCTATGGTGAACCCTCTCATTCCTTATTTTATCCGTCCATCTAATTTTCAACGTTATCCTGAAACACCGCATCTCGAATTGTGCGATACTGTTCAAGTTTTCCAAAATGTTCAAATGTTTGCAAAGCTGTAGTACCAAACTGTCATAAGTCCCTACACTTACAAACTACTTAAACTAACTTATGCTAACGACATCCATGCGCTAGAGAGAACTTGAACCTCCGACGGGAAGCGACGTTCCGCAGCAAGGCGCCTTAGAACGCACGACCACTCCTGCGCGACTCCTTTTCTCCACTATTCATGTTTCACGTCCTTAGAAAGCTGTGCTGGAAACGAACCATCTTGGAAATGTATGTCTCACATTAAGGCAATGTTTGACACCAGTAGGCGCCTCTTCATCACCAATGACTTCTTTGGCAGTGTCATTTAGTTCCTAGCAAAACAGGCAGCACGTTGTGCTACACTGCTACACAGGAATAAAGCGTCTGCGTGCCAGTACGACACCGGTGTATGGCCACGTCTCCCAGCACGAGCCCCAGGCTCCGTACAAGTGTTCCGTCACTGCTGTGTACACACCGCTGCAGGCGGTGGCGTCGGCGAAATGTGTTGTTTCAGTGGATGGACTTCCGTTGCTATTGGATTATGAACAGCGAACACTGGCGGAAGGGCTGCTGACGCATGAGTCATCGGTTTCCATTCAGCAGTCTATATCTACATCTATATGATTACTCTGAAAGTGCCTGGCAGAGGGTTACGCCAACCATTATTTACTATTTATTTACCATTACATACTCTAATAGTTCAAAATGTTCAAATGTTTGTATAGCTTAAGGGACTTAACTACGGAGTCATCGGTCCCTAAACTTACGAACTAGATTATACTAAATACGGCACAAACATCCATGCCCGAGGGGGGATTCGAACCCCCGACCGTATTGGCCGTGCAGACCGTGACTGGCAAACCGCACACCGCTCGGCCACCGCGGCCGGCTACTCTAATAGCACATGGGACCAAATAACTTCTAAATCTTTCTATTGGAGCTCTGATCATTCTTTTTTTCTTTTTACTAGCTTATAAGCCGGTGCCTTTCAACGGTTGTTAAATAAGAGCCTGTGCGTATCATGGCTTTTTAGGGTTCCGGATCTCAGTCAGTAAAAATAGAATCCTTGTTGGATCTCTCTGTCAATAAATTCAGTTGTCATATCCAAGATGTCAAATGTAAGTAAAAGTCATTGTGCGAAACGATGTATCTTCATAAAGTTTTTGACAGAAAAAGTGAAATTAATTTAAGTCTGTACACTGTAACGATGTAAATTCAACGTTGGGCTGTATTCGTAACGCTAAAACTGCGGTGTGTAATTGTCTGTCTGGCATAAACTTGTTAAAACACTTCTGTCGTTGAGATGAGAAATAGTAATAATAATGACATTGCCATGAATTTATTGTTTGGTATAGTACTAAACATTTTATCTGTCATAGTAAGTGTATGCTGAAGTATTAGAATGTTGCAGTCTTGCATTGGTGACAATTTAGTTGTTCTGTATGCGGTGCTCAGTATTATCGAAAACTCGACGAATGTTGGAAGTCTGATAATTCAAGCAACAGAGCAATTTATCGCTGTTTAATTAATATCTTGACAATGTACTTAGGCATGGAAAACTGAAATATGTTGTTGTTGTTGTTGTTGTCTTCAGTCCGCAGACTGGTTTGATGCAGCTCTCCACGCTACCCTGTCCTGTGCAAGCCTCTTCATCTGAGAATATGTACGGCAACCTACATCCTTTTGAATTTGCTTAATGTATTCGTCCCCTCGGTCTCCCTCTACGATTTTTACCCCATACGCTTCCTTCTAATGCTGAACTGACAATTCCTTGCCGGCCGCGGTGGCCGAGGGGACTGAGGCGCTCCAGTCACGGTCTGCACGGCCACTACGGTCGGGGGTTCGAATCCTCGGGCATAGATATTTGTGCCGTCCCTAGTGTTATCTTTAGTTCATAAGTAGTTTGTAAGCTTAGGGACTGATGACCCCGTAGTTAAGTCCCATAAGTTCTACAAACATTTGAACTCTTCTTTTTTTTTTTTTTTTTTTTTTTTTGACAATTCCTTGATGTCTCAGAATGTGTCCTAAAAATCTATCCCTTCTCTCAGCCAGCATATGCCAGAAACTCCTTTTCTCCCCAATTCGGGTAAGCACTTCCTCATTAGTTACGTGATCTACCCATCTAATTTTCATCATTCGTCTTTAGCACCACATTTCAAATGCTTCTATCATCTTTTTATCTGAACTCTTTATCGTCCACGTTTCACTCCCATACAATGCTACACTCCAGACAAATGCTTTCAGAAAGGACTTCCTAACAATTACATTAATATTGGATGGTAACAAAATTCTCTTCTTCAGAAACTCGTTTTTCCCATAGCCATTCTGCGTTTTATATCTTCTTTACTTCGGCCATCAGAAGTTATCTTGCTACCCAAGTAACTAAATTCATCTACCACTTTTATTGTCTCATTACCTAATCTAATTCCTTCTGCATCGCCTGATTTTCTGACATTGCATTCCATTACCTTCGTTTTCAAAAAATGTTCAAATGTCTGTAAATCTGTCGGACCAAACTGCGTGGTCATCAGTCCGTAGCTTACAAACTACTTAAACCTAGGTAAACTAACCTAAGGACAAACACACACACCCATACCCCAGGGAGGACTCGAACCTCCACGGCGAGCAACCGCGCGCTCCGCAGCGAGACTCTTTAGACCGCTCGGTTACTCCACCGCGGCTTACCTTCGTTTTACTCTTGTTAATGTTCATCTTATATCTTCTTTTCAAGACACTGTCCATTCCATTCAATTGCTCTTCCAGATCTTTTGCAGTCTCTGACAGAATTACTATGTCATCGGCAAACTGCAATGTTTTTATTTCTTCTCTTTGCTCCTTCCATTCCTTCACTGCCTGCTCAATGTACAGATTGAACAACATTGGGGAAAGGCTACAACTCTGTCTACTCCTTTCCTAACCTCTGCGTCCCTTTCTTGCCCTTCCACTCTAATAACCGCTGTCTGTTTTTTGTATAGGTTGAAGATAACTCTTCGCTCCCTATATTTTACCCCTGCTATCTTCAGAATTTGGAATAGCGTAGTCCAGTCGATGCTTTCTCCAAATCTACATACGCCAAAAACGTAGGTTTGCCCTTCCTTAGCCTATCTTCTAAGATAAGTCGCAAGATGAGTAATGCCTCCCGTGTTCCTACATTTCTCCTAAATCCAAACTGATCTTCCCCGAGGTCGAATTCCACAAGTTTTTCCATTTGACAGTAAATAATTCGTGTTAGTATTTTGCAACCATGACGTATTAAACTGATGGTTTTGTAATTTTCACATTTGTCTGCACTTACTTTCTTTGGGATTGGAATTACTATATTGGTCTTCAAGTCGGATGCTATTTCCCCTGTCTCATACATCTTGCATAACAGTTGATACAATTTTTTCATGAGTGGCTCCCCTAACGATATCAGCAGATCAGACGGAATATCATCTACTCCAGGTGCCTCGTTTCGACTCCAGTTCTTCAGCGCTCTGTCAAATTCTTCTCGCTGTATCATATCTCCTATCTCATCTTCCTCCACTTTATCTTCCATTTCTAGAATACTGCCTAAAAGTTTATTTCCCTTGTATAGGCCCTCTATATATATTCATTCCACAGTTCAGCCTTCCCCTCTTTGCTCAGTACTGGGTTTCCGTCTGAGTTCTTGATATTCATACAGCTGCTTTTCTTGTCTCCAAATATCTCTTTTATTTTCCTGTAGGCGGTACCTATCTTTTCCCTAGTTATGCATTCTTCTGCGGTTCTGCATTTGTCCTCTAGCCACTCTTGCTTAGCCAGTCTGCACTTCCTGTCAATCTCATTTTTCAGATGTTTGTACTCTCTTTTTCCTGTTTCACTTGCTAAATTTTTATTTTTTCTCCTCGCATCAATTAAGTTCAGTGTATCCTGTGTTATCCAGAGTTTTCTATTAGACCTTGTCCTTCTGCCTACGTGGTCCTCTGCTGCCTTCACTACCCTATCTCTCAGAGCTACCCATCCTTTTTCTACTGTATTACTTTCCCCCGTTTCAGCCTATCCTTGCCTAATGCTCCCTCTGAAACTCTCAGCCACCTCTGATTCCTTCAATTTGTCCAGGTGCCATCTCCTAACCTTTCTACCTGTCTGCAGTCTCTTAAGTATTAATCTGCAGTTCATAACCAATAAGTTATGGTCAGAATCTATATTTGCCCCTGGATATGTCTTACAGCTTAGAACCTGGTTTCTAAATCTATTCCTTACCATTATAAAGTCAATCAGGTACCTTCCAGTGCCTCCTGGTCTCTTCCACGCCTTCTTTCATGATGATTAAACCAAGTTTTGGTGATCATTAAATTGTGCTCTGTGAAAAATTCTACCAAGCGATCTCCTCTTTCATTCCTTTTTCCCAGTCCATATTCACCTACTACATTTCCTTCTCTTCCCTTTCCTACTACCGAGTTCCAATCCCCCATAATAATCACGTTTTCGTCTCCTTTAACTTTCTGAATGATTTCTTTTATCTCCTCATACATTTTTTCGATATCCTCATCATCGGCCGTGCTAGTTGCCATATAAACTTGCACTACTGTGCTCGTTGTTGGCTTCGTGTCTATCTTTGCTACGATAATGCGTTCACTATGTTGTTCACAGTAACTTACCCGCATTCCTATTTTCTTATTCATGATCAGGCCTACTCCTGCGTTACCAGCAACCGATTTTGTATTGATAACCCTGTACTCACCTAACCAGAAATCCTGTTCATCCTATTTTACCTCCGGAATATTTTACCCAAGAAGACGCCATCATCGTCATACAGTAGAGCTGCATGTCCTCGGGAAAAGTAACGACTGTAGTTTCCCCTTGCTTTCAGCCGTTCGCAGTAACTGCATGACAAAGCCACATTACCTGATGTTACAAGGCCAGCTCAGTCAATCATTCAGACTGTTGCCCAGGTAACTACTGAAAAGGCTGCTGCTCCTCTTCAGGAACAACACGTTTGTCTTGCCTCTCCACAGATACCCCTCCACTGTGGTTGCAGCTATGGTACGGCTATCTACATCGTTGAAGCACGCAAGTCACCCCATCTCGGCAATGTCTGTGGTTCATGGGGATGGAAACTTAAATATAATATTTCCTTAATGAAGTAGAAATATCACTGAAAACAGTCATTATTCTTATGGTTGGCTCTCTTTCCACTAGAGTACCTACTGTCGTTCCAAGCGTGAGACTTCAACTTCCATAGCAGTTGTACCTATTCGATAGACTGTCATATAAGTATGTAAATATGGATTAAACACGGCGAGGATTGTATCAGTTTTATATTCATTGCGTTGAAACATATGTCGTATAACACAAAACGATTTTCAGAAATATGGTAAATTTGAAAAGTAAAAGAATAAATAGCATTTTCAAAGGGTAATAATCTGATCGCTTCCAAGCTTCCCACAAACACCCCCAGCGCTATATATTAGTTTTCTGGTGCACTACGAAACTAACAGTGCCTCTATTGGTTCTCTTTTGCATTACACTGTTCTTTGCAAGCATGAAATACACCTAAAACTTCAAATTACGATAACTTTTATTTTCCTGATCTAATTTTGATGAAATGAAGCCTATATGTTGCCCCAGGATTTTCGTAATTTATCTGTGATACCCCATGAATTTAGTATAGTAGTTATAGATATTTGCCGTACATAAAACTTCAAAGTACGATATCTTTTCTTCCTCTAATCCCTCCCTTCCCGGCCTTTTCCCACCGCGCTTCCCCTTCCTCCCCTTTTCCCACTGCAGGGCCCCCATTTCGACATGTTTTAACAGTGCGCCGTTTCGTGTTGTGCCAGTGTTTGTGCTTCGTGCCCAAGTGGTATTTTAATACTTAAGCAGCCGCCGATTAGGCAGAATATTAGTGTTGCCGTGTGTTTTAAACAGTGTCTTCATCATCATGTAGTGTGCTCCACAAATGTGATTTTAACTACCCTGGATTTTTAACTTTTATCTCTGTGTGATTCTAACCACTGTGGCAGTTTTAATTCTGAATATGTTTTGCTTCAACTTCTTTGCTTTATGTCTGTTCTCTTCATTTTAATCTCCATTGTAGTGTTTAAATTCATCGAATTTTATCATCTTTCTCTGTTTGTATCGCCTTGTGCAGTTTGTACACACGCTCGGATGAAGAGCAGCGATGAAGCTGCTTCCAGCCTGCCACCTCCGGTGGCTTTAAAATACCAATAAAAAGAAAAGAAAAAAACTTCCTCTGATTGTCTCCTCAAACTCCTTTCTGGCCGGACGTGGGTCTCAGCCCCTCATGCGTCCCATCCTCTGCAGCTTCTATCACACCTGGATTTCCGCTCCCCCATCCTACTACACAACCTTACAAATCGTAAAACGCCACGCCCTCCCCCTCACCTACCGTATCTGGCTCCCCTCCCCCATGTGGATCCTATACGACCTCCCGTTTCCCCATCTCCTCCAATACCTCAAACACATCCGGATCCTTTACACCAACCGCAGGATAGACTGCAATAACCCCACCCTCACCAATCCTGGGCATCTGCCACACCTTTTCCGCTACAATCCTCCCTCCCATCAACTACACACTCTCCACATCCTTTCCCAGGGCAATTTCCGCCATCTCCCCCTCCCAGATGACGCCTTTTGTCCTGAAATATACCCCTCCTACCAATCCTGATCCCCTCCTGTGGATGAGGCGTCCCCTCATCCCCCTCCTCTTCCCTCCCGCCACTTGGCTATTCCCCTTCCTGCCCTGGTGTACCTACACCTCCCCTACCCTATCTCCTACCCCTCCCCCGCGCTTCTTACCCTCCCCTTCCCTACCCCGCAGGGTCCTGCGCCACCAGTTTTAACACTGCATCGTCCAGTGTTGTGTATGAAGTGCTTCGGTGCGCTTTATCTGCGTCCGCCGTTTCCAGACAAGTGTTGCATCATTCAGGTTTACACGGTGTCTCTGAGTGCTCTTCGCCTTCTTTTGGTGCGCAATACTTGTTTTTAACGTCACCATGGCTCAGCGTTTCAAATGACTATGTATATTTCATTCCTCTGTCGAAACCTCGAGTGCTTCAAGTTTGTCTTCTTATCTATGTTTTAATTCACCATTGTTTCAACTCCATTTTATGTTTTAAATACTCATGCACATGTTTTATGTTCTCTCTGTTGACGAGAGGCACTGAATGCTGCTGCCAGCCTACTGGCATGTAATGCTGGTGTTAAAATTGTGGTGTCGCTCAAGTATAAAGTGCGCGCCACCTACTTTCGCTGCGCGCCGCCATGCACGCACGGCGCGGCGTTCTTACGACGTCAGCCAAGAGCGCCCTCTGCTGCAACTCCGCTCGTGGCCACCACTGGACTGCATCGTTCAGTTCGGACTGAGATAGGAACCAGCTAACACTTCGGAATCAGATAGGAACCAGTGAAGACTTGGCTATTGGACAGGCACTAGGCAGGCCTGTAGCTCAACTATGTATCAGCATTCTGCAGTACTGAGCTATGTAAAAGTTAAGTATTACTAAGTCTCTAAGAAATATATAGATCTCGTTCCAATTTACTCCAGTGTTTCTAGTTTCTGCTGTCCCGCTGGCTGGTCACCTCCTACCTGCACAAGCGTGCATCCTTTATTCCTGTGTCGGTCCTTCTACTCGGCCACCGACACCTACGACGGAAACGAGGCACAAAAGGGGCGACGAGGCTGGGACACACAAAAAAAATAACAATAACGAAAACAAACTTCCCCTGATTGTGTCAGTGTCTGTTATTTTAAGCGTGCAACCGCTAACAATGGCAAACCTTGGGCTGCATACATGTGCTTTCTTACTGTCTCCGTCAGTGCTGCGGCCTTGGAATTTTACTCCGACATTTACATATTTTAGCCATCGTAGCACCATTTTAAAATCTACTATCATGTGTCTTGCTCAATTATGTGATTTTATTGAGTCTCGCATTTGTCTTCGTTTTTATAACTTCCTGCTGCAGTTTTGTCACCGTTTATCTTGTATCTCTACCTCCTGCCAATTTATGTAAACGCTCGGCTGAAGAGCGGCTTACAGGCCGCTGCGAGCCTGCCCCATCAGGGGCTTGAAAATAAGTCATCATCATCATTAGAGACTGATTATGCCTTTTAGCGTTCAGTGTGCAGCATAGTCCCTCTAATAATATTCCTCCATGATCCCTTATTCAATACTAAGAGTGATGCCTCCTCTGATGTTATGCCTCTTACTTCGAAATCATTCTTCACCAAATCTAAGTACTTTCTTTTTGGTCTACCTTGACTCCTCTTACCTTCCTCTGCCGAGCTCATGAGTCTCTTAGGTAACCTTGCTTCTCCCATGCGTGTAATATGACCCCACCATCTCAGTCTGTTCGCTCTAACTGTTTCATCTATGGTGTTCATTCCTAGTTTTTCTTTGATTTCCTCATTATGGACACCCTCCTGCCATTGTTCCCATCTATTAGTACCTGCAATCATTCTTGCTACTTTCATACCTGTAACCTCTACATTGTGAATAAGGTAACCTGTATCCACCCAGATTTTACTCCCATAAAACAAAGTTGGTCAAAAGATGTAGTGGTTCACTGCTAGCTTAGTCTTGGTACTTACTTCCTTCTTGCAGAAGAGAGTAGATCTTAGTTGAGCACTCACTGCATTAGCTTTGTTGCACCTCGATTACAGTTCTTTCACTATGTTACCATCCTTTGAGAAAATACATCCCAGGTACTTGAAACTGTCTACCTGTTCTAACTTTGTTCCTCCTATTTAGCACTCAGTATTTTTAAATCTCTTTCCCACAGACATTACTTTCGTTTTGGAGATGCTGATCTTCATATCATAATCCTTGCACCTCTGATCGAGCTCTGAAATATCAGTTTGCAACCTTTCAATAGAATCGGCCTTTACAACTAAGTCATCCGCATATGCGAGACTGCTTATTTTGTTTTGATCTATTTCAATTCCGCCCTGCCAGTCTACTGTTTTCAACATATGGTCCATGAATAGTATGAACAAAAGGGTTGACAGGTTACAGCCTTGTCTTACCCCTGAAACTACCCTGAACCATGAGCTTAAATTGCCGTCTACTCTAACTACTGCCTGACAGTCTACGTAAAGCCCTTTAATTGCCTACAGACATTTGCCGCCTATACCATAATCTTGTAGAACTGACAGGTACTGACACGGTCATAAACATAGATACAATTCCCTGTTCCACTAATAGCACTTTTCCATTACCTGCGGTTGGCTAAAGATCTGGTCCTGACAGCCTCTAAGAGGCCTAAACCCACACTGATTTTCATCTAACTTCTCCTCAATTAATACTCGCACTCTCCTTTCAACAATACCTGAGAATATTTGCCTACAACGCTGAAAAAAAAAAAAAAAAAAAAAAAAAAAAAAAACTTTCCCTGATTCGATTTTGATGAAAAGTAGTCTACATTATGCTCCAAGCAATTCTAAAGTTACGTGTGAAGCCCCATGAATGTTCGGGTAGTACTTATGGAAATTACTCTCTACAAATACACACATGATTGCTTTCAGAGAAATGTTTAAATACCTTTACTTTCTCTGATCACATTTTTTTAAACGAAGCGTTTATGTAACCGCACGATACCCTCACGTTACCTGTGAAAACCCCCTGAAAATTCGTCTATTAGTTTTGGAGATTAACGAGATGAAATAGGAAGACAGACATGACGGTTGTAGATAAAAAAGCCGTTAAATAGTAACATAAATTTTTCCGTGATCCGATTTCCTGGAAAACAAGTTTTTATGTTGCCCCAACATACGATGAAGTAACCCGTGAAAACCCCATGTGAATTCCTGAAGTAGTTTTGGAGATAAGTGGTTTCTAATAGATGAACATAGACACGACGGTTACTAAAAACACTTGAAATTACGATATCTCTTTTTTTTTTCATGATTCTATTTTGATGAAATCATGCCTAGATTTCTATCTTCGTTCATGTTTCCTGTGAAAACCGCATGAAAATTGGTCCAGTTTCTTTGAAGATTGAACTGAACAGCGACAGGCCAACATTTACATATTTATTATTAGTATATATACATAGGGAAGCTGATGACCATTTCTCAGTGTTTTGGTGGTAGCCAACAATACTTTTTGCTTTACAAGGAGAGAGTCGGCGATCGATACTTCGTAAGGAGTTTTCACCTGTACGATACATATCGTTGTTGTAATGATTCCCAACCCAACTCCTGTATTATTTCTGTGATTCTCTCTTCCCTGTATCATGATAATACAAAACGTGATGCCCTTCTTCGTACTCTTTCGATGTCTTCCGTCAACCCTGCCTGATAAGCACAGCACGATGTCAGGCAGTACTGCAAAAGAGGAAGCGTAGCGTAGGAAGTAGATAGAGACATAGTAGCGTAGCTAGTTTTATTTTCTAATGCAAAATTTCTTGACAGGTTGCATCCAACTGTGCCCCTCTTCTGTTCATTTCCTTCATCTTGCCACTTCTGCCCTTATTTTATCTGTGGCCTTGTCATGCACGCAACACTAAATGCGCACAGGAGTTTTGAGTGGCTTTGAGCACCCTAATGAGGACCTTCACAGCGAAAGTATTTGATTAATATAACACGTGGAATCAGCAGCATTGATCGTAATCCTAAGAACAACACAAACACCAATGCCCGAGGTAGGACTCGAACCTCCAGCATAGAACGGCTATTCCGCCGCGGCTAAGGATTAATAATCAGACGTTCAATCGATTATCTCTTGTTGGAGCGCGCCACCGCAAGCCGCGTCCTGTCTGTCCGCGGCACCTGAAAGACGCGCCACGGCCGAGTCCGCCGCACGATGGCGCCACCTTCGAGGGCTTGCAGCGCCATCACGACCGGGCGAGGTCTCGACCCTCAGTTACGATGTAGCTCTCGCCTGAGCCTGTTGTGTATACGTTAGCAGTGTTCGGTGACTTGCCATTGTATTTTACCATTTCACTGATCTATGCTGTTTTGCCGTTCTCTTGAAGGAAATAAATTGTACTGTTACAACAGTGTAATTGGCGACGAGTTTCGTACTTACGTGTATTCTATTTTCGGTTATGGATACGGCGTTGCTTCAGTTACTGCAAAAGCAGCAGCAACAGCTAGATTTGCTTACGGAGTTGATTACGTCTTCTCGTACCGCTGCGCCCCCTTCGCCGCCGCCACAGGCCTCCCCCCCCCCCTCCACCGCCCCGCCGGCTTTTCCAGATTTCCAAAGTCTAAAGCCGGTATTCCACGATAGATCTTATACCAAGCTCTATATAGGAGAGGTCTGGTCACGCTACCATGATCTTTCGCGCTGGCGGCAATTTTGGTTCTAAAACGAGGCTGCAGCGGACTGTACTCGGATAATGTTTGTCAATAGAAAGTATTTGTTGCATAAAGCAGTGAATGTAAAATTGCGCCAGAATGTGCTGGTTGTAGAGAGTGAGGCTATATCCACTCTCACTGCAATCTATATTTGATATCACTAACGATACAACCACTGTTGTGAGGAAAAAGTACCCTCTTCATTGACAAAATACTGCTTTCCCCCAATCGTATCTGTGTAACATAACGCTCTACGTGTTTTCTTCTCATGTTGTTGTTGTTGTTGTGATCTTCAGTCCGGAGACTGGTTTGATGCAACTCTCCACAATACCCTATCCTGAGCAAGCCTCTTCATCTCCACATAAGAACGACAACCTACATCTGTCTGAATCTGCTTACTGTATCCATCTCTTGGTCTTCCCCTGCGATTTTTTCCCCACACACTTCCCTCCAACGCTAAATTAACAATTCCTTGATGTCTAAGAATGTGTCCTACCAATCTATCCCTTCTTTTAGTCAAGGTATGCCAGAAATTCCTTTTCTCCCCAATTCTGTTCAGTACCTCCTCATTAGTTACGCGATCCACCCACCTAATCTTCAGCATTCTTCTGTAGCACCATATTTCAAAAGCCTCAATCCTCTTCCTGTCCGCACTGTTTATCCTCCATGTCTCACTCTCATACAAGGCAACACTCCATACAAATGCCCTCAGAAAGCACTTCCTTAGGCCTAAATCAATATTGGATGTTAACAAATTTCTCTTTTTCAAAAACGCTTTTCTACCCATTGCCATTCTGCGTTTTATATCCTCTGTACTGCGACCATCATTTGTTATTTTACTGCCCAAGTAACAAAACTCATCTACCTCCTTTATTGCTTCGTTTCCCAATCTAATTCCTTCAGCATCACCCGATTTTCTTACACTGCACTCCATTACCCTAGTTTTGCTCTTGTTAATGTTCATCTTATATGCACCTTTCAGCACACTGTCCATTCCATTCAATTGCTCTTCCAGGTCCTTTGCTGTATCTGACAGAATTACTATGTCATCGGCAAAACGCAATGTTTTTAATTCTACCCCTGAACTTTTATTCCTTCACCAAATTTCTCCTTGCTTTCCTTTATAGCTTGTTCAATGTACAAATTGAATAACATTGGAGAAAGGCTACAACCCTGTCTCACTCCCTTCCCAACCACTGCATCCCTTTCATGCCCTTCAACTCTGACAACCGCTGTCTGGTTTTTGTACAAGTTGTAAATAACCTTACGCTCCCTATAATTTACTCCTGCTTTTTTCAGAACTTTAAAGAGTTTATTCCAATCAAAATTGTCAAAAGCCTTCTCCAAATCTACAAAAGCTAGAAATGTAGATTTGCCTTTTCTTAATCTATCTTCTAGGATAAGCCGTAAAGTGAGTATTGCCTCCCGTGTTCCTACATTTCTCCTGAACCCAAACTGATCTTCCCCGAGGTCGGCTTCTACCAGCTTTTCCATCCTTCTGTATATAATTCGCGTTAATATTTTGCAGCCATGACTTATTAAACTGATGGTTCTGTAGTTTTCACACCTGTCTGCACCTGCTTTCTTTGGAATGGGGATTATAACATTTTTCTTAAAGTCTGAGGGTACTTCACCTGTCTCATACATCTTACACACCAGGTGAAACAATTTTGTCATGGCTGGTTCTCCCAGAGACTTCAGTAGCTCTGAAGGAATATCATCTATTCCAGGGGCCTTGTTTCGACTTAGGTCTTTCAGGGCTCTGTCAAATTCTTCTCTCAGTACAGTATCTACTATTTCATCTTCATCTACATCCTCTTCCCTTCCTACAATATTGTCTCGAAGTTCATTTCCTTTGTAGAGCCCCTCTATATATTCTTTCCACCTTTCAGCTTTCCCTTCTTTGCTGAGAACTGGTTTTCCATCAGTGTCCTTGATATTCATAGAGCTGTTTTTCTTATCTCCAAATGTTTCTTTTATTTTCCTGTAGTCTGTATCTATTTTTCCCCTATTTATACATTCTTCTACATCCTTGCATTTGCCTTCTAGCCACTCCTGCTTAGCCATTTTGCACTTCCTGACAATCTCATTTCTTAGTCGTCTGTACTCCATTTTGCCTGTTTCATTTACTGCATTTTTATGTTTCCTCCTTTCATCGATTAAATTTAGTATCTCCTGTGATATCCAAGGATTTTTTGTAGGTCTTTCCTTCCTACCTATTTTGTCATCTGCTACCTTCACTATTTCATCTCTCAATTTTACCCATTCCTCCTCTACTGTTTTATTTCCCCCCGTTTCTGTCAATTGTTGCCTAAAGCTCCCTCTGAAATTTTTAAGAACCTCAGGTTCCTTCAATTTATCCAGGTCCCATCTCCTTATTTTCCTACCTTTTTGTAGTTTCTTTAGTTTCAGCCTACAGTTCATAACCAACAAGTTATGGTCAGAGTCTATATCTGCCCCTGGGTATGTCTTACACTGTAGAACCTGATTCCGAAATCTATGTCTTACCATTATAAAATCTATCTGATATTTTCCGGTGTCTCCTGGTCTCTTCCACGTATACAACCTTCTTTTGTGATTCTTGAACCAGGTGTTTGTTATAATTAAATTATGTTCTGTGCAAAATTCTACCAGGCGGCTTCCTCTTTCATTCCTTTTGCCCAGACCATATTCACCTACTATCTTCCCTTCACTGCCTTGTCCTACTACCGAATTCCAGTCTCCCATAACAATTAAATTTTCCTCTCCCTTAATTGTCTGAATAATTTCCTTTAGCTACTCATATATTTCTTCGATTTCCTCATCATCAGCAGAGCTAGTTGGCATATAAACCTGTACTACTGTTGTCGGTGTTGGCTTCGTATCTATCTTGACAATGATAATGCGATCACTGTGCTGGTCATAGTAGTTTACCCGCAGTCCTATTTTCTTATTCATTATCAATCCTACTCCTGTGATACCCCCAACTGATTTTGTATTTATAATCCTGTACTCACCTGACCAGAAATCCTGTTCATCCTGCCACCGAACTTCACTAATCCCCACTATATCTAACGTCAACCTATCCATTTCCCTTTTTAAATTTTCTAATTTTCCTACACGATTAAGGGATCTAACATTCCACGCTCCGACTCGTAGAATGCCAGTATTGTCTTTCCTGATGATCACATCCTCCTGAGTAGTACCCGCCCGGAGATCCGAATGGGGGACTATTTTACCTCCGGAATATTTTACCCGAGAGGATGCCATCATCATATGTTCATACAGTAGAGCTGCATGTCCTCGGGAAAGGTAACGGCTGTAGTTTCCCCTTGCTTTCAGCCGTTCGCAGTAGCTGTGTGGCAAAGCCACATTAGCTGATGTTACAAGGCCAGCTCAGTCAATCATCCAGACTGTTGCCCCTGTAACTACTGAAGAGGCTGCTGCCCCTCTTCAGGAACCACACGTTTGTCTGGCCTCTCCACAGATACCCCTCCGCTGTGGTTGCACCTACGGTACGGCTATCTGTATCGTTGAGGCACGCAAGCCACCCCACCTCGGCAATGTCTGTGGTTCATGGGAGTATATATACAGTATATTGTAAAGTTTCCATTCGGTATGGTAACACGAAGGTCAAAGGTAAGTTTCTTGTGTTGAACTATCCCACAACAGTATCTGACATGGGATGTCTGGTTGAATTCACATGAAATTTTCCTGGTGTGCGCGTTTCCAGTTATTCGACATTACATAACTATAAGAAATTTCAATATTCTGAATCTGTGTCACACAACGTAGGACAGATCTAAGTGTTTTAATTGAAATTAAGTTGGAAAAGGTAAGAGATATATAGGAAAAAGTCAAAGAAAGTCATTGTATCAACTGAGAAATTACAAAACTGAAATTTATTCATGTAAAATCAATGCATTAGTTTCAGTTACAATTACTTTGAATATGGTAATTAATGTAGTTAAACCACTTTCATTATTTGGTGAAGTATCCGCTGAACAAAATATTTACAAAAAAATCTAACAGTTATCTGCGAAATTTAAATTACATTTATTTTGGATGATCATCGTTAATAAACATACTATTTACACCATTCACATGTTATGAAATCATTTTACCCCAAGAGATTTTTTTCCGAAAAGTGCTTTAGTGTAAAGCATATTTTTGTCATGCAAAAGTGCTTATACTTCTTGTATTATGAAATCGGAAATCGTTCATTGGAGTTTCTCTTTTTCTACGGTCCACTCAAGCAACATATTTCAGAAATTTAAAACGTTCATCTAGCCGGTTCTTCTCAAACAGTTGGAGTCAAATCTGTGATAATCGTCTTGTGACATATTATGGTAAGGCTGAGAAATATAGGCCTTTTGAATTCTCAGTATCTTATTACTAAACGCAAGAATATAATTTCTGACTCAAACGGTACGTAAATTGGCTGCAGAATAATAATAATTTGCGAAAGCGACTGTTTTCTCTCCTAGCGATACTGCACTGTGTTGTCCGCTCTAGACCCAAAATGGCGGCTCCGTAAGGAACACTGGTGTCCAGACCTGTCTTCTAAAGACCTTGTCTTATACAAGTCTGCGCCAGAACTCCGAGCGAAAAAGTCGAGAGCTTCCAGCGTTTCCGTTCGTCCTATTACACGACAGACCTATCGTGTATATGTCTGCAGCAACGCCCCTAAGTTACGTATTCGGAACTACTGTCGTGTTTACTTCGTTTGACGTTGATCGTGAAAGTCGGTATTTGTTTCTGTACCTGCTATTTACTCTTATTGGTACTTCTGAAGATCTAGGTACATATATATATATATTTAGTTATTGTAATCATATGCCGCTAAAAGGAATTACGTCATGATTGTACAGAATTATGAACTGAAGTGTTTGTTTCATGTCATAGTACGTATCAAATAATTTTCCATCTTTATAGGATTCGCAGCACCGTGAACATGGACGACGTTGCTATAAATGCAGCACTTGCGTTGATAGTGGCCGCCTTAATCGTTACGAGAAGGGCTGAACGACGTAATGCCAGTAGGATTTGCATACGATCATGGCTGGAAAGAAGGCTCGATGAAAGGGATGTACATTCCCTCTTGATGAAGGAGTTGAAGGCTGAAGATCCTAAAGAATTTCGAAATTTCGCCCGGATGGATTTTTCATGCTTTGATAAGCTACTGTCGATTGTGCATGACGGGATTTGCGCTAGTAACACAGTTATAAGGGAAGCAATTTCGCCTAGCCGGAGGTAAGAATCAAATCATTTTGTTGAAGGTAAATACACCAGTATTTGACATTCTACCAGTGATTTTCTTTTACATTTTAGGGTTTCTTGAGGAACCACCTCTTAAACTTCTAAATCAAAGGTAAACAAACATAATTCATTTCTTTCTAAGTTGTCTGCTGTGACAATTAACTTATCAGCTCTGTTCTTTCGGAAAGAAAATTGTCAAATATATTTTGTGTAAGAACACTAATAGTTCTGTTATTTCTGAAATGTAGGCTCTGCAATCAAATTGTTATAGTGGCAAAGTTTGATAGGTCATTAAGAAGTTCAGTTTTCGAAGTGAATCAGTAAACTCCAAGCTTTGTATACAATGTTCAGAAATTAATATTAAGTCTTTAAGGTTATTTTAAGAGGGATGTTGCTGAATGTCACTTAAAACTGTATTGTCCCAATTATTACATATCATGTTACTCATTGTCAGCAATTACATTTATGGATAAAAATTTCCCCCTTTTAAACTAGGCCTAATTCATTAGAATCTGTTCAGTGACATAAGAGGCCAATGACAGATGGCTGTCAGTTTACTTGTGCCTTAATATAATTATTCAGCCAATGCAGTGGCAAAGAAATAGAACACCTTAAGGGAAGCATGTGAGTAGCAGCTGCCATGCCAGTGTCCCTTGAATTACTTTCTACCTCTGGTCAGACCTCTGAAGTATGCAGATTCCTGAAGAAGATAAACTTACAGTAGAATGATTGTTAATGATGTTCCACAACCACAAGGATTTCCTCAATATGGTTCTACGGAACAAACAAATAATCTATACAAAACTACAATATTCACTCAACAAAGAAAGTATTGAATATCTTAGAAATGCAGAGACTTAATTATTTTCCTAGCAGCAGGCCTGGCACTGTGAGAAGATTGTTTGATTTAAATTACAGTGCACAGTGTTTCCTGTTTTATTACTGGTTACAAATCGTACAGATTGGTTCTCTAAAAGTGTGAAAAACGGGTACACTTTTGATTTTTAATTGACTGTTCTCAGATAATAGGTGCAATACATTATGCCTTAATGTGTTTCAGATTGGTTCTCACACTGAGATACTTGGCTACTAGCTAATCATACAAAAGCCTGTCATTTAGCCACAGACTGCCACAACCGAGTATTTCGAAGATTGTTGTGCAAGTCTGTACCGAGATTTGCAACAAGCTAAAGAATAAATACTTGAATGTAAATATATATTACATTTTCAAGTGCAGTACCAACATGTTACACCGAGACACTAAATTTGTTGAAATTTTTATCAGGCACCGACAACGGAAGAAGAATGGCACAGTATTGCAAAAGACTTTCAAAAATTGTGGTAATTTCCGAACTGTGTTGGTAAGTCTCAAAAGTAGCTATGTACTATAGAATACAGACAAGTTAACATAAATAGTATCCATCACATTTTACCACAGTTTAATGTAGTTCAAAATATAATACTTGTCTGAATTCTGGTTTCAGGTGCAATTCACGGGAAACATGTAGCGTTTGCTCCGCCAAGAGCATCTGGCTCAACTCATAATTACAAGAAGTTCCACAGCCTTGTGTTCCTAGCTGTTGTGGATGCTAGGTATAGATTTACGTTGGTGGACATAGGCTGCAACGGAAGAGTGAGGGATTGAGGGGTGTATGCCAATAGTTTCATCAGCAGTGCACTGAGTGAAAACTGGTTGAAGGTGCCCCAGGAGAAAATACTTCCTGGAAGTAATATAAAGCTGCCACATGTAATCCTCGTAGATGATGCCTTTCATTTGGAACCCTATGTAATGGAACCGTATAGAGACACTAAGAACCAGAGGGAAAAACAAATTTTCAATTACAGGCTCTTAAGAGGAAGGCGTGTAGTAGAAAATATTTGGTATGCTGGCCAATAGGTTTAGAATTATCAAGGGTACCATTCGATTCCCAGCAGAGAAAGTGGAACTCATCATCCACACATTATGCATATTTCACAATTTCTTAACTGACGAAGCAGACAGTACTTACCTCACAAGTGCCGATGATGATCTCTGCAATGTGCAATGTGCACAACGATTCTTGGCGCAGTGACCAACCTTTGCCAAACTTACTACAGCAAGGTGGAAATAGTACAGCATTACGTGCCAGAGAAGTGTGTGATTAGCTATAAATATATACAATTTTTAATGTTAACTCTTTTATTATAAAATAATTTGTAAAGATCACTTAAAATAACAATCTTAAGAGCATTCATAATTTTACATTTAGCTTTTGCCTTAATTTTTTTCTGCATCCTATTGGCCTAATTTGTCCTCTTCACTACTCTCAGTCATTGACTGCTGAATCCCTTGCAGAACAGAGAGAATTGATTTTGTCCACACATCACTATTTTCTTTCTTTCGCTTCTTGGCAGCATATGTACCAATTCTCTGAAGCTGTGGCGAATTTGTGTGTTGTGGTGAACTTGCATGTTGTGTAGAAGCTTGCGGAGGTGTCGGAGGGTTGAAGTCATCTCCAAAGTCTTGGGAATACTAGGAAATAAAGTGAAGTTTCACTATAAACACGCTATATAATTGATGTTAATGTTTGTTAAGCTTATGGGACTTAACTACGGGGTCATCAGTCCCTAAACTTACAAACTACTTATCAATTAAGGACGGCACATATATCCATGCCGGAGGGGGGATTCGAACCCCCGACCGTAGTGGCCGTGCAGACCGTGACTGAAGCGCCTCAGTCCCCTCGACCACCGCGGCCGGCGCTATTAAGTAAGTATTGAAATGACTGTGGCAACAGTTGACTGCTTAGAATAAGGTATGTAAAATATTGATTGTATAAATAACATGTATGAGGCCTGAATGTTGGAAGCATTATTCTGCTTCAATATACAAAAATATGTAAATATCAGTATTTTCTTTCCCGTTCCATCCATAGATTCATGGCTGATGAAATAACAGGAATTTGTATACTTAGAAAATGGTTACTGTACTTACATCGGTATTATCATCCAAAGTGGTAACCTCTATGACTGGTTCCAAAACGTACTACTGTTGGCAGTAGCATTGTCAAAGCTTTCTGTGAAGGAGTGTGGAAACTGAAAATTAAATGTTGTAATTCAATTACAGATATGGAAAAATCGATGGTGTCCTCCTCCTCCTCAGTACCGATTCTGACGAGCCTTATGTCGTTGTTCCGTCCGACTTCCAGGCTGTGTTACATCGGGGTCACTGCGGTATGAATCACATGAAGTTGCTCGCACGCCATTTTGTCTATTGGCCAGGGATCGATGCTGTCATTGAGCAGTGCGTTTGTACATGCACTCAGTGTGCAAACCAGCAAGCTGCTCCCCAGCGCACTTTCTCCCCGTGGCCTACACCGGAGCACCCCTG